>ML675624.1:26698401-26818133 GCA_007922155.1 Mesoclemmys tuberculata | reverse complement strand
TACACTGTAGGGGGCTGCGTCAGGCTCCACGGAGCGACGCAGCGGGATCAATTGAACAGGCAGTGGAGACCCACACAATCGATCCTGGAAGTGTTTTTCAGCTGATGCAGTATATCCACCCCCCAAAAAAGAGTAATGCTGAATTGACCAGAGGACTCTTCTGGTCGACACAGCTCAGTGAAGACGCCACAGTAAGTGAAAGTTAGTAAGTCGATGGGAGATAAGCAAGTTTCAGTATGTAGCTTGTGTATCTCCCATCGACACCACCAGCAGTTTAGACGAGGCCTAAGTCTGGGATGTAAGTCATTCAGTGTATCAACCTTTCAAACTGTACTGTGACAATAGGTTATTAATGGCTACCATCAACACATTCTTTGATCTACAAGAAAAGAGAAGTGTCATCAGGTTGAGCATAGAAGCTCACTATACTAAGCCAAAAGAAAAAATTGAGGGTTTACGTTTACCTCACCTCCAAAAATTAATTTACCATTTTTCTACCTGCTCTAATGATCATGCATGCTCTCCTGATCTCCACAGGCTTAGCTGAGGCACAGTACCTTCATTTACTCTCTTGCTCCAGCTATCTAGATCATAATTAGTAAGATGAGGAAGAAAGCAGCATCTGTGGATAAATCGCTCCTCACTCACCCATTGCACATGTGCAGGATACAATAGGGGCAGGCAAGCATGATCTTAGTTCCACCTCCCCAACTCAGTAGCTAACACAGTTGAATTGCTGTACTTGATGAGGGGAAGGAACATAACCTATGCTAGGTACTAAGGCAGAATTTTTCTTCCTTGGAACAAGAGGAAGCCTAGAAATAAGAATCATACCACTACAACTCTTTGCCCTGTGCAAGGGGCAGTGTCATGAATATGCCCTAAATATGCAAGAATTATGGGAATTTTAAATGTCAGGTTTGTTTATAGCCATAAGTAATGGGACACCATCCTCAAGGACACCTCTCTATGGTACAGCATAGCCCTGCAATAATTTTCTTCCAGACCAGACTACTTAGATTATAACTCCCTCTTTGTGGGGATGTAAGCCAGCTTTTTTCCCCCCAAGTACTCCTTTTCCCTACTCAGTTCTTTCCCCCTAGGTTTGAGGGAGCAGGAGCTCCTCCTCCAGCTGAGTTCTGGTTGCCTTGTACCAGATGTCTGTTAGTCAATTAGCTACCAAGCAGCCACTCATCAGTTAATTTACCATAGGTGGGCTAATATGGGCTGGTTCTTAAAGAAGTCCATCAGATACAGACTGAGCTCTGACTCCCCTTAAAGGGGCAAGCCAGCTTGTGACACCACTTCCGATGACTTCTTTTTACCAGAAATCTAGACAAGAAAAGGCATTCATTAATGATCAGGCTGCAAAGAATCTGTCCCACTGGCAGATTAATAGGTACACCTATATCTGTGACCATACCCCACATAAAGGAGCCGCAACCCAGCAGGATTATGACTTGGAGCACTCTGATCATTAGGCCAGCTGGCTATTAGAGTGACCTGAACACCTTACTATACATCTGCGAAGCACCTAAGACTATTGGAGTTATAAAAATACAAGATAACCTTTGAAAATGTTCTATACAACTGTCTGGGAGAGGTTTTTTGTATCCCTAGTGACCTTTCTGCTAATAAAAAATATCTGCTTTTAATAAAAATAGACATGAAAACACATTTTATAGATGTGTCCACACTGGATTGCTCCTTAGGCAAATTGAGGAGCAGGAATTTGAATAGTTAAGCTATGTACACTCACTAAACTATGAGATTGACAGTTCTCAAGGCTCCCAGGACTGAGAGTCACCTTGTTACCTCCAGCAAAAGGTTGTCTTTCTTGTGGTAGCTGGGTATTAGCTGACAAACCTCCACCCCCAGCCTTTCAGCCCCATAAACACTTTCCTCTCAGCTTATGACAGCCCTTCCTTAGCTTTGCAGTTAACTACAGATATATCTTAATCCCTTTGAATCATTCCCTTGTAATATAAAGCCCCTGCCACTGGCCACTCACAGAATTTCCAGATCGTCTTCACTCAAAGTTGCACAGTGCCCCCAATTTACTAGTTGTACCTTAAACCACAACTCCTGTAAGCTACACAGCACTTGTGAGCAATCATCATAAAACAGAATTAGGTTTATTTAAGAAAGTTTCATCCATCTAAGGATAACTTCATGGATGCTTGGCTCCACAGGCATAGGAACAGCATTAATTTTGCTATAAAAACCTACTTTACTGCGCTTGCACACTAAATTTACCAACATGAACAGCAAAGCCACAGCATGATGTGCTCTGCCAGTGGAGTGAAAGTCTCACTAGCAAAGGAATATATATAGCTTTATTTAGTTTCAGTTTTTAAAAACTGTTTGAATGACATTGGCTAGTCAAATATAGGCACTTATTATTTAAATCATAATACCTAATGGCCCCCTGGTCACTAATCCTTGTGCTAGGTGCTGTACAAACACAGAATGGAAAGAGAGACTGTGCAGCAACAAGCTTACAAACTAAGTATAAAACATAAGACAATGGATACAGACTACTAGGGGAATAGAAGGGAAAAAATGAGACATACTGTGCACCATGACAGTCAGTGGTCTCAGCTCCCCAGCAGCCTAGCTGTTACCTTTTTCTGTAGACTTCATAGCAAAGAAGATTTTTAAGTAATGTTTTGAAGGAGAATGAGTTAGTTTTTCAGATGTTTATGAAGAGTTCCTCCATATAAGAGGTAACACAGAGGAAAGCACGAAGATGCCTGTTTGCCTTAAAGGTGCCTCACAAGAGGCAATGGCGGCTGACATAATGGGCCAATCAAAGATGGGAGTCAATATTTCACTAATGACTAAAAGATGACAGGTAAGATGGGGGATACAAGTGAACACTAGTAGCTTATGTTTGATACTACAGAGAAGAGGAAGCCAATTATGCTGGTGCTTAGACCCTCACTCAGCCAATAGCAATATGATTCCATTCCTAAAACTAGATTAATTTTGTATCTTGGACTCATAAGATCTGCATAGAGAAGTGATTGGGGGAGTGGATTTCACTGATTTATGGTTAAACTCATTTACATTAATTTCCTTCAACAAAAAGGTGTGGGGGAGGATGTCTTGCAATTTGGCATATCCAGTTGAGAAAGAAAAGGCTTACAGGTAGCCAGGTGCAGATAAAAGACCCTGCCTCTCCCAAGCTGCTTTGTTAGCACAAGGAAGATGATTGATATGAAAATAGAATTAAATTAATTTGTATTGCTGAAATCACTAATAATCCATATCAAGGAAATTCTCAAATCAGAATTGGTTTTTCCCAGTTAGTCATCAAGCAACAATTTGTATAGTTCAAAATATAAGCACTGGGAATGAGGGCAAGGAATAGGTGAAGCCATGACTTATGCCTTTGGTTGTCAGAGGAGCTAAACCAGTGCAGTGGAGGGTGGTCATTTACTCCTGATGTAGGCCATTAATAAATTGCTGGCCCCCAAGGGCCAGAAGGAAGCAGGGGAGGAATTGTGACACAGATGTGTGTCTGAGTCTCAGTGCTTCCTGGAAATATTCCTGGGGTAGTCCTTTTTGTTTGTTTGTTTTTTATTTCTTTTGTTTTAATCACTACTTGTTCAGGGTTGTATATAAAAACTCAGTATTGACTTTATATAGTTGAGGACTATATGTGTTTGTGTATGTATGCACACACAAACAGTAAACCAAACCACTTTCTTGGAAGCGAGTCTGATATCCAGGGGAAAAAACCAAAACCCAATGTATTACTTACAAGTTCATATCTGGGACTGGACTGAAACCCCTTTGAAAGTCAGGTGCTAAACTAGGAAGTCAGTGGCAGAGGAACCCTGACTTCCATTCCCAGACTCTAGATCAGGGGTGGGAAAACTATGGCCCGGGGGCCAGATCCGGCCCCTCTACCATTTCTGTCCAGCCCACCATGATACCCGGAAATTGAGGAAATTAATAGAATCTTCCTCCATGCAGGGGCGTAGCTACGAGTGAGCTGGGATGGGCCACCCACTTTGAAAGCAGGTCAACCCAAGCTCTGCTTAAGCTACCTTCAATTGGAGCTTTTTCGGCCGGTGGCTTCCCGAATTTCCTGCTTCCGGTCACGTGGCCAGAAGCAGGAAGTTCGGGAAGTGCTTGACCACAAGTTGTAAGTAAAAGTTTAGCGTTTGTGTTGTTACAAATTTGACACGTGTTCACAAAATGACTTGCAATAGGAATTGCTTCCTAAGATAAGCTTTGGAGAAACGTGTATTCAGTTGCTTGTTCTTAAGTGCAATTACTTTGTTGTGCAAAGAACATAATGGGGTTTCATTGATCTAGTAGAAAGGTGCGGCCCATGGCGACTTACCAAAATTAGTGGAGTGGCCCCTCTGCAAAATTTATTGCCCACCCCTGCTCTAGATACTCACACTTGCTCTCTGCTGCTTAGCCCCAGTGTTGACAAGGAAAACAGACATTATAGGACTGCCAATAGGTGGCCAGACATTAGATTTAACTCGCTAGCACATTGCAGCCTGAAAACTGAAGAATTTAAGATGAAAAAAAAATCTGTAATGATGGTCTTCATTTTTAATTAAAATAACATGATTACTGTATAGCAGTACTCCAGTGATAACACAATAGATATCAATTGAACCCCAGGGATTCCCCTGGCACTGACAAAACAGATGTGCAACTGAGCAGAGGCTATATGATAATATTTCCAGATGACTTAAAAGAGTCAGTTAATTAAACTTGCTACACTACTGTGAATCTAGAGAAGCCTATTCAATGACCTAAATGGTTGTTCTCCTTTTTGTTTATTCAGTATCCTAGGAATTACAAATTGTATTAATAACCTGATGACTTAAGGTTAAGTTCTGATTTTACTGATTATTTTCCTAAATCTCTACTGAACATTTTAAATGGTTCCAAAAAACACGTAAGGATGGAGAAAAATCTTTGGCTTACCTAGACTAGACCCCTATCACCTGGCAAGAATACACTGTATTTTCATTGGACATGAAAATTTTAAAAATATTTAAGCACCTAATTCCACCACTTAGGCTCATTGCTATTTCAGATCTGCTGCTCAGCTGCCACCTAACCCCAGAAGTGCCTAAATCCCCCATGGCACCCATATTCCCACCCCACCTATGAATCCTAAATGCTGCCACTACTCCAGGACAAATGGCCATGGCCATAGAATCTAGTTCTCTTACCTAGGAATACCATAGTCAGCCACTGGAGACATTCACTCTTAATGTCCATCAGGGTGACCACAACCCAAACTATCTTGGCAATAGGATCATTCTAAGGGTCATAGACCAGATCATTTTCTCCTATATACTGCAGATCCTGAAGGTCCCTGAAGAGAGACACTGTTGTGCAAAAAGAGCATTCAGGACCCTTTTAAGGGGAAAAGGCAGTATGCCACATTTATTAACAGATACTAAATCAATAACTATCTTAAACCTATGTACACAAACACACACATGCCCAAACACACCAGGAAATGTTCTGAAGTTGTATAGCTACCAGTCCTTGTTGTGGCTTGAAATCGCAGCTTGGGTTTGTTGCAGGAGTTCGTGGCAGCTACCTGGCCAGGGAGCTGGACAGGAGGATAGAGGAGTCTTTGTCAGGCGTGCACCAACGCTCTTCTTTGATGGTTTGTGGAATAGTTTCTCTCTCCACAAAAGCTTCACAATCTCACCCAGTGTTTTATAGGATTTTTACTTCAATTTAAACTTAGGAGTTTTGCTGAGTCATGTTATTTCTCTGTGTCCGTTGCTTGCTGGACAATAGCAGACGTGACTTTCAGCTCATTCCTGGTGTCTTGATTAAGTTTGTTCTTTTGTTTTCTGGGGTGGATTCTTCTTTTGCTTTTTAGGGATGTGTTTGCACTTTTTCAGCCATTAGGGTGGACACCACACTTCATCAGGACAAGCTGGCAGTTTGGGTCTGGTTCACACATACATACACCCTCCATTCATACCTTGTTCAAATAAGATTATCTATTCATCTAAAAGTTCAGAAAGTTTTGTTCAAGATGGAGTACATTTGGTCAAAATGGGGTTTTACATTTACAGTATGGAGTATGGCTGAGGGGAGTTCAAATATTACAGACAGAATTGTGAGATGGTGATTATACATTCTGGGTAAGAAGGGTTGAAAACAACTTTAATACTAATGATAATAATAATTAAAAAAAAAAAACACACACATTACCTAAGGACAGATAGGTATAAATTTAAACAGTAAAGCAAGCTGGGAGTGAGTGGCTCAGAGGAAACCACACAGCCTTTGCACCCAAACATAAGAAGCAAAAGAACAGTGGCTTGAGCCCAGTGCTCCCCAATACTTACCCCAAAGAACAGGGGGATTCCCTCAATTAGCAACAAAGTTGCAAAAAACATCAGATAAAGATTGACACAAATAAAGCTGTTAGCTAATTAAAACTATATGGAGATTGACAGACTAACTATATATATATATATAAAAATGAGGACTGACACAAATATGGGTATGAATGAATCTAGGGGGTTGCCATGAATGAATCTACAGGCTTACAATTTTATTCCTACAACACCCTAGACTACATTTAATTTCCATTGGGTAGATACTGTGGCAAATCAAGTCCCCTCCTGGGTCTCACTGGCTAGCCACAGTCCTTTCTGGCCAAAGGTCTGAGGTGATTCCACCCCAAGCCAGACAAGATTTTTGGTATTTCCCTTTCCCACAGCACCTCTCTCACAAAGCGGTGTGGTGCAGGCCTTATGACAGGCCTGAGGGCCACCCTTCATCCCCACAGGGGAGGGCGGGTAGTCCCAGTCCGTGTATCTGACCCCAGGCCCAGGAAGGTACCTCTCTGTGGGCCCCTCCAAGGGCTGCAGGGGTCATGGAGGAGCCTTGGAGGCTCATAGGGCCACCAGTCCTTCCTGTAGGCTGGGGTCTGAGTCTCTCCTGCTCCGCTTCTCCAGCTGTAGAGGAAACACTACTACTGGTCCCAGGTGATCCTTCTCTAACTGCCACAACCTTCTAACTGCTCCTTCCTCTCCTTCTCCTATGCTCCCCCCAGTCTTTGGGGAAGGCAGGGCTTAAATACACCTAGGTTAGGCTCTTAATTGGGTCCAGGTGCCTCCAACTGACCTGGAGTAACCTATCCCCTGTCTGCAGGGAAAAGGGCTTTTAGCATCCTGAGGCTCACATGTCAGCCCTGGTATAACCTTTTGTAGCCATCTGGCCTGACTTTACCACAACAAATACACCTGAGGAACATGCAGGAGTTCTATAGGCTTTCACAGTTTCCATCTGTACTTCACCATATGGAAGCTAAGCATAGATGCACATGCTTATGTCAATAGCCACAGAAAATATGCTCTAAACTTGAAGACTGTCTGCAGTGACCATCCCTAGTTTATTAATGTAGTGGCCAGGTTCCCTGAATCCCACTAGGACTTGGCCTTCTCAGAATGCTCAAGGTGCTTCAAAAAGAGGCATTTCTGGGGGCTGGCTGCTGAATAAGATTCTTCATCCCTGGATCCTATTTGTACTACTGCTACTGTTTGTGACAATCCCCTGGATCCCCAGCTGGACAAATGGCTACCACAGCCATCCCACTTCCTAGCCCACTGCCTACCACCACACTGCCAGACATACATAATGTAATGTGTCGTTTCCCATTGCTTCATGTGTGTCCAATACACAAGGTCACTCTAAATATAGGCAAACTAGGCAGCTGCTTAGGGTGGCAGATTTCTGAGCAGCTGCCTAGAGTGGCAGAGTTGACTCAGCACCCCTCCATCATCACAAAGGGGTGGCTGTGCCAAATTTGAGTGACATTGAGACCCAGTGTGCCCAGGCACAATGCCACTCCCTGCCTCGAGTACAGCTGCCTACAGTGGGGATCTGTACATACTTTACCAATAAGCATAGTGAATGGAAATATGCATGCTGCTCTAATGTGCTAGGTAATCCACTCAGTAAATTTACATGATGGGCTCATGCACAAATACAAAGTCTTCACTCTTCCCAGTCTCAGGACAACAGCTGCTGAGATCATTGACGCAGCTACCTGCAAGTGCTGTGGAAGGAGGAATATCTAGTACTGGCCCTTCAATGGTCCCCTCTTCTTCTCCTGCTGCCAGACTACCTGTGACTTTTTTATGTCCTCATGTCCTCTCCTGTGGCCACCTGCAATAATTAACTGTCCCTAAGTTCTTCCCTTCAACCATCCAGGTCATTCACAGATGTTTCTGTCATTCAAGGACCCGTTAGGGTCAGAACATGCACAGCCATACACTGGTTGATCTCATCAACTTCATCATTCAGAAGAGTTTGCCTATACATCTGTGTTTCCCTCAGCCTTCTCCAGCAGCCAATGGCTGACCATTTGCTTTCAGAAACAGATGAAGTCATGTGCTGCAATGGGGTGATAGGTGGATTCTTGCCATCTACCTCACTTTTGAGAGCTCTGCTAGGCAGTGGCCAATATGGGAGTTCAACCATGAAATGCTAAGTGGAGCAATGCTTAAGTATCTTAAAAAATCTAGTCCCAAATATTTAGAGATCCCTTCCTTATTATTTACCACACTTCCTGCTCATACCACATTAGCTGGTATCGGCTGAGCTGCATGGAGAATGAACTCCTCCTGCTGTTAGTTATAGGCTCAGCTCATGACTTCACTTTTCTATTTCCACCTCCTCCCTAAATTTGAACAGATCTATCCCAAGATCTCTGCACACATCTTTTCAACACTTATGTCATCTTATTGATTACCAGTGAAGTTCCAGTCATCATCCCAAACCCATCAGATGGGCCCAAATGATAAGGCATAAGTGAGACTGAGCCCAAATCCCTTTGAGAGCTAGCTAACCATGTGACAAACAGTAAAAATGTATTGGACTACACATATGCCTAGGGCAATACCATTTAAGCCAATGAACAGACATCAAGGATGAATCTGTCTTCAACCACACTGAAGTTCCTGAAACATCATAATCCACAGAACAACTCATCTTTTTCCCCACATCCTTTTAGAAATCTGAATACAGTTTATCTCTATGCCCTATTCTAGACAGAATAGGCCAGATTCATCCTCAGTGCAATTCTAATCACACCTGTAGAGTTAAACTAAGAAAGAATTTGGCCCAATTTTCCTGGATGGCCATAAAAAAAATTTGTGTTACCATTCTCTTTCTTGATTTAGCACTAATCCTTTGCTTATTTGCCCCAGTACCTTGTTAGCCCTCTGCACCTGCTGCACACAGGCTTCCTACCTTCACATAATTACAGATACACTGATCACAAAGACAGATACTGACAGAAAAAACAACTATGCACAATTTCCCCATCTTTATCATTATTTAAGGTAGATAAAGTTAGTCAAAAATCAAATTAGATTTTTCCTCTATGTTTGAATCCAGTTAGTCAAAAATCAAATTAGATTTTTCCTCTATGTTTGAATCCCCAGGAGTATTCCCCATGCACCAGGCTTTTGCCATCCAAATGCTCCCCACCCCTGAGAGTCCCTTGAGGTCTGGTGATAATCTGAAGCCTGGTGATACCCTTAACTGTATATAGACACAACACCTACAAGGAAATCTTCCAATTAGAACATCATGAACTCAGGCTTATTTCTAAATAATTTATGAACTATAAATATAAACTAGAAATATTCCTCAAGCTGAACCTTGGGAGACCTTGCTCATGAGCTTTTGCCAGGAAGATCAATGACTTGTTAGCATCCAGGGAAACCCTTTATACAATGTCTTGCTAAAAAAAACCAAGATAAGTTATATACCACCATCTATTAGTTACTCCATCCAAAAATTCAGATTGCCCTGACAAGATTTATTTTGGAGAATCCATGCTGCATTTGTTCAATTGCCCTAGTAACTGACTTTTTCTTACATGAAGCTATAGTCTGTATTTCCTAGCCTCATAGCTGTTATCTTTCTTAAAAAGAGGAACACCATTAGCCTTCCTCCAGTCTTTTGGCATTGTGCCGGTAGGAAGGCCGACTCACTCCTGCCTACTTTCTAGCCCACAGTGTGACCCAGATTGCTCCTGACCCTGGTACATGTCTCCCGAACTCAACTTAGCAACTAACTAGAGCACACCAGCCTGCCATGGCCTGGTCCTGACAGTTGGTGTCCTTCAGGGAGTCTATGATCTTCTTAACCTTCTTGTGCTGCTATATGTGGATGCACTTGGAAGACCAAAATTTTGGAAGACCAAAATTACAGATTGTAGGAAACTGGGAACTATTGTGCAGTTCTGATTCAGTCAAGAGCAGCAATACACATGTACACTTTACAAGGGTAGCAGTACACATGTACACTGGTCAATTTACTTTACAGACTTTTCTTAACATTTAAGTAATTTTAAAAGCACAGAACCCCTACCCCACACTTCTTTAAAAATATAATTGAACATATCAAATGATTTGGTGTCACTTATTTTCATGCACTTTCCTAACATTTGACAAGCCTTTAGTAAACAGTAAGCACAGCTTACTGAAGCAGACTCACTGTGGGAAATAATGTGAAAGTTCAAATGAAAATAAAGCCTTTTGAGTTGATTCTTACCCAGCTTCACATACCTCAAGGGGCCTCAGAATTCTAATCCTTTAGGAAAAATAGATTGAAACTCTGACCTTGTGAATACGCTGCTTGTCTTTTGATACACCAGACAAGAATATGAATATTTTATATTCTTGTGCTCTTCTCCCTCTTCCCTTTTTTTTTCCTGGTGTGGGAGTGAGCTGAGAGTGGAGAGAAAGGGAGGACCAGTGAACAAAGTGAAGGACCACAGGAAAACAGAGGGAGGACCAGTGAAACTTCTTCATTCCTATTAAAAGGTGGAACTTCCACAAGGCTGACTGGAAACATTTCAACAACTTATTTGACAATTTAGTTCATACTCTACCCCACTCAGACTCCGCAAACATTAATAACACTTAGGCTATGTCTTCACTGACAGTGGCAAATTTGCCACCATCAGATTGATTTCTCAGGATCAACTGAGTGGTCAGTAAAGACCCGCTCAGTCAATCCAGAAATGGACATATTAAGACCACCTTCTCAAGTGGCGTAGCTCTGTGTCAACGGGAACATGGTTCCCATCGGCATAGTGCAGTGAAGATGGTACACAGAACAGAAGCAGATAAGTTGACGGGATTTACTCAAGTTTTTTGTATAGCTTGCGTAACTCCCATCGACTGCTGCCAAATCTCGGAGGTAAGTGTAGATAGGGCCTTACTCTGCCTTCTGTGACAGAATTGTCACTGTGTCCAAGTCATGCATCCCTTGTGGCAGACACAGGACTTTCATCCCAGGTTGGGATGCAGAATGTGAGCAATTACCTCGAACTTTCAAAAGCACACCAAATGAAGAGGAAGTGACCAAAGCCACACACCACTAAAAGCTAGACTGGACAAAGCAAGGAAAACAAGATGGAAAGAGATAGTTGAAGGAATCAGCTTCACCCAGTCAAGCCAGAAAGCTTGGCAAACAATCAACTGCCTCATAGGGAGGTTGGCAAAGTGAGAACCCAGACCTGTATCAGCAGACGATACTGCACACACCCTTATTAATAATGGGAAATACACCCACCCAGATAAAGCCTTCTCACACCTGATCAAAATCAAGCTTAAGGAGGCAAGACACTCACCATCTGCTAACCTCGGCCTGTCACAAGAATTTTCTTTATATGAATTCAAATCTGCATTGGACATCCTTAACCCCGGGAAGGCACCAGGCCCTGACAACATACACCCCCATGCAGGTCCTCTATTCTTAGACTAGCTGAGGGACTTCATGTCACATTGCCTACCCAGAGCAAAATCTCCCCCCCGTGGGAAAGAGCCATCATTGTTGCCATTAGGAAACCACACAATGATCCAAAGAGCTACTGTCCCATTTCCCTCCTGCATGTTCCATTTAAACTTACGGAACACTTAATATATTAAACAGGATTGAGCCACAGATTGAGCAAGCCTTTCCTAAAGAGCTGGCCAGTTTTAGGAAAAACAGGAATACAGATGATCAGGTCCTTGCAGCCACAGACTACACTGAAGCAGCTTTTGAGATCAACCAAAAGTGTCATGCCATGTTCATTGACCTCTCCTCGGCCTACAACACTGTCTGGCTCAGTGGCCTTCTCCTCAAGCTATATAATTGCCTCCAAGACTGTCATATGACATGTGTAATACAATAAATCATCATCAACCATCACTTCCGTGTTACAATCAATGGACAGTCCAGCCATCGAGGCTTCTCAAAAATGTTGTCCCACAAGGGTCAGTCTTCGCCCTTGTGCTCTTCAACCTCTATACTGCTGACCTTCCACACACCTCAGGCATGAAATTCACATATGCCGAAGACATGGTCATTCTCTTCTCCAGCAAGTCCTTTGAGGACACACAACATATCTCAGAAAGGGACATCCAAGCAATGCATACCTATTAACATCAGAGGTGGCTTCGCCTTAATATTCATAAAACAACCTGCTCAGCCTTCCACCTGAACAACAGGAAAGCAAATGAAGAACTCATCATCCGAATCAACGGATTGTCCCTTCCATTCTCAAGCACCCCAACCTATTTAGGTGTAAAGCTGGACAGAAACCTTTCTTTCCGCCATCATATTAATGGAGTGGTAGTGAAAGCGGCAGCCAGATCAACCTGCTGCAGAGGCTGTGCAGTTATGACTGGGTTGCGGATTTCACAACCCTACGCTCTGCTGCGTTGGCACTTGCGTACACTCCAGCAGTGTCTGCGTATCTGCTTGGGGCAGGAGTACACGTACACCTAAGCTGGAAACACATTTCAATGCTGCCCTTTGAATTAATCAGTGGATGCCTACGCCCCTTAGACGCCTACGCATCTTATGAATTGCCCATTCTGTTTAGTGTTCCATCTCACCTGAGATGGCTGGCTGCAACCAGGCAGACAGCATTAAAAGCTGCTAACAGTCTACTCCACCCCCTTCATGAAAGGATCTTCCAGCCTCTGCCAGCTCAATGCCTCAGGAGCTGCAGGTCTTTCATAATTGTGGCTCAGGCCTTCATACAGGCAGATAATGGCTAAAGCTGGAATGAGTGAGTCATGAGCCAGTGGAGGAAGGAACAATGTCTTGGCAGATGGCAACAACTGCCTCCCATCTCTACCTCACCCAAGACTGCAGCCTGCCATGAAAGGAGTGGACCCACTTAAACCACCTAAGGACTGGTCTTGGGCACTTTAACTCCTGCATGCACAGCTGGAACCTTTGTGCTACTGCAGCCTGTAAGGGAGGAGAAATACAAACAGCAGACCATCTTGTGGAGGAATGCCCCATTCACTGCTTCAACCTCCTGACTGACAAAACACTGGAATGGCTGAGGTCTTTCACATACAATTGCTGAATGAGTGCTCGAATGGTAATCTACACCACACACAAGGAGACGATGATGTGAGCAAAGTAAAAATATGACTTCAGATGAATTTGCAGAAAGCTGGCAGTGTCATATTCCTGGTATTTATGGCCAAAAAGAAGCACTGAAGTCAGAGACGATGGAAAACGCAACAGCTGCTGTTCCCTTAGCTTTTACATTGCTGTGACCTTGTGAATGATACAGAATCTTTATATGGAGACAGACCCAATGGTGACTTTGCTGTAGTGACACATTTTACCTGTGCACTTTTCAGTTTAAAAGGCAAGGAGAGACTCAGGGTTTGATAAATGAAGATCTGAATTTAGCTTGCCATATACCAAAACCAATTAAATCAGGTTTAGTGGCTCAAGAGACATTTTTAGTTTTCTGCTGCATAATCAGAAGGTATTAATAGTATTTTGAGCAAAAAATTACAGAAGAAATGTACTCAAGGGAGAGAGGAAATTTTGAATTGATGGAGGTTTAAATGAAGTAAAAGATTTCAAGGAACTAAAAAAAAATACAGAACAGTTCTTTTTTCTCTTCCATGAATTAGCATAGACTGCTTATCAAAGCTTTGATTTTAGAAATCTGGTCTAATTTTTTGCAAAACATTAGCAAAACATTTGCAAAAAAGTATTAGCATAATTATAGGACAAACCAAAACTTATGTACGTGTACGTAAAAGTCAGGGAAATAGTAATCTTAATTGTGAGCTTTCTGAGGCAGGAACTGCTTTTGTGGTTTTTTTGTTTTTTGGTTTTTTTTGTGTTTGTTTATTTTTCCATATAGCACTTAGTACTTCTTTGGGGCCTATAAATATTAATAATAGTAAATGATGCAGAGGCACCTATTTCATAAAGTGTTTTTCTTCTCTTTATAAAACTTATTTTACAAAAAATGTACATAGAAATCTTGATGTATGACATTAGAAAACTTTAACAGCTTTAAAGAAACAACTGTAAATTCTTCAAAATATATCCTTAAATATTTTTCAAAAATGACAGAAGAAAACTGCTCCTGAAAATGCAGCGTACTTAGTACTGTGTTGAGGGAGTGTAACACACTGTACCCCAATGCAGCATATTGTAAACCCCTTATTCATCATTTCTGTATGGTTGTAATAATTCACATTAAGCATGCCACGTAAGATATCTAATGAAAGGTCATAAAATCTGCTAAAACCCATTGTGCTGTCAAAATATGCATATCGCTATTAGGTATCAAATTATAAGATTTTGCTGTTATTACAATATGTTATAAGCCTGCTTGTAACACTAGAGGATGCACCCCCCACCCAGGATGGACTCAGCAGCCATGAACCAACAAAAGAGTCGTAAACAAAGGATTTACAATGACAGTTGCACAAGACTATACCATAGAAATTGCTGAACTCTATGACTCGCTTGCACAGGAGGGACTGAGCAACCTGGGTAACTGCTTTGAGGCAGCAGCCTTATAAGAAGCAGCCAGCTGCGAACCGAGTGAGCTGTGAATAGAGGAGAGGCAAACGGGTGAAGTTTGCCTGGGATCTGTCCGAGAGGAGCCCAGGTGAGTGCTACGTGAGGGGAGCTGTGTTGTGTGCTTGAGGGGTGAGTATCTGAGAGACCATTTGTTTGACTGGTGCAAGTTACAGCTGATTGTGCATATGACTGTGGCTGGTGCAGTTACAGGGACTGTGGCAGTTGGCCATGTGGGTGATTGCTTGATTGATTAACTGCAAAGTGTGAATTGGGAGTGCTTTGTTCCAGGTAGGCCTTGAGTGGTTGATTGCAGAGGGAGGTGCTGAGCTGGCGTAACTGCTTCGAGGCAGCAGCCTTATAAGAAGCAGCCAACTGTGAACTGAGTGACCTGCAAACCAAGGAGAGGCAAACAGGCAGAGTTTGCCTGGGAGTTCACCTGGGGATAGAACCCACAGAGGCTTTTTGCCTTTCAGACTTAGCTGAGCAGTAGTTGCAGCATCTGAAAAGGCTCTCAGAGGGAAGATATGGAGAGTGAGAGATCTGCTGTTGTCACCTACACTGGATGTGCTATGTTTGTCTTCCTCCCACAGGATAGATCCAACTTCTTCTGTATGAAGTGCAGGCTAGTTTCCATTTTGGAAGAGAAGGTGAAAGGACTGGAGACCCAAATATCAACCTTGCGTTGCATTAAAGAAAATGAGGTCTTTCTCAATCAAAGACATGATTTATTACTACAGGCACAGTGTGAAGAAAATTCAGAGAAAGTAATGGAGGAGAAATGGAAGAACGGGGAAGAAAATTAGCAGCATGTGACCTCCCGAAGAAAGAGAACCCATATGCCCACCGTGGAGATAGAGATATGGAATTGTTTTCAGGCTCTCTGCACAGGTAGTATGGTGGAGAATGATTTGCAGGACTCATCTGAGGGAATGGATCAGAAGGAAACCCTGTTGATCATAGGACAAGGGATGCCTTGTCCTAGTGATGGGGGTTCCACAACCACCACTCCCAAAAGGAAGAGAAGGGTGATGGTGGTCGGGAACTCCCTCCTAAAGGGGACAGAATCATCCATCTGCTGTCCAGACCAGGAAACTAGAGAAGTGTGCTGCTTGCCTGGAGCTAGGATTCAGGATGTGACGGAGAGACTGCCGAGACTCATCAGGCCCTCAGAAAGCTACCCTTTCCTACTTCTCCACGTGGACACCAATGACACTGCAAAGAACGCCCTTGAGCAGATCACTGCAGACTATGTGGTTCTGGGAAGAAGGATAAAGGAGTTTGAGGCACAAGTGGTGTTCTCGTCCATCCTCCCGGTTGAAGGAAAAGGCCCAGGTAGGGACCTTCACATTGTGGAATTAAATGTGTGGTTATGCAAGTGGTGTCGGAGAGATGGCTTTGGATTCTTCGATCATGGGCTGTTGTTCCAGGAAGAAGGATTACTAGGAAGAGTATCTTCGCAGACAGGCTGGCTAACCTAGTGAGGAGGGCTTTAAACTAGGTTTGATGGGGGACGGAGACCTAAGCCCAAAGGTAAGTGGGGAAGTGGGACACCACAAGGAAGCAGAAGGAGGAGGGTGCAACAGGGGAGGCCTCCTGATTTGTACTGAGAAAGTAGGGCAATTGGCTAGTTATCTCAAGTGCCTATACACAAACGCAAGAAGCCTGGGAAACAAGCAGGAGGAATTGGAAGTCTTGGCACAGTCAAGGAACTATGACATGATTGGAATAACTGAGACTTTGTGGAATAACTCACACGACTGGAACACTGTCATGGATGGGTATAAGCTATTCAGGAAGGACAGGAAGGGGCGAAAGGGTGGAGTTGCACTGTATGTAAGAAAGCACTATGATTTCTCTGAACTCCAGTGTGAAACTGGAGATACACCAGTTGAGAGTCTCTGGGTTAAGCTTAGAAGCAAGAACAATAAGGGTGATGTTGTGGTGGGTGTCTGTTATAGACCACCAGACCAGGAGGATGAAGTAAATGAGGCTTTCTAGGGAAAGTTTCCAGTTCACAGGACCTGATTCTCATAGGGAACTTCAATCACCCTGACATCTGCTGGAAGAGCATACAGCAGAGCACAAACAATCCAGGAAGTTTTTGGACTATATCTCGGATAACTTCCTGGTGCAAGTGCTGGAGCAACAAACTAGGGGCCGTGCTGCTCTTGACCTCCTGCTCACAAACAGGGAAGATTTGGTAGGGGAAGTAGAAGTGGGTGACAGCCTAGGCAGCAGTGACCATGAAATGGTCAAGTTCAGGATCCTGACAAAAGGAAGAAAGGAGAACAGCAGGATACGGACCATGGACTTCAGAAAAGCAGACTTTGACTCCCTCAGGGAGCTGATGGGCAGGATACCCTGGGAGGCTAATATGAGGAGGAAAGGAATCCAAGAGGGCTGGCTGTATTTTAAAGAAACTTTATTGAGGGCACAGGAACAAACCATCCTGATGTGCAGAAAGAATAGCAAGTGTGGTAGGCGACCAGCTTGGCTTAACAAAGATGTCATTGGTGAGCTTAAACACAAAAAAGAAGCTTACAAGAAGTGGAAGCTTGGTCAGATGACTAGGGAGAATTATAAAAAATACTGCTCGAACATGCACGAATGAAATCAGGAAAGCCAAAGCACAATTGGAGTTGCAGCTAGCAAGGGATGTGAAGGGGAACAAGAAGGGTTTCTACAGGTATGTTAGCAACAAGAGGAAGATTAAGGAAAGTATGTGCCCCTTACAGAATGGGGGAGGCAACCTAGTGACAGGATGTGGAGAAAGCTGAGGTACTCAATGCCTTTTTTGCCTCTGTCTTCACAGACAAGGTCAGCTCCCAGACTACTGCACTAGGCAGCACAGAATGGGGAGGAGGTGAACATCCCGCAGTGCTGAAGGAACAGGTCCAGGACTATTTAGAAAAATTGGAAATACACAAGTCCATGGGGCCCGATGCAATGCACCCAAGGGTGCTGAGGGAGTTAGCTGATGTGATTTCAGAGCCATTGGCTATTATCTTTGAAAGCTCGCGGCAACAGGGGGAGGTCCCTGATGACTGGAAAAAGGCAAATATAGTGCCCATCTTCAAGAAAGGGAAGAAAGAGGATCCAGGGAACTATAGGCCGGTGAACCTCACCTCAATCCCTGGAAAAATCATGGAGCAGATCCTCAAGGAATCCATTTTAAGGCACTTAAAAGAGAGGAAGGTGATCAGGAGCAGTCAACATGGATTCACCAAGGGCAAGTCATGCCTGACCAACCTGATTGCTTTCTATGAAAAGGTGACTGGTTCTTTGGATGAGGGGAAAATGGTGGACGTTATATACCTTGACTTTAGCAAAGCTTTTGATACAGTCTCCCACAGTATTCTTATCAGCAAGTTAAAAAAGTATGGGTTGGATGAATGGACGATAAAATGGATGGAGAACTGGCTAGAGCAAAGGGCTCAACGAGTAGTGATCAATGGCTCCATGTCTAGCTGGCAGCTGCTCACAAATGGAGTGCCCCAGGGGTCAGTCCCGGGGCCGGTTTTCTTCAACATCTTCATTAATGATCTGGAAGAGGGGGTAGATTGCACCATCAGCAAGTTTTCAGATGACTCCAAGCTAGGGCGAGTGGCAGATACCCTGGACGGGAGGAATAGGATACAGAAGGACCTAAACAAACTGGAGGATTGGGCCAAAAGAAATCTGATGAGGTTCAACAAGGACAAGTGTGGAGTCCTGCACTTAGGACGGAAGAATCCCATGCACAGCTACAGACTGGGGACCGACAAGCTAGGCAGCAGTTCTGCAGAAAAGGACCTGGGGGTTATAGTGGATAAGAAGCTGGATATAAGTCAGCAGTGTGCCCTGGCTGCCAAGAAGGCTAATAGCATATTGGGCTGCATTAGTAAGAGTATTGCCAGCAGATCGCGGGAAGTGATTATCCCCTCTATTCAGCATTGGTGAGGCCGCATTTGGAGTATTGTGTCCAGTTTTGGGCCCCCCACTACAAAAAGGATGTGGACAAGTTGGAGAGAGTCCAGTGGAGGGCAACAAAAATGATAGGGGGGGTTGAGCACAAGACTTATGAGGAGAGGTTGAAAGAACTAGGCCTGTTTAGTCTGCAGAAGAGAAGAATGAGGGGAGATTTGATAGCAGCCTTTCACTACCAGAAAGGAGGTTCCAGGGAGGATGGAGCTAGGCTGTTTTCAGTGGTGGTAGATGACAGAACAAGGAGCAATGGTCTCAAATTGCAGTGGGGGAGGTCTAGGTTGGACATTAGGAAAAAGTTTTTCACTAGGAGAGTGGTGAAGCATTGGAATGGGTTACCTAGGGAGGTGGTGGCATATCCATCTTAAGAAGTTTTTAAGCTGAGGCTTGACAAAACCCTCACCAGGATGATTTAGCTGAGGCTAGTCCTGCTTTGAGCAGGGGGTTGGACTAGATGATCTCCTGAGGTCCCTTCCAACTCTAATATTCTATGATTCTAACCTTGTGGCTCAGCAGTGCCAATCTGTACATGCCTGGACTAATGTCTAATGGCCACATGGTTAGAAGATTTAAAGGAAGGAATAGAGGTGGCAGGCCTTGTCCTTTATCCTCCCACATACACGCTGAAAGCAACAGGAACTCTGGAAGACTAAGAGACTGGACCCAGGCTTGGGAGAAGCCTATATACTGAGAACTGGAACATCCAAGTGGGGTGAGAAAACTGCCTAATCTAGATGTTGTCTAATGCTAGAGGTTTAAGATTTAGATTCTGTGTTTATCTTTATTTTCTTTGGTACCTATCTCTAATCTCTTATGCGTGCCACATATGCTCACTTAATGTACACCTTTCTGAAGTTAATAAACCTATTTTATATTCTTAACTAATACAGTGCATTTAAGTGAAGTGTTTGGAAAAGTTCCCACTCAGTTAAAAAGTTGATGTGTCTTCTCCATGCTGAGGGAGGGGTGAACTGGGTGATAAACTTACTGGTCAGACTTCTGACCAGGGCTGGACAGGACAACTTTGGGGTGCAAGGTAGGGAACTGGGCTAGACTGGCTGGGGCCTTCCTCTGTGAGATTCATGAGTGGTTCTGAAAGTATTCATGCAATGTAGCTGGGTGTAGGGATCCGCCTATGGTTGGGCTGAGCGATAACATTACTTGGAGAGGCTTGCTGGGAGACAACCCAGTCTAGGGAGTTAAGGGGAAAAAGCAATACCCCAATCCCAGGTGGCACCCCAGAGAACCAGTCACAGGG
This sequence comes from Mesoclemmys tuberculata, assembly GCA_007922155.1. NCBI lineage: Eukaryota > Metazoa > Chordata > Testudines > Chelidae > Mesoclemmys > Mesoclemmys tuberculata. The sequence continues at coordinate 26,798,047 of ML675624.1, read as the reverse complement.
AGCAAAGGGCTTTAAAGGAGATAGGAAATAATATGCACAATTTCATCAGACCTAGCAGATTTACTGATATATTATACACCCAATACACAGATGTTCCATAGCAGAAGATGCTGGGGTTTTGTAGGAATGAAACGTAAAAGCAAACAAGACAAAATCAGGTTCTCTCTTTGCGTTGCAATGCAGGGCCATCAAAGCAGGGAAAGAAAGAAAACCTAGTGCACTCTCTTAATCTAATACCTTTTTTCAAAACAATGTATTTTATAACTACATGTGTATCTACTGGTGCTGTCAGTTTTATAATAAACACATGGAAATATATCACAGATGTCAGATAGCACTGCAGCAAAGAACAAGCTTTCTAACTGTGAAAACAGACCACTTAAAATTAGATGTTTTTAGGACTGTTTACACCTGGGAGTAAATGTTCCAACATGAGTTTCAGTTAAGATAAGACTCACTACTGAGGGCCAGATTGTGCCCTTAGGATGTAGACCTGGGTAGAAGACCCTGCCCCGAGGTAGTTTTGGGAGGAACAAAGCTCCCCAGGAGCCTGCTCACCAGGCTACCCCTTACAACGGGTCAGCATATAATCTGCCAGCAAACTGGCCAGTGCAGAGTTGGGGATTGGGCCATACCTCTGCCTCCTTCCTCACCCATTTTGGAGTCCCTTATGCCCCAAGGAGTGCTATCAGGGACCAGTCCCTATGCTGGGCTAAACCAGAACTTCTGATCCAAACACCAAAACAAATTTGAAGGCAATAAGAATCAGATGTTTGTGGTTCAGCCTCTCTGTTTATAGTCAGAAACCAGAAGTATGGCAGAGGTTCATGCAGTGACAAACATTTCTGAATCTTTAAAAGTGTGAAGATTCTGTAGGTTCTTTACTTCTAAAAATAACTAAACATAACAATCTGACAGCAATGCTGACTGTAAGGTTTATTATGCTATTCCCCACATGCTGAAGAAATCCTCAGTGCATAAGATCTAAGCAGGTCAAGTAGCATAAATGGGTCACATTAAAGGAAAGAATCTGGCCTAGAGTTTAAAAAGCAAGGACAATCCATCACCACATGTACATTGCTCATTTACTTTGATATTTGTTATTTATGATAATCAAATGTACTACAATATGTTTTGTAAAAATAATGAAGTCTTTGTAGTTTGAAGCTTCACTACAGCAAGCTGTTTAAGAATGACTAACAAGGTATTCAGATCAAAAAGTGTGCATTAGTGAGGTTCCATTTTGTTTACAATACAGCATGTTTCTGAGTAGACAAGCAGCCATCTATCATTTCCAGATAGCTTGTTTCTGATGTAAAAATTGTAATACTCTGTAGCCAATATGGTGCTATAGAGAATTAATCCTTTTTACAGATTTATTTTTAATTAAAGCAAACCTATAGAATGGTACTGCTCCATTTAATCCTATTGTGTGATTCTGATAGCATTTTTTAGTACATTCTACAGTACAGGCTTTTCCATCCTATAAACAAGAGAGGTAAGTTTGGAAGCTCTTGTGCCTAGGAAAACAGAAGCCGCAAAGGTGAGTTTTTTTGGGGGGATGTAGACAAAGAATCATTGAGGTCTGTCAAATTTATGGGAATATGAGTAGAGGTTTGCAGTTATAATATAATCCTGAGGACCACCTGGGGAAGGGCGGGGGTTGTTCAGCTTTTTTTAAAATTTTGTTGACGGTTGAGGAGTCTGATCCTCCAAGCAAGCCTTCAGCACTGATCTGGTACCACCCTCTTAACAACCCTCATGGCGCCAGGCTGGGAAAGTCCCAAATGCTACATTGTTCCCTATGACATACTTATTTCTGTAGTGTTAGTACTAGAAAATGAGTGGACTGAAGACATCAGTCCCATCAGATGAGTAAATTATCCTACTCTACTTTTATTTCAATGGCCCACTTCTGCAATTTGAATAAGGCAATATAAGCAACCAAAGCAGAACATTACCAGTTTTCTTTCAGCATAGCTCAAAACAATCTCTCCCTCTCCCCTTATACCATGCCAAACTTAATTAAGATTTTATACACAGTTCCAACTCTGGGCTCAATCCTAAATACTGTGAAGTCAAAGGAAAGGGTCTGCCTTCAATGATCTGACTGCAGGACCAGGGCCATTACAGAATTGTATATTCTTCGCAGCAGCACCCTTGTTTCCTTATATGTCTGTAAAGTATTTAACATGCTTTGGATGATATGAGTGGGATTTTTTAAAGCACTCAGTATTGGCCTAACTACTCCCATTTTAGTTCACAGTAAACTCTCAACATTCAATGGGAGCAGAGTTAAGCCAATGCTGAGTGCTTTAGCAAATTCCACCTTTATAAATAGTAAATAAAATAATATACCTGGACTACTTGGAGTAAAGAATGTCTTTTCCTATAAATAAAACCCCATATATCAAATATTCTATAACAGGGAAGCCCAACCTACAGCCTACAGGATGTACATGGCCCACCATAGCATTTCATAAGGCCCGCAATGGGGCTTTGGGTATCAGCCTGGACCACAGGGCTCCCGCTATCAGACCCAGGTAGAGAATCTGTTTCACCCATACAAAGTTGTGCTTAGGGTTATGTGGTCCTTTGTGTAATAAAGTTGGGCACCACTGCTCTACAACAGTCTTTTTAAAAGGACCCAAGTTTATTCTTACTGAAGTCTTTACTATTTATAATTATTTATTATTTAACCAATGTGATGATATTGTAGCCTTTTACAGGCACTTGGGGTTTTGCCACTGGCCTGATGATAGTAGAATCAGAGGCTTTGGATTAGAACTTGAGGAGAAAACACTATAATAGATCTCAAAAGCAGCTTTTTATAAAACATTTTAAAACAGTTTTTAATACGTTTGAATTTGTGTTTTTAAGTGTGTTTTTAAGTGGTGTTGTCAAGATGGTTGAATGCTGAAAACAAGTACTTATCCCCTAAAATATTTATTAATCCTTTAAATTTGCCAAATGAATTACTCTTTTCCCCCTCACCACTAGACCTCCAGTATAGAAAATATCTTCCAATATGTTTACAGTCACTTTCAGTAGAGTGACAATAAAGAGTCTATTTGAAGTGTGTCTCAAAGACTTTATAAATTAATGATGCATCAGAGAAAAGCCTTTGCCTCCAAGTACCACTGCAGCAAAAAATGTAGCTTTTCTGCCAAATGTATTTAAAAACTCACTTTTAAAACCCCAGTCTAGCTCCCTCCATCAATAATTTGCCCATTTGACAATTCAAGATTAATTTACTGAAGGACTTAAGTCCACAGTATGGAAATTCAGCTCATGGCAGAAGTCACTTGTTTTATTCCACAATATCTCAGACTTAAAGAGCCATGCAAGAACAACAGCCTTCAGTACTTAAAACCAGTCACTGTCATAAAAGCTGTTGTCAGACTAATCACACTGAAAGTGCCCTACAGCTTCCCTTCATCTACTATCATATGTTATACAAGAAGAATATATGGCCAGAGAGTCTGCCTTTCCATCACCATGGCAACCCCAAGGGAGGGGGGAAAAGCTCAGTGCAGATCTCCTCAGAGATGCCACAATACTGTTTCAGCCAGAGGGTAGAGGTGTTAGTTTGACACCTGCCCATTTTATAGGCCTTGGTGCTGTCCAGCAAGCCCCTCAGATCCACAGTGGGCAGCCTAGCATCTCTGCCTCAGAGATGCTCCTTTGGCTCTCCTTCCCTGTTGCAAACCCTAGTTGCAAATATCCTTGGGAAACCCTTTTAAAGGGGCAGTTCCCCAGCAAGGAACAATCTCATGGCAAAAAGTTATTAAGCCCCAAGCTGTACAAGCTTTCCTGCCAAATTTCTGAGAAGTAATAATGTGTGTCCTCCTCTCAGAGTCTATGGCCCAGTCAATGCATTGCTCCAGACCACCCATTTTTCACCCCTTCTTTGTATCTAGGTACTGATATGATCCCTAATTTGCCAAGCTGTTTTACCAGTCAGAGAATGGAAATAAACCTCCAAATATTAGTCCTTTTAAGGCTCTTGCTTCAGGGTTTGTTTCACTGTCCCAAAACAATCACAAAATAAGAGCAAATCAACTGAAAATCATTTGGCAATAATAATTCCCCCCTTTTTTTTTATAATCTTCCTCAAGCAATGTGAAAGGCCTATTAACCCTTTTACCATGTGCAATGCTTTTACCTTGTCACAACCCCCTATCACAATCAGATCTGATCACCACCCAAGTAGTTACACATAATAATAATCTCTCTCATGCACACTTTTCTTTCCTTCCCAATCAGTAGGAGAAATAACTTAATTAGTGTATAGGGATTTGTTTGTGTGGGTTTTTTGGTGTACATACCAAGAATGCTCCTGCAGAACCACTGACGCTCTCCACTTTTGCAGAAGAGGTCAGACATGCATAATAAGTTTTGGGCACACTGTTTGGGCCACAGATAATTACATGTACTATAAATAATCTAAAAATTAAATTGTGAGGTAGATCACAGGACTATCCTAGGATAGGGGTACTCCTAGCCCTCATGGACTGATTGCTAGTCATTAGACACTTAGTGGTATATTTGGGTTTCCCCAGCATAAATTACATTTTATCTATAATTAACATTTCCTTTCTAGTGAACCCTTAGTATCAGGTCTAATCCTTCAGACCTTTAATCAAATGAGTAAAGGTTTCTAATATAATTACTTAGAGAGCAAATCTCTCCCAAAATCCTGTAACATAACTGACTCTTCTTATCATCCAGAAAATAATGAAATTATACAAAATCAGCAAAATTACATTCTTGGGCCTGATACATACTAGGAATGCCAACAGGGGTCCATTAGGTCTTATTTATAAATGAGAACTTGACTGGAAAAACATTTTTATTTTATCTGCTAACTATAAAGAGGAATAGTTAAACTCATAACAACACCATCCTTCTTTCCTCATTCTTAGATTTAAATCCCTTCATAATGCTGAGACATACGTTTAAATTTTGTACTATGAAAATCTCCATGTCCTTTTCTTTAAAAGACTGCTTACAAGATGCTTTTAGGCTAGAAAACATCTGCAAAGAGTATGCATGCACTCTGGGTAAGTATCAAGTTAATCATTATAATTTGCTGCTTTCTTATAATACAGATTGACTTTCCCCAAATAGGCCTGACGTTTTAAACTAGTATTTATTGTAAGTGGCTAGGAACCAAGAGGGAGTGGACAAGATCTAGCTTTAAATCCAGGCTCAACCACTCACTCATTGTGTGACTTCAGGCAACAAACTTGACCTCCTTCTGGTTCAGTCAATCCAGCTGGCTAAAAAGCAGGCAGGCACTGAAAACCAGATGCTGCATCTGAGCAGATCTTTCCTGGGTAAATAAATTACAAGAGAGCCACAGGGATGGAATAATACAGTGTTTCTTATTGCCAGAGTCATGAAGGTATATGGAGGTAAATTGGAAAAGAACAAGAGGTCTTTTGGCCTCCAGCTTCACTTTGATATTTGAAAGATAGCATTTTTATTGCTAGGTACAGATATGAAGGCAGGTTTGTTTGGGTTTTTGTTTTGTTTTGTTTTTTGTGCTGCCAGTGGACTGCATCTTTTCTTTTAAGTGGAATGACTCTGTAAAGATTTATTGCCTATCCCCTTCTTTTCTGCCCCATTTCTTTTATAGTTTACGAATATCCAGCATGTGAAGACTAATATTTGTTTAAATATGCATTATATTGGTGCAGTGCGTGAGTTCCAGGCTTTGATATGACCACAGGAACTTGTCTTAATGGAAACTAGGAATATTTTGGAAAGGTGATCATGAGTTTATTTCCTGGAAGAGAATGATGCAGCTAATTGGCCAACTATAGGACCTCTTCCTCTGGCCCTACCACTCTAGTTTAGCCACAGTCACTGTAGCATTATTCTTAGTAGTAACTGCTTTAGTTGTTTAAGAGTGCAAAATCAATTTCGGTTTCAGAGCAGAAGCAGCATATTACATACTCTCTACCAAGATACAAGGAGGCAGAAGTGGGAAAGGGGTATAATGAGCAAATTTTTCTATCACCAGCATGACTGGTTTTGCTCGTCCAGTTCCCTAAAGGTTAATGGTACGTTGTATTAATTTTGATGCAATAAATGGGCCCAGAGAGACAAAGGTGTTAATATGATCCTATCGCTGTATAATATTAACAGTTAACATGGTTTGAGGTTTTGAGTGCTGAGTCTTCTTCCTGCTTAGTACCATGGTAATAGTATTTAAAAATCCTTTTAAACTTTTATTAAAGATACAGAAAAGGAAAAGCAGTTAAAGCATTTTAAATGTAAAATATTAAGTAAAGGTTTTAATTAAACAATATCCCTTATTGCCATTCACTTTAGCTGGATAGAGTTTTTAGAAGAAAAAGAAATACAGTTTCAGTCTCTTAGATGGTATTGAAGGTAATAACTATCCTTTCTGAGGAAAAAAAAGTTAGTGGAAATGGAGTGCTGCTGTAGCTGAAGTTCAATTCAGTTCCCTAAAAAACAAAACAAGACAAATACATTCAAAAGGGAGAGAAAAGAACATCAAAGAAAGAAGATGCATCTTCTGTCTTCGGTGTTCGCTCTGACTTGCAATCTTACTGCTGAACATACCTATGTATAGCACAGGGACTTATTCTCCTTGCTAAGACTTGACAAACTTGTATCAGCATGAGGCTGTTTAGGGTATTGCTTTTTGCTGGCTCTGGTCACAAGCTTCAAAAGTGTTGCAAAGCAGGCAGTTTTAGCCAACTAAACTAGCTCTCATTAAATAGAAGGCAAAAGGAGAGGGATAGAGAAGGAATAAGCTGGAGAAGAAAAAAAAGCACATGAGAGGACAGGGTGACAGAAAACAAAGTTCTACATTCCAGGTGGTTTTCGGGATTCAGCCTGCAGTGGTGATGTTATCTGAGTCCCTTTCTCTCTGGCCTGGTCACATCAGATTGGTTAAAATACTGATAAAATGGTCTGGATAAAAGAATAATCTGCCTGGCTAAGAAATCTTTTAAGCCATCTGGGTATTAAGTACAATTATACAGGAAGGAGTTCCCATAGTGCCCACCCACACTCTCTAAACATTTGAATTGGGCACTGAAATCATTCTACCTCACATTCCTCTGTGTGTGTGTGTGTGTGTATACACATTCACATCTTACCATGTTTTATTGTTGACATGTCTCACCAGGGAGGTATGGGTTTTTTTGGTATGGTCGTTTTTTTTAATAAAATGTGTTAATAGTCCTTAACTTTTGCAGGATTTTAATGAATACATTAATACAGTGTATAAGCACTACATAATACATGTTATAAGCATTTTAATGTGTTGCCATTTGGTTTCTTAATGACACAAAGCAAATAACTAACACTAGCCTTTAACTAAATAATGCAGACTGGTCTTTAAACACTTCAGGCACTGGTCTTTTTCTATTTACTCTCATCTCTTTTAAAATACTATACATATAGTGGAATATTAAAGGGCAGGGCAGATTTTCTGAGTAAATTTCTAACATACTTTGCAGATAAACCACATAAGCCTTTTATCTACAATCAGCAGCAGAACATGATCTTTTCCACTAAAGATTATTCCCAGATCTAAAAACAGCTCTCTTCAATATCTGTAGAATTTTTTAACCATAAATGTAAAATGTTATTTACCTCCTACAACCCCTCTCTCTCAAAATTCAGAATCAGGTCTTGTGTACACAAAACCATATACTGTGTTTTTGTAACCCACAGCAGCTACCAAATTCAGTGGGCATGCAATTTTTCCATAACAATTATGAAATAGATATTATTCCTTGCAGAACAGGGTATAAGGGAAGGACACTACTGGTATGTACACACTGACAGCAGCAAATTTTCACTGCTGTCAGATCGATCTATCCAGATCAACTGAGTGGCAGTGAAGGCCCTCTCAATTAATCCATAAGTCATTTAAATTATACCACCTCCTCAAAAGGCATAGCGCTGCATCGATGGGAATGCATTTCCCATCAGTGCAGCGTAGCGGAGATGGTGGTCAGAAGAGGATTTAGTAAGTCAACGTGAGTTACACAAGCTACTCTCTGTAGCTTATGTAACTCCCTTCAACTGCTGCCGAATTTCTCGGTAAGTGTGTACTAAGTCTATGTAATCTGGTATTTATATTACTATTTACACGAATAACCCCAGTCCAGCTGGGTTCATCTTAAAGAAAGCATGTGAAGATATTGCTTTTTAAAAAAAAATTCTAACTCTTAAGACCAATATAATTACTCCTTGTATTTGCCAATTTTTGGACTAATTTGAGGAAGTCTTGCTCCCTGACAGGAGATATTTGCATGTATTCAAAAGAAGAGGAAGGACAGTCTTGAGATTAAAGTATTAGCCAGCGCCTCAGGTGACTGGGGTTCAAATCCTGGCTCTACTCTCAATGTGGCGTTGGATAAGTTGTTTAATTGCTGTGCCTTGGCTTCCTTCCTCTTCCACATGTTTGGCTTGTCTATTGAGATTCAACTCTTGAGGGCAGGGCCTCTCTTACTTTGTGTATGTACAGCCAAAATAATCTGGCATTCTGTTAGAGGAGTAATCACCCATGATGTTATTTTAGTAAAAGTTTGCTTTAGCAACTTAACCTTCAACAATTCAAAGCACTTCGGTTTTTCCACTTTTTTTAAAATGCCTTAACATTAAACCTTTAAGGTTTTTACTATTACAACTACAAACCCAAAAATCAACAAAGGGAAAAAAATTGTTAAAAGATTGTTTTTTAAATTATCCATTGCTGTAAAATAATTGCTCAGTCTTTCTTTTTAAAAGAACATTAACGAATTGCTTTTGTATGCGTCTCCAAACAAGCTCAATACATTCATAGATTTTAAAAACAAACATTTGCTTTAAATCAACTTTGAAAACAATTGCTTACTGGCCAAAATGTCAGCTTCTGAGTATGTATTAACCTTTCAGGCCCACCAAAGAATGCCAAAAATGTTGTATTAATTTAGAAGGAATATATGGACCCAAAGAGTCAAAGGTGTTAACAAGACCTTGCCCTGTCCAACATGAAACTGTTTTAAACAAGGTTCAGGGTTTGGAATAAAGAGACATCAGCTTGCTGAATACCATGGCAAACACACCATTAAAAATCTTCTTACCCTTTTATTAAAGATAAAGAAAAAGGAGAACACTTTTAGAGAGAAAAAATCCTCATCTGACAGTTTCTTAGATGTTATTAAAGATGGTAATCACTGACCTTTGGAAAAGTGTGTGGGGGGAGAAGTTAGTTGAGATGGGCTGAAACTCCTTGTAGAGTAATGACATAAACAAAAAAGAGTCATTCTTTAAGCAGCAAGTAGAGAATTTCCTAATCAGGAAGTTCCTACATTTATTAAGTTCTCTGCCATAACACAGCCTAATTGTGAGGACCAGGAACTCTACAACCACTTCAGAGCTCTCTTGCTTTATAATAAAAAATGAAAATATAAAGCAATACACACACACACACCTCACTTTAAGATAATGTAAACAGTTTTGAAGAATTTAAAGTTTACTATGTTCCCTTATCAAGTGGATGTAAATAGTTCTGAGCAATATGCTAAAGATCAAATCTTTGAAGGGGTCTGATCAGTCTTCCAAAACTGTGTTCTCACTTTTGTGGCGTTTCTGCCAGGAGTTCCCTGTGGAAGGGGCTCACTTCAGGAGCTGGGGCCTGCAGGTATTCTTTGTTCATCATGTTCGGAAATATTGAAGATTAACCAGATTCCTAAGGAGAAGTCCTTTTACAGACTGCACTAGATTGGAACTTGGCAGAAACTCCCAGATCCTACCAGTTCCAAATGTCTGACAGCTTTTGAGCCAAACTTTGTAAACTGGTCTCAGTTCAGGTAGTGCTTTTGTTCTCCACCAAACATGGAAGTTTTGTTGTTGCCAAATTTTTATTTTGGCATCCTGTTTTTGAAATGCCTTCCAATCAGGCCACTTAGGGTTAAATTGTATCAGTGCTGCAGGTAAAGGCATCTTTAGTCATCTTCCCATCAGAAATTCTCCTGGAGGTATTCCAGACACAAGCCAATATTCCAGAAGTGCCTTATATGGGTCCACTGGTTTCTGCAGAGGTTTTTTTAAAGTCTGTACTGCTTTAAAGTCTCCCTGTTGCTCTAGGGGTAAAGTGGACTACTAGCGCAATGTTTAAAATTAAAGTTCTATGCAAATGCTAGGAATGTTTTAGAGGTAAATTGAGCCAAATTGTCAGATAGGAGGACTTCAGGAACTCAGTGTCTTGAAAATATTGACTTTAGGTTTTGGATGACCTGCACCGATGTGGTCTGTGTAAGAATAGTGAAGTCAACATATGTGGAGAAGTAGTCGACTACAATAATATATGTTTGTCCTTTCCAGAAAAAAGAATCTGTGGCTACCTGCTGTCAAGGTCTGTCAGAGAGCTTTGTAGAGAGAAATGGTTCTGATGACTGGAGTTTTTTTTTCTTCCTTGTCGCATATCTTGCAACCCTCTACTAAATTTGAATTTGCCTATTTATTCTGGGCCACCATATGGATTGTTGTGCTCCTGGCATGCGCTTGCTTATACCTTGGTGTCCCTCATGGGTTGTGGAGAGAGTCTTTTTCTGAAGTACCATAGAGATAAGAATGTGCCACCCTTCAGAAGCAGGCCTTAATCCTTGCAAAGGCCATATTGGATCAGTTGGAAGTAGACTCCTTTGAGCCCACGCTTTTTGGAAGAGGTGAGTCCACATCTGGCAAGTCTCATTTTTTAGTTGTTCATCTCTAATTTGCTGAAGTTTGCTGATAGAGATTGCAATTGCTGCCAGATTAAGGTCAGTGTACACTTTGACATCTTTCTCTAAAGCCTTTTCTTCTTCAGTTGGAGGCAGCTTAGTTGGAGCTCTAAATAGGGTATCTACTATGAGTGCTTCACCTGGTATGTGTTCGATGTAGAAAGAAAATTGCAGTCAAAATCTTTGAATCCTAAGTGGAAGTTCATCCAATGCTTTTGAAACCATTAATGTCACTAAGGGCATGTGATCTGTTTATTTGTTAAAGCTCAAGTCAAACAGATATGCACTGAGCTGTTTTCAGGCTAAAGTTACCCTAGAGCTTCCTTTTCTACTTGAGCATACCATTGCTCGGTTTCTGTTTCTTGATATGGTTGCAACATGTCTCTGATCTTCTTTTTTCTATTCTCTTTTACCATTATCAGCAGCACTTTTGTTAAACACTATTGAAAACCAGGGCCACAAAAACAAGATAAAATGCTCTTCTTGAGCACTTGAACATATTGACACTTTACTGTTGCCTAGATGGTACAAGCACTAACTTAGGTAGAGCTAGTCAAAAACAGGATAATTTTGCAGAAAATCAAAATTGTAAGTTTTCATTTTGCAAGATTCAAAATAAACCTGTTTTCCATTTTTTTCACAAATATTTCCATGATATTGTAAAACCAAATTTTAAAAGAATATTTAACCATAATTTATTAAATCTTTTTGAATTTTTAAAGTTTAAAGTAAGGAAACCTAATTCTGATAAACAAAAAATGTTGATGATTTTGAAAACAATCTCAGTAAAAATGTTGGTAAGAAGAAAATTTCAAAAAAAATAGAAAATATTGGTAATTTTGACAATTTTTCCTGAAATGTTTCATGCTTTAAAAAAAGGTCATTTTTGTTACCACAAAGAAATGATGGAAAATTTTTTGACCAATTCTGCATCAATAGGAGATTGATACCTTAGATTCACCCCCTGGCATTTAATGGGTTTTTGGGGCGTATGTGTTACTTTGCTACAAATAGAACAAACTCGGAACAGAGGTTTCAGATCAAATGTTATGTTTTGGATTTTTTTGTTTCTCCTTCCTCCTTTCCCAATGAACCTTAGTGCTAAGGGCAAATTTGAGATCTATACCAACTAGTTTATGTATTTATAACACACATTACAGAAGACAGGAATTACTCTCTCACTATTGTGGTGAAGCTCCACACAAACATAAGCTAATTTAATAGCTTTCAGTACCTGGTGTAGGGGCATGCCAGTGTCAAGAATGGCTACAAGGCACTTCAGCTATTCTGTGCCAGTGAGAGAGCTAAACAATAGCTCCTACTACACAGGAGAAATTAGAACAGTTCTAGGATGGATTTAAGGTGTACCAGAACTCAGCCAGCAATAAGGAGACTCAAAAGATAGCCTGAAGCCATCTTTGTATTTCCCTGTGGTCCTGCATTCAGTTCTGAATGAGAGGAACAGATAATTTGGCCCAATGGGTCAATATCTGTAGCTAGAAATTCGTCCTAAATTCCTATAGCGTAAAGACTAAAACCACATGGCATTATTATGATTTTGTGATGGAAGCATTCTCAGTAGGTTGACTGAAAAGGTTTACTGTTGTGCTGAACTTTGGAAGCAAGTTTGGCTGTATGATTCTCCGTGTATTTGGAGGGGAGGGGGGAATTAAAAACTAAGTTATGAATTTTAACCCATTTTATTTAGAAGTCCAGGTGATCCGTTTGTCCTTGTTTCCACTGAAAGTGCTGATATCAAAGGAATAAATGGGATCCTCCTCTCATTTGCTATGTATTAGTACTAAAGCATTTTTCAACAGTAATCCTTTGAACAAATGAAACATTGATAGCCTGGGATACTAATGGGATACATTAATTGCAAACAGTATTAAAAAAGGGGATTAGCAAAATGCAGACTGGGAACAGAAAATGTGATTAAAAGTGGCATTTTGGCTGCATTCTTTCAGCATATATAAAAAAAAATAGAAGATGACTAGTCAAGGAGAAACTGGAAAGCCAATAAATGAAAAATGATGAGGGCCACGGGTGAGCTAGGAGGGTGGATTTGTGACTCTGAAAAGTGGAAGTGACTAGAAGTTTTTTATAGCATTTAAGATAAAAATATAATTACCGTAATTAATCACCAAAAAGCCATATTCTTAAGAGCAGAAGAGATGAGATTAGGTCACAGATTCTGCAAACATTTAAGCACATGAGTAACTTTATTTACATGAGTAGTAATTATGTGACTGAAGTGAGTCATGTGCTTAAGAGTTTGAAAGGTGAAACCATTTGCCAAGGGAATACCAACATCAACCATCACAGAACTAGAGAAAAGATGGACAAAAGAAGTGTCTCTGGTTATAGAATCATAGAAGCATAAGGCTTCAGGGGACCTTAGGTGGACATCATCTCACACCCCTGCATTGAGGCAGGACCAAGTAAGCCTAGACCATCCCTGAGAGGTGTTTCTCCAACCTGTTCTTAAAAACCCCCAGTGATAGAGATTCCCCCATCCTTCTTTGGAAACCTATTCCAGTGTTCTATCCTTATAGTTACAAAGTTTTTTCTAATATCTAACCTAAATCTTCCTTGCTGAAGATTAATCCCTTTTTGGCCTACCTTCAGTGAACATAGAGAACTATTGGTCACACAATCTGCTTTTATACATCGCAAATAAATACATCACACGCACACTATGACAACAAGTCTCAGAGCCTGGGACAACTGACTCAGGCTCATGGAGATCATGCTCCAGGGCTAAATATAGCAGTGTAGATGTTCTCACTAAGACTGGAGCCCTCCCTTCTCACCAGCTTTCAGAGCCTAAGTTCCAGCTTGAGTGGGAATGTCTACACTGATATATTTAAGCACCATGACTCAAGCCCCATGACCCCAAATCAGTTCAATGGGCTCTAATAGTCACTGCTATGCAGTGTAGGGGAGGTTGTAGTGTAGACGTACCCTTTATAACAGCTTTTAACATATTTGAAGACTGTTATCAGGTCTCCTCCTCATTCTTCTCAAGACTAAATATGCCCAGATTCTTTTTAACCTCTCCTCATACGTTAAGTTTTCTAAAGCTCTTTTTCTGTTTTGTGTATCTCCAATTTATCTGCATCTTTCCTAAATTGTAGCATCCAGAATTGGGAATATTACTCCAGTGAAAGCTTCATCAGTACCAAGTAGAGCAGGACAATTACCTCCTTCCTGTGTCTTACATATGACACTCCTGTTTATACACCCAGCATATTAGCCTTTTCGTAACTGCGTCATATTGTTGATTCATATTCAATTTGTAATCCACTATAGCACTGAGCTCCTTTTCAGCAGTACAACCACCTAGCCAGTTATGCCCTTTTTGTAATTGTGCTTTTGATATTTTCCTTACTAAGTGAAGTATGTTGCACTTGTCTTTATTGAATTTCATTCTGATGATTTCAGATAAATTAGAGAATTAGTTTGAAATCAACAAGATGAAATTCAAGGTCATTTTAAATTCTAAACCTGTCCTCCAAAGTGGTTGCAAATCTTTCCAGATGGGGATCATCCACAAATTGTATAAGCATAATCTCCTCCTCATTCGCCACGTTATTAATCAACATATTTATTAGTACTGGTCCCAAGACTGACCCCAAGGGACCTCACTAGATACACCTTCCTAGTTTGACAGCAAAACATTGATAACTACTCCTTGAATAAGTGAAGTTAAGAAGTCAAGTCCAGGACCTCCTTGGTAGCATTCTCTGAAATGCTTCCAGTTCCATGCACAGGGCTAGTTAGACAGGCAGAAATGCAGGGTCTCAGTGTGTGGATGAGACAATGGTATAGGGAAGAGGATGTTAGATTTATTTGGAACTAAAGAACCTTTTGGGAAAGGTGGGGCATATACAGGAAGGATGGGCTCCACCTAAATCAAAATGGAACCAGATTCCTGCCACATACAGTTAAAAAGGTCGCGGAATAGTTTTTAAACTAAAGGTCACCAAATGAAAAATTGACAGGTGCAAAGAAGCATGTGGTTCAGACAGAGACATCCATTAGGGTAGGATCTATTAATGGAGATTCTTTACATCCTAGTAAGGATGTGAGGATGGAAAAGGATAAAATATGGATAGGATTTGATGAAAAACAGTCAAATGAAAACAGAGTCCCATTCAATTACATAACATAATGGCAGACAGCTAAAAAGTGACATTTTTAAGTGCTTCTATACAAGTGCTGAAGTGTAAATACTAAGATGGGTGAACTTGAGTGGCTCTCATTAAATGAGGATATTGATATAATAGGCCTCACTGAAACTTGGTGGAATGAGGATAATCAATGGGATACAGTAATAGGACAGAATAGGTTGTACTGGTGGGGAGTGGCACTATATATGTCAAGGAAAGCATAGAGTCAATTGAAATAAAAATCTTAAATGAACCAAACTGCCATAAAATCTCTATAGATGGTAATTTCATGCTTAAATAATAAGAATATAGCAATAATAATGGGGAATTTCAACTATCCCCATATTGACTGAGTACATGTCACCTCAGGATGGGATACAGAGATAAAGTTTCTTGACACCTTAAATGATTGCATCGCCGATCTAGTGGAATTCTTTGATGGAGTCAACAAATATGTGGACAAGGTTGATCCAGTGGATATATATATATACTTACATTTTCAGAAAGCCTTTGACCAGGTCCTTCACAAAAGGCTTTTAAGCAAAGTAAGCAGTCATGTGATAAGAGGAAAGGTCGTTTCCTGCATCAGTAACTGGTTAAAAGATATAAAACAAAGGGTAGGAATAAATGGTCAATTTTCAGAATGGAGAGAGGTAAATAGTGGTGTCCCCCAGGGGTCTGTACTGGAACCAGTGCTGTTCAATATAGTCCTAAATGATCTCAAAAAAACGGTAAATGGTAAGGTGGCAAAATTTGTAGATGATACAAAACTACTCAAGATAGCTAAGTCCAAAGCAGACTGCAAAGAGTTACAACGGGATTTCACAAAACTGGATTTCACAAAACTGGATAACTAAATGGCAGATTAAATTCAATGTTGATAAATGCAAAGTAATGCACATAGGAAAACAAAATCCCAACTATACATATAATACGATGGGTCTAAGTAAGCTCAAGAAAGATCTTGGAATCACTGTGGATATTCTCTGAAAGCATCCACTCAATGTGCAACGGCAGTCAAAAAAGCTAACAGAATCTTGGGAATCATTACGAAAGAGAGAGATAATAAGACAGAAAATAATGTAGTGCCTCTTCATAAATCTGATATGCCCACATTTTGAACACTGCATGTAGAGCTGGTCACCCCATATCAAAAAAAGATATACTGGAATTGGAAAAAGTACCGAAAAGGGCAGCTAAAATGATTAGTGGTATAAAAAATCTTCCATATAAGGAGAGATTAATAAGACTGGGACTTTTCAGCTTGTAAGAGAGCTTACTAAGCGGGGAATAAGTTGCAGAGAAACTAAATAAGGAAGTATTTACTTCTCCTAACACAAAAACTAGGGTCACCAAATGAAATTAATAGGCAGCAGGTTTAAAACAAACAAAAGGAAGTATTTCTTCACACAAAGCACAGTCAACCTGTAGAACTCCTTGCCAGATGATATTTTGAAGGCCAAGACTATAACAGGGTTCCAAAAAGAACTAGATACATTCATGAAGGAAGGTCCATCATTGGCTATTAGCCAGGATAAGCAGGGATTGCTGTTTGTCAAAAGCTGGGAATGGCTGATGGAATGGATTACTTGATGATTCATTCGAACCTTTTCTATTCATTCCTTCTGAAGCACCTGACATTGGCCACTGTCGGAAGCCAGAGTACTGGGCTAGATGGACCATTAGTCTGACCCAGTATGGTCATTCTTTTGTTCTTATGGTCTTTCAGTCAGTTGTGCACCCACTTTATGGTAATCTCATCTAGACCACATTTTCCTAGTTTGCTTATGAGGATGTCATGTGGGATTTGTGATATTTCATGATTTTAGTAAGGCTTTTGACATCTACTGCCTCCCCCCATCCATGAGGCCGGTAAACCTATCAAAGGAGGAAATTAGGATGGTTTGGCATGACTTGTTCTTGACAAATCCATGCTGGCTATTCCTTATAACCCTATTATCCTTTAGGTACTTACAAATGGATAGTTTAATAATTTGTTCCAATATCTGTTGGAAATAACCAGACAGGTTGTCCCTGGGGCAGATTGGGGAGATGAAACCCTTTTTTGCCTGCTCGTTTCACTTTGACGCCATGAGTGAGCAACAACGGGGTTACTTTACAATCCTTTTATCCATAACAGTATATACATGTATACATTTTCAGCAACTCCCCATAGACCTTTATTTGGTTACCTATATTGACACCTATAAAATTAATATTAACAACTACATGATTAATACAATTATACCCACCCCTGTTTGTTGTTTATGGGATTGCCATGCAGAGGGCAGGCACATCACCTTAAAACCTATTAGTTTTACACTAACATTCTTTGAAGTAAAGGCATACGTGGGGGGGGGAAGGAATAATGCTTTCTTCCCACCCTGGCCTTGTGCAGGAGTGGCGATAGTTATTTTGTTAGCCTCATCCCCTGCACAGATAGCCAGGAAGGGAGGGAAAAAAAGAGAGAGAACAGAGTTTAACTAGAATTCACACCAATTAACAGAAACAAGGTTTGCCCTTGCCACGACCCCATTCCCTGTAACTTTGTCCAGCTTTTAACTCTTTACTCTTCTACACTCTCATTTCAGGTATGGAAGTTAGACTGACTGGTCTATGATTTCCCAGATCCTCTATGTTCCCTTTTTAAAGAAAGGTACTATATTTGCTCTTCTCCAGTCCAGTGGGACCTCAGCTGTCCTCCATGTGCTCTTGAAGATAATTGCTAATGGTTCCTAGCTAGCTTCATCTATGTCCTGATTGTGGTGACACCTGGGTCCTAATGCACCGCCAACAGAAGCAAATGACAGAGCTGAGATCTCACAAGACTCTTATTCTAATCCCAACAAGTTACAACCTGGGTACTGTCTACTGGATTTTGCTTTACCAATTACAACAGCTGTTCCAGGTCATGCAGAAAGAAGTAATCTCTGAGACACCTGTGTCCCGTACCATGTAGGATTTTATATAATATATTCTGCATCTTGAATTGCAACTGGAAGTAAATTGAAAGCCAGTACAGAGCATTAGTTTATGATGTTCTCACTGGTTTATCTTTCCTAAAAGAACACATGCAGTGTATTACAAACAGTTTAGTTTGGAGGTGACAAAGGTATGGATAATCCTGATTAGGTTTGCATCTAAGAGGACATGCTAGAATCATTTGGTCAGATGAATATGGTAAGTATGTTTTTCTGGCCACCATTGCTACCTGGAAATCCAGGAGCAGAGATGATCCAATCAGACCCAGAAATGATTAATCAATTTGATCAATAGACATATGCCCTCACACTTGCTAGGTGCTTAGAAGACTTTCCACTGCCCACTAGCATCACGTCTGCTTTATCCAGACTGATCATAGCTTTCATCCAGATCCCTCACTCCGTCCCCACCATATGCTGGGAAAGTAGAACCTAGGTTAATTGAAAAATAATAGTAGTATAAGAGGTCTAGAGCTGGTTCTCATCAGAATATTGGTGACACTGCAGCCATAACATCTTAAAATCTCCCCAACATCCACGTTTAAATTGAACAAGAGAATAAATAAATGAAACCTAATAGGATCCCCATAAACAAGAGCCTTCTTCTTTTAATCTCAGAACATCTTTACAGACATAGGGAGCACTACAGCATCACCATTCATTCCTGTCCATGGCTTGTTCTTCCATGAAGCCCAGCCTGGCCATGGCCCTGTCAATGGTCAGTCTCTAGTATTTTTAATGTTCCATTTAAGAAAAAGTGGCTGTGGTTCCATGCCCCCTTCTTTTACAAACTTAGACTTGAACCAGTTACTTAATTTTCCACCAATCCTTACAACACTGCAGGAGTCTTTGTACCTAGTTTTTATAATTGCAATTAACTTAGCTAGAACTCCATACAATTTTGGTACTTTTTGTAATGCTTCCCTCTAAACTGAATCAAATATCAATGAAAACAGAAAACTTCTTTAAGACCCTCCCCCTGAAAAAAAAATTCACTGTCAGAGCTTGACTATCTGACCAGTGCAACTTGAACCTTCCCTGAAGCCACACAGTTCTTTGCCTTCTACTTCCTCTAAAACTGGCTTTAATCTGTTGACAGTTACTTTCATCATGATTTTGCCTAGTGTTAATAATAAGTTTATTACACTTTGCATTCTACATGTGCCAGATGAACAAGACAGCTTGCAAGGCAGAATGGATATCAGCACTGAGCCACTATCATAAGAAATAGAGCAGTGAAGCAGTTAAAACACAGAAAAGCTGCAGGAATAGACAATACAACAGCTGAGCTGTTAAGAGCTGGTGGGACATGTGCAATCAAAGCATTATAAAAAATATATAGAGAAGAAGGTATAGGAGCAAGAGGAGTCACCAGATGATTGACTAAATGCAATCTTGAAGAAAGGAGATCCTGCTGATCTGAATTATAGAGGTATAAATTTATCATCTGTAAATAGCCACCCTAAATCAACTCTGTTCACCCTCTTTTATTCTCTGCAGGCAAGTCAACACTTATTATCAGTGCCTCAAAGGCTGCCAACAGATTCACTATCATTATATAAGCCTAGCCACTGTGCATTGCCTTGAGGAGACTATCAACCAGTAAGTCCAGCACTGCTGCTACTGGAATTGCCCTGCTACCACCATCTCATTAACTTTCCCAAAAAAGGAAAGTTAGACAATGTGAGGTAATTGGTGATGTAGCCATTCTCAGGTGATAATTCCCTGATAAAAGACCAGTGAGTTTAAGAGTCTCCATCAAATTGTCATTCCTAATGGAGCCATTAAAAACCTATGTAAGACAGCCCCAAGCACTTCCTTCTGCCCTTCACCAATCTGAAGCAGCATGGATCTATATAATCAGTGTTGAAGGACCCTCTCTCATTGCAAACAAACTCTAGTTACAAGTGGGGAAGGAACACAATCAGGGAAGCTGGTGTGTTTATAACATAGTGATAGCATCATCCAAACCATAGTTATGAATTTCATATTTTTAATCCAGATTACTTTCTGTAATAGCTTCCTAACAAATTTAAAGATTGTATATTCAGATTTCTAGAACGTGCAGTTCCTTGTGTTGTTTCGTCTATTCTCTGCTTAATGTAACCAATCCCTTTGCCAACACAGTCTTCACCTACAAGGTCTGTTTATCTCACGAGTTGGTTTTGGCTGCTGTTAATCTGGCAGCAAAGTGATTAACCTTCCACTTCCAGTGTAATTAAACCTATTTATTCCCAGGCTCCCCAGGGAGGGGAGGGGAATAAGATTGTGCAGAAAACTAAGTATGTAAACACACAGACTGGGTTTACTCTACAATCCCCTCTGCATCATTTATAATACCATGAAGGAAAAAAAAAGTCTCCAAAAATTAATTTAAAATGAAAAGGGCAATCCGATCTACAGTGGCATGTACAGCGGCAGATGTAATAACATCTATTTTCATTTTTATAAGAAAGAAGTGATAAGGGGAATGAAATGCCAAACGAATTGAAGATATGGAACAAATAACTCAAATTTTATACATTATACTTCACGTGGGCCAATTCAACATAATGAACAAAGAAAAAGAGAAAAGAGAACTTGCATGATGTCAGTGTTCTTGAATCAGGAAGGAAACTATCCACTTGAGAGTTTTATCAATTATTATATTAATTCAGTAATATCCACTACCAAATTCTCTAACCAAAGAATATTAAATACTAAAAAATGTATTCTCTAATATTGCATAGGGTTAAGCCATTTGACTCCCATTAATGTTAATGGGAACTATGCAGCTGAGGTTTCATATATCGCTTTAAAAAATGTACCTCTGAGGGGCACATTCTTTCAGAAATGCAATAAACTCTATGCATAGGGACCTATATGGCACTGTGTCAATATAGCCCTTTTAGTATATTCCCAGAGTTAATTTCACTGTTTCATACAATCTAAGAAATTTAGCAATGAGTTACTAAAATAACTCTTCTGCTCTTTCTCCTGTCCTAGTTTTTTCCATCACCAGGATAACAGAGTACCATTCAACACAAGACAGTACTGAGTTTGCCCTAGATGGTAATATTCTCACAGCACTGTGGCTGGTTCCTATTGTGTATGAATGGATGATTTTGTCTAATTAGTTCTTCTTTCCCTCTTGAACCATTCAGAAATACTGACACTGTTGTTATGTTGATAGTACTATTGTTCTCAATCATATAATAGCAATATTGAATTGAAAGTCATCAACAAAAATATTTATATCCCTCCATGTACTCAGGGCAAAATTCTGTTTTCAGATCCCTACAGATCTCAGTTCATGTTCCTACATATGCAGAACTAAGAGTCTAGGTCCACTCTACTTATCTAGGCAGAATTTAGGCATTAGTAGCAAACTCATGCTGAGTTTTGTGAGACCTTGTGAAAAAAATATATGCTTTGTAACATTTATGAAGGTGGTTGGTTTTTCTTATCTGCTATACTATCCACTTCTTGTTTCTTTTGGATATTTCCATCTGGTACAGTTGAGACCGGGGTCTAGGTCAGCAACTGGTGTAAAGCAGCATAGCTCCATTGAAGTCAATGGAACTACTTTATACTACCTAAGGATATGGCCAAGAATGTGGAATAGATTTCAAAATGAACACAAGTTCTTCTCAGTTAAATTTTCAAGACAATGGATTAAATCAGGTTTTTGTTCCCACAAAAACAGGCTGCAAAATGATATCTGCAACTGTAATGCATTTTCAAAGGAAGCAATAAAAGGGGAAATAAATAGAAAGTGAATGCAAAAGATTTCCCCCAAGCAGAAGAGGCATGTTGGGAATATAAACAACAAAGAGTTCTACAATGTAATTCTCAAAGGTTATTTACCCCTTCACATAATACAAGAATGAGGGGTCACCCAATTAAATGAATAGGCAGCAGGTTTAAAACAAATATAAGGAAATTTTTCTTACTCAATGCACAATCAACCTGTGGAACTCATTGCCAGAGGATGTTGTGAAGGCCAAAAGTATAATTTTGCTTAAAAAAATAATAATTAGATAAGTTCCTGGAGGATACGTCCATCAATGGCTATTAGCCAAGATGGCCTTGGACACAACCCCATGCTCTGGGTCATCTTAAACTTCCAAACGCCAAGAGCTGGGACTGAACTACAGGCAATAGATCACTCAATAATTGCCCCGTTTTGTTCATTCTTTCTGATATCTAAACCATAGGCGTGTTTTGAGGGGACACAAGGAGCATTGACCCTCCAAACTGCAAGCCTCAGGCAGGTCTGCTGGCCTGTTTCAGCTGACTCAGACTGTGGGGCTAGGGCTATGAAACTTTTTAATTGAGGTGAAGACATTCAGGCTCAGGTTGGGATCTGGGCTCTGAGTCACTCTCCAATTCCTGGGTTCCCAAAGCCCAGGCGCCAGCTCAAACCTGAACATCTATGCCACAATTAAACAGCTTTGTAGCCCAAGCCCTGCAAGATCATGTCAGCTGATATGGGCAAGCCGTGGGTGTTTAATTTCAGTGTTGGCATGCCCTAAAGCATCTGACACTGGCCACGGTCAGAAGAGAGGACATTGGGCTAGATGGACCATTGGTCTGACTTAGTATGGCCATTCTTATGTTTCTAAGGAGAACACCCAGATATCTTACAATTGAGGAGCAAAAATACTGAGTGATAGAAACCATGCCCTTTTGCCTGTACCAGGACAGAAAATATACACTCTGTGCAGAGTAATTTTTTTTACCAGTGTGCACAGCATCACCATGCTTGTAGGGCATATTCTGGCAGATTTAGGTAAGGTAAGAGACAGGAACTAAATCCCGAGCTGCCCCTGTCTAGTGCTGGAGACAAGAATTTGGGCCATTTTAAACAACCACTTAATCAGTATAAACATTTGTAGCTATCAGTGTATACAAAAACAATATCTGTATACTTTTCAGAATGGAAAAGTTGGGAAAATATTCTAGACTTGCTTGTTAGAAAACGTTGGAGATTTAGGCCTCAATCCTGTAGAGCTTCACGTAGTTGGGCACCTGTTGCCACATGGATTAATTTTCAGGACCAGGAAATTAGAAAGAAATTGAAAACTGATTTCACTAAGAGACCATTTTTAGATTATTTTTAACTCAACAAATTTAATCAACCTCTACTTGGCATATATATCCTATGAATGAAGAATATTGTTTTGCAGGTTTTAATTCAATTACACATTTATTTGCTTTTAGCCATTTCAGGTCTGTTTCTTGAATGCTTGCCATGCTTCAGATGGAGTCTTGAAGAAGCTGGTCTAACCAGCCAAATCTATGGTAAAGATAACAGGATATTAAAGACCATATTTAATGTCAGTTCCTTTGAGAATTTGCTTCAGCCCATTAGATGTTTCTCTTTGGTGGGCTCTTCTGAAAAAAAACAGAACACTGGAAAAGGAGAAATACAATGCTCAAGATTTCAATCTGAATTCATAAATTTATTATTAAATATCAATAGTTTTATTATTAAAGCCCTCAAGTTGCCATTCTTTCCCACTTTTATAGTTGATTTTGTGTGCTTTCTGTCAGGTGCAAGGAGCTGTGTGCATCTAACTTGAGAAGGTCTGGAAACATTTTGTTAAGCAAAAACCATAGCATCTTTACCTTCCAAACTTTCTCTAGTATTCCATATATGAAGATTGTTTCTTTTAAATCTGTTTTCCAAGTCATTCTGTTTCCCCCTTGCAGATTCTAAGCTTTAGGGGACTTTCACCTTTTATTCCATCACTTTTTTTTAAGCTTGTCTATGTACAAAATGTGCACCATTATAGCTTTTATTGATGTAATTAAACTGACACAACTCAACCACTAAGATGACCTGTCAGATTAAAGATATATGAATAGGGAACAACGTCTATATGGACATGAGACATTTCCCATCAATATAACAGAAGATGTCAGTTCAATTTTTGCATATAGACAAAGTCTTCAACTGTACCACCTAGCAGTGGACAGCTGATATTTCATTGTACTTTTGCTCAGTTTTGGCACAGCTATAAATTTTGAGCCAAAACTGGCTCATCAAAATTTCAGTCTTCCCAACATAAAGACAAATTTAAGCAAAATGTCTTTGAATAGTTTCACAATTTAATAAAATAGCTCCAAACTTGCAAATGTTGCTCAAGCACAAAAAGGAGCACAGTTTTGAACAAAAACAAAAAATTCACCCGTTCATTTTAAATATTTTGCCCAATTTTTCTCACAATTCATATGACAGCCCCTTCGCCACATATCTGACATACCTTCACATGCTCCTGTAACTCTGTAATTCCTTCACTCTTTGGCTCAGTATCTGTAATCATGGTGGTTTATTTTAGGCCGCAAGCATAGTACAAAATAAAGATAAAAAGTGCACTGACAGCTGCACAAGAAGCTTAATTAGGAACCTCTTTAAATTTACTTTATAATGTGTAATTGATGTAGAAATGTGTGAATCTGATAGCAGCTCCCTAACATCCTTACAATGTTTTCAAATTAGTTGATTGTCACATTTGTTTCAGATCATTCAAGAGATGTCATTTACCCAATCCTTTTCATCTATTTCCAGGACCACATTTCAGATTAATAATTCATTAACAGATCCTTGGAACTTATGCCATCTGAAATTACTGACTGCTGATTAGCAATTTTATCCTTTCTTAGTCTTCTGTATATATTTTCATAAATGTTGTGTCCTGCTGCTTCTATAGTGCTTTCTTGTTAAAACTGCTTTGCACCTGTCCACATTATTTGCTATGCAGAGCTCAAATTTTGGATACTTTACATAGGTATATTCTTTCTAATCAATTTACACTGAAAGAAGTATATTTTCCTAATTTCTGACCTCCTTTTGCCATGATGGACATGAATGACTTTTATTAAATCTCTCAGGTACATCACTGTTTTAAGTGTTTCTGTATGACACAAAAGTTCACAGTGGACAATAATATGATTTTTAGATTCTGTTATGCACAAGTTTAGACTAGATGAACATAATGATCAATTCTGGCTTTAAATCTATGAATTAGAGACATTTTGTTACCTATATGCCAGTGAGTTGTGGCTTTCAACCTTATAGCATTATTCTTTAGCAAAATAATTCCAGTTATACCCTTGCATATCCAGAATGATTCCATCAAAGCCAGCACAGTTACTGTGGTTTACTACAGTGAAACAGGGCAGAATTGTTCCTGCTGTCTTCTAAAATGTGTTATGGGAGTGATGATGAGAAAGATGTCGTGTTCCCATAATCAGAATAAGGAATTAATTTTAAAAAAGTTGCTTGCTGTACCTGCCATAAGAGATCCTATCTATGTTTGTATTAAAAGGACACCAACTTGAAATCTAGTCAGTTTTAAAAATGAGTTAAACAGCTTCAGGTAATGGCCATCTACCCCACTCTGAGTCTTTCTGCCAATGTTTGTGTTTTACAATCCCATTTTCAAAAAGATTTTCTCTTCCGTGTTGCTATGTGAAATCCACAACAGAAGAAAAGAGTAACTTCAGGGAAAATAATGACTAGACAGATTGACTGTGCAGTCAAATACATAAACACATGGAAAAGGTAGATTTTCCCCCTCTATGCTCTTACTGTTTTAGGAATTTTATTTATTACTTTGAGCTGTAGTTTAAAAAAATTCAGGCAGAAGTATGATTTAAGTTGACAGTATCTCTTTAAGATCATTATACCTCAAACAGTTTTAGCAGTGTCCTAACTTCTAACTAAACGGGTTTTGATATGATTTAGCTCACCAGACAGAATAGGATCCAAGTCATTTTGAAAAATCTGTTCAAGATACTTTATTCTTTATTCTATTACAGATGACATGGTTTTAATGCAATTATAGACAGATCTATTAGTTACCTGACTCACAGGAGAAGTGGGTAAGTCATGAGAGGTAATTAATGCTTTGAAAGCACTTTGTAGGTGTAAAGAGCTATATGGGATTGATCCAAAGTCCTCTGAATTCCACATAAAGACTTCTATTGATATCATTGATCAGGTCCTATAAGAGCTAAGTGTTATCATTATTCATCCAGGATACCTTTGTCTATAATTACTTCAGTAGTTACCTAGCTATTCAAGACAACTTATCTGCAAACTTCTTAGTTCATTTTTACTATTTACTATTATTATGTATGTATGGTTTACACAAAACCGCATAGCATGCTAGGAGCTTTACAGGCAGACACTATTATCATGGCTAATGTAATGAAGAATTCATGACCTCCTAAATTCCTGATACAGCAATTTAATTGGCATAGATGGACATGCCTGTGCAGAGCTGGCAGCTCATTTAGGGGCCAACATTTTAGATAAGAAGTTATGAACCTTGACAATTGTGAGGATAGGCGGAAAGAAGGCAAGCACAGATTAAAGAATTAAGGTCAGACTTGTAAAATAAAGGAAACGCTAATGTGAAAAGGGAGAAGCACTGTCCAGTTTGAAAGAATGATCAAGAAAGCAAATCTCAAGCGACAGCATTTTCATATACATGACTCTGAATATATGCCATCAGTCACATTCCCAAGAAAGCTACAAATAGTTTGCCTAATATATTGGAATAAATTTTCTAGAATCTTATGTTAGATTTTTCCACATTCAATCAGTGTCAAAACAACACTCTTGGTCTCTAATGTACAAATTCACCTAATGTATTATTCAATGAAACATGTTGCTATTTTTCTTTACAGCAGCTAATCATTGCTTTGCATTGTACTATAGGTTTCATTAAGTTGTAATAAAATATTACTTGAGAGCTGCTTCCAGCTAACCTTGTGTTTTATCTCTCTCTCTCTTTTTAATACTAAATTTGAAAGCAGACAGAGACTGGGAGAAATTGCTACTGAACTCTACTTCATGCTGAAGATCAGCAGGGGCATTTTGGAGGGCTTCAATTTTTCTCAGTGTGTCAGGAAATCAGATTATTACATCCAGCTGCAAGCTGTTTTGATTGAACTGAAAGTCTGATTTAATTTGGTACAAATGGCAAATTACTCCTCTATTTATCCTTGAACTACATGTAGCCATGAAGTACTATATTTTAGGATATCCTTGGAAGTTTAGGTAGAAATGAACAGTTTCCAAAAATATTCTCTCTTTATGCATCAAACAATTGAAAAATGCTTATTCACATTTATATGGGCTAGATTTAAAAAATTACTCAGCACCTGACATTTAGACACCTAAATAGTTGCTCATGTTATCTAAAGATCTATAGCTTTCTCTTGTTTAAAAGGGTTTCCGACTATACCAATAGCACTATATCATCAACTGCCTCTAGTGAAGACTGGTTATACTAGTAAAAGTTATTTTGCCCATAGAGCTGAAACCGGTTTCCCAAATGGAAAAACCTGTGCTGGCTAAAGAACTTTTTTGTTAATGTAACTGTGCCTCCACTTGGGCTTTTATTGGCACAACTCTATTAGTTAGAGGGGGGCCTAGGTATGTCTGCATACTTTTTAAGCTCTAGACTCTTAAATTAAGTGGCAGTATTTTCAAAAGCACCCAGGTCCCAGGAATGGTTATTAATAAATGCTTTTATTGAGCACTTCTGAAAATCTGTCATTTTTATTTAGGAGTTCTTCTCAAAATTTGGGCCCACTTGTCAGTGCTAAACACCTTTGAAAATCTGGCCTTAAATATTTAACTGCCTGTCAGAGGGCTTATAAGAGAGACAAGGTAGGTGAAGTAACAGCTTTTATTAGACCGACTTCTGTAAGTGGAAGATACAAGATTTCAAACTACATAGAGCTCTTCTTGTTCAGGTCTGGGGAAGGAAAGACTTATGCTCTTTCCTTTCACTGAGAAGATCCCAGTGATAGTCTACGAATATGTGTAATGCCACCAGATTTTCAAAAGCTACTAAGTAAATTAGACACTTAAACCCTATTGTCTTCCAGTGAGATTTAGACACACAACTCTCTTAGGCACTTGTGATAATCCCACACAATTTATTAATTTTGTTGATTTAATGCCAGAGCAATTTTTTAATACAGGGTTTATGGAAGTGATTGAATGATTTGGGCCTGGTTCTTTTCTCACACCAACTTAAATCACAGGAAAGACACTTGGGTAAGAAAAGTAAAGCAGAATGAAACTAGTGTATTCAATAGAGGAAAGAGACTCTTAAATATACAACCATTCTCCGAATGACCGCGTTTTATGTTTTCCATACATTATATTTCTTTACGGCACAAAATCTTCATGCAAATGTAATACATAGCACTAAAGTTACCATAACTAACTAAGACCCTGTCCAGAAATTTGAAGCCAAGAAAGAATTTGGCCATCTATTTCCTGGGCACTACTGAAGACTTTGCTATACAAGAACCACCTACAGCCTTGTCAACACACAAAGTTGTGCAAGTTTAGCTATAATTGGTGAAAAAATCTAATTTAGTTACATAGAGGCAAAAGCCCTGTGGGGAGATTTCAAAAATTATTTAAACCTAGCTTTTAGTAATTTTGATTAAATTGATTTCTTACCAATTCAGCTAACTAAATGTGAGCCTTTTAAAAACAGATTTAAGAGTATTCACACAGTGTTTTGCACTGGTTTAACTAACTTCTTATTCCAGAGTAAGCGTGTTCACATGGGGAGTTACACCAGTAGCAGAATAATTATACTGATCTACTTATGCTGGTAAATTTCCTGGTAGACAAGCCTTAAAAAACACACCTTTAGTTAACCTAGTGCAAGTTTCTGTGAAGACAATGGCTAAAATTCCTATAACTTTAAGGGACTAGAAAAGAAAAAAACATTTTCTCCCTTTTTTCAATATATACTTTGTATATTTAACTGCTCTTGTGCCCAGTGCTCATTGTTTCTCTGGTAAATCAGTTAGGTCCTGATCCTGATGTTTGTTCAGAACTTTAAGCACCATTGACTTTAATGAGACTATGCCCCTGTTTAAAGTTAGCCACACGCTTAACTCTTTACAGGATCAGACCTTAGACAAGTTTTCCTGTTTGTATGCATATCTCACAAAACTAGAAGAGGAAAAAAAATCATTTTTAAATGCAAAGGCGAAGTCAAGGATAGATGTTATACTTGAAGCAACTATTAACTCAGTTTTTAAATTGATTAGAATTCTGGTTGACTCCCTCCCTCCCTTTAATTCTGAGTTAAGCTCAATCTTTATTATTACATGTAAATTATATTTAAAGTGTTCATTTACAACTGTTAGATATGTTACAAAACAGCATTTTAATAAATATCACACTTTTAGAAGAATCTCTTTAATTTTCACATAAAGATTGTAAGTTGCAACCTCAATAATAATACTGGTTCTGGTGTTTCAAGCTGCACTAAAACAGATGTTTGAAGGAAACAAGAGTAGTCATAACCAAGAGTTTACACTAGAGAACAAATTGGTAGATTTTTGTTACAATTGTTGAAAAGTCTCTTCATTGTAATCCCATTAAATTGGAAATTTTTTCCAATGTGTCTTTAACTTAACTGGGCAACTAATACTGACATAGGTTTAAAGTCTAAATTGCTTCTTTAAACTGTTGCCAAAAAAAAGGAGCATCTTGATTAATCTAGAGCTATATTATTGGAAATACATTATTATTATGGAGAAATTTGTTTTATTCTTTACAAATAGAAAGAAGTCAAGAGTATATGGTTCCCAAAGAAGAAAAACTGCTCCTTAAATCCGATTTCAAATACACAGCATAGAACACAGCTTAGGCCAGCATTTACAAATTTGGATGCCTAAAAGTTAGGTACTTAAATCCATTTGTCCCAGAAATACAAGACAAGATCCCAGATATATATATATATATATATATATTTTAGATATATATATATATTGATATATATATATTAACTAGGCCATAACTTTATTAACTTAACACAAGAAACAATTCAGCAATAACTTGTTCAGTGCAGGCTGATCAGCTTTTCTTCTGCAACCCCAACTTGCAGAACCTTGAGCTGGTCCCAGAACCATGAGTGGACCCAACTGGCTCTCCTCTGATAGAAACACCATTTCAACTTCCACAGTTTAATCATGAATGATAGGATTTAGCCCTGATGGAGCCAGTCTAGCCAGGAAATGAGAAACTCTAGCCCTAATCTGATTTTCAGTCCCACACATGGGAAAGTCCCCTCTGATTGGGAGCATTCTCCACCTCCTGGGGAAGAGCAGCCAATCAGGAGACAAACAGAGATCATTCCCCCTCTCCCTTGAAAGTGGAGATGAGTTTAGCAGCCCAATACCATTTGTACAAAAGGGAGGCGTGAGGTGGAGCAGAAAGAGACCAGCAGCTCAGAAAAGCTCTGCTCCCTCCTCTATTCAATATGTTCATCCTCTCTCCATCCTTGCAACACCAGACCTGGGAAAGGGGCAGTGGGTGGATAACCTCTGGAGCTGCAGCAGGAGCAGAGATGCACTGAGATGCATGTAGCACATGTGGGATGTAGTGGACAGAGTTGATGTGGGGTCTGGAGGTATATTATGAATTGCTGGGGTATGGGGGTGGGTACAGAATTAATTAATTTATTGGAATTTTGCAGAGAAGCTGGATGCTCCGCATCATTAGTCAGCATCTTGCACAGCTCTTTGTAATTTGATCTAGTGACAGTTCCTGCAAGAGAGGGTGGGGGGCAAAAATCATCTTACTCTATAGATTTGGGAGGGTTGGCAACACTGTACTGCCACACTCACACACTAGACATGAGAGTTCACCAATCAAAAGAGGGCAAAAATATAATATACACTTTTAAATTTTTTTTTTTAGTTTAGTTTTGGGATTGTCATGGCCTAGAACCTTCTAATCCCAGGGAGAGGGAAGGGATGGTAGGGAACTGTTGCACCCAACACAGGCACAGAATGGGGCTCTAAGAATTGGAAAGGACTTATAAGCCCTCCTCTCAGTGCATGAGAGCCAATGGGTTTCAGCTGCACCCTTCAAACCAGCCAATCAGCTGGAGAACCCTTCCTTTGCTCCCCTCCCAGCCCACAAGGAAGCAATGTGTCCATGTGAGGGGGAAGAGGGGAATTCTTAAAAGAGCCCCCAGGATTTTCTTTCCCTATGGGCCCAACCAAAGCCTCTACATCAGCTGAGAATGTGGCCCACCATGCACAACTATAGATAACTGCTTTGCTTTATTACCAGTTTTCAGTCTGTTCTACTAGTAACATGATTTGATGTAGTTAAAGTCAACCCCGCACTCAAAAAAAATTATGAACACTGAAAAGAGAGAATGCTTTTCATTATTCTCACTCCCAAAGCACATTGTAGAAATGAATTTGGTCCAGTTGCAAACATTTCCATACAAACCTCTTTTCGTTCTCCAAGTCAGATGCCAGGCCAGCTATGAAAATCAAAGCCTTAAATTCAGGAGAGTGGTGGAAAGTTGGTGAATTGTCCATTTTTTCTCTCTGTTGCTCTCTCTCAACATTGCATCATAAGGCACAGGATCTGTCAGGAAACAACTTCTAAACTCTATTCCTGTTTAAGCCATTCAGAGCTCTCCTCTTCTCTTTGTGTAGTATATGTTACTATCAGTATAGTAGGAACTTATACTACACAAGGAGTATGGTTCAATCATAATGTAAAGCATATTCCCAATTTGTACATAATAATTTCAGCCACACACTATTATCCAACACAGAATAGTTGACATATCAACACTGGACATGCCACTTTAACATGGTTCTGTAAAAATGTCAGTGCTGCCAAGGAGGAATGGCAGGCAACATAGTAATTTAATGTAATACCAGATGTTAAATTAAGAGTCAGAGTGCTTTCTCATCAAAATTAGGCTTTGGGAAAGTGTTAGGTTACAGGAGCACAGTCCTGTTGGTAGTGCACATATTCTTTTCATCTTTAAGCAGGGTTTTAAGTTTTCTGAGTTAACTGTGGGCTAGGCAGGAAAAGCAATGAAATATCGGCCAACACACTGCATTTACAGGAAATGCAATTTAGAAGGAGATTTTCAAGGTCAAAAAGGGCATTTAGGTGCCAAATTCTCTTTTGAAAATTTCCCCTTTAGTAATGTCATGAACACTTCATTTAGGTGTAAAATATGTAAATAACTAATAATAACTTAAAACATTTTGTTAAATATAATATAAATCACTGAAGAAACAAAACGCTTGTAAGCATTAGAGTGAATGAGAAAGTCTGAAAAGTTTCAGTTGTTTCAATGTAAGTTCTATTATTCTAACAAATATCTAGGAATGGTCACATACTACCCATCAAATCTACAGATTTTGCTGTTTTTATTACATAATTTATTTGACAAAGCAATTTCTGATATTTGACCAGTTTCACCAATGTGGAAATTTCCTTCCTTTCCTATGAAGCACTTCCTTTCCCAACTCAAAACATAAAATTTAATTTAAAAAAATTAAAATTCAAACATTGAAATGTATGGAACTAACTTTTGAGAACTTAACTTAATGTTCTTTTAATGTAGTTTTTGTCTTTAACTATATTATTAAATGGTTTAAATTATGTCTTTGTGTTTTTACCACTGAGGACACGATCCAGCAAGTTATTTAGCAACAGGGACCCACTCTAGCAAATCACATGCTTAACATTAAATATGTATTAGTAGTAGTCCCATTATATTCAGTGGGACTAGTCAGTATTTAAAGTTAAGCACAGGCTTAAGACTTTGCTGGATCGTGGCCAGAGTGATCAGCACCTTACAGGATTTAGCCTTAGATGGACAAAATGCCTACTGACTTCAGTAGGTATGAATGCACAACCTCCCTGAGGATTACAGTTTGTCAGAGTAGCTTATATTTTATACAGTTCAGCTATTCTTTTTCTAACATTACCAGAAAGGTATCAATGAATGATAGTCTATTACCCATGATTCTATTCATTTAAATAGTATGTAAATGACAAAATACAATGAACTGATCATTAGAATTTACAGTTCTCTGAGTAATAGTGTCAGCACTCTTTCCGGAGGAGACTGCTTTTAATAAGTATTTACACAGCATCATAAATGTATGTGGTGACTTACATAATACAGAATGAGGCAGGCTTTGCCCTTCTAAGTTTACAGTACGGCACAGAAAATAATTAACATGGAGAAATAGTTTAGGAAGGGTCAACAGAAATAGAAGATGAGGAGAGATCACTGATAGGAGGCTAATACATGAAAGGTTCATATGAGAGCTAGGTTTTATGGAAGGATTTAAAGAAAGAAAGGCAAGACACGTAGGCAAGATTATCCCAAGGATAAAGAATAGCGGGGAAGAAGGTGTGCAGTCAAAAGTGGTAGAAGATACAGAGGATTTTAGTTCAAAACCCTGTTATTCATGTCATGCGTTTCACGTACTCCTGCTTGTCTCTCACATTAAAGAAATGTTACTTTTATTACTTTTAAAATGTTCACACTTAGTGCCTTAGCTTCTTTATATCTAGCCCCTTTTCTATCATTTATTTCATGTCCTAGACTCCTTGCATCCTAAAAGCCCTTCTTTCTGCTTTGGAATCTATAATGTTGAATTATGCCAAGATGAATATCAATAGTGTTGATTTACACTGATTTATTTCCCTGATTGCTGACACTAAATCTCAAGTTGGCACTTTAGAACTGAGTTAAGGATTCTGTGCAAAGAATCTAAATTATAAAACAGAGTGCTGCATTCTGAGCAGACGGTGTTATTAAAGATGACTCTCTCTCTTCTATCTCTGTAAATTCTTTAGAAACAGTGGAAAAATCAGTAAAAAAAGTAAGAGGGAAATGTCATTTTGAATCTTGTCATCTTAAACAGCCAAGAAAAGACAAAAATAGTAAACATACATAGTTACCCCAATTACATTCAGACAATCAGTTGCTCAAAGACAATTTCCTGAATTGTGTCCCCTAAATGGCCCCTGAATCCATCTACTTTCAAGAATTGCATCTAAACTCACTCTTTCAAAGCACGGCAGGCTTTGGAGAACTTTACTGGGACATGACTTTCAAAGCCCATATCCAATTCTAATATGAATTTAGGATGGTAGAGACATAAAAATAGTAATGGTATAAGTAGTGATGGTGACAACATACATCAACATATGTGACAACATACATCTCTGCTCCCTTGTATGTATGATTAAGCAGTGAAATTCTAATGATAAATGCATCGAACTCCTCAAGGTGAGAAGAATGAGCTGATATGTTTGCACATGTATTACTTTAAGGATAGTGAAATAAAGACCTAATCTTATGTAACTGCCTGAAAAATGAATAGAATTGGGTAAAGACAATAAAACTTAACAGTAGTGGCTAGAGGCACTTTGAAATGCTACTGTGGATTATGCCAAAATATTTCTGATAATGCATTTAAAACAGATTCCAAGAACATAATATAACCTGACTTTCTCAAATATAAATGCTGGTCACATAAGAAAGGTACAGTACAGAATTCCTAGAATAACTGAAAAAGAAGGAAATCATCCTGAGGTTAAAGCTTGGGCTCCTGTGAGTCATATTATATCCTCTCCCTTCATTTTTAGTACCTAGAATTCTAAAGATACTCATGGGAAAAAGATAAAAGTTTTATACCCAAAGAGACCCTATATAGAATACTAATGATGTAAAAGGACAGTGCAGAGGCCCACTTTCATACTTGGGATGGGAAAAAATAGGCTCAGTTAAAAGTTGGCTGGATTTTTTTTTTAAAGAATACCCAGGTTTAATGATTATTTGCTACATATAAAGACACACACAATGTTTGAAAGCTTACAGAACTCTCAATAATATTGCTGGAAATTATGTGTGCATGCCTGTCACCTATTTGTATTATAGGTTTCCAGAGGCCCAAGTGAGATTGGGGCTCCAGTATGCCAGGCACTGTATGAGCACATAGTAAGAGACAGGTTTTACATTCTACATAGATTAGGCAGACAAATTATGGGGGAAGGAAGTGTTATCTACATTTTACAAATCAGAGGTGCACAGAAGTTAAATGACTTGCCCAAGTTCACACAGGACATCTGAGGCAGAACCAGGAATTGAACCCGGATTCCTTAGTCCCAGTCTGGTTCCTTAACCAGGAAGAGAATATTTGCCAGTTACTTATCAAATCTTAAAACAAAAGATATAGACCATCTTCATCAGTCTAAATGGTCTTCCCTTCTTGATAAGAATGTCTGTGATCTGTTATCAAGGATAGTGCCAAAGAATCAGAATCTTACCTTTCATGTGCTACAACCCTACTTCACTTTCTTGGCTTTGTTTGCAAGTTTCCCCCCATGGATGTTTACTATGAAAGGGGTTGGGTTCACACAGCTTGTGCTTGTGCTTCACATAACTAAAATCATCATTACACTCCTTACTTTAGATGCCACTGCAGCCACTCTTCCTACCTCTTAAACGTAGTGGATTTTCCCTGTTACTTTACAATGAGGCCTCATCTGGTTCTCAGATACGCAGAACTACACAAAGTATATTCCTAGGAAGAGTTCAGTTGTACCACATTTTCATTGAGCATATGGCTGGCTACCCACAAGATCAGTGGCTATTTCACATGATGTAGTGAATATTTTAGTGACCACTTCACAGTCTCTCTGCTATACCTGCCTTGCAAGGAGACATGACAGCAATCAGTACTTCACAGGAGACTCTAAACAATCCTTTTCAGATTCGGCCCTAGAGGTGGGCAAAGAATGAATCTTAAGATCTGTGTCTCCTCCTTTTTCCATCTTCTCAATACACCTTAATCCAGATCTTTCAGGTGTAATTGAAAATGGACAGTCAGCCCAATAGAAAAATATGCTGTTTCCATGGTATTTGCAGTGTTGTGTACTATAGATAGTGAAGTTTATTTCCAAAGCTTATTTCTTTGCAATGAATTACAATAGGAATATACTGGGGGGGGAGGGTGTCATTAAAAAGAAAAACTAGCCAAATTAATTAAAAATAAGAGTGAAGTGAAAGAAAAAATAAATGTTTAAAGTCAGAAATTGGCATAGAATAGAGAGAAATAAAACAGGAGAGATGCAGAGAGAAATTAAAATAGGCAATAGAAAGAGAATGGCAAAACAATAGAAGAGATGGAGAAAGTGATGCGGAGTCAGAAAGCTGCAGAGGAAAAAGTAAAAATACAAATAAAGAAAGCCAAGGGAAGAATGGAAAAAGGAAGAGAACAGAATTGAGCATAGAATACAAAGTGGCATGATCCAAATGAACTAGAATGCATAAAGGAATTCTAATGAAATAGAGGCCTGGAGAAAAATGCAAGAAAAGAGAACAGAAATAGAAATAATTATATATAATTGCAGCTTCAACATCATTATATCTAGTGGACTTGGCTCTTTCTTCCAAATATCCTCACTGATACTTTGTAAGAATAAATCCTGATGTGCAGAGAGAATAGTAAATATGGTAGGCAACCAGCTCAACTTAAAAAAGACGTCTTCGGTGAGCTTAAACACTGAAAGGAATCTTACAAGAAGTGGAAGCTTGGTCAAACGACTAGGGAGGAGTATAAAAATACTGCTCGAGCATATAGGAGTGGAATCAGGAAAGCCAAATCACAATTGGAGTTGCAGCTAGCAAGGGATGTAAAGGGTAACAAGAAGTGCTTCTACAGGTATATTAGTAACAAGAAGGTCAGGGAAAGTGCGGGCCCCTTACAGGCAACCTAGTGACAGATGATGTGGAAAAGCCGAAGTACTCAATGCTTTTTTTGCCTCTGTCTTCACAGACAAGGTCAGCTCCCAGACTACTGCACTGGGCAGCACAAAATGGGGAGGCAATGAGCAGCCCTCAGTACTGAAAGAACAGGTTCAGGACCATTTAGAAAGGTTGGACATACACAAGTCCATGGGGCTGGATGCAATGCATCTGAGGGTGTTAAGGGAGTTGGCTGATGTGATTACAGAGCCATTGGCTGTTATCTTTGAAAACTCATGGCCAATAGGGAAGTCCCAGATGATTGGAAAAATATAGTGCCCATCTTCAAAAGAGGGAAGAAAGAGGATCCGGGGAACTACAGACCGGTCAGCCTCACCTCAGTCTCCAGAAAAATCATGGGGCAGGTCCTCAAGGAATCCATTTTGAGGCATTTGGAAGAGAGGAAGGTGTAACCCGTCCATGCCCAGGGTAGCCCACTGATAATGCCAGGGTCAGGGCAGGCTGTAAAAGGAGAGTGAATTCTCCCAGCACTGGTGGGTGACACTGCAGTCAGACTTCCCAACCAGCCACAACAGTGCTTCTGATTCCCCCACACTGGTTATCAAGAAGCCACTGTGCAAATACACACAGCCCCCTTACTGCATTTCAGTCTCTGGCTCCCAAACTGACACTAGGTCCAGTAAAGAGACCAGTCATTTAAACTCTGTGCTCTTTACTAAAAGATTCCCTCTGATCCCAAAGGACCAGCCACAGTACCAGTTCACTATAAGTTTGGATCTTACCCAAAATTCCACGCTGCCAGCCAATCCTTTAGTAACTAAAACTAAAGGTTTCTTAATAAAAGAAAAACAAATATGAGAAGTGTTAAAGGCTTAAATCAATCAGATATATACAAATGATTTAAAAGTCCATATACATCAGGTTTCTAGAACAATTGTGGAGTTGCAGGCTTGTATAGTCCCTCTGGTGTACATCCAGTAACTGGATGGGTCTAAGTCCTTCAGTTCAGTTGCCAAGTGTTGATCCAGAGGTATGTCCGCAGCTGGATAGGAACAAAGACAAAATGGTTTCTGTGGGTTGATCTTATATACCCTCTGTCAATGGCCATGTGGCTTGTGGAACTTTACAGGAACTCAAATGGAGTCCATAGTCACATGGGCCAATCCTGGTAACTCTTTAGGTATGCCTTTAGTTTCTTCCTGGGCCTTTGGCTTCTGTAAAGGACTTGATGGGCCATTAAGTGGGCTATTGTCCTGCGGCCTCTCTGTCTGGGATGTGTCTTCTACAGCACAATTTGAAATACAGGGATATCAAAGATCTCCATAACTTCCTTCACACATATCACACATGAACACAAATATTATCTTCTTACTCAGCACATTATAACCTTTCTAACAGCACCTGACATGGTATGTCTCACATGAATCACTATGATTTTGAAATATTAATGTCAAATAACACAAATGCCCCCCCCAATGCAGTCTGCATGACACCCCCAACGCGAGACTGGTGTAGAAGGGAGTAATCAGAGCTCCTGAATACACCTCAAGGGCCCCCCCAATCGGGTCAGCATGACAGAAGGTGATCAGGAACAGTCAGCATGGATTCACCAAGGGCAACTCATGTCTAACCAACCAATTGAGATGACTGGCTCTGTGGATGTGGGGAAAGCAGTTGACGTGATATACCTTAACTTTAGCAAAGCTAAAGCTATGGTCTCCCACAGTATTCTTATCAGCAAGATAAAGAAGCATAGGTTTGATGAATGGACTATAAGATGCATAGAAAGCTGGCTAGATCATTGGGTTCAACATGAAGAGATCAACAGCTCGATGTCTAGTCGGTGAAACATTGTAATGGGCTACCTAGGAAGGTAGTGGAATCTGCATCCTTACAGGTTTCTAAGGTGTAGCTTGATAAAGCCCTGGCTGGGATGATTTAGTTGAGGTTGGTCCTGGGGTTGAGCAGGTTGTTGGACTAGATGACCTACTGAGGTCCCTTCCAACCCTAGTCTTTTATGATTCTATTATTCTAACTGAGAGCAGAAATTCCCAGTAGCAATTGAGTAAGTAGGATATGAAAAAGACACTTGTGCACAAATGCAAGTGCTAACTGTTGGTTATGTGTGCATATTTTGGGGCACGACTTAAGTAGCCAGTTTGAAAATTTGATCCCTGAAGTTTCTACCTTTCTTTTCAACAGCCATTGTGTTTATTCTTATTCTTCATTTTACTGACATTTCTGTGTACGGAAGTGTTAATACTGTATGTCTCATTTTCACTGAGGTCTCAAGACTCCAGTGAGGAACCAATGGAAAGCATTGCAGTTATACTGTAGTTTTCTTTCATATGGCTCAGTGTACAATGGCCCTAGTTTCATCAATAAATGGGTATCCTAATAGTTGTTTCTTCAGCTGAACAGCAGATCTCTATCTTATTATGTTTCATGCAGAACATAAAAAACAACATCTGGTGAGGCAGTTGGTAACATTATGGAATGTGATCTCTTTTTAAATGGCTCCAGCTTGCTACTATACAACACCTCTTGTTAAAAAGAAAGGAAGAGTTATGTACTTAAAACAAAAATCCAGGTGATAATGAATTATGATTATGATAATGACATTTTCTTTTCAGGATAAAGCACAAAAACCATGGCATTGTCCGTGTAGTGATAACACTAAAATATATCAAATGCTGAACCTAAAAAGGATGGAAACAAACAGCTTCATAATAAAAACTTGAC
Source organism: Mesoclemmys tuberculata (assembly GCA_007922155.1). Taxonomy (NCBI): domain Eukaryota; kingdom Metazoa; phylum Chordata; order Testudines; family Chelidae; genus Mesoclemmys; species Mesoclemmys tuberculata. The sequence goes on along the minus strand of ML675624.1, from coordinate 26,758,817 downwards.
TATTGGCAGGTCTGTCAGTGCGGAACTGAACTGCACATCAGGAACAAAAGGGGTCATTTTCCTTAATAATTGCCAATACATTTAATCTCCTCCCTGCTACTACCAAGAAAATAAAATTTATTGCCAATGCTGATGAGCACTTTGAAGCATTCTGTAGAATGGATTGCTGATAGACTCAGGGGAGCAGAGCTGACAAGATTATACAGAAATCCAGAGTGCACACCTTGGGCTGCAGTGGTCAACCTTAACAAAATTGCCTGTTTTGCCTTCAATAAATAAACATGGTTACGTCAGTAAGAACATAAAAACAGCCATAATGGGTCAGACCAATGGTCAATCAAGCCCAGTACCCTGTCTTCCGACAGTGGCCAATGCCAGGCACTTCAGAGGGAATGAATAGAACAGGTAATAATCAGGTGATCCATCCCTTGGCCATTACCAGTCTCTGGCAAACAATAATCCCTGCTTATCCTGGCTAATAGCCATTAATGGACCTATCCTTCATGAATTTATCTAGTTCTTTTTTGAATCCCATTATAGTCTTGGCTTTCACAACATCCTCTGGCAAACTGTTGACTGTGCATTCTGTGCAAAAATACTTTCTTTTGTTCATTTTAAACCTGCTGACTGTAAATTTCATTTGGTGACCACTAGTTCTTATGGTATGAGGAGTAAATAACACTCCTTATTTACTTTCTCCAAACAAATCATGATTTTATACACCTCTATCTTATCCCACCTTAGTCATTTCTTTTCCAAGATAAAAAGTCCCAGTCTTATTAATCTCGCCTCATATGTAAGTTCTTCAATACCACTAATCATCTTACTTGTCCTTTTCTGTCCTTTTCCAGTTCCAGTATATCATTTTTGAGATGGGGCAACCAGACCTGCATGAAATATTCAAGATGTGGGTGTACCATGGATTTATAAAGAGGCAATATGATTTTTTCTGTCTTATTATCTATCCCTTTCCTAATGATTCCCAGCACTGTTAGCTTTTTTGACTGCCGCTACACATTGAGTGGATGTTTTCAGAGAACTATCCACAATGACTTCAAGATCTCTTTCTTGAATGGTAACAGCTAACTTTAGCCCTATCATTTTATACGTATAGTTGGGATTATGTTTTCCAATGTGCATTATTTTGCATTTCTCAACATTGAAATTCATCTCCCATTTTGTTGCCAAGTTACCCAGTAAAATCCCTCTGTAACTCTTTGCAATCAGTTTTGACTTAAAAATCTTGAGTAGCTTTGTATCATCTGCAAATTTTGCCACCTCACTGTTTATCCCTTTTCCCAGGTCATTTATAAATATGTAGAACAGCACTGGCCCCAGTACAGACCCCTGGGGGACACCACTATTTACCTCTTTCCTTCCTGAAAACTGATCATTTATTCCTACCCTTTGTTTCCTAACTTTTAATCAGTTACTGATCCAGGAGAGTACCTTTCCTCTTATCACATGACCACTTACTTTGCTTAAGAGCCTTTGGTGAGGGACCTTGTCAAAGGCTTTCTGAAAATTTAAGTATATATATCCACTAGATCAGCCTTGTCCACGTGTTTGTTGACCCCCTTAAAGAATTGCAATAGATTGGTGATACAGGACTTCCCCTTTACAAAAATTATGTTGACTCTTCCCCCAAAAATTATCTTCATCTATGTGTCTGATAATTCTATTCTTTACTATGCCTTCAACCAATTTGCCTGGTACTGAAGTTAGGCTTACCGGCCTGTAATTGCTGGAGCCTTTTTTAAAAATTGTTGTCATATTAGCTATCCTCCAGTGATCTGGGACAGAGGCTGATGTAAATGATAGATTAGATACCACAGTTAGTACTTCTGCAATTTCACATTTGAGTTCCTTCAGAACCCTTGGTGGATACCATCTGGTCCTGGTGACTTATTACTGTTTAATTTATCAATTTGTTCCTAAAACTCCTCTTATGACACATTAATCTGGGATAGTTCCTCAGATTTGTCACCTAAAAACAATGGCTCAGGTTTGAGACTCTTCCTCATATGCTCAGCAATGAAGACTGATGCAAAGAATTCATTTCGTTTCTCCGCAATAGCCTTATCTTCCTTGAGTACTCCTTTAGCATGTCGATCGTCCAGTGGCCCACTGGCTGTTTAACAGGCTTCCTGCTTCTGATGTACTTTTTGCTGTTACTTTTTAAGTCTTTGTCTAGCTGTTCTTCAAATTCTTTTTTGGCCTTCCTAATTATATTTTTACACTTCATTTGCCAGAGTTTATGCTCATTTCTATTTTCTTCAATAGGATTTAACTTCCACCTTTTTAAAGGATGCCTTTTTGCCAGTAAGTGCTTTTTTTACTTTGGTGTCTACCTACAGTGGCATTTTTTTGGTCCTCTTGCTGTGTTTTTTAATTTGGAGTACACATATAAATTGAGCCTCTATTATGGTGTCTTTAAAAAGTTTTCATGAAGCTTGAAGGGATTTCACTGTTGGCACTCCTATCTTTTAATTTCTGTTTAACGAACTTCTTCATTCTTGTGTAGTTACCCTTTCTGAAATTAAATGCTACCATGGTGGGCTTTCTTGGATTTCCTCCCCTCCACGCCATGGTAATGTTAAATTTTATTATGTTATGGTCACTGTTACCAAGTGTTTCAGCTATATTCATCTCTTGGACCAGATTCTGTGCTCCACTTAGGACTAAATCAAGAATTGCTCTTCTCTTGTGGGTTCCAGGACTAGCTGCTCCAAGAACAGTAATTTAAGGTGTCAAGAAACTTTATCTCTGCCTACCATCCTGAGATGGCATCTATCCAGTCAATATGGGGGTAGTTGAAATCCCCCATTATTATGGAGTTTTTTATTTTAACAGCCTCTCTTATCTCCCTGAGCATTTCACAGTCACTATCACCATCCTGGTCAGGTGGTCAGTAGTATATCCCTACAGTTATATTCTTATTATTCAAGCATGGAATTATTATCCATAGAGATTCTATGGCACAGTTTGGTTCATTTAAGATTTTATTTTATTTGACTCTATGCTTTCTTTCATATATAGTGCCACTCCCCCACCAATACAATCTACTCTGTCCTTCCGATATATTTTGTACCCTGATATTACTGTGTCCTATTGATTATCCTCATTCCACCAAGTTTCAGTGATGCCTATCAATATCCTCATTTAATATGAGGCACTTAAGTTCAACCATCTTAGTATTTAGACTTCTAGCATTTGTATAGAAGCACTTAAAATTGTCACTTTCTAGCTGTCTGCCATTATGTGATGTAATTGAATGGGACTCTTAATTTGACTGTTCGTAATCAGATCCTACCCATATTTTATCCTCTTCCATCCTCTCCTCCTTACTAGGATATAGAGAATCTCCATTAATAGATCTTCCTCTAAGGGATATCTGTCTAAACCATGTGTTCCTCTACACCTGTCAGCTTTCCTCCTGCCCTTAGTTTAAAAACTGTTCTGCGACCTTTTTAATTTTACATGCCAGCAATCCAGTTCCATTATGGTTTAGGTGGAGCCCATCCTTTCTATATAGCTCCCTCTTTCCCAAAAGATTCCCCTGTTCCTAATAAATCTAAATGCCTCTTCTCTTTACCATTGTCTCCTCCATACACTGAGACCCTGCTGTAGTTTGCCACAGGGAATACCCAGCATACCACAGATATTAAGAGAAGGTTATTGCATCCTCTAGGGATATTGGTAAGGTGTTAAGGCTGACCACTATGGATGTTTAACTCTATATTAAAATAATGGAATTACAATATTCAGCTGAGGCATTTAAACAAAGGTCATACATTTGCTTAAGGAGGCATTGGGAAGTTATTTGGCCCCTAAATCTGAGGCTTGGGGTTTTTTTTAAGTTTTACAGTACCATTGAAAATATAATAGAAATGTACATTTTTAAAAAATCAGTGAAAAAGTACAAACATTACTCTTCAGTATGAGGAAAAAGACTCCTCACTTAGTGACAGTTAAGGTTGCAGTGAAACTCTCCCCATGCACCCAAAACCTTAAAAGCATGGAAATAAGAAGGTATGGGAAAGATTTTTGCATTTCTTTCCACTTTCACATTGTCAGTAATGAATACCAGTGCTCCATAAGGGTTTCACTTATATTGCCAGCAGATACCAAAAAACAGTACGTACCCCAACTTCATCAAGCTTGTACTCTTAGACAAAGTCTTTACAGTGACTTCAGATGTTTGTATAATGAGGTGCACAGATCAGCACATCAATGTCACACATCCTATTAATTTGGAAAGTTATTCTGCTTTACCACTTGTTATGGCTGGGGCATGAGTAGTCAGGCCTACTATGTACAGCCACTGTAAAAAGCCAGGAACCAAAGCCAGGTGAGAGCCTGAGTCAGAAGTCAGGAACCAAAGAAAGGTGAAGGAGCAGAGTCTGTGATAGCAGCCGACTGGGGATCCATGTTGTTGCACAGACAACTTCCTGGACCTGGGAGCACTGCCAATCAAGCCCTCTGTGGGCAGCATGGCCTGTTGTGTTTGGGCTCACATGGCTCACAGCCCATCAATCACTGTTCTGCTAAAGCTGTTGGCTGGTGGTCCAGCAGCAGCAGTTGCTCATGGACCAACAGACCCAGTTTTCAGACTCACAGATCCTTGCATCACTGAAATCACTCATCTCCTCCCCCTGGTCCCAGCTCAGAGAAATATACACTGGATATTTAGTAAGGCTCTTGTAGTGTTTGGCCTCCATTAGAAATGAGTAATAGCATTTGTACCACACTTAATTTACCATCAGATTAAAATGTGGCAGGTTCAGCTTTGTGCACATATTTTCCATGATGACTAAAAAGTGATGCTTTCTAGACAAATGCTACTAATTTTCTAGGAATCAGCACATCAAGCCAAAGGACAGGTCTTAAGGTTTTTTAGATTTCTGGCTAAAGGTGGACCAAGAAAACTAAGGCATTCTAATGAAAAAAATCAAAAAGGGATGATCTTAAAATTCTTATTAGAGCTAGGTAAAATTCTTCTGCAAAAATGCAGATTCAGTGACACCAAAACATTGAACAAATTGGTATCAATTTTGCTGGAATGTTTCAGTGAAAAAAAATAAAAATAAAAAAAACTCATAACATTTTGTTTTTACATTTTCTAATCAAAATGTTTTATTGTTTGGTTCAAAACAACTTTTTGTTTCAAAAGATCTTTAGTGTTTTTTTTAAATCAAAATATTTTAAAAATCTCAAAATCAAACCAAAATGTTTTGTTTCAAACCAAAACTATTTTAATAATTTTTGTTTCATAAAACAATTGAAATTTTTGAATTGTGGATCAACCAAAAAGACTTTATTTTTAGTTTTTTTAAATTGAGAGCAAATTAAAAAACCCATTATTTGCACAGCTCTTACTCTTATTATTTTCCATGTAACAATTCAATCACCATTACAAATCTCAAACAGTGTTCAAGATTTATAGCTGATATTTTAGCTTTTGCCATTTCAGTGAGCTTTTTACAAAACAAAGGTATAAAGCTCCTGTTAAAACTGAAGTCTGTAATGCTACCTTATATATATAATACATAATATATTATATAATATAATATATATATAATATAACAAGAACATGCTGACCTCTCTTTTAGATAAAGCCAGGATGACAGTATGATGGATAGAGATGTTTTGATAGAACCAACCCTGTACATGGTAAAGGCTGGTATCTAGCCAGGTCAGAGGGGCACACATAACTTGTTTCTATCAGTGTATAAAAGAGGATATCCGAGGGAGTGTCTTTGTCTGGCCAAGTGGGGAATGGAAAGTCCTGCCATTAATTGAGCCACGTCCATTGTCACGGGCATACGTGTCCTAATATAACTGTAGAGTCTACGGGGAGCTAGCACCATGCTTTGGTCGACAATAAACATGGGCTGATGCCTTTGCTACTGATACGGAGTCTCTGGATTTATTGGGAATTTAACTGGAATCTGCTATATTGGCCAAACCAACGCAGCACACAGAGAGAACACACACATGCAGCCAACACCGACAACAATAGGCTTTGGTGGCAATTGTATCAGGCTCCTTGTTCCCCAGAAACACATGCCTCTACCACTAGAGCAGAAGGCTCCTTTGGCTATGCAAAAGTAGCTATCTGTTAAAGTCACAAGAGACACACTAATACAGTGTATCACAGTCCCCCTGTTCATTGGGTTGCCATTTTGGAACGTATTGTGACTGCATATTTATAAGCAACATGGTCATCAGCAGGGATTGAACCCCAAAGCAAAACACATAAGCTAAAAGACAACACTTTATAAGACGTCTGGGAACTCACTTTGTGCCCACCAAGCTGATCATTCTTCCCTTCCAATTAGCCAGAAAAAAGGTCTCTCCCCCACAAAGAGGCTGATGCCTCCCAAGGTAGCACACACCCAATCTTCTGACTTGCTGAGGGTACGTATTTTCAGACATAATATAAATCTATACACACCCACAAATATACATGTATATCCATACAGTACGCAATGGTGAGATCTCTGTAGATTACAGACGACTCACTTTTCAAGACTATGTACCATTAGCTGTCTCACCTGTTCTCCCCGCGTGGGATTTCAGAAGTGCTCAGTGTTGACCGTATTCTGCTCCCACTGACTTCACTAGTAAAACTCCCATTAACTTCAATGGAATCTAAGCGGGGCAAAAATTGAATACTTTGGAAAATCCCAATCTCCACTGGCCCTGCTATTCTTCTCACATTTCAACCCTCTGCACAGTTTTAACCAGCCATCATTTTAAAAAGTCAGAAAAATGTTTACTCTTTTCCCCCAAATGGAGAATTTCCCTGCAACTGACCACTTGCCTGGGGCCAGGATGGCCAATAGTCAGTCCTGCACCAGTGACTCATCAAAGGTAGGATCTCTACGATACTACTAATTTCTGTAACACATGAGGTATACATAGAATACATGATGCATTCCTAAAGTTTTAGCACTTCTTTGGCTTGATCTGCATAACATACTCATGGCTTCACCATTCCTTAGTGATGCAACCACCCTAAACTCATACCTATAAAACCTTTAGACTACATCACATATTTTGTGTACCTGATTTAAGATATATATCACAAAAACTATGTTAAAAGAACATTAAAATTGCAAGTCAAACACTGAAAAGTTAGGAAATGTTAGAGTTAAGGTTGCCTATGCCATGTTAATTGAGACCCCTTGTGTATATGCCTCATGAGATAGTCTTTAACAGTGGCAGCAGTAAATTGTCATCTTCTGTGTTGACTATCACTAGACAGGGATGGGACACTTTGCCAGTGTTTTTCACAAGTATTTGCTGACAAAAGAGGAATGGTGATACTCAGGAATCATGGGTTCTTTTCCAGCCTCTGGAGAGGAGTGTACTCTAGTGGGCACAGACCCTTAGCCCAGTCTCTCCAAAATTGACTCCTTCTATCCTGTCCTTTCCTTCTTGCCCCCACCCCCACTCCTAGTCGCAGGTGTTTAGCCATTGCAGTTCTTCAGCCCTGACCCCCAGCTCCTTTCCTCTAATCTCCTTGACAAACCAGCCCCAGTTCCCCATATTCCAGTTCCTCATTTGATCTCTCTCTCTCTCTACCCTGGCCTCCAGTCACACCCCACTGATATTTTCCATCCCAACTGACTTGCAGGTCCCAGTCTCCCTCCCTGGGCTCCTTGTTCAACCTCAGTATCCCCAGCTCCATGTCCCAGCTCCCCCCAGCACCCTGGTTCCCTTGTCAGATTTGTCTTCCCTGCCCCACCACCTCCTTCTACCTACACCCCCAGCTCTCAGTTCCATTCTTCTTACCCAGCCAAACCCAGACTCCACTCCCCATCCTAGTCTCCCTGCAGCAGCAGTCCTAGTATCCCCCACTCTAACTCCCACAACCAAACTGGGTAGCAATGGACTCATAGAAGTCTGGGGTAGCCAGCTTCCAGATGGTTTAGTAACCCACTTTAGTAACCCACCAGCAGAGCCTTATGGATGTGTCATGACTCTGGAGGGTTGGGGTAAGATACTCACAAAGCTCCAGAAGTGTAGTTTTCTTCACATGAAAAACCTGGAGCCACTGCTGGTGGTCCCAGCTCTGCTTGGTGATGTGATCTTGTGGAGTCTGTGATGTGCGGTCTGTGCTTGTTTCCCTGCTCCAGAAGTGACAGTCTTCACAGCAGATATCAGCTACTACAGCAAGTATCATGAACAGCATCAGCCATCTTGAGTTTTTCAGGTCTAGATCATCATTGTCCTTCTCTGACAAGTGCCTTCAGAAGGTCAGAAAATGATGCCAAAAAGTCCACCAGCATTTCATAGATGATCTACCTGATTCCTGAAACAGGAGTAAAAGTATATGCAAGAAAAGTTCTTGAAATAGTGACTCTTCCCTGTTGTGGCACCTGTTACCAGGAAAGTGCATACCCAAAAGGCAGTTTAGCAGAATGTGTTGTTAGTCTACAACAGCTTCCTGTAAAGTGCAGTGGGATGGACAGCCAGGTTTTCCCACAGTCCACCACAAACATATGGTTAAAGCAGATACAGCTGGGGAGCACACTAGGAAACCTGGGAGAGGCTGGTTTGACTCAGGTCTGCATAGGGCAGCGAGGACACTTGAGAGTGAGTGTGAGATCCAGGTCCAGAAATTCTAAACCTAGGGTCAGTATTCATTGTGGACACTCAAACCCAGGTTTACAAACACTGAGCATGTGGGCTTATATTGCAGTATGGACTTACCCAAAGATTCAGTGCACCTCTAAGATCTCTCAAGGTACTGTTGCTGTACATTGCCCCAAGACAGCGCTGGCCTAAAAGACAAAACTACACCCTCACTCACTGATTTGCAACATTCAGTAATTCACAAGTCACTTCATTGACAGTGCAAAACTCTGATGTTCTACTGTGTATGCTACCTTCTCTCTTCATATATTTATATAATATATACATTTATGTAGTATCATCAATATATATGTTCTTGTAAAACACACAGTTCACCAAATTACATTCAAATTGATTTCTTTGCTATTTCTTTCTGGCTTCTTTACAAACTGGAGAAACATTTCATGCAAATAATATATAGACCTTCTACGTCTGTTTTTCAATTACTTTGTGAGCACTTTATTTCAGACTGCTCAGAATGAGATTCAAGAAGATAGACCACAGGGAACCTGTTTACAATAGATGTGTGAGTCTTGCAACATGTCTACAAATCAATGTAAATTCTTAAAGACACTTCAGATTCATTTAATAAGTTGCTACTCAATGTATCACAGATTGTTGTTCCCAATCCCAAGGGATTGTTGTTTGACTATGTGCACAAAATAAATAAAGTGCGTTGAATGTCTATGTCAGGTTGTGCTTTTATATGAACTGTTTGTCATGTGAAGTTATTTGCCTGTCAGATAAGCCATATTTTCTTCACTTATGCCTTATGTAATATAGTCATCTTTTTTTGGAGGACAGGAATGGGGGAACACTGCCACAATACAAAGATTAGAAATCTGTCAGAGGATTTATTTCATTAAAAACATGAATTTCCAACTATCTGAATAATACCTTATTATCAAGAATGTGTCTTCTCTCAACACTACTGTACTGAACAGTCTGGAGTTGTTATGTTAGTGAATAGAAAGAGATTAGTCAACAAGAAAGGGGAAAATACACATTTAACTGAAGATAAAGGCTATACTGAAACTAGACTGTTGTTTTAAATGTTAGTGATAGCACAAACAAGGCTCCTGTCCCTTTAAGTTACAGCTTCTTGATACAATATATTGAATCATTTAATCTCTTGCAGTATCTACTTTATTCCAGTTTCCTCTTGGGTATCTGCCAGCATAACACTGACATTTCAGTCTAAATCTAGTGCTGATTGTTGAGTTGTGAATTCTATGCATTTTTATAGACAGCATGCCTTATATTGAATTGTTCTTTCTTGGCAAGCAGGGATTGTTTTAGTCACATTTGCTTACAACAAATTATAGAATCATAGATGATTAGGGTTAGAAGGGACCTCAGAAGATCATCTAGTCCAACCCCTTGCTCAAAGCAGGACCAACCCCAACTAAATCATTCCATCCAGGACTTTGTGAAGTCACACATTAAAAATCTCTAAAGATGGAGATTCTACCTCCTCCTAAGGTAACCCATTCCAGTCCTTCACCATCCTCCTAGTGAAAAAGTTTTTCCTAATATCCAACCTAGACCTCCCACATTGCAATTTGAGACCATTTCTCCTAGTTCTGTCATCTGCTGCCACTGAGAACAGCCTAGCTCCACCCTCTCTGGAACCTCCTTTCAGGTATTTGAAGGCTTCTATCAAATTCCCCCTCATTCTACTTTTCTGCAGACTAAACAAGCCAAGTTCCCTCAGCCGTTTCTCATAAGCCATGTATTCCAGCCCCCTAATCATCTTTCTTCCTCTGTGCTGGACTCTCTCCCATGTGTCCACATTCTTTCTGTAGTGGGGGCCCAAAACTGGACACAATACTCCAAATGTGGTCTCATCAGTGATAAATAGAGGAGAATAATCACTTTCCTTGATCTGCTGGCAATACTCCTATTAATGCAGTCCAATGTGCCATTAGCCTTCTTGGCAATAAGGGCACACTGTTGACTTATATCCAGCTTTTTGTCCACTGTACCCCCCAGGTCCTTTTCTGCAGAACTGCTGCTTAGTCAGCAGGTCCCCAGCCTGTAGCACTGAATGAAATTCTTCTATCCTAAGTTCAGGACTCTGCCCTTGTCCTTGCTGAACCTCATCAGATTTCTTTTGGCCCAATCCTTCAACTTGTCTAGGTCACTCTGTATCCTATCCCTACCCTCCAGCATATCTACCACTCTCCCACATCATAGTGTCATCTGCAAACTTGATGAGAGTGCAATCCACTCCACCCTCCAGATCATTAATGAAGATGTTGAACAAAATGGGTTCCAGCACTGACCCCTGGGGGCACTCCACTTGTTACTGGCTGCCAACTAGACAATGAGCCATTGATCACTACGCACTGAACCCAATGATCTAGTCAGCTTTCTTTCCATCTTATAGTCCATTCATCCAAGCCATAGTTCTTTAACTTGCTGATAAGAATCCTGTATGAGACAATATCAAAAGCTTTGCTAAAGTTAAGGTATATCACTTCCACTGCTTTCCCCACATCCACAGAGCCAGTCATCTCATCATAGAAAGCAATCAGGTTGGTTAGGCATGACTTGCCCTTGGTGAATCCATGCTGACTATTCCTGATCACTTTCCTCTCTTCCATATGCCTCAAAATGGATTCCTTGAGGACCTGTTCCATGACTTTTCCAGGAACTAAGGTGAGGCTGACCGGTCTGTAATTCCCTGCTTCCTCTTTCTTCCCTCTTTTGAAGGTGGGCACTATATTTGCCTTTTTCCCATCATCCAGGACCTCCCCTAATCACCACAAGTTTTCAAAGATAATGGTAAAATGGCTCTGAAATCACAACAGCCAGCTACATCAGCACCCTCAGATACATTGCATCTGGCCCCATGGACTTGTGTATGTTCAACCTTTCCAAATAGTTCTGAACCGGCTCTTTCAGCACTGAGGGCTACCCACCTCCTCCCCATTCTGTGCTGCCCAGTGCAGTAGCCTGAGAGCTGACCTTGTCTGTGAATGCATCGAGTACTTAAGCTTTTTCCACATCATCTATCACTAGGTTGCCTCCCCCATTCTACAAAGGGTCCCACACTTTCCCTAACTTACCCCTTGTTGCTACTATACCTGTAGAAACCCTTCTTTTTACCCTTCACATCCCTTGCTAGCTGCAATTCAACTGTAGTTTGGCCTTCCTAATTTCACTCCTACATACTCGAGCAATGTTTTTATATCCCTCCCTATTCATTTTTCCAAGCTTCCACTTCTTGTAAGCTTCCTTTTTGTGTTTAAGTTCACCAAAGAGTTCTTTGTTAAGCCAAGCTGGTCACCTGCCATTTTTGCTATTCTTTCTGCACACGTGAGTCAGGCTTATAAAATGGAAGCCTTAAACTGGCAGTCTACAGCAACTGCATAGTACAGTAATAATAGGAAAGTATGTGTAATGCAAGTTAGCAGCTGGAAATGAGGAAATCCAGTGCTGTGTGTCTAACCAGCTCTCCCCAGAACTTCAGCAAGTGCTCTTCTGACCACTGGTGATCCACAGAATGCAATGGAGAATGTACATAACATCCTAAAGAGAAAATTATGGAAGAATATGCCAATATATCTTTGGGAGACTAAAGTACCATCAAATGAGACTTGACTTCTTCTGAATACACCATTCCGTGTGTCCATTGGATTACATTATGGCCAGTGAAGGAGTACAAAAAGACAGAATCAATCTCCCTAACATGACATCCTGTTAAAGACATGTTGCTTTTGGATTCTGGTGGTTTTGATTTAAGCTTATTTGTGAAAAAACATCTTTAAAAAAAAAAGCCTTTGGAACCATTCTGCCCCTTGCCTTTATGCTCCTAGAGAATGAAAAGAGGAGTATAGAGAAAATGGCTCACCCCCACTTTCCCAAGTGCACAAGTGCTTCGCTGCAAATATGGCATGGCTGGGGACCGGTATGTCTGGGAGGAGGTTTGGTTAGAGGGACTAGGTTGAGAAGACAGACACTGTACCTAGTATCATCCTTTGGCAAACAGTTGCAGCATAAACCCCCATTCTATATCTAGATTCTACAGCCACCTTCCTTGAGAGGCTAATAGACTGCAGGCATGGATGGAAAGTCAAGGCCAATACAAGTTCTGAAAGCCCTACGCTGCCAGTGATTCTTCCCTGTGGTTCCAAGACTACAGGCCTGTAAACTTCTGTTCCCCAAGAGAAGGATGTGTCAGGAACACCATCTAGTTTCCCATAGTGAAAGAATATTTGTGCATATATTGTTCTTTATATATTCTGTGGGGGGTTCATGGGAGAGGATGATTTAACCCTTGCTTTTCTGCTTTATTTTTTCATCCTGTTCTCCCTGAAGTGCCTAAAGTCTTTGAATACCTTATGGCAGGAATGCAAGGTTTCAATACATACATTATCTGGCTTCAGGGAAAAGCCCAGGTAGAACTAGAAACAGCCTCGTAAAACGAATCATTAAACTCATTTTACTTTGCCCCGTCGCACTATTTATGACAAGTCACTAACTTGTCACCCAGCTCCTCAATGAAATTAGTCATTCCATTTTACATTTAAGCATCCCTTGAAAGAGCTTTGGTGGGTAATATACACTGCATATAGAACTACAATCCATAATAACTTCTTTTTAGTTAACATAAAACATATATACAAAAATCTTGTTCATGCAAGTAATACGTGCATTAGCTTGCTTTTTAAGTAAACCCCTCAGGATTCTGATTTAAAAACCTCTCTCAACAACACCAATGAGAGGAAAGCAGCATGTGCCTTTTCAGTACAGCCACCACAGGATGTCATTAATTGGAGAATAGCAAGAGAAGAGCTAATGCACCACTCCCTGATGAACTTCACCAAGTAAATGTATTAGGTAAGGTTCTTGGTGCTATAAAATCCCAAAACTAACCACACACAATAAATAATAATCATCAAGAACAATAGTGGTAAATTTGTAATAATAATTCCTTCCAAACAACTGCAACAGACAAATGTGTGTATTGCTGTAGCAGGAAGGAGAATATTTGCAACCTCAGAAAGCCTAACCCTTTGAAGAGCTCAGATGTATACACATGTAGCTAGTAGAGATATAAATATACACACAATCCGCCAGCTAGTCAAGGCCCATGGCAACGTGTGAGTGCCTCCAATGCCTACTGACTCTAACAGGTGTTGAGGACACACAGAAACTTCCAAGATCAGGGCCTCATAAGGCTGACACACTGGAAAATGGCAGTTCATTAAAAGGTCATAAAGTTTGATGTTTTGCCATAATAAAAAAGCACAGGACCCCAAAAATACTACTGCTCAGGTAAATAATTTCCAATGAAATTCTTAACAGTAGCAAAATATCCCCGAGTATAGTTCAGTACATAGCTGCGGATCCTGCAAGACGCTGAGCATTCCTGTGAAGCATTAAGCATTGTCCACTGATTTCCACAGTCACTCAGCACTTCTTAGGAGTGCTAAGCAACCTACAGAATTGAGCCCTCTAAGAGCACCAAACTGCTAAAAATTGTCATTTTCGTTTTACAGCAGTTGAGGAACATAGTCAGTGTGATATCAGTCTTGCATTAATGTGTACTGCTTGGACTTTATAATTTACCTTGACGTTACCAAGGACTTGGTCCAATTGTTACACATCAGAACTGAAAACATGAACTGATTTTAGTCTTAACCGAAAGACGGGGCTTTCATGTCACTAGGGAACTCATTATAAGGACAAACTTCCTGCAGTTAAAGTTACTGCTTTAATTAGACACAAAACCAGCATATAGGGGAAAAACAAGTGGTTTTTATTGGGTGAGGGAAGGCAAGTAATCTGATGACACTGAACTTTTCTTATAAAAACATATTAATAACCTGAAACATGGGGCATCATAGGTGTAACAGCTAAGCCACAGCATCATAGCAAGCCACAAATGTGTGCCTCAGTACTCCTGCTTCTCAGACAGCTTGAAGCGTTCTGAGGGGGAAAGGCATCCACTGGCTCAGAGCTGTCATTTCCCTAAGAGTGAGAGATTTATGTGATATTTTTCTCCTACAAACTTAAACAAAACATTTCTCTGTGGTGAAATAATAGTAGTAAATATCAGAGCCAATTTGGAAGACTTCAAGATCCAGAAAAGTAATTAATTCCCTCTAGTGCAACTAGTTTTCTGCCTACTTGTTCATGATTAATTCTACAACATTTTATCTATTTATACTCTTCCTCTCCCGAATTCCTATAATTCACCATTTGGACATTCAAATGTTCATTAAAATTCATAAAGACATGAATTCCATCTCACCAGAGAAGACACACATACAGTGTTCAAGTTAAGTGTCCTCTTTCCCCTCCCGCTCCCACACACTGTAGCTGGGTCTACAGCTACTTCAGCCAACCCTGAAAATGTTAGCAAACATTTATGTTGTCATGCTGCTTTCTCCGCTCGCTCTCCCATTCATCTTTCACCATATGAATATCAGTACCACTAACAAAATAAATCTATTAATGGCCTGAAAATCTTTCCCACAAGTATCATAGAGTCATACAACTGCAAGTGACCTCAAGAGGTAATCTAGTCCAGTCCCCTGCACTCATGGCAGGACTAAGTGTTATCTAGATCATTCCTGACTGGTGTTTTATTCCCAAGTTCTTAAATACCCTGACAGTTAGGAAGATTTTCCTAATGTCCAGCTAAGCCACCCTTGATGCAATTTAAGCCCATTGTTTCTTGTCCTATCCTCAGAGGTTAAGGAGAATAATTTTTCTTCCTCCTCCTTGTCTTCATGAAAACTGTTATCATGCCCCCTCTCCAGATAAAACAAATCCAGTTTTTTCAATCTTCCCTCACAGGTCATGATTTCTAGACCTTTAATTGGTTTTGTTGCTCTTCTCTGAACTTTCTCCAGTTTGTCCACATCTTTCCTGAAGTGTGGCGCCTAGAGCTGGGCACAACATTCCAGCTGAGGCCTAATCAGAGTGGAGTAGAGTGGAAGAATTACTTCTTATGTGTTGCTTACAACACTCCAGCTAATGCATCCCAGAATGATGTTTGCTTTTTTTGAAAGTGTGACACTGTTGACTCATATTTAGCTTGTAATCCATTATGACCCCCAGATCCCTTTCTGCAGTACTCCCTCCTAGGGAGTCATTTCCTATTTTGTATGTGTACAACTGATTGTTCCTTCCTAAGTGGAATACTTCACATTTGCCCTTATTGAATTTCATCCTTCATTGAATTTCAGACTATTTCTGAAACTATTGTCCAGATCAATTTGAATTTTAATCCTATCCTCCAAAGCATTTGCAACCTCTCCCAACTCATCCACAAACTTTATAAATGTTTTCTCTATGCCGTTGTCTAAATCATTGATGAAGATATGGAACAGAACCAGACCCAGAATGGATCTCTGCAGGACCCCACTCAATATGCCGTTCCAGCTTGACTATGAACCACTGATAACTACTCTTTGGGAATGGTTTTCCAACCAGTTATGCACCCGCCCATAGTAGCTCTATCCAGGTTGTATTTCCCTAATTTGTTTATGGGAAGGTCATGCGAGACAGTATCTCAGCCAACACTAAAGTCAAGATATACCGCAAGTACCGCTTCCCCCCATCCACAAGGCTTGTTACCCTATCAGAGAAAGTAGTCCCAGAGTAAGTGGTACTAAGCCTGAAACAGGGATCCATAATCACCCTACCTAGGCACAATTTTGAGTTGGATCACATGGTCATGCAGGTACAGATGGGAGTAAGAACACCTCTTCCATCTCTGCACAGGCTATCTGGATCTTAGGTCCAGTCACATAGGAGCAAGAAGATGCCATGTGCCCATTATTCCCACACTCACTGGAACAGTTGAGTGAGGGTGGCTAGGGAGTGAGTGCAGCCTTGGCTTCTCCCCACTAATACTCTAGCCAGAGGACCTGAGTTGATGTGTAGGAATATCATAATTTGCAGCTGCTCTATGCAGGCAGCAAATCATTACTCTCTTTCCCTCAGAGTAAGGGAGAAGAAGAGAGGGAATTGTGACCTGGAGTAATGCCAGAAACAGTGTGTCTCTACCATCTACTTCTGAGCTGGTGCTGTTTACACAGTTCCTGGGCGGTTGCAGTTTACACATCATTCTTTGCTCTGGGCTTACTAGCATAACCTAGCCCTAAGCATTTATTGAAGAATAGATAACAAATTGTACTTTAACAGGATTTTTATACCAGCCTTATATTATAAAAGACTTACATTCCAGATAAATACCAACATTTAAATATGTTATGATACTGAAATATTGTTCAACTGTAAAGCTACATATTCTATGCTGTTTTGTGTTAGCCCTCTATATGTCACTTGACTGTGAGTCCCCATGAGTAAACAATGTTAGTTCTTCAGCACTTTGGAATGCAGGTAATTTGCTGCTGCTGCAGTACATTGGTAATTTCTTCCCAATGTCCAGCAGTTAGTTTTTTAATTATTGGCCAACTATTATTTTTTACAGCACTTCTTCCTCTACTTACTCAGAGCCACCTGTATCCATGTAGATACTTAACACTTCATTTGGGGAGGAATTTGCTTCTGCCATGTAGTTTATATTAAACGGATATTCCTCAGCCAGTACAGGTTTCTTTGCACACAACAGGTTGCGCCAACGGTGCCAGCTAAAAAGAAAACAGATGAGGACAATCAAGTGAAATAAGTCTAAGGAGAGAATATTGATTCCTAAATGAAAAAAAAAGTAAAACCTTCTCTGAAAAGCTAGAAGTGTGATTTCAAAAAAATCCATAGGATTGGTCTAGATTATACAACTGATAAATACTGACAGAAAAACCACAATGAAAAAGCAAGACTGTTATATATTGAGCAAGTTTGCCAAAGTTCGGTAATTTTGAATCATGCAAACTGAGGAGTAAATTGTGTCTGTAGGAGACAGGGTTCAAAAGGAATGTGAGGAGGAGACACACTGGTCATTTCTCTGCATATTGATATTGTTCACACCACTGCGGTATCTGAAGCACGTGCCAGGACAGTGACAGGCATCAGGGCCAAGACACATTATGCTTTTATAAAATATAGTGAATCTGATTCTCTCCTCTCCAATGCTGGTGTAAATCAGCAGGAGTGTCACTGAAGTCAATGGAGTCACAGTGATGTAAAGCAAGGATAAGAAAGAAGAGAATCATACCCTGTGCCTCCAGGGACGCTCTGAAGACAGGTATTTTTATACCTTTGAAAAAGGATTAATAAACACCCTTCCCCCATTCCAACTCTCTCCCTTCAGCACTGACTGACATTCAGGGGTCTAGGCCACAACCTTATCCTCCTGCCATAACCCAGAGAGTCTTCAAGCAACATTAGCCTGCAACCCCCCCACTTCTTGACACAGCCAAACAGATGACGACTGCCTGCTGTCTGGCTACAATGTGGGGAAAACAACTCATGCACCCTTCTTCCCACCCTCTGTGGGCCAGTCATAGTTTGAATGTAGATATTTTCCATGATCTTTGGGCCATATTCCATTCCACTTACATCAAATGGTACCTGACTATGACTGGCCTTACTGAAATCAGTGGCACTGATTGTGAAATCAGGTACCACTCAATGTAAGTAGAGAGAGAGGGGGATCTTCTATACTGGATTATATCATCATGTAACTGTTCATTTATCTTGATTCCACTAAGAATTTCAGGCTCCCAAACCTGCAGTTTGTTGTATATAGACACACTTCTTTGCACATGACAAGCACTAATGACTTCACTGGCGCTTTGTGTGGGTGCTGGGGTCTAGTCACACATAAGTTGCAGGAGCAGGGCTCAAATTAGTACTTGTCGATGACTAATTTTATATTTGCCCTTTTCTTTCAGGATTTGTTTTTTCAAACACTAAAAACTGAGTTTGCCATTAATATAGACCGTATAGATTCATTAGGATGAACTGTTCTTCAGCAGTTTCAGCAATACATGATATAGAAATATGCTTTTTATCCTGAAATATCAGTCATGAAAAGCAGCCTTTTACCACTTTTTTTTTTTAATTGTGGAAGCATAATTTAGGTGGAAGTGTTAAGAAAATCCACTTGTGCTCTGAATTTTTCTTCCACATTCCCTGAGACCCACTAATGGTATTTCAAGGCAGAAACACCACATATGATTTCTTCTTCCTTTCACTGATAATAATATATTATAAGGTGGCCATCACAATAGCACTGTACTAGTTTTAAAAGTCCATCAAGTCCGTTGATGAGAGGAATAAGACTCTTAACCTCTCTTTTTCAAAAATAAATCTGCTTTCTTGTAAAAAGAAATGATCAGACATGATCATTGCACACTTACAGCTGATTTCTGACCATGACTTAAGCACTACTAAGATGTTTCAATGCCCTTACTGATACAAATATGAGCTCATTAAATTGCGTGTTTCTTCTGGTAATGCTTACAAAGTAAAGCAATATTCCCAAACTATGATGCTGGGCCCAAAGTGGACACTAAACTGATACTCGACTGATTTTTAAGGTCAGTCAATTTTTAGACCTAACATTCTTCAATGTTTAAGACAGTTTCTAAAGGAATATTATTTACCCAGTTCTATGTATTGTGTAAATCAGTAGCAAAGCTTTTTAAACAAATTATACTGGACAACAAAGATTTTGCTTCCTGAATACTTTTGGGTGTATCTTATGGATTTTGGGCTGCTGATTACGAAAATCACCATTAAATTTTCCTATCACTTACCATTTTTTGAAATCGCCTATATTAGTTATTTCAATTCATAATTTAAGTCTATTAAAATGTTGCCCACAATGTAAGCTGAAAAGTTTTCTATCTTGTGTCCAAGCATGCCTGGGCATGCAGTGACACTGCACCTACTGCAGGCCACACAACATGCAGTGGGAATATTAAGGCTTAGGCAGGGCGGATGCTGGCAGAACACGTTTTAGAAAGGCTATAAAAGCATTTTGCACACACCGTTCTATGCATTGCGTTTATATCAGTTTGCATTCATGTTGATACGCATGCTCTATGCGCATAGCATATTGTGTGTACTCACAATAATAAAGGAAATGTATTTTCAGGAGGATTCGTGATAGCAAAATGTCTCGCCAATATCGCAACAGCCGCAATACGTTTCTTGGCAACTACAGAGCACCAAACTACGTGCAGCTGGTTGACAACATGCTTCAAGCATACAAAACCATTAAGTGCAACATGTCACTAAAGATTCATCTTCTGCAATCGCATTTAGACTTCTTCCCTGCAAATCTTGGTGCAGTCAGTGACGAGCATGGTGAAAGGTTTCACCAGAACATTGCAATCATGGAAAAACCGTATCAGGGCAACTGGAATCCATCAGTGCTGGCCAATTATTGTTGGACACTTAAACAAGAAGCCTCAGACACTTAGTACAAATGAAAAGCATCAACAAAGCATTTTTAGCTCAGCTGAACTATTGCAAAGCGTCAGCACCGTTATGCGATTAAACACATTACATTCAATAAAAGTCAATTTCTTGTTTCTCCGAATTCCTACATGATACAAGTAGTCTGAAATTATATTTGTGTTCAGCTTCAAGCAGTCTAGCATAATCTAAAAAAATTTCTGAGGAAGCAACACATTCAAAAAAATTTGTTGTCCAGTGTTATTATAAAGAACTTTTTTTAATGTTTCTGTAACAATGGACTATAACAAACAGCTCTATCAGGTGTTACCATCTCTTTTGGGGCTTTTAAACTTTGAAATTGAAAGAAGTATTCAAAAAGCATACATCATTTCAGTTCTGGAACCTTTTTTAAAATAATTCACTTAACATATATTGTATGAAAAATAACGTTGTCTCAGAGACAAAGAATTGGTTTCAAATACATTTCAACCAAGAACAAATTGCTCTGGCTGAATTACATTATAAACCCTAGAATATACAGCATTTGTAATGGAAATGTAGACAGCTCCTTAGCACAGATCCATGATACAAAACTACAAAGGCTTCACCCACTGCAATCCAGAATGTGTTGACTGACAATAGTGTTCCCCAGGGTTCTATCCTGCCCCCTTTCCTCATGGGTATCTGTATGTCCGGACACCCTGACAATAGTTTCTTATCTTCATTTTAGCAGATTTGACTATACCCACCACAAAGATGCCTGGCCTGCATGAGATCAGCCGGCATGAAAAACAACTGGCTCAATCTGAACCCGGAAAAAATGAAGCGATGTTGTAGCAAAAGAAGATACGTTTTAAGAAGCTAACCAAGATATTGATCTTTTCTTCCATTGAGGACATCTGCCTCTATTTTTCAAGATCTTATGAAGATCTGGATTCTGCTAGATTCTTAATTAAGCTTGCATGAGCTTCTGATCCCCATTTGGGCCTCTGTATCTTCCAAACACATAATGGCTGAGTAATCATTGTGCGCACCCTATTATGCCAACCTCATTTTCCTCAGGATTGATCAGGATGTTGCGGAGTTCACCTCCATGGCCAATGGTGCCTGTGTGGGCCTTAGGATTTGGTCCAATCACAATTTGTTATGATGCTATTTCCTTCAATTTTGTCATGCTAAACTGGTAAAGGATGAACCTCCCAACATCCCTGTTCATAAGACTCAGTTTGAAAATATCTTAAACCAAAGAGATGACATTTGTAAGAAGGGATGACTATAACAACATGCACAGTAAAATAAAAAACAGTTTGTAACAGATTAAAATGATAGTCACTATTAGCGTAATGATGGCAAAGTTTATAAATAAAGATTATCTACCTGAGCCAGACCTAATTTTAGATAAACAGAAGACTTTTTTATCCATTTGCCTTGGTTTCATAGAGCTACACATACTGTCTGCCCACATAATAAATACGAGGTATTGCCAAGATTTATCTTCTCATTTAGTACCATGACTTTAATTTTTGGCATTGATTTTTTGGCTAAGTAGCACGGCACGTTAGTTCTTCACTTCTAATGATTTTGATTTTGTTACACAAAATATATTTTCTTTAAATTTAAGATAGTCTCTTTTTTGTCATGTCTCACTCATTATCAGCAGTAATTATTCATTCAGCTCAGATGGTTGTCTGATGAGATAATGGATTAGATAAAATGTTGGTATTTTCAAATGACTTTCCTCCGTAAATGATATGTCCTAGGAACATACCCCACTGCAGTGTTCAAAATACTTTTTCATACATCATGTACACTAATTCATTTTACATTTTTTGTCACTGCATGACAGTTTAATAAACTAAATTTGGAGTAGCAGCTCACCTGGATATCTCATCAACAACTGATGCTAACAGTTGATTTGCCCCTGCTATGAGGTGCTGTATGCATTGGAAGTTAAGGGTGCTCAGAACTTTGGAGGACCATGCACTAGAATAGCCAACAGAACACACTATTTAATAGAACAGTCTCACTTCTCTGCAGCATCCTAAACATCCCTCACAAACACTTTCTTAGAAGATTTAAATCATACAGATGCCTGCTAAATAATTAAACCATGTGGCCCATTGCTAGATACTAACATTATGTGAAAGGCATGTTTAAATGAGGTGGGTTAACACTTTTCATCTTTGGAGGGAGTAGAATTTAATGTACTCTAACACAATATGTTGCTTTTCCAGATGTTTTTCTAAAGAAGACAGGAACTTTGTTTCAATGAATGGGGTTGATATTTACAATTAAAGAAGTTTCCATTTTCAAATTTATTGGTTCTGTCTATTTGGTTTAATTCATGGATGGTAAGGCTCAGCAACGAGCTGGAGAGGAAAATGATCATACTTTGTAGCAGACATTTGTTTTTATACTAGTGTTATAAATAACCATAAATCACAAAAATATCATAAGCACCAAACTGATTAATTAGCCTTCAAGAATCTGTCTCCTACCATAGCCTAAAGGAGATTAACTATTAGTTCATGTCATCTGTGACAGAAAGAGAGAGGGAGGGAGAGTGAAAAACAAAAAGTGATAATGTTAATGGGAATATCTGAAGAGAAAGGGAATTTATTGTGTTTCTGTTTTAGATCCATAACTCATCCTTAATAATATGAAAATGTGATGACCCTCAATCTAAAGAAAAATACCAGATATTATTTGGGCTTGTAATATGTATGGGGAAAATTAACAAGAGTTTTACACAGCCTGAGGCTGTATTAGGACTTGATCCAAGGGCCAATGAAATCAATAGGAGACCATCCAGTGACTTTTGAGGATGTTGGATTAGGCCCTTACTGAGGCAATATTACTACAAATTCAAACAATAGACAGTCAGGGTCTCAGAGATTTAGAATTGCTTGGACTGTTATTAGTACCCCAAGAACCTCTCTCTTTTTTTTAAATCACATGTATTCTCTCATGTTGGTTCATTCTCCTTTTGATAGATTTTGGCACAGTTCTTCCACTGACAACCAAGACTAACATTTCTGTAGATTGAGCAGACTACTTCTGACTTTAATTTCAGTGAAATCATTCTCATCAGTTCACAATATGCATGTACTCCAATTGTTCCTAAATCAATTAGTGAAAAATGGAACATAAAAAAATAGCTATTCAATCAAACCCTACAGACTGTGACAAGTATGGTTATACCTGGGCACGTCTTAGGTAGGATCACAGTACACAGAGTAGATGATCCTCTTCATTTTGCATTGGTACTAAATTTTGCATTGGTACTAAACCACAGCATGATGATCATAGGCACAATACTGTTGGAGGTGCTGGCTTTTGGTTAGACATAAAATAGAATTCCTGACTATCTGTGGTTATTAAACATCCCATGGCACTCTTCATAAGGCAATGTTATTAATGTTAATAAGCCAGCCATATTCAATTCTGGATTGCTATAGTCTTCCTCCCTAGATTTCCTCTTTAGTTGCAGTTGGTTATGGCATTTTTCGTCATTTCCTATCCTAAAATATTGTGTTATTTTTTATACCATTGTTAAATAGCTGTTGTGTTCACTATCAAAGAAGGCTGCACTTCAGCTGAAGGTAACATTTTGCGTGTCAACAGTGATATCCTTCATTTTAAGTATAGTAAATCTTTCTCTAGTAAAATGTTTCAAAATTGAAGAGACTAAATTCAACCATTGCGTAGTGGTTGAACTTCAAGTCTTTTCCATTTTGAAGTATTTTACTATAGAAAGATTTCCTTTATTTAAAATGAATGATACCACTGGAACCAGTGCCCACACTCAAATCTGCAGAACGTATTCAAGTAAAACCATTCTAGCTATGAAACTGAGACTTTTTTGGATAAGTGAAGAATTTATTGATTTTTCTCCTTCCGTTTGTTTTTTTAGGTGAAACATGTCTTTGAGCTAGAGTAATTTGTTTGTGTTCTGTCAGAAATAACCAAACAGGCTGTCCCTGGAGCGGTTTGGGGAGATGGAACCCTTTATTGCCTGTTCATTCCACCTTGATGCCGCAAGTAAGCAATGAGGGGGTTACTTTACAATTCTTTTATCCATAACAGAATGTAAATGGCCATAAACTTTTATTTGGTTACATTGACACCTATAAAATGAATATTAACAACTACATAATGAATATAATTATACCCACCCCTGTTTGTTCTTTACAGGATTACCATACAGAGGGCAGGCACATCACCTCAAAACCTATTAATTTTACACTAACATTCTTTGAAGTAAAAGTATGCCAGGGGGAGAAGGAAGATAATACTTTTTTCCCACCAAAGGCCTCATGCAGGAGTGGTGATAGACTCATCCCCTGAGCAGATGGCCAGGAAGGGAGGAAAAGAAAAGAGGTAACAAACTCTAACTAGAATTCATACCAATTAGCAGAAACAAGGTTTGCCCATGCCATAACCCCATTCCCTGTAATTTAGTCTTAACCACTTATCCAGATTTTAACTCTTTACTCTCCTACAGGTTCATAATGTTTTTAAGACAAAGTCCATGGTTTGGTCTTTGCATTCAGTAATGTAACAGATGAAGGGAATCCTGCATCTCAAGGACTCGATGCTGTGGAACTAAGAACCCTCCTTCTGAAGCCAATGGGAGTTGAGGGAGCACAACACTTGGCAAAATTAAGCCCTAATGTTTGTAAACTAGTTTGGGATCCTTCAGGATAAAAGGATACTGTATACAAGTGACTCTTATTATAAACCAGTTATTTTACCCTCACTTGAAAAAAAAATCCTTGAGAAAATATATACTGTTGTATCACAGATGAATAAGTGATACTTAACATATTTCAAAAGAGAAAGAATACAGACTAAAAACCTATTTCAGGAAAGCATCCCTTTTCAGGAAGCATGTGCATGTGCTTAAGCATGTGCTTAATCCTAATTAAATGTGTGCTTAATTTTATGCATGTGCCTAAATCCCATTGAACTGAATGGCACATGCTTAAAATTAAGTATGCACTTAATGAACTTAAGGGTATTTAAGTACATGCTTCACATTAAGCATGGGCATAAGGGCTTTCCTGAACAGGGATACAATATGTTTAAATACTTTCTTGAACTGGATACATCTAAATAAATATCCACAGGAGAAGTAAAATACTCATTTGTCACCTTTTAGTCTAAACAAGAAGAACTCTCAATAGAGTCAAACAAACTTTTCTTTGCCCACTAACTGCAGGAGCAGGGAATAAGGGTGAAGTTTGCAAAGAAAAAAGCTTTGCATTACAGAAACAGCTGCAGTTATTTTAATATATTTCAAAACTACTTGTTCCTTTGTCTTCCTGCAGCAGTTTCTTATATTAGCTGTACATTCCATTTGTTTTCAATCCATCTCACTGAAATACTAGATGCTGAAAACAAATCTTTTTATTCAAAACTGGTATTTCCCAGAGAAAAAAAAACAAGCTATACCAAAATGACGGGGAAAATTATCAGATTGTTCTGAAACAGAGTGATTCCAATGTTTTCACGCAGTACACTACTCCCAGCTTTGACTGCACAGTCAAATGTTTGCCATGCTTCCTTCCCATCCTATCACTGAAGACAATATTTCAGTATATGTAGCATTGTGATAAAATTCCCTTTGAATACATTGCCCTAGAAATAGTTGTTCTGGGAATGCTACAGCCATAAAACAAAAACAGCACATGTGAGATGAAAGCAGAATGTCAAATCACTTATCATGATCACGATTGTGTGGGTACACCAGTTCTCAGGGGATGCCTGCTACTAGCACTCAGTCAAATATTTGCAGCAAAATGTTTTCATCAAAATTTGCCTGCTATTAAGTTCACAGAATGTTCATAGAATTGTAGCCAATTTATTAAGTTTCACAAAAATTTGAAGTTTCATGTCAACAATTTTTCACTAAGGAGCTGTAAGCAAAACGGTGGCAAAGTTTTTTGTATTTTTTTTCAAATTTCAAACTGAGTGTGTTGGTTCACATAAGTTAGAGAAGAATTGATTTGGATTCCTTGAGTATGAGCCCATCAGTTTATTTCATGTGGTCAGGAGGGCAAGCAGAGGCCTTTACATAATGTTTCCCTGAAGAACTGGATGCAGTTAAGCTCTGTTTTAAGATAAAGTAAATACATTTCCTTTGGTTAAAATACCAGTGGGAAATGCTTATTGATTTATTTCACAATTTATATTTCTTTTTCCTCACACTGATATTGTATACAGGCTGAGCATGTCCCTTCCTAGACATTATTGTCTTCACTCAAACATCTACTTAGGCCCTTACTTTGTTTTATCCCTTCAAGAGACCATTCAAGGTGAAGTGGCCCATTAACATCCCTTCCCCTCCCTCTCCCCCCTCCCTCCCCAACATAGCGAGAAAAAAAGAAGAGAGGAGAATAAGCTGGGGGGGAGGGTTAGTATGTAATAGATTGTTGTAATAAGCCATAAATTCAATAACCAGTATGAAAGTTTATCCAGCTTTATCTGTGACTTCTCTACTTCTGAAATGTCTTCATTCAACCCTTGCTAGTAAAAAATGATTGGAATATGACTTTGATAATAGAATATATAGAAAATACAAGATTTGCACTAGATCTTGTATGCATGAGTCAATGTACGGTAAGTGTATTATTGTATGTACATTAACACACAGACAAAAATAGACTTGAGAAGATTTTTTATGGCCTTATTACAACTATATATAATCCATTAATAATTATCCACCCCGTTGCTTCCTCTCACCACCTTCCTTTCCTCCCTATGACTGGAGAGGTGTTAACAAACCACTTCACCTTGAATGGTCCCTTGAAATACGTGTAATCTGTTCATGCTAAACAATCTGTTCCATCTTGTATTTAGCTGTGACACTCTTGAGATAAGTCAGGTCTGCCCTCCACTCTTACTTCAATATAACTACATTGTTCAGGGGTGTGAAAAATCCACACTCCAGAGCAACATAGTTATACTAACCTTAAATTCCTATTTAGATAGTGCTATGTCAACAGGAGAGCTTCCACTGACATAGCTACCACCTCTCACAGAAATGTAGTAAGCCAATGCGAGAGCTCCCTCACATCAGTTTAGAGCAGTGATACCGAAACTTTTTTGCTCTGCACCCCCTTTTAATTGTTCCATGTCACTACCCCCCCAGGAGCTGGAGCTGTGGCCAGGGCCAGGAGCAGATCCAGGGGGAGAAGCAGAGTGAGGAGTAGGACCAGGGGCCAGGGCCAGGAGCCTGGCTGGGGCCAGAGGCAGGAGTAGGGTGAGGAGCTTGGCCAGTGCCTGGGACTGGGAGCAGGAGAGGGACCAGGAGTTGGGGGCTGAGGTCAGGACTGAGCTAGGAGCAGAGCGGGACTGGTATGTGTTCACTCACTGCCACATGTAGGGCTGGCCCAGGCCCTACCATGCCCCCCCACACGTTCTTCAGCACCCCCTGGTGGCATGTCCTACGGTTTGGGGACCACTGGCTTAGAGCATCTTCACGAAAAGCAGTACAGCAGCGCAGCTGCATTGAAGCAGTTTGCAATGTAGACCTGCCCTAAGTTTTCCGGACCTGAAGAAGAGCTCTGTGTAAATGCAAAAGCTTGTCTCTCTCACCACCCAAAAGTTGGTCCAATACAAAAATAGTACCTCACCCACCTTGTCTTTCCAGCAGTAAGGTATGTAGGCACCTGAGTGGCCATGTGCAAGCAAATACCTGATTTGTGCAGGCACACTGGCTGTATGTGTGCATAAAGTAGTCTCATGCAAATATGTGCACATAGTTATGAATGGCCAGATATCCAAAGTTAGGCACTCTTATTTTGTAACTCACACTGTTGTTAAACAGTTAAACACCATCTGTGTGTATTTTCCTTGTCATGTGTGCAGTGACCTTTTAGCTTTGATCTGAAAGTTTATTGCATTCCTACTGGTTTCACATTTCAAATTTCTCCTGACCATCATATTTAATATACTGTGTCTTAAGGGCAACTTCCGTCTATGCTCTGTTCTCTTTGTTTGATGCTTTGCAGACAATGAAAAGGGGTAGCTGCAGTAATATTGCTCCTATAGTATAATGGTAAAACGGAGACAGGTCATCAAAGGAGGCATGCATGTCAAAGTGCCATAGCCAGATACAAAGGGGCAGCCTTAATGACGGGCATAACTTCATTACCAGTGAGCACCTCATCCCAACAGTCTTTCTTGTAATAGACCACACCAAGCTGCTGCTGAGAAACTTAGTGCTAATTTGATTAGTTAAATTAAATCTCTTTAGGACTGTGGCACACCTTTGGAAGCAAATAGGTTACTAGTGCCATTTCAACAGTATGAAAGTTTACCCAGTTTCTAAAATGTCTTTCTTCAATCCTTGGTAGTCAAACGTGATTGGGATATGACTTTGATAAAAGTATATATAGAGAACAAGACTTGCATGCATGTGTCACTGTACAGTAAGTGCATTTATTGCATGTACATTAACACAGAGACACAAAAGTAGACTTATGAAAAGGTTAAAAGTAATACAAACTGTCAAAAGCAAGGCACAATTTATGGTAATTGCAGCTGACATGCAATGTTTGTCTCAACCCTTAGACCTATGGTATTGCAGCACATAATATGCAGATTATCACACACTGTTCTCAAAGCCTTGTATAACTCAGGCACAACAGAATGCCAAATGGAGTGTCTGCCATAATGGAGCTCTCCTCCTATTATTCGGCAGGGGGAGGGGTATACAGAGATCCCCTACTGAATCTTGAATAGTTTACATTATTTAACTGAATCCATAACCACTTTATTTAACCACAGATTATAGACTAAGAAGCAATAAACAAATAAAACTTCACTCTTCCATCTTAAAACCAGAATGTGTTTTAGAAATATTCATGAATTAAACCTCACAGCACCTTAGCTGATAAATATTATTCTTAGTTTACTGAATGGGAAACTGTGACACAGAATGATTACATGGCTTATCCATGGATATACATTAAGTCTATGGCAGAGCTGAAAATGGAAACAACAATCCATTAACTCCCAGTCTTTGCTTTAATAACTAGAACACGCTTTACCTCCCCTTTCATTTTTTCCTCTTCATTTTCAGAGTAATGTTATGAATAATTGTGCAGAGTCAGTAGTTGTAGATAATATCATTACTGCAATTCTTTTAACTAACAACGGGCAATTGCTTTCCTCGCTGCTCTCTGCTTCACTATTCTCCTGGCTTTTAGGTCTTCCAATAATAAGTAATCAGAGAAGGTTCTTCAAACACAGTCTAATTTATTAATACATTGATTACACAAGAAGCACTAGCTGAATGGATTAGCAGCACAATTTTCTTTTTTTGTTGTTGTTGGTTTTTTTTGTTTTGTAATGAAATCAACTGCATGCAATATTTCCAGTGCTGCATAGGATATAAAACAAAGCAGCCTTGCATTACTTTACAACAAAAGATTTTTCTTAGTGGAATTTTACAAAACACACTTCTTTTTAACCAAAGGATTGAAATGGAGCTTGGAGCCCTTGAGAACTATCAAGCAATTCTCCTTCACCTGGGGCCTGGGGGAAATCTGCAGAAGAGCCAGCCATAGAGTGCAGCCAATAGGAGCAGAAGGAATCAAAGCAGGGACTTCTGGACATTCCAGTCAAAACTGAAAATTGTTCTGTTTCTACACTATGCTGATTTGCTGTTTGCGCCAAACCTCCTCTTACTCTGCCCTCTTCCTCCCTCATTGTCTCCTCACCCCAGCTTCACCCTACACCTGCACCTCTTCACCCCTCATCCTCTTCTCTTCTCTTCCTATTTTTTGATTCCCCTCCAAAGTAACATGGTGAGTTTACTCTCCTGCATGTTACCCTCCTCCCTGCAGCCCGTGTCTGCCTCGTCTCAGTGTTTCCATGTGCTCCCGGCTCTCTGTATCTGTTGGCCCTGGTCTTATACGTGTCAGCTTTTTGTGGGAGGAGATGGGAACTGTCTTTTTGTTCTGTGCATGTACAGCACCTAGCACAATATGGTCCCAATCCAAGACTGCAGTTCCTAGACACTATGGCAAAACAAATAAATCATAGTAAGTGACAGTTATAACGTATTACAGTTTATATCAAGGACAACTGGAATTCTTGGATTGTTTACATGATATAAAATTACATTATATTTTTTTTCTTTGTTTAGTGTCTATTGATATGGTCAAATGTGTACTGCATCTACTGTGCTTGCCCACTAAGGGCCACATTTTCAAATTTTCCATTGGCTTCCACTTCAGTCGTAAAATTGTTCCCACAATTTTGTGCATAATGTGTTTTCAGAAAATCTGTTTTCACATTAAAATCGACATCGAATTGGGAAGTAAGCTATCCAACTTTCCAATGTGAAAATGCAAAGGCAGGATTTGTGCACACAAAACTTACAAGCAAAATTTTAAGAGCTCATTCTGAAAATTGCATCCTATGGATCTGCTCTTGCTCTCAGACACCTGGGTGCACTTCAGCATATGTCTTGCAAAGCTAGTTTATTCTGCTTCTACACAACACGTGCATGGCATTATGAAATTGTTGTTGTAAATAATTAATCCAATAAGTAACTTGCTTAGTAACTCTTTCCCCTTCATTAATAGCTGTAGTAGGCATCAAATGGGACTCTGGGATGGGGGTTAGATGAAACATCTGGTGGATGTGAAGTGCAGCAATTAGACTTTAAAAAATAACATGCAGAAAGCCTTGACACAAAAGTGTTTATGCTTAGCACTGATCGTTTTCTCTCTGCTCATTCTTCTGAATATCGTTAGCGAGATGACTTTCATCTGCACTGACAAGGCCCATAATGTACTAGAGTCACTAGACCATGTTCCTGCACTTTGGAGAGGAAAAGGAAAGGACACATGAGAAGTGACAAACTCAAAACAACAGAAAACAGCCTAATGCTTCTAAGTGCTACTTAAAATACATCAAGAGTGTTATCCACAGGAAAGAAATAATTTGCACCCTCACAAAAGATATTCCAGTCAGCAAGATGAAAATGAAAGTTCAGCAGCTGAGGCATGAAGTAGAGCACCAGCCTAGCTTGGCTCAAGAAACAGATGCTGTCTTATATTTAACCAAATCGTCAAAGAACAAAGAAATGGGAGACTGAGGAGGATAAAGGCTTTTCTTCTTTGTCAATACCATCATTAAAAAAGACAAGACAGCGGACAGTGCCCAACACTGCATGAAATGTGATGTTTAAACTATGTAAACTCCTCTATGTACACTGTTGACATACATTGAGTTACACACAAGCAGTAAAATGCCCACATGCATCCAAGGAAAGCATTTTCAATGTGTGCAAACCAAGAGTTGAAACACATTTTGAAAAGGCAGGTAAATAACTGTTGGCCAAATTCTCCACATTGCAAGGTATGGATATATGTGGGATTTGTAGTTCTTTCGGTATCAATTCATGGAGTTTCCTCCAACAGCAAAATGGAGTGTCCCCACCCTGTGCACAAGACAATGCGATCTGCCCCTAAGCACACAGATTCCTTGAGATCTAAGCAGATGATCATCACCATTGCCATCCCCAAGCATCCAAAAATCATGAGTCAAGCCCTATAAAATCATAAGTGGAATCATGAGATTTAAAAATTAATTAATATTGAGGTATTTTTATTGGTCTTCTGAGCCTTCAGGGTGCAATCAATTTGTGTTTTCAGGATGTTTTTGCAGCAATGAGGATTAGAACCATGCCTTTTTTTTTTTTAAATGAAAGCCGAAATTCTCATGTATTAACTTGTTCCCATGAGCTGGGCCTTAAACCAAATACTGAATAAAGTTATCAAAGAGGGCAACACAGAATCAGTTTGTTTTACTCAAGAGCCATTGTGATTTTGGGGCAGGAAATAATATCAGTGACATCAGCTTTAGATTCCAAGAGATCCAGAAAAAGGCATGTGGTTCTCATATATATAAAAAGGGTATTAAGATGGTTGATGACTTGTCAGGAAAGAAAGCTGAAAAATATAAGCCTGGATCCAGCAAAGCACTTATGAACATGCTTAACTCTAAGCACATGAGTAGTCCCATTGGCTTCAAGTATTTGCTGGACCATGGCCTTAAGTCCATTACCATCACGCATTCATTCAATCAATATACATATGACAGGATCAGAGGGTGCCCTCTCTGTTTCCTTACAGATTAGGTGAGTTAGAAAGGAAGGATATGTACTTGCACCTTGCCTATTCATTCCCTTCCTTCTTTATTGCTGAAGCTAGGCCAAATTTTTAAAGGTATCAAGGTGCCTTAAAGATGCAAATAGCTGCCAAATGGGATTTCAAAAGCACCTAGGCACCTAATTCGCACAGGAAAATATATTTATTAAAAAATAAAGCTAAGCAAATTACATTCTACCATGCCATAACTTATCATTGTTAGGGGCTACTGTCGTTTATTATGTTAATTCTCCCTTTCATTCAGAGCAGGAAAAACCAATCGGGAATGCTGCATAATTTATTATCTTTATCATTCTTGTAATTACTTCTATGGTCTCCTTTTCTTTTCTTTTGATCATTCTTTTGTTTGTTTTTTGGTTATGAAACTTTTTAATCAATTTAGGGTCTGCAGTCTTTATTCAGGCAATTTAAACTCCTGTTGACATTTGGTTCTTATGCAAACTGAACAGATATAGGCAATTCTAGAGCTACATCTATGCAATTGGTTCAGTTAGAATGCTTAGACTAACAGATGCACTGAATACATCTTTGATAGGTGGATTATCAGTCTGACTTGTATACGATGCACAGAAATTACTTCAATATAAAGCTTCATCCTGAATGATGAAAGTGTTTGAAATCATCCTTTTTGGCAGTCTTCATTGGCCAAGGACTACACAGGGCATGGAGAATATTTTCCTCTATCCCAAGAGGAGGTGCCTTTATGCCAGGAGATAAGGCACTTGGTAAATGTGGACAGTCTGAGGAAGCTTGCACTGCCACTGCTTGTGATTGTACCTGTTTTTGGAGAAGAATAAGACTTCAGGAGCAGATCTGAATTTACACCAGCTGAGGATCTGTCCCAGTCTCCATGACTGCCATTCCAGCACTAAGTACACTTACATGAATGTTTCTGGGGCATCTACCCCTGCAAAGTCCCACAAAATCTATTCTGCTTACCTGCATGGGTGTCATGTCACTTCTCACACTCCGGTCCATTCATGGATGTATTCTGAGAAAGAGCATAAAAACTCCCTTCCTCAAATGATACATCAGCATAGTGGGCAGGACGCTTTTAGCTAAGCATATAAAGAGCCTTCAATTTCCCCTGCATTTCTTATTAATTTAATACTTTTAAAACTCCCAAATAGAAATTACATCTTTTCAGACAAAGAGCTGCACTTTTTGCAATAAACTCAATAAAGTCTTTTGTAGTAGGGTGTTCATTTTTTTTTCCAAATCTACACCAATAAAAATGAAATACTAAGAAAATAAACTTCTGATGGCCTTCACATAATGACACTCTTGCTAAGATATCAGTTTAGGAAGCCACTATATTGCAGTTTAAAACAGATGCTTTTAGCTAGCTAATCATTTGTTATTTCCCATTCCTGCACATTAAATTTGTTATATGTGCATTTTCTGATCCACTTTATTTTTTTTTAGAAATATGTGACTATTGCTCAACTATTACACTTTTTCTCCTAACTTTCCGAGATTTTATTAAGTTAGAATCAACTAAATGAGGTCTCAGAACCACCTAGTGATATGGTACAAGGACTGCCACTGATTTAGGTTTCTGTTAATCTTTTAAAGATTTCTGAAAGTATGTACATTGCCACCAGGGAGGGTCAATCAAGATAACAGAGGCAAGGGAAGGTCAGATTTCAGAGCAGCACATTTTAGTTTTTATAGATTTATAGAAAAATGCATAACAAAATAAAAACACATTTAATGGTTGCTGTAATAATGGGAAGATTCACCAGGTGGCAGTGTTCCATAGTCTTCCAAATTTAATTTTCTTAGCTAGGGAACAAATGTTCAGCCTTGAGAAGTCAAGTTGTGCTGTTAGTTTTTTAATACGTAAATATTAAAAAAAAAAAAACATTTAATAATGTTTTCTGTAGCGGTATTGGACCTTGGAAAGGAAGCTCTGTATGCAAC
Organism: Mesoclemmys tuberculata; assembly: GCA_007922155.1. NCBI lineage: Eukaryota > Metazoa > Chordata > Testudines > Chelidae > Mesoclemmys > Mesoclemmys tuberculata. The sequence goes on along the minus strand of ML675624.1, from coordinate 26,724,735 downwards.
AGGGGAGTTCTCTCTCTGCCTTGGTCTCTGATTAGAGTCAAATTTTTGAGGCAAAGTTGCTATCTGCATTGATGCTGGTAGACTCCAGAAAGAAGGGAATGCCCTACATGCTGTTTGACGACCTCTGTTCCAGAACGTACGTACGTGCGTAAATAAAACAAGTGACAGTCAGAATATATCCTGACTCCATGTCCCCTCCACTGGGAAGCCAAGCTGCAAAGCCCTGGGCAGCTTAGCCCAGCTTAGCAGAGCAGCTTAGCAGAGCAGCAATGTTGGTATCAGAATAGGACGCTGGTGTAGAAGAAAGAGCTACAATATTTACTATTTCTGGTTTGGTGGCATCCCAAGGCCAGAATCAGGAATGAATCTCATTGTGCTAGACATTATACAGAGACAAAAAGAGATATGCCTCAACTTGAAGACCTTACAATTAAGAAATATTTAGTTCACTCAACGTTTAGAGCTTCAGATTTTGTGAATGGAATAAAATCTTGTTCAAGGGCTAACCATTTTAGGCCTGACTCAATGGCCACTGAAGTCAGTGGAACAACTCCTGGGACCTAATTTTGAGGCTGGCCAGCAGAGATAGCTACTATTAATTTAATCTCTTCTACCTCATTCCAATTAGCTGACAGAACAAAGAGATCTTTTTTTGCCATTGATCAAGGAGGAAGAGTATCCATATAATTGTGCATAATTACAATCATGATGCCAGTGTAAGTAAGTGCATTTTAAGTGTAGTCAAACATCAGGTACTAGTAATAAGGTGGGAAATAGCTCATCAGCAAGTCCAGAAGAGAGTCCTGGGTCTGCTGTTGCAATGGGGTCACTTGGAGAAATAATTAATATTTCTCCATATAATGGAATGGATGAAAAACCTTGCCCCAGTTTTATCTTAACATCTGCCCAGGTTATAGAGAGGTTTGTGAACCTCACCAAACCTTCCAAAAACCTGAGCTCAGTTTTGGTTTGGTAACAAAACCTGAAGCTAATTGAGTTTTGCATGGTTTTAGTTTGTCTTATATATTCACACAGCTCAAGTTACAGCCTCACTTGTTAGCGGTTTATAACTCGGCCATAAAAACCCAGCAGATTTACAACAGTGGGTATAAAGAGTCAGCACAGAACTCAATTTTTAATACATTTTTGGTTTAAATTTGTTTAGCTGACTAGCACTATGATAATCAAGTACTATGTCCTAAGGCACAAACCTTTTTTTTTTTTTTTTAGGCTTTTAGTGCCTGCCACCTAGAAATATGGAAACAACTTCCCAGATTTTGAGAACTACACACTTATTGTAATTATATTACATCAGTAGCTGTAGGAAATAAGCTATTAGCCAGGATGGGCAGGGATGGAAAACCATGCTCTAGACTCTGTTTGCCAGAAGCTGGGAATGGGTGAAAAGGGATGGAGCACGTGATGATTACCTATTTTGTTCATTCCCTCTGAAGCACCTGGCATTAGCCACTGTCAGAAAACATGATACTGGGCTAGATGACCATAATATTGTTATGTTTTTATGACATAATTCATAGAGGATTTTCCAGTCCAACTCATAACAAATGTTTTACACATAAAAGATGGTGTAGAATAAGGTCTGGATAGGGAGTTGTGGTGGAAACAGACTAACAGGGCCTTGAAACTGGCATCATTAGTGGAGTACAAGGGGTAGAGAAGAACCATGGTCAGAGACAAGGCAGCTAAGCAGGAAGGGGCAACGTTACACACAGCCTTGAAGGGGATCAAAATGCTTGTGATTAGGTCTACACGAAAAACAATTCTGAAGTTTCATATTTTGTTCTGTATTAGTATAAAATCAAGACTTTTCAAAATATATATTTGACAGGCAAGAGCGCTGGTACTGAATAGCCAATAGCCCAGTGGTTAGGGCACTCATCTGGGATGTTGGAGACCAGAAATTCCATTCTGTATTTGAGAAACATTTCCTGACAAAAGTTTTGTAGAAATTGGCATGTTCCTAGGAAAGTTTGGGTATTGTTGGTTGTCGAGTTTAGACACGAAACCATTTTGTTGAAAAATTCCGAGTTCTACTTATCATTCACTTTCTAATAGATTTTAAAATGTCATCTGATGTTTCGATGCCATATTTCACTGACATTTCAGTTCTATTTTCTCATGCAATGGAAAGAATATGATGTCAAGGGAAGTGTCCAATACTACTTCTGCTTCTAGTACAAATAACGAAAACAGAAAATCAAATGGTATCTTTAAAAATGCATTAAAAATGTAAAGGTTCCACCTCTTACTAAAACTGAAAAAAGCAAAGAAATTAATAGGTAAAGATGCTATTCTGACCCAAATCCATTGTACTTGAGTACTATAAATATCAGGATATATAAGATCACCCTGTTCTAAAACTCCCTGATCAAGGAGTGTTCAGGTTGCCATGATTAAACACAAGCTGAATGAAGGATATGAGTTGTGCTCTGAATTTCCTCACTTTGTGGGTTTCCTTAACTATCACAACTTTAGTATTTTACTACAATAGGATTTTGCATATGCAAGTCTCAGAAGACCTGAAAAAAAACCTCTTATGGCTGCGATCTGCTCTTAACTGAGAAATATGCCATCTGTCTTTGAATGTTTAAGCACAAGGGGTCAGTGAGCCTGTGCCTTTTTCATTCTGCTCTAAAAAAAAGTCCACACTCTATGCAGAGTCCAAACTCACCTCCAAACTTGTTTTTTTAGTTAACACCAAAATTAATAATGAAATAAAGTTCAGCTTAAACTTTCTTCCCCAGACATGATTGCTGCTAGATTCTTTCCTCCAGTGTGCTCAGCCCACATCTTATATCCTCTTTCTAGGGAGCTATTCCCTCTTTTCACATATCTAGGTGGCCTCGGTGAATGAGCAGTGCCTACTTAATATTTCCGAGCCTGTTACAAGAACACTTCAAGAAACTGGTTAATTGGATGGTTTATTGAGCTTCGGTTGTAATATATATTTCACTTAACTCCTTTGCATTTTTGATTCTCTGTCAGTCTAAAAATATGGCTTTGTGCAAATTTCCTTTTGTGTAAACACTAGTTTTTCAGCCTAATTTTCCAATGTGAGTCATCTGCACCTGTGCTAATAGGACAATGTGGCTGTAGAACATTAATGTTGGTGGCAAGTTACTCCATCTTTTCTCAGGTGTAAATGGAGAGAATCAGGCCCATTGACTCAAATTCACCTTCAAGTATAACCTCATTGACTTTAACAGAGTCACATGCAGCTAATGTCAATGGAGTTACACCACGGATGAATCTGACACAGCATGTCTGTTCTGCAAACAGTAATTCAATGCATGGATTAAAATGCAGTCGCACGGAATCTGCTCTAGTTTATGGGCTAAAAAAATAAGCCCAAGTAGACAAATATTTTAGTTCATGGACTGAAATTCATTGAGAAATAAATTAGTCAGACAATGGCTGTGAACCTGAATATATAAAACTTTGGGAACATTTTGAGCAATCCGGACAACCATACATGTTCAATAGCTTACTTGTTATAAATGGAAATCCACTATTTTAAAAAAGGACAAAGGAACTACTGTTTTCACCCCCATTCGTATTTATTGCTGTTCTATACAATTAATGTTTAAAGATTCTGGGCACATATACAAAAAATCTTTTAACACCTTCAGATTGGTCCAATGTGTCAGATGTTTATCACTAAGAACAGCCAAACAGCTTTCCTTCAAAATTGTTGGTTGAGCCTTTATGTGGACTAAAATCAACAAAAATGTTTGGACCAGTCCTTTACCTGAGAACGTTAATCTTTCAGACATGTCTGAATAATGCATGTGGTCTGACTGACGCCTTGTGCCTTTCATAACTAATGTGTTTTCAGGAGTTCACAAAGCGATGGAGGAAATCATAAGATGTGAATTCTTAATACCTGTTACATCAGTATAGGTGTATTGTGTAACACGAGGTTTATGAGATCTTCCACTTGCATGATGATGACGGTATGAGATTCATGTTCTCAGAAAACTGATTAATTGCTACTATATCTTTGTGTGGCAACCCAGAAAGGAGAGGAGTGAGCAATGGGCACATAAATTAGCAAGTGCAAATCACAGAGCTGGATCTTGTGACGGGCATAAGTAAATATGTATTTGCCAATGTGAAAAAGTTACTTGTATTTGAAAAATCATAATAACCTTACAGTACGATTTGAGACTACATTAGCACACATTTTTCTAGCAATCATATACATTGCATCATCACAAGTACAATCAAGTATTGTTGATGCATCCAAGACACCCACTGATTTCCGTGAGACCCAATACCTATCTTGTGATTTTCAAACAACATTAGCATGCATCCAGTTCTCTCAAGTGTAGTTTCATTTTCTTTAAATAGAAGCCTTTGACCTATGTATCTCCCCCCTCAACTATTTTCTGTTTTCCAGGACTCCTGTATGGCCTCAGAATATGAGAAAAGCCATGGCTGCTTAAAGCTACCTTTCTTCTGCACCTCCTTCATCCGTGCCCAATGAACTGAGCAGCACAGTCATGTCCAATGGTGTCTAAACGGTACACGTTCCATGGCACATTCCGTGAAGAGTTGTTTTTCCCCTCACTTCCAAAGTAGGTGGTCTCATGCACTATGACTGCAGAGGAGCTAAATGTGGCTATATTGAGGGAAAGCATCACCTTTCTCTCTTATGCAGTTCATATCAGTTCCCCTTTCCTTGGCATTTCTGTAGCTTTTGTCCCTTCCCCACACCATTCATTTGGCTTTCTCTCTCAAATTTGCTATAAAATTTGCAAGGATTAAAATACCCTTCATGCATGACTTATCTCTATGTTTGTGTATCTGTAGAAAACAAATGTATTGACTCATTCTCCTTATAATAGCAACGGTAAATTACTGTTTTCATTGAGCCTGTCGCACAAAGGTTGCACATGATGTAATTTTCCCCACTGCATGTGGAGATCCTACATATCAAACTTCCAAATCTTGCACAGATTTTAAAATGTTCTCTCGTATTGCTTTACCTAAACTTTGATGCTTATTACATCATCATCAATACATTTGGTTTCTTTTCATGAATTGTCCTTCAACAGACTGGGACATTTATGAATCTGTACACTATTTGAGTCTGCTCCGTTAATGCTCTGGGCAAATAAACTCCAACATATGGGTTGCTTGAGTACTATGCAATATGAGAGTATTCGCTTGGCATTTGATATTTGGGATGCAATATTTGAGTTTAGTGACTGGTCACATGGTATTCCATGACAGACTTCCAAGGCATTGGCATGAGCGCAGTGGGTGTGACTTTTCACACGAATACCATTTCCACAAATTTTAGTCACCCATACTTACTATTTCCCTACATTTGTCTGATTATCATAAATCCTGCAATGGATTTTCCATTGACTATAATCACAATTTCACCCACTGCACAAATATCTTGTGCAAAAATAGCATGATTTAGATAGGAGTTCATTGAAGTTGTGCATTCACATACAAGGCATATTTTCCATGGCTGCTTGTTTACTTTGTACACAACGATATCTGATTAAGTGAGTTTCTGCCCACAAAAGCTTATACCCAAGTAAGTTGGTTAGTCTTTAAGGTGCCACAGAACTCTCGTTGTTTTAATGATATCTCTGTTTCCACAAACTCATTTTATATTTCTTACAAGTACATATGATGTTGAAAGTTGTCCATCTAGTTTATTTCTTGTCCAAGTAGGATTTTCTTGCTCAGCTCTAAGCCATTTGAAAGCAGAGGCTTATGGTAGCAATAGTGTCACAAATTTATTCTCACAGTGGCTTTTGATCATCCTTCCTTGCAGTACAAGCCTGAAAATGAAAATCATCTGATCTGATTGCCACACCTTTCATTTCAGTCTGGATTGTTCTCATTACAAAATGAATCCAACCAGCAGGTCTGGAAATTTTAACCTAGTAATTCTACAGATGTAGCTGTGGATTGTTTCTCCTCACACCATCCCTTGCACCCATCACAAAGACACAAGGAAAGAAACCACAGAGGTTGTATCAGTTACTCTTAAAAAATGCTTGTTCGCATCCATCTCATTTTTAATGTAATAGAAATATTGACAATACAAATAAGCTTTTATGAACTAGAGAAAAATAAGAGTGATATAGTTCAGTAGAAAGTGAGTGCCAGCATTTGAAATTGTTCTACCATCTATTTTATTGAGAAGTTTTAGTAGAATTTTTTTTTTAAATATTTATTTAGGAAGTTTTTATAAATTTACAAATCTTTGCCTTGTAAATACCAGAAGCAATACATTTTAAACACAATATAATTGCCTGCCTCTTTTTTTTAAAAAAATCAAAGTCTGCCATACTGCATATTCCCTGTTCTGCAAAATTAATAAAGATGATTTTCTATCAGCTGCAATGGTCCTCTGAGACAAGGAAGGTAAGTAAGTGCGTATAAACACCTGCCTGACTGAAGAAAAAAGAATTCCTATAATAGTGCGAGAGAGAAGAAAGCAAGGCCAGACAATCCCGTGCTTTGTACTCATGTGTGAGGAGTTTCAGTCACCCGCAATCTCAGTAGCACCAGCCTGTTCTTGCAATTCATTAGGTAGCCAGTAATAAGAAATGCCACAAAAACACGAAAGGTGACCTTTCAAGAATATTTTAAATTATAACGACAATAGTAAATTCTACTGGGGAAATTACTAACAGCAGCATAGTCATTGGGATAAAATATCAAGCAGAGTTTTATGAAAGGTTGTTCTGATGAATTCTTGCTTAAATCAATATACTGTGTAAAAAGAGATAAATGAATCAACACCAGTGATTATGGGGCATGCTGATCTGACTAACGTGTTATTAACCCACAGATTTATTAGTCTGATTTGAGACACTATCTGCTTCCCTCATAGTGAACAGTTTAATTACAAGCCCAGAGCTCAGACAAACTGCCTAGTCGTCTCTTGTTTTTCTTTTTTGATACAATGCTGCCCCCCTCTGGAAACACACCCCTTGAATCCTTTACTGTTTGCAGTATTTAAAGTTCAGATCTAGCAAACCTGACTTTGTAGAGGCCACTGATAAGATTTCTGAAGTTAAAATATATCTTCTACTATAATAAAACTGTGCAAACATACTTAATGGCTATCAAATAGATTTTGATAAACTATATACAAAAACGTTTAGAACCTTGAGATCTGAAAGATACACATTCTTATATGACACACATTGCTTAAGTGCAACGTAAATGGACTTTTTGCTATTAATAGATAAGTTGCATGACAGTTGTTTGGAAATACTGTCAGTATTAACAGACATGAACACTAAGTGCACATGCATGTCTTTCAGCAAAAAGAGCTTCTGAAGTTGGAATATATAATTATGAAATATTCAGACAGGCACATATATGCTAGTGTATTTACCTAGAATACAAAAATTAAGTGTGATGAGTACATTATATAATGCATCTTTTCTGCATTATTTTATGATGCATGTATTTGTTATCACAGGCCACCAAATGTAATGAACACATCAGTCACTGAAGTTGCTCATATATTAGATGGGGAAGTGTTAATTGTACAGCAAAATTAAAGGAAACACTATTTTTTAATATTTATTTTAAATATTTATTATTTTAGTTTTAATGAATAAGACCATTAAAATGAATAGCTAGTGTGACTATTTACTAAAATGATCAGACAAATATGTATTAAAGTATCAGTTAGCAGCAGATATTAACATATGAATCATTATGCTATTTTTCCAAACAGCATATGGCTTAAGTTGGTTTGCATTTATAATTTTTTCTCTCTTTAGCAATTATAAGAGACATATGTTCCCAATAGATCCACATTGCAGGTCTGGAGCACTCACTGGTATACAGATTGGAGTCTTCAAAGGGTCTCTGCACCAAAATCTGGGTTGTAGCTATGATAATATGCCTCAAAACCAGCAGCTTTTCCAGCCAACATTCAGTGTATATTTGTGGCAGCAAAAAGGGCTCAAAAAGGGTGTACTCAGAACTAGAAGTATGTGGCAACAAAGCAAACCCCCAGGGCACTATATCAGACTATCTGAGGAACATGGAAGAGGAGCACAAATTAAGACTACCCTGATCAATATTAATGTGGCTATTAATGTGCATGTCCACATAATAGGAAATACCACCTACCCCAACTTCCCATCTTTAATTGGAAATACTGGTTGCAACTTGTGCTAGAGCTGTGCTCACCAAGGTGACCATTCACCAATAACAGTCTAATGTAATGTGAAAGGTTACCTAAACACCTCTCTCTCGTATCCTCTTGTATCAGGCACCTAACCTAGGGAAACTTTTCTAGTCACAAATATTACCAAGAATTCTCCTCTCTCTAAAAACACTAACTGTAAAGCTAAACCATTAGGTCTAATTCTTCTCCCTTTCAAGAACATGGACCAGATTCTCCTCTCTGTCCAAGTTTCACTCAATGCAGAGAAGTGGTGAGAGCCTTCAGGGAGATTATTAGAGCTCTCTGACTCCGAGGGGTGATCTATGCTAGCTCTGGAATTAGTTAGACGAGCCTAGGAACTGCTGTAACTTATGCCATTTATGTATGGTCCTAAGGCATCACATGGGCAGTGTAAAAGCTGGGATCACATTGATGAATCTTGCCCATTGCCTTCAAGAGGAGCAGCAGAAAGGCTTAGTTTTTGCAGACCATTAGGGAACAATCCGTCAGACATGTCTGCATAACGTATGTGGTCTGACTGACGCCTTGTGCCTTTCATAACTAATGTGTTTTCATGAGTTCACAGAAGTGATGGAGAAAATCAGGGGATGTGAATTCTTAACACCTGTTAAATCAATACAAGTGCATTATGTAACATGAGGTATATGAGATTTTCCATTTGCATGAAGATGACTGTATGAGAGTCATTTTTCAGGAAACTAATTAATTGATACTGTATCTTTGTGTGTGATTGGCAATCCAGAAAGGAGAGGAGTGAGCAATGGGCACGTAAGTTCGCAAGTACAAATCACAGAGCTGGATCTTGTGAAGGGCATATGTAGATATGTGCTCAGCTAAAAAATGCAGACGCGCGAAGTATTTATGGCCTAGTTATTACCACAATCAAGACCATGTCACAGGTTAACATGGATGTGCAAAGCCCCACTAATATTTCATCCTTTCATATGAAGAGATGCCAGACTTGGAGGGTTTGAGCTGATGGATGGTCTACACGTTGCACAGTGTGCAAATTATTGCACATATTTCTGGTTTATGCTGCTTTTCCCATTCAGATATACTAAGTCCCAATAACTAACACCCAGTTACAGAAATAACCAATTGATGTTCAGTATATGCATCCATGGACCAATCTAACATTTATTCATGTGAAGCAAAAAAGGTTCCTACTGAGTCTTGGAAAATTTCTCTACCATGGCTGAACTACTGTCAGAGTATATTTATTTCAAGTCTAGGGAAACTCCAGTTTTCCGTTGCCTTATATGTTCATTTCTTATTACATTCCATAATCTACATTAAGTTTATGGCTTTTTCAGTAATATTGTGATAAATATTGGGTGCAGCATAGTAAAAGAGCTTACAAATGATAATTTTACCTTCTGCTCTGCTTTGCTATAATTACTTCCCTTAGGAGTACAACCCAGCCTTTTGTTACTTTGATAGCTGCCGTTATTTTCAAGTGAAGCAACCGAACAGCTAAAGGAGATGGATGCATATGTGAAGAGTTTTTCATCACAGACATACTCGTACCTGAAGCAGCAGCACACTACTTTCAAATGAATGCATCTGCAGCTCCACAGCTAAGACGTATTTTTAAAAAGCCTCCATAAATTAGGGGTAGGAACATCTAAAGTGTTCCAGATCGGATTTAGACAAAAAGAACTAGAATTGCAAGTCGCAAATTATGGACTAATGATCATCTCAAAAGCAGTAGCAAAACTACAAAACAAAATCAGCCATTTACTACTAGCACTAGAATGTATTTCCTTGTCTCCTCCCTAATATTCAGCATGCACATCTTTCACAATTTCTATACCAAAGACTGGAACAAGGGTAGCATGCAGTGGGATTTGTTGCCATTCTGTCCCTTCTCCCCATTGAACTCCAACTCCTACAACTCCCTCTTTCCCAATGCCTGTATTATTTAACAAAAAATAACAATGATCACTAACCAGTGCTCCACTTCATAACTCAGATGCTCTTTTAGTTGGGCTTTGGGAAGGTTAGATGTCATACAATGGAAGTTTGGTACAGCGATTCCACTCTTCTGCCTGTGGAAGTCGTCGCTTTTACTTTTCAAGTGCATGATGCTGAAGATCATAAAAAGGACAACAAAGCAGCTCTTAAGACAACAACTCTAGATAGAAATCAACCTCTCTTTAATCATATTGTCCCTTTTTAAACATTTATGAGGGAAAAAGACTGGTCCTAAAACCTACAGTACACATGTAGCATCATCATTATATAGCCTTGGGGAAAGATGCAGGTACATAAGCAGAAGGGTTGTAACTTAGAGGAGGATATAATTGGAGCTGTGGAGTTTGATATCTATTTTTCCTTTGAAATGGGGAATTGCATACTTAGTTATTTGAATAAATAAATTAGTGTATTGAAATTTTTAAAACACTGTAGTTGTATGCTCTAAGAAGTGATGTGAGGAACCTAGGGCTACAGATAGATGCTAAATAAATATAATTTGCTATTTAAATAACTATTATTTGAGAAATAGTATGTGATATAATTAGAGATTGAAACATAATACATATGCATACAGTGTCAGGGTTTGCCTTTTCCTGGCCTTTTTTTTTTTTTTTTTTTGCTTCATTGTGCAATCCTAATTTTGTCTTAATTTAGGGACAAATTCTCTGTTAGTGTAAAGGGCAGGTTTTATTTTATTTATTTTTGTTATTCTTTAATTCTATAAAATACTACGTATAGAAGACGTTAGTGAATATGGTCAAATAATTGATTTCTATAGAGTCTTAGATTACTTAAATGATATGACCAACAAGAATGCTTTAGACCAAAACAAAGTTAATATTATTGTTCAATTACACATGAGATTGGTATATGTAGTTTGTCATGCATCATTCAATCACTGAGCTTATTGTTTCATTAGCATCCCTTTCCATTACTATGTGAAATACTTTAACTGGTTTTCTGACCTATTCTTGTACAAACTCACCAAAGTAATAAATTTGCCAATCTTTTTCCTCAACCATCATTTAATAAACTTACCTCATATGTTGACATTTACTTTTATTTTCTGTAGCTCGAAATCATAACTGTGCTCAGAATTCATATTTTTGATAACTGCCCTTGGCTTCAATGTTTCAGATTTCCCCTTTTCTGATTTCATTGGTCACTGAATTTGAAAGTGCCAGGAGAGGATCAGGTCTTAGTCTAAAAGATCACTTGCTGATATGAATCAATAACCAAGGTCATGTTCCACTGTCTTTCCACATTTCACTGGTGAAAAAGTTTAAAATACTGAGCTCTCCTCTCACATTTTTTTTCTGGTGATATTCATTAGGTTATATTTAAACATGTATAACATGCCCCGGCCTTCTATGATTCAAATAAATCTAAATGGAGTCCTAGAGATTCCCACGGCTTGAGGTGAGATTCCTATACCTTTAATCACACTAAATAGTACTTTACTTCACAGTTATCCCACTGAAGTTAATTAACAGGATTAATCATGTTGTAAAGTGCTGCTTATACAAATCTGTCCCTTAATTATGGGGACCATCAAAAATCCTTTAATCTGATCCCTTTCTTCAGATGGCCACAAATGTAATACTATTCTTCCAGACAAGAGGGCATACAACATTTTTTCTCTGGAAGTCTTACAAAACATCTACATCTACCCTTCCTTCTATAGCCTAAATAATTCTTTGACCTGACCTAGAAATGTGCCTGTTATATGAAACTTCCTATAAAAAAGGAATCCATCTTCAATGACACAAAGAGATAATTTGTGGGAAAATTGTGACTTTCCTCACCTTCTTTCAGAATGAATCAAAGTGATAAATTCCACATAATAGAGATTCTGTGTAATTCATTCATAATTCTGAAGAAAAATAAATAGTAACTGCAGAGATCAATGATACAGGTTTTTTTAAATGGATTTTCTGGCATATATAGTTTTAAGGAAATATTTTAAAGAGAATCAAAATATAAGGCTGTCCATGACATCTAACCACGAAAATCTCATTCCAAATTAACCTTCTCAAAGAAAAATATTTATTTCTATAATTAACCTGATGTACAAAGAGCCACTAGAAATACTGCACAGGAACCCTGCTTGTTTAGTTTAAACACAATCACGGCCTGCATAGATTTTTTGTATACAGTGATCTAGCTTCATTTGATATAAAGTTCTGCACCTAAGAGTTGGAGACCAACCTCAGCTGGCATAAATGGACATGGCTCCATTGACTTCTAAGACTTCTGCCGATGTACGGATGCTGAGAATCTGCATGTTGGTATAGTAGTACAATATGAAAAACATTTAATGAGTCTGACTGCATTACAACTGTTTTATGCCAGTGAATCAGTTGAATTACACCAACATAAAACTTTAGTAATATTGTGATGAATCAGGTCCCATATGTTCCACAAGGGGAGTCTTTGAACGTAATCTTGAAAGCTTTGGTTTACTGTGTGTGGCGACTGGTTAGAACCTAGTGAATTCCAGGCTGGACAGTTTCAGACTCTCTTTCCTCAGATGAAATTAGCCTGGAGTTTATCCTTAAGTATACAGTGACTCATATACCAAATTAGATACCAAATAAGGCAGACTTCTGGTCCGATCCCAGATACTGCCATGATAACTGAGAACAGAAATGAAGAAAGAACCTGAATCACTAATTCCAGAACAAGGAAGAAATTTCACATCTCTCTCTCTCTCTCTCTCTCTCTCTCTCTTCTATTTATAGGAGCAGCTGCATTAAGCGGATTTATTATCAACACATTCAACAAGTGTGGCCTTTTGGAAAACCAGAAAAAACATAATGAGTGGGAGGCAAGGCATGGGAATTAAATGTAGTAGGAGGTGGTTTTCTTAGGTGTTAAAGGTTTGGGTTTTTTAAAACATAAGATAAAATTACCATGAGAGAGAGAGAACAAGGGCAAAAATCAATCAACTTTATATCTATGGACATAGGTCCACAATCCCTCCCCCCTCCTCAAATCAAGTAAACTTATTTCAAAAGGTTTATGCAGCCATCAAAAGCTGAAACTTTTTACTGGGTCTGAGTCTGTTCTCCAGTACAACTATTTTGTGCTACTCGGGCATTGCAAAGGAGCCAGAATCTGGTTGTAACTGACGAGATGAAAGTTCCGCAACTTTGGCCAATAGGGGAGGGTTGCTCAACTGACAGAAGTAAAAACATATTTGCCTCGAACACATCATACATACAAGGAGCAAATCTGATGGGAAAGAAGGTGCCATTTGTAAAACAATCTGTTTAGCAAGGAGCTTCACTTTAGTTGACGGAAAGTAAGGCAGCATTCCAGGACCACTGTTACAGAACAAAAGCATGGTAAATATTGCCAGTTTAGAATTGTAAGTGAACTCTGTAAATATGGTGTGAAACTATATGAAAATGATAAAGGTATTTTTAAAAGGTTGTGGTAGTGGAATTTATACAGGAATATATGACAGTTTAAAAAAATATATATATATAATTGAAATATGTAGGCTGTACCTCCTTAGTCTCTTTAATGGCCTTCTTTCACTCAAATTCTTTCTTCCCTACCTCAGGTCAGTGTGTTAGAGCTTGATTCATCCTATTAAATAACAGCACACAAAAAATGAAAAGGACATATATTGCATCAAACCCAGAACTACAGGTGAAAATGCCTATTGAGAATGATTCCTGACAATCTTCATTGGTCTAATACCGCATGAGGGTTTGACAAAAGAAAGTAACCAATATTTTTGCTCCCTAATATACCAGGTATATAGGGGGTATGATCATGTGGTTAAGATACCAGATTGTGAGTTCGGATCCTTGCTCTGTCACAAACTTCTTATGTAACCTTGAACAAGTCTCCCTGTGCCTCTGGTACCCATCTAGAAAAGGAAATACTAGACATATGTCTACACTAAAATCCAAGGTCTGATTGCAACACAGGTAGATGTACCCACACAAGCATAGCTAAAGCTGTATCTACACTACAGCTTATGTCAGCAGAATTTATGTCACTCGGGGGTGTGACTAAACCATCCCAAAGCAATAAAAGTTACACAGACATAGTTTTTGCAGCTCACGGAGGTGGTTTTATTATGCCGACAAGAGCACTCTCTCCCATTGGCATAAAGCGTCTTCACCCGACATGCTGCAGCAGCTGCACATGTAGACATGCCCTAAGATAGCAGTGAGTGTGGCAGCACTGTCTTCAGGTGTACAAGCACACCAGGAACCCTAGGAACATACTCTTGCTGAAACCTATACCATCTACATTACTATTTTTAGCCATGCTAGCATAGGTTTGTCTCCCCAGGCTGCAGTCACACTTCCAATTGCAGTGTAGACATAACCTAAGTGTTCGAGGGGAAAAAAAACCACACACACACACCACATCCAGCAAGGACCCTATTCTCGTTTGGGGCTTGGCATTTTTATTCCTGGTGTATTTTGGATAAATGTGCAAACATATTCAATCACAATAGCAAAGCAGTGGGGGAAAGAAACTGGGGTAGGGTTATTAAATGTTCTAAAAATAAAATTAAGCTCTAAATTGGAGCGTTGATTTCAGAGTTGCCCATTCAAGTCAATGGAAATCTCCCATTATCATCAACCAGGTCAGTTTCATGGCCCATAGCCAATGGATTCTCCTTAATCCTCTTGAGGGTTTTCGTGAAGCAGACTTGGACCCAGGACATTTTAATATTCTAGATTTATTGGCTTGCTTATGTATTTGACAGGTTGTGTTTGCCTTAATTTTTAAAAAATACAAACTTTGAAGAAAAGAGAATTCTTTCCTGGAATCCACCCAAGAGCTAGCCAGGACTGTTCAGTAGTGTTGTGACAATGTAACTTAATGATCTGTAAAGACCTTTCTCCCAGTTCAAGTGTAAACTTCAACACAAAGTTCAAGCTAAAAATGGGTCATAAAAAGTTTTCGTTTTAAAATCTTTGTCCACAGAGCTCTGCATTTGAATGGAATTGCTAAGATTTTCACAGACTACTGAAGTGGGGGCAAACAACCTGTAATAGCCATTCTGGAAATCTTGCTGTAGTTTCTAGTCAACTGTGAGCTTATTCCTCAGAGAGGTGAGTGGGGGAAACATTTAATTAAATCCTGAGTGGACTTAACACTTCTCTTCGGGCGTAACAAATTTAAATCACCAGGGACAATGAAAACTGGCAGCCCACAAAAGGACTTAAACTACAGATTTCTTTATATTTGGGCAGTATTCAGGATGCAGCCAGAGACTGCTTTTTTTGCCTTGAAACAAAATGATGACTAACACATATTGACTCTGGCAGTTTTATTAAATACTTTATATTAAGGTCAGGGAAATTCTGCAGCTGCCAGATAGACATTCATGTACTGCAGTTAGTAGTAGTATTTTTTGTTGTTTCTAAGCAGACTCAGATTTATGACCAGCAGCAGCTTAGTTCATGTATCAGCTGTTTGACAGTTGAGCTTATTAGGGTGGAAATGTGTAAACCTGCTACAACTTTCCTTTAATCCACACAAAGCCAAAATGATTTTTTAATTATCAAAATAACTTAAAAACTCCTGTGCTTATACTATGGTTCTGATCCTCCTGTCATGGAAGTTTATAGCAAAACTACCATTGACTTCAATGGGAACAGGGTCAAGCTGGGTGTTCCCGTTCTCCGACCATTTCTCCTCATCACTTTACTTTCTCTAGGGCCCAGTCTTGATGGGCAGAAAGGACTGTTTTTCAATCACATTAGCTCAACTGAGTGAGTTCAATACAATTTGAAAGCCCTGTTAAGAAGCAGACTAGCACGTATAAAGCTACATTTGCTGGTCTGTTTTAGCCTAGTGAGGAGCCTATTAAATCATATTAAGCTATACTTAATTGCGCTAATCTGACTGAAAAACATACTTGTTTGCCTGTGAAGACATACCCCAACTGTTAAGTGGAGTGACATGTCAGGGCAATAAATTGAAGGAGATGGAATGACAGAAACACTGCATGAAAATTATTTCATGCTGCTCCTTTGACATACATTTTTAATCGACATTTCACAACCATTTATGAAATGCACAACATGCAGAATGTAGATATAACAGGTGATCAAAGAAGAGTAAACCCTCAGCAGGAGAAAAGGTTCCAAATCAAAATAGTCATTCTGCCTGGTAACTGCCACACTACCTTTAGTGAAAGCAGGTAACCTGAACTCAAAATACCATGGAGTAAATGTTTGCTACACCAAATATAACATGAACACACACATATCCACAGACAAAACCCTCATAAAAGAGATTTTATAATGTAACACTTTACCAGTCCCATTGCACCACCTGGTGCAGCATTTTGGGATTAAATTCAGGGGTTAAATTTGGGAGATAAGGGATGAGAACTTCATTTTATGTTGCTGACTGAACAGAGTGAAGCCATTCTATAACTACTTGCTGCAGGATCTCTTGTGCTTTCCTCTGAAGTATCTAGTGCTGCCTACTCTCAAAGACAGGATACTGGGCTAGATGGAGCACAAATCTGATCCAGTAAGACAGTTCTTGTGTTGACAATCTCGTTGCAGTATGTGGGTGAAGGGAACCCTTCCTCCCCTCTCCCAATGTCTTTTTTGTTGGGATGAGATTCCCATGGGATTAGGGTTACTGTTAGATCTGGCTTCCCCATCAGACTGTTTTGGGTCACTGACAACCTCCTTGTCTCTCCAACCTCAGGGGTGACAGGAGAATCAATTGAGTCAGGTGGGGCTTCCCTCTCATGAGGGTAAATCAAAGACTTAGATTTAGGAAGGAGGAGCTGGCCTGTGGGTGTGGGAGTAGAGTGAGAGAGTATAGATGAGTAGCCAATGGGTACCTGGTCCAGTTCAGTGGATGGGCCAGGTGACTGGGAGTCAGGGGAGCTGGGTCTAGTCCTAGCTCTGCTGTTGACTCACTCTGTGGCCTGGCTTTTTTCTTCACTTCACCTCTATGTGTCTGTTTCTTTACTTGCTATTTTTCTTTTTACAGCATAAGCTATTTAGGGCTTGAACAATCTCTTCTTGCTACATATTTGCATAGTACCCACCACAGTGTGGCTCAAGTCTCAGGTGCTGCTGTAACACAATAATAACCTTGTACTGGTGAAAAACCCTCAGGATGTAGTGGATGTGGGTTAAGGTTTATGGGCTGGAAGGCACAGGAATATTTTTGGCCAATCCCTAGTCATTACAAGACAAACTGTCATCGAGCATGCAGCTTTTCTTCCATTATGGCCCATTGTCCATGACTGATGTTGCTTTAAGGAAAAGAGTTACAGCAGTTTAACTTTAAAGCATCACATGGAGAAAGTTACTTCCTAAGAGAGTGCAAATAAAGTGCTTCTTATCTTCATGCTTAAAAGAACAGGAAAAGAAAAGCAGAAGTGCGTTCTGCTAATTTCACCCAAAACACAAGGACATGATACATATGTACTGGCCTAAAGATCAATTTCCTTCAGCATCCTCACTGCAGATCCCAAAAGCTTACATTGTATTATATAGTACATACATTATGCATTTTACTGACATAATTCAGCATTACACATTAAGCTGGCAAGGTAGACACAGGGTTATGGAAACACATACTGTAAGAATAAATATATTATCTCAAGCTTTAGTCTCATCGTTCCCCATTGTAACATTCTTTAAAGAGCTGCTAACAATATTTTATAGTGCAGTCTATCTTTGAGTACATATTTTACTGAAGTATAATGTATTTTTAAAGTAACAATCTAATGTCTAGTTCCTTAAATCTGATTTTTATCATCTTTCCACCAAGCTGTGTGTTTGGTGGTTGATTCTCCCCTTGACCTTGCATCCCTGCCATACAATAAAAAGTGAGAAAATAATTCACTTTCATTATAAACTTTTTAAGTTAAATATATATAAAACAAACTTGCAAGCCTGTACACCTCGCCCAAGCTGTGTACATTTTGGAGCTTCTCAGCATGAAGACTATTATTTGTTTATAGATTTGAAGATTGCTGATCACATCATACCCTTCCGTACAACGTGACCTCCAGTGCTCCAGAGGTGCAAGATACTAGATACAGTAGTACTGTACTGGGTGAGGAAAACTTACAAGGCATTCACTTAAAAATTAGTTCAAGATGCATGAAATAAACAACAATTTAAAATATCTATAAATAGACAGCTGGCTAATAGTTATTACATTCAATAATTTAGCATGATATGCATGACGGCTTCGACCTCCAAAATAATTTAGTGCCTTGAGCTGCGATTAAATGCAGAACATTAATTTTTCCCTCTGGTTGTCAAGCCAACCAAGAGGCCGTCAAATCCATTTAAATAAAGCCTGCATCATGTAATAATATTAAAGGGAATAAAATATTAATATGGGCCTGTAATAGAACATTGGCCAAAAGAGCTGCAGTAAAAGCAGCTTTAATTTATTACACTGATAATCTGTCTTTGTGGTGAAGGTAGCATTTAAAAGGTCCACCTAAAGAATATATTTTTGAGGTTTATGTGATGGGCTCATTTATAAAATGTTACTGATTTTCAGCTGCTGAGCATATTTAGCAGCAGCATTGAAAGGAAATTATGGATCCCAATTTATCACTACCGATTTGGAGAAAAAATATCAAGCCAAAATCTTAAATAGGTGCCACTCCAGCAAGACAAATATAGCTGTATGCAGGTATGGCTGATAGCAATTTTGGTCCCCCAAAGGAAAAACATTTAATTAAATATGATGCAGAAATGTTAAGAGTTGCACCATAAATGTGCATCTCAGAGTATGTCTATACAGCAAAAAAAAAAAAAAAAGAATCAGTCAGTCTTAGAGTATGTCTACACTGAATTTAGATACTTGAAGCTGGTTCGTACCAGCTGGCTTGAGCTGGTGGGGCTTGGGCTAAAGGGCTGTTTAACTGCAGCATAGACATTCCGGAGTGGACTGCAGCCTGAGCTCTGGAACCCTCCCACCTCGCAGAGTCCTAGAGTCCAGGCTCCAGCACGAACCTGGATATCTACAATGCAATTAAACAACCCAAGCCCTGCAAGCCTGAGTCAGCTGGCAGAGGCCACTGGCTCAATGAAAGCAGGAACAGGCCCTATAAATCCCTATATTCCTGCCTAAGAATTGTTCTCTCTTTTACTCACTGGCAAACATGTTTTATTAGAATGCTACCCATATCAGGGTAAACGCATACAGAAATCAATCTCTCGTTTCCAAGGAGACCTTAAAGAAGATTGAGTACTAAAGCCCCAATCTCACAAGTCCTAGAAAACAAGTTACTTTTATGCAAATAAGTATTCACACTGAGGTCAGTGGGATTACTTATGTGCATCAAGTTAAGCACATGCACAAGTATTTGCAAGACAGGGCCTACAAGTGAAATACAGCCCTGTAAAAGGCTTATGGAAATCCCTTTTTCATGCAGTAATCCTTTGGGATGATGAGGGGAGGGAGTGGAAGAGCACAGGAAAAGTAACCATGCAGAAAGGCCTCAGCACGACACACCCACAACAAGAGATAGATTCTGCATCAGCTCCAGATAGGCCAACACAGAGTTCAGCATGAAAGCAGACTGCAGAAGAGGCGCTGGATCCTCATGTTTACAAATTCATTCACTTTATATTCATGTACAGAAGGATAGTGGACATTACTCCGTTTCAGAGACTGGAATTGCAATCCTGGTTGGGCTGTACCACTAGCCTAAAATCCAGATCCTCCCCTTCCATGGGGAAATGTCTAACCCAGTGGTGACAAGGTCTGTGAACCCTGGCTAGATCTCATTAGTTACCTGCAGATCTACCAACAATAAACGGCTATCATTTTATGGAAGACAATCCTCCTCAAACCCCTAGAGATTGCTGACAGCATTGCAAGCCATATGATCTATCCACAGATTGGAACCTGGTTTGAATTTTACTTTTCTGATGGAATTCCCTGCTCAAAGCCTGTGTAACTCAGTTTTACAAACCAATGGATAAATTTCACCTGATGTTAAGAATCTCATTAAGAATTATTAACCCAGAAGCACTGGAGTCCCTAATAATCACTACTCAGAGCAACCATTCAATAAGAGTTAGATCTGCCTTTAAATGTCAGGTACTAAAGCTGTAGGTCTGACTACTGAAAGCAAGCTGGGTAATTGACAAAAGTGTTCTCAATGAGCGCGCGTGATGAAATGCATAATAAAATCTGGGACAACAGTAGATAACGGTGCACGTTCCAAAGAGTTTAAAACAAATTTAATTGACACTGTTTTTGTAGTGGAAATCCAGTGCCTGAGTTCAGTGCAGGCTATCACTACAGTTTGGGGCTTTTGACCCTCTAGAAAAAAAAGGAGCCCGTGTCACGTATATCTATACTGACTGCTTTGATCCCAATTTCAATTCCTACAGAGCGCGTTCCCTGCACAATCTAGTCTGAATGAATCGTTTCTTATTTCTACAACCCCAAAGCAGCTGTAACTTTAATTAGAGAAAAATATCAAAAGAAAGTAAATTTAGTCCATTGGAATTCCCAACCTATTTTTAGGTCTGCACCTTAAAGGCTAACGTTAAGCCTGACAGCCTATCAGAGAAGTGGGCGCAGTGCAGGTACATTGGTGTGGGAAGAGGAATCCTTCCCACCATGCTATAAGAAGCTGCAGAGTTCTTTCACAGGGGCTACTGCAGTTGAATTATTTGTGTAGCCTATATGGCCATTTATAGAGCACCCCTGCCGGGGAAGAGTATGATCTACACAGCAGCAGATTCTATAACCCCATTTCTCTTGTCCCCAGTCCCACCCACAGCCCTTCTCTGCTGCCACTCAAGGAGCCCCAAAAGACTGGGCTTTGTGTCTTGCAGAAGTGCATCACCGCAGAGTCACCACCCTATATCCTGTCCTTTGCATAGTGTAGCTACACTGGTTTCTTTGCCAGAGGATGCTGCATGGTTCTGGAGTCCTGTTCAGGCTTTGCTGCTAAATGCAACAAAGACAAGGCCAAAAACTTAGCCAAGTCTTTGAGGCCATTGGTCTAATGGAGGAAGAGGCAAAATAGGAGTGCACTGTTGTAATAGGAGTCAAAGAGATATAGCTTGTGATTTATTAAGAAGCATTCCTGAAGTTTCAAAATAGAATTTCAGCAGAGGACATATGGGTGGTTACAGAAGGTAGACTGAAACTAAACAATCCGTTTATCAAAACAATTGCAGTTCTCATTTCAAGGCTGAGGAAACAATAATAAATATTGAGCAAAGGAAATTAACCTGTAGCTAAAACTCTGTAATAAATAAAAAAAGTTCCTTTAAAAGTCTGCAGGGATCTGTTGGGTCTTGCTGGTTTCTCTATCTGCCCTTAAAGCTCATTTTATTTATTTATTTACAGTGTATGTTTTTTGAGACACACTTGTATTTTCCACATTTCTTTTTACAATTACTTGTGCCTTTTCACTCTGACATTATGGGAATGGTGGAATACAAAAGGGATTGCTATCATTTGATATCAGCCATCCAAGGAGAGAGAGTTGGGTTTTTTTTTAAAAAAACAGTTAATATTTCCAGAAAAATTGCCATAATCTATCTGAAAACTAAAGGGGAAAAAGGTTTCCTAAACATTCAGGGTATGTTTGTTGAGAAGAAAGGCACAGAACTTTTAACAACTGCACAAACTTAGACTGAGACTAGAAATAGCTAGTTCACATTGGGCATGCTCAGAGGAATGAGGTTTTAGCAGAGTCACTTCTACCTGGTATTCATAACATGATACCAGTCTGTACAGCTACCCTTTTTAGCAGTTTTAATTTTTCCATAACACACCACTTTCAACAGCTCAATACCTTTTAAAACAAACACTTTTCAAAAATCACTTGGCCAATTTTTGTTTATTTCAGATTGGTCTGCATGGAGCTGGGATTTTTTTCCCAAGTCCAGTCTGTTTATGTTGTGGCATTAGCCAAGTAGTACTTGGACATGGCAGCTTCTGCAATGCATTGTCTCTGAGGCTATGTCTACACTGATGGTGGCAAATTCGCCGCCGTCAGATCAGTTTATCCAAATCAATTGAGCAGAAGTGGAGACCTGCTCAATCAACCTGGAAATCAACACTAATAATCCACCTCTGTCAGGTGGAGTGACGCTGCATCAACAGGAGGGCATTTCCCGTTGGTGCAGCGAACTAAAGACACCATGGTAAGTAGAAGTTAGGAAGTCAACGGGAGATACACAAGCTACATAGAGTAGCTTGCGTATCTCCGATCAACTGCCGCTGAATTTGATGGCAAGTGTAGACATAATCTAAGGATATGTCTACTCTGTAATTAAAAAACAGCAGCTGCAGCCCAACCCTGAAAGTCTACACCACAGTTAAAAGCCCCTTGGCCTGAGCCCCACACACCAGAATTAGCTGACGCAGGCCAGCAATAGGTGTCAAATTGCAGGATAGACATACCCTAAGGCAGTGGTTCTCAACCAGTGGTATATGTACCCTGGGGGTATGCAGAGGTCTTCCAGGGGGTACATCGACTCACCTAGATATTTGCCTAGATTTACAACAGGCCACATAAAAAGCATTAGCAAAGTCAATAGAAGCTAAAATTTCATACAGTGACTTGGTTTATGAGTAATAAATGACTATGCCATTTGCCTGCATTATAAGTCACTATCTAGAGTTAACTATTTGCTTTATATACATAACACTTTGGATATTTTTCGAAGGTTCCAAGTAAAGACCAAATCCTACTGTATATTCACTTAAGTATTCATCTGTTTAGCCTTTTTATGAACTACTCTTTCTGATGGCCTAGAACCTAGTTTGCCCCAAGAAGTTTTCAAGGACATGCTTCTCACATTTTTCAGGGAAGTAAAGTTGGGTTTTTCATGAAGACATCTATTGGGTTGGAAACCTCTTCCCTAAATAAACCTTGACATCATTTGCTCTTGTAGCCTAAGCAAGTTAATTACCCAGCTCTCAGATGTCTACTGGGTGTCAGTAGACAGACATTGTTTCATGTTACTTTATTCAATCTGCACAGCTACACTGATTAGACAATTCTGAAACACTAGGTTTTGATGCTTTTTGCTTTAATTTCAGTGCAGGTAATAACAGAAAAAAAAGGCAGAATATGGTCTCTTACTTCACCTCAGTAAAAAGCACTATACCTACTCTCACAGTTCTGAGCAACTGCATCTGTATTCCCCCTCCGTGGTCCAGCAAGCGCATCCGCATTTAGGGTCCCAGCTCCTCAGCCATCTCCTATCTTGAGAAGCCACCTGTTTCTCTCTCACTCCTGACCAGGATTTTTCTAAGCTGCACAGCTCCCTGCCTACACTGAATTCCTCAGCAAGTCAGACTGCCTAACTTCAGAGCCTGTAAACTGCATAAGTGCCCACAATAATAAGGTAACATGCAGCTTTTCCTAAGCAAACATATTTATGCCTAAGATGAAAGCATTAAAGTTGACCTAACTGGCCCCAATGAATTCTAAAAGATGTCAGGCCATAGCTGAGTGCTTTTGAAAATCCTTCTATAGAGTATATTTCACAATATTAAGATACATGTTTAACCAGAGAGAAAGGAATAGAAATTATTACTTATAACATGGCAAAGTTACTTTTTCTATTGGAACTTTAACATTTAATTTCCTGACCATTGTAATTTTAACTGTGCAGCCTTAATGCATGAACATTTTTTGCATTTTATTTCTCTATTTTTTTAAATAGACTAACAAAAGGAAAATGAGAAAATGTCTATGTTTAATAATGTTAGAATGTAAATGGTCCTAAGTAGACCCTGAAGTTTACATTCCATTGCAGTGAATGGGGCATATCTTTTTCCCCGAAACTTTGCTGCTATAGTTGGTTGACTTTTACCTGTGATGGCAGTACATTCACAATAGAAAAATATTAATGTCTTTTAATCAGGGAAAGCTTAGAACTTGCAGAATATCGTAGTCTGCAGCAAAAATTATGAAAGAGACCCTAAAAATATTTCCCCCCCATAACAACAATTCTTTTCCTGTCTCAGAAATTCAAGACCGTATTTTGGTCTAATTTATATCAGTGTACATCAAGATCAGCACCACTGTAGTCAATGGTGAGATTAAAATTAGACTCTAAGCGTGCAATATTTCATCTTAACTCACCATTTGGATGATTACAAGCATGCAAAAACAGGGAGCTATAATGAAAGCCATTTTGCAATCTTAACTGATATAAAAGGGTCTGATCCTGCATTCCTTACTTAGGCAAAACTCCCACTGAAATCAATGGGGCTTTCTGCCTGAGTAAGGATTCTACAATTCAACCCTGGCCACCAAAAGTGGCATTTTTTAAAATGATGTTGCCTTGGTTTGCACCCTCAGCTGGCATGGGGAAAATGCTAAGGAGATAAAATACTGACTTTTGGACATGTGCTCCAGACAGGATGATATAATATATGGAAGCAGCCCATACAACAGGAGAAGGCCCAGGAACAAACAAACAGCAAAAGAAGATCCCATGGTCATTGACTGAATACACAACCTGACAAAACTAGTGTTTCAACACAGAGCTAATCATTGACTTTGGGAAACAGTAATGCTGCAACATACAGGGTCTGAATTACTCTTTAGAAAAATAGTCTGCATAGCACCCGTTATTGCAAAGCATATAAATGTGTGTCTTCAAGAGGCAATGTTAGATAAATGGTGAGGTGACAGCATGATTGTTCAAGAGAACATGGCTCTTGAAAGATTTCAGAGTGCTTTCCAATGCTGCCAGTTAGACCATAAATTTTAAGTACAATTCCCAGCAGCAAATAAGTGGATTGCTCCTTAGAATATCTTTCTTAGAAAAGAAAGTTAAAAGGGAATTTGATTTATACTGTGTTTCCATGTGACTATTTGTTTGCGATAGATAGATATTTGGATAAACTTATAACGGCCTTACTGTCTCATTTCAACTATGGACCATATCTTGAAGAGCAAAGAAAAAATGAATGAAGACTGAATAGCAACGGAATAATAGTTAAGATTTCAGTGTGGCAGCCAAAAGCTAGTGTCAGTCAAACCTAGCTGTCTAAAATATCCATAACGGACTTACAAACCTCTTTAAATTAACCTCTAGGGACCTAATGAATAGCACTTTTGTATATCTAATATCCACTTTCAGTTTGCAAAGTGAGTGTTCAAAATGTCTGTTTGGTCTAATCAACTTATCATATGATTGTTAATTTGTTCTTAAATGTCAAATGAAATGAAAACAAGTATAATAAAATGAGACATTAACTACGTGAAATATAAGCCATAGTTATGTGGTTTATACTTCAAACAAAAAAAACAAAACAAAAAACAAAAAACCACACACCTTAGGGCTGCATCATTCTGGTGAATATTTATATGGGATTTATGTATATAACTCTCCAGGCATCAAGATGAGAATAGATGTTACCTCTAATGGCCCAATTTAAAACCACAAAAGCAAGGAAATTCAGAATTATGCATGAAAATCCAATTAGAGATGCAAACCTTTATTTCACAGAGCAAAGATTATTTCTTCTTATAACATGGGTTACACAGTCCCAAGAGGGGCAGAATCATAATATAAATAATAAAGAATAATAATATTCTGGGAGTTTTTTTCTTTATGGTAGGAATGTTACTGCAACAACTCCTCCCTCTGCTCCTGTTTTTTACAGGTTCATACATTCCAAGACCAGAATAGAAAACTGTGACCATCCTTTATAGTCCAGGCCATAGAAATTCTCACAAAATAATTCCTGTTTGAACAAGAACATTTTTCAGGAAAACATCCAATCTTGATTTAAAATGTGTCAGTGTTGGACAATTGCCCCCATATTCCAATGGTTAATTGCCCTCCCTATTAAATATTTGCATTTTACTTGTTTAGTTTCAACTTCACACATTGGATCATTTTATGCCTTTGTCTTCTAGTGTTAAGAGCCCACTATCAAATGTTTGATCCCCACGTACACCTCTTATAGAGTATAATGAAATCATTCCTTAACCTTCTCTTTGTTAAGCTAAATCACAGAATCATAGAAGATTAGGGTGGGAAGGACCTCAAAGTCATCTAGTCTGACCCCCTGCTCAAAGCAGGACCAACCCCAACTAAATCATCCCAGCCAAGGCTTTGTCAAGCCATACCTTAAAAACCTCTAACAGAGATTCCACCACCTCTATAGGTAACCCATTCTAGTGTTTC
>ML675624.1:26618730-26698391 GCA_007922155.1 Mesoclemmys tuberculata | reverse complement strand
TCCCAGTGAAAAAGTTTTTCCTAATATCCAGCCTAGGTCTTCCCCACTGCAATTTGAGACCATTGCTCCTTGTTCTGTCATCTACCACCGTCCTCACTGGAACCCCCTTTCAGGTAGTTAAAGGCTGCTATCAAATTCCCCCTCCTTCTTCTGTTCTGCAGATTAAACAAGCCTAGTTCCCTCAGCCTCTCCTCATAAGTCATGTGCTCCAGCCTCCTAATCATTTTTGTTCCCCTCCACTGGACTCCCTCCAATCTGTCCACAAACTTTCTGTAGTTGGGGGCCCAAAACTGGACACAACACTCCAAATGGGGTCTCACCAATGCTGAATAGAGGGGAATAATCACTTCCCTCGATCTGCTGGCAACACCCTTACTAATGCAGCCCAATATACCATTAGCTTTCTTGGCAATGTGAAAACACACTGCTGACTCATATCCAGCTTCTTGTCCACTGTAACCTCCAGTTCCTTCTTTGCAGAACTGCTGCCTAGCCCATCAGTCCCATCTGTAGCAGTGCATGGGATTCTTCCATCCTAAGCACAGGTCTCCGCACTTGTCCTTGTTGAACCTCATCTGATTTTTTCTGACCCAATCCTCCAATTTGTTTAGGTCACTATGTATCCTATCCCTACCCTCCAGCATATCTACCACTCCTCTCAACTTACTGTCATCAGCAAACTTGCTGAGGGTGCAATCCACCCCATCCTCCAGATCATTAATGAAGATGTTGAACAAAACTAGCCCCAGCGCCGACCCCTGGGGCACTCCTCTTTTTACTGGCTGTCAGCTAGACATTGAGCCATTGATCATTACCTGTTGAGCCCGATGATCTAGCCAGCTTTCTATCCATCTGTAAGCAAGGTCTGAGTGACACTCCCGCTGCTCAGCAGCTGAAATGGGGGGTTACAATATTTGCATGGGCTTTGTATTTGCATGAGTACAATTAAGTACTCCCCATGTTGCATAAGCACACTAGGTGCTGAGCATGATGGGAAATGGTCAATATGTCTGGTATTGTGTTACAAATCACTTTTGTGTTAGCTACAGGGGTAATGAAACGTTGCCCTTCAATTGTATGAACAAATGACAGCAGATCTATGTTTAGCCTGTTCTGATGAAAAATTCACTCATCTAAACAGAGCCCAACAATGGTGATGTGTCAGCATTGTAAGGGCAGCAAGGAGGGGGTGAGAAGTCTCCTGTTGAGATTGCTCTAGCCCTGGCAAAGAGCTACCCTCAGGCAGGGATTACCTCCTCCAACTGTTAAAAGTAGAATTAATTATTCCTCTTGGAGTCTTTTATTCTGCTAAAAGCAGGGACATTGCTCCTGTATCAGCAGAAGGTTTTTCCATGAGCTGAAAGCTGAAATTCACTAAGAACTGGAATCACTAGAAGAACTGGGAAACCTTGACTGATAAGCAGCAGAGAGGAGCCAGGAGAGACGGTGCCTGCAGATAGCGGGAGCCTGTAGACCACGGGAGGCAGTATCAGGGACTCAATGAGGCTCAGAGATGGCAGGAGATAACAGTGGAGAGGACCTGGTCAAGCCCATGTCCAGCATAAGCCTACAGAAGGGACCTGGCTGAGCCCCCCAACCAAGAGGTGGACACTGCAAGCATGACAGTCAGTACAAGGGAAAGCAAGAAGGGAGAGGCGAAGGACACACTCCTATACTCTGGGGTGGTTTCAGCTCATTGAGTTCATGAATTCTGTTTGCACCGGTTCCAAAACCAGTGCTGCTTTACTTCCTTCCTTTTATTAAAAAAGGTTTACTTTCTGCACTCAGACTCTGTGCTTGTGAGAGAAGTATTGCCTTTTGGGGGTGCCCAAGGGGTGGTGTGTGATTTCCCAAGGGATGGGGGCTCAAGCTGGTTTGGTATTGCATCATTGACAGGTACCCCTAGATATAGAACTCAGACCTTTGCTGCTGCCAGTTCTGCCTGGCAGAAGGGTTACACATCTTATAGTCCATTCATCCAACCCATACTTCTCTAGCTTGCTGATAAGAATACTGTGGGAGACCGTATCAAAAGCTTTGCTGAAGTCACATCCACCGCTTTCCCCACATCCACAGAGTCAGTCATCTCATCACAGAGGCAATCAGGTTGGTCAGGCATGACTTGCCCTTGGTGAATCCATTTTGTCTGTTTCTGATCACCTTTCTCTCTTCCAAGTGTCTCAAAATGAATTCCTTGAGGACCCGCTCTATGATTTTTCCAGGGGCCTGAGGTGAGGCTGCAGTTCCCTGGTTCCTCTTTCTTCCCTTTTTTGAAGGTGGGCACTATATTTGCCTTTTTCCAAACATCTGGGACCTCCCCCATTCGCCATGAGCTTTCAAAGACCAATTGGCTCTGCAATCATATCAGTCAACTCCCTTAGCACGCTAAGATGCATTGCATTCCGCCCTATGGACTTGTACATGTCCAGTCTTTCTAAATAGATTGAGCCCCTATGAGTCTCTCACTACAAGGCATGTTTTCCAGATCTTTTATAATTCTTATGGCTTCTCTCTGAACTCTCTCCAATTTATCAACATCCTTCCTGAAATGTGGACATTAAAATTGGACACCGTATTCCAGCAGAAATTGCACCAATGCCAAATATAGAGGTAATATAACCTCAGATTCCCCTATTTATGTGTCCAAGGATCACATTATCCCTCTTGTCCACAGCATACTGGGAGCTCATGTTCAGCTGACTATCCACTATAACCCCCAAATCTTTTTCAGAGTGATTGCTTCCCAGGATCTAGTCCCACAGCCTCTAAGTGTGGCCTACGTTCTTTGTTTCTACATGCATAGCTTTATATTTAGATACATTAAAATGTATATTGTTTGCTTCTGCCCAGCTTATCAAGCATTCCAAATGGCTTTGTATCCATGGCTTGTCCTTTTCATTAGTATGTTGATTTTTGCACTTCCTTACTTTTGCAGGAAATGTGCATGCAGTCATGTGGTAAAAGGAGTGGAGTGACAATTTTGCAGAGATTTGGTGAATCAATTCTTTTCAAAAGTTCAAAAATATTTTCATATGTATGATTAGAGGTACCCCTCTGCTCAGCGTTGGTCCTTGCTGTTTCAAATATTGCATGCTCTATAGGTACAGTACACTCTGTTGCAAACATCCCTCAAGTATGTAGAATTGGAAACAAATTATCTAAAAATGGCAAATTCAAATAAGAGCACTTGAGGATCTTCCTAAATTACTGTTATTATGAAGCAAAGAGCAAAGGAAAAAGGAAATGTGGAAAGAACTTTTCTTCCAACCTTCTGTTCTGAGGCCATGAACAACTCTCTTTACTTCCCTGGGCCAAGTATAGAAGATATGCATAAGGTGGTAAAATTTAGGCCTTCTCTCCACATTAGAAAGATCAATTTATTGTAAGGTCGCTCTTCAGAGTGAAATATGCCTTGTGTCCACATGACGTGGTGCTGCAGCCGAATAAAAGGGAAACTGTAGTGGACCGAAGAAGTTACCTTGATAACTTGTAAGGTTACAGGTTCAATCAATTTTAGACACTCTAGATTTTGTGTCAGTATGGATCCAACACACTAACAAGCTTTGACAGCTCAGATTTAACAGCTCCCTCATCCAGCAAACTAAGCAGTTTGCCATCTGACAATCCCATGTCTGCCCTCTCCATCATATTCGATCCCTTCAAACATGCCCCCTGCCCTCCTGCCATTATCCACTAAATAGCCCCAGCTCCTCAGCTGGTGATCAAGCTCTTATCTTCACTGCTACACAGTACAAAGGTTTTAAATATGTAACTGGAACTCTATGGTGGCATAAAGGCCAGACAGCCAGCTCTATACCACTCATTCTCATCTCCTCAGGAATTGTGGGGTTGGGAGGAGCCAGAGTGTTATGAGTTCCTATAACCCTTAAATGGTGGAACATTCTAGATGCTATAATTAAGAGCCGAGCCATCTTTCCCCTCCACCCTCTGGGTGCTGCACCACACACAACTCAGCCAGACCTGGGTATTGGCCCAAGGATTTTCAGTGATTCATTCCATCTTCAGAGAAACCAGAGCAATCCAAGGAAATAAGGAAGTAGGAGGGCTGGAGTGAAAAACGCAGGGTAGTAAAGCAGAAAATCATAGCAGCATCAGTTGTCAAGGACCAGCTGGCTGGAGATTATTTATCTTCATCACCTACAACTCCCAGACCCCATCTGCTGATAGTAGAACAATGAGCCCAAGCTGTAATTTGGATCCAGATCCAAATTTCCTGCACTCCCAAAGCTCAGAGATGCTTGTTTGGGCAGGAGTTTAGTTCAGCTCATTGTGTAGACAGACACCAACTGCACCATTCACCCTGGACTACTATGAAGTTCAAGGGGTTGTGTGGGGCCTGCCCCTGGTACCAAGCAAAGAGACACAAGCGGATTTAAAATCAAACTGTTGACCAAAACAACCACCTAGGGCTTGAACACAACTAGAAATCTACTGCAACTAAAACCAGGTTTTAAAAAAAACAACTGCTTTTACCACTGGTTTTTGTGTATATTGTGTTCCCTCCAATTAGCAAGGTTGGAACCTTGGTCTAGGGGATAACGTACTATTTTGGGATGCAGGAGGCACGTTCAACCACCGACTTCCAGTGAAATCCTGGATAATTCACTTAATTAGCCTTTACCTCAGTTCCCCATCTGTAAAATAAGGATACTACTTCCTAACATGACAGGGCTGTTGTAAGGGTAAAATTCATTAATGATCATGAGCCACTCTGGTGCTATATGGTGATAAAAGCATGATAGATTACAGTTACCATTATCTTGTGGATCTGACTGCCTCTAATTAGTTAATATATTAAAAATGGTAACATTTTATTATGTTAAAACTCTCTTAAAAGTCATTTTATTGTTTCTGACACAAGACTGCGATTCTGGCTTTTTGGGGAAAAACTAATCTTTAATAAAACAGTGTTTTTGGGGAGGTAATACAATTTTTGAGTGTCAATAATTTTTACCATATCTCAAAACTGAATTATAACTAAAAGCTGACTCTATGTCCCTTTGTTCTTTGCAAAGTAACAGTGTTCAGAAAGGAAGAGTTCAGCTTAAAGGTCAAAATACAAAAATCTATTTTCCCCCTAGAATAGAATATTGAATATTTCCTTCAATTAATAGTGCATCTTTAGCTGTATGAATAGTTTCAAAATTCACCCAGCTAAGATGCTGTGTTCAGTTTGTTCATTTAAAAAAAAATACTCTTTATCAAAGATTTTTGGAGGAAACTGTACTGACTCCATCAAAAGAGGGCTGAGTCCAAAGGCCACCAACCTCAAGAATCTCAAATTCCCAACACAAACTGAATTGACCCCACCCTAGGTAGGAGTCAGAATGCTAATGGGGATAATTTTAAAAGTTCTAAGAATTCAGTAGATACAGTATGCTTATTTTCCCCTCATTGGAAAAATTCAGTCTTGCTTAATGAGTTGTCCCAACCATAGGCAGTACATATGAGAGGCTGTGGGAAGCTAAGCATCCCCAAAAAATGCTGGCCATGGAAGAGGGCAAATGCCACGGATGCTGCACAGAACATCTCCCTCTGGAGGTGCACCAGATCACTGCCTTTGGAGCAGTGGAAGTGAAGCTTGCTAGAAGTGGGGGGACCACCAAAGCTCTGCCCCGAGCCCCCTCTCCTCCACCCACCCACCCACCAATCACTCCTCTCTGCCAGAGAGAGGAGCGAGTGGGAGGGCCTTGGGGGAAGAGGAGGTGAGGAGTGAGTGGCAGGCAAGGTAGGGGTGTTTGGCAGCGCTGGCCTTAGACCAACTGGCTCCTGAGGTGAGGAGCATCTTCAATGTGTCCCTACACCCCACTGAAGTTCCACAAGATTCTACAAAGATCCAGAACATTCTAGGAGGTTAGTGAAAAATGAATCCACATACAGAATACCTGAAACATTTTACTTCAAAACATTCTATTTTCCCTTTTGTGGCTAAAAACAAAAATAGCATCCTGAGCCCAGCGCATCCTGAGTCCAATCCCCAGGCGGTCACCTGCCCCTCAGGGGGAGGAGACAGAGTGGAGCAAGGGAGGGCATGGAGCAGAGATGGGTGCCAGAGGGCTTCTGGCGCTCACGTGTAAGCCTCCCCAAACAGAAGATTCACATGCCACCTATTATCACAAGCACTATTTCCAGGCACTGAATGACATTGAGTCTTAAATGCATTTACCATAAAGGGACTACAATTAGAATAGACAAGAACAACATTTTGGCATGGATTGCACTTATACCTAAATATGGCAACCTTTAGGGCATTTATTTATTTAGTCTAATTTTATTTTAATCTATATTTCTTTTCTGTTTTGTTCTTTTTTTTATTATTATTTGTGACAAACCTTTGAGCTATTGAAGTAGGTGGATGATTGTCAGGGCAATGGCAGTTTGAGTACCATCACCTGAAGGTTGTCTCTTTAATTGGGATTAGTTTGTGCTATCAAGGCACAGCCATAATTGGGAACTGGCATGAGGCAAGCTACCCCAGGGAAGCTCACAGAGATATGGTACTCCCTCCATGGCTGCCCATTGTGGATGGACTGGGTGAGTCCATGGCTCTGTCTTCTCCCCAGTACTTCTGGAGAGGTTACCACCCAAAGGTGTGCTATGTTTGCTTAGAATGCAAAGTCTTCACAATGTGAAGGTTGGAACTGTAGCCAGCCTCTGTGCAGGAGCAAAAGATGAGGAGGCTCTTTGAGCTACTCGCCTGTTACATACCCTGTAACAATACAGTGTGTTATTCAACTTCTCTATGTGCTGAATTCCAGACAGGCTGTAGACTCTGATAACTAAGGCAGACAAAGCTGGGACTCAAAATGTGTGGGAAGTTGACTGTGCACTGTTATGTTTGAGGGAAGTGGGGCTAGACCTTTATTGATATATGGAAACAGTTATTTAAAACAGGAGGAATTTATCCTGATACACTTATGTAAGGAGCACTACCCCTAGGACATTTTGAACTTTTTTTTTTCCATTGCACCTAACACTCATGATATAAGATACCATACAGATTCAAAACTGAAAATAAAAACAAAACAATAGGTAGCCCATAGGAATACAAGAGGAAAGCAAAGGAAAAAAAGCAGATTCACACTATGGTAATAAGATGTGTCTCCTGATGTATCTGTAAAAAAATAATCCTGATCAGAAAGAGACAATAAAAACCTGCATCTGGTTCAGTGTATTTAAAGAACCCTTACAGGCAGTGTGGCCTTGGAAGCAAAATATTTCATGTCAGTAATTTTAATAAGGATGATAACACATTATATAAATAGAAGTTCAATAGAAGTCTGCTTGTTATTCAAGTGTGCGGTTTCATTAAAGATTATTTTAAGAGGATACAGTAATACAGCACTGGATTGAGGACTGCCATAATTCTGGTTTCTGAGAATTTTGGACTGTCCTATACAAATTAAACACTACAACATTTGTAGAGTTTGCTATGCAATGGTTTTTTAAACATGAAATGACTTATAAACTCATGCCAAAAGATTAGGATACTCATGCATAGAGTATACTGTGTGCATGTATGCCTAAAAAGTGAGAATTATAGATCTAAAAGACAAGAATGTGGATGTAATTTTTTTTCCTTGTTCCTTACAGAAAGCAGCAGGTCAGATTCTAATCACACACACATTAGTATGAAGAGTGGAAGTCAGCGATGTAAATGAGGTCAGAACGTGACCCTATGTAGCATATTGAAAAAATATTGTAGAATATTGATAAAATGGATTTTTATGGGTCAGAAGGAAACCACATCTTTGACAGAAAGTCCAACTTCCAGGACTAAAAGTGAGATGAAGGTTTTCTACTTTCTTGGATCTATGATTAGGGTACCAAAGGGTAGGAATCTCACAGCTAGGGTTACGGTTCCAGAGGCTAGGGACCTTGGAGCTAGGGTTAGGATTAAAGAGGGCAGGGCTTCCTGGCTAGATTTAGGGTTCCCAAAAGGTAGGACTTATCTAGATGGGGTTAAGATTCCAGAGGGTAGGTCTTTTGGGGCTATGGTTAGAATTCCAGAGGAGAATCTTTGAGATTTTTCTTTACAGACATCCACATTTATTATAACAAAATAAGGTGGCAACCTGGACCAACATGTATCTATATAAAAGTTTTGTTTGGTTGTCTGACTTTCCAAATGCTGCCCACTAATGGTTGTAATGTCAGTATCAGACATGCTCAAATCTACACGATAGTGTTTCACATGCCTGAAGCCCTAGGCTGTAACCTATAGGCACTATGTAAGCCCTCGTGAAGAGAACGAAGAAATGAAAAGAGGGATAAAAGACAGGGACAATGGAAAGAGAAGGGAGGTCTGGAACGGGAGAAGAGATCAGAAGAAATGAAGAGGGGGAAGTAGATAACAGGGAAGAATATATAGACAAGGAATAAAGGAGAGAGAGAAAAAAAGTGATTGATGTCACAATCCAACCAACCAGTGAACAACACCTGATGGTCAGTAGTCACAAAGGCCTCTAACAAATCTTAAAAAAAAAAAGTTAGCATATGCATTGTCCACAGGCCTCTCTCCATTCTCAGGAGGTCAGCCAGATACCATCTCCCTACCCACAGTCAGCTGTAAAGCCTAACTGAAAGTAAATCAGGGAAATTGGAGAATGAGCAGAATTAATGACAAAGTTATGTTACCACAAGCTTCTCAATAACCTTGACAAGTTGAGAGACTTTGCCATACAGGTTTCCTATATTTCTTAATCAGAAAGATTTCACAAGTGAAGAGTTATTTCTTCTCCTTACTAATAAAAGACCATCCAAAAAAAAAAAAAAAAAAAAAAAAAAAGACATTCACTGGTCTCTTTTTACATGCATATTTTGTGCTCAGCTCTATTTAGTATCATACCATCTGGGCCCAATTTATTGTTTTCATCTGACATCAGTAGCCTCCACAATGCAAAGCAAATTTCTTTTCATGGTGAGGCTAAATTGGGAAGAATGAGCAGGCAATGTGTTTTCTTCTTCATTTAGACACCCAAATAAATTCTCACTTATCTTAACCAAACACCATTGAAGAGTCAACATTTTCCTACAGAACCACCAGTATAACTGAGACAACTGTGACCCGGTATTTTATATATCATTGTACTATTTACAGATGGTGACATTGAATGCTAGTAACTTTCAAAGCCAGTGGAATGATTCAGCACAAAAGGCACTTGCAGTAAACAAGGTATTACCGCCAAGAGTTAAATGTTTATCAAAAGAAAGTAAAATAAGTAAAATACAAAAATTTCAGTTTCAATCCAGTTCTATCACATTGTGTGTAGAACCTAATATTCTTAAAATGTGTTCCTTTCTGCTGTCTCCCACGCAGGCCCTTTTATCAACCTTTCCCTGAGTACCTGTACAAGGAAAGGAACAAGCTTGGCTGAAGTTAACCCTTTAGTTACTAGGGAGAAGACAGTACCCCCATTAAACTGTCACCGTTATAAAATATTGGAAAACCAATGTCTGGGAATAAAATTATCCATACATTCTGAACTGTTGACATTTATAGGTGAGATTTATGCAGACTATAACGATAGGTATTATAGCCAGGGCTGGTATCATTGTCTATTATTAAAGTTATCCAACACTTTCCATTGTAAAATCCTGTTTCAGCTGCTTATAACTTTGCTGAACTTCAATTGCATGAGGTGAAGTTTTCCATCCTGGTTGTCTTCCTCAGGCTGATTTTGGGGGGGAAGACGAGGGGGTGCTCTAGCACCCCACACATGCCTTGGAGCAAGGACCTGATATTTGGCTGTGGGTAGCCTTCGTGTCAGGGATATGCCTTTTGCCAGCCCCATAAAAATGCACCCAAATTTGGCAAAATCATAAACTTTTGAAATATCACAGAGCTCCAAAAATTCTGTACATACTGACCATAGTCCATCGTGGGGTGGAGCAGGATCTACCCTGTGATTGAAGCTTTAGGCTGCTGAGGGCTGGGCCAGGTACCAAAATGGAGAGCAGAGAGCCTGGGTTGTGTTTTTTCTCTGTGTCTCAATGCTCTCCTCCTTTCATTGGCCCAACAACATGGAGGAGGAATCCAGCTGATTTGAATGCACGAGGGACAAGAACTAGATCCACAGATATAGTAGTCATAATAGATTAGGACAAGGAGCCCAGAGTGGAGGGATGACATGTTAATGGTTCTGTGGAATGGTAGAGGAGTTGGGGTTTTGTGTGTTTGTTTCTGGGTTTTTTTTTTTACTTTAACTGAAATGTTAGTTAACTAAGAATAACTATTTTTGAGATTTATATCTGCCTTTTAGAGAAGGTCCTGCTATAGAGGGGAGCTGTACAAGCACAAAGACATGTGGCATAACAACAGTCCTATTTATAGACTGAAAGAACAGGGCTGAGCATCTAGAATACCAAATATCTAGGATGCAAAATTATGTACACTAAAATAACTATCACAACTACCTGACAAATTATGGTTAAAAATCCTAAATTAATTATAAGGGCTATATATACACACCTTAACAGGTGCATGGAACATATATTGATGAGAAAGGATGCATCAATGGTAGAATAGGACCCTACACATCATTTGTTACTTTCCAGGGATGGAATTTTAAGGAAGAGACTGATTTGCCCATATGCTGCAAACAGACACAAAATCACACATGCACCCCTAGGGAGATGAGACTGGAGATCTAGTCCTTCAACTCCAAAAATCACCAAATGTAGATTACTTGAAGATAAATACTTCTTAGATGTAAGATCACAATTTTCATCCATACACCTCAAAGTACCTACAGAAAAAAAACTCTTAGCTAACGATGGTAGCACCAACATCCTCTCTTTGATCTAGTCACTGAAGGACAGCATCACTCACTCGAAGAAAGCCAATACATTAAAGGACAAAGGTCTCCAGAAACTGGAGTGCCTGATAAATGGCAACTCAGAAGAGAAAAATTTGAAGTCCAAAGAGAAGGCAAGAAATGCAGCATTCAAGTCCCACAGATCTTCCAACACCATTTTGTGCCAGCCTTTGTATGGGGGTACTACATAGCCTCTGTTACCCTATCAGAATGGTTACCTTAGGGATTCTACTGTTATTGGTTCCTCTATATATCCTCTTGTTTGAAGCTGAAGGTGTGGAGTGAATATTAACTCAGCTGAGTAACATTAGCTTCTGTGGGCATCTGCCCATTTCTGAGGAGACCAAGCCATGAAGAGTTCCCTGTCCTTCCACCAACCCCAAACTTGTATATCCATACAGCCTCTACGGTGTGGAATTGCCACTAACAGGTTTTACCTGCTGAGGGTGAGACTGCCAAGTTGACTTGGCTATATATTGGCCTTTCCCTCAGCCCATTACTTTTGTTTGCTCCTCTTCACAGGACCACCCAGAGAGAAAGGCAAAAGGAACAGTTTGCACCATGTACCCATTTGAGAGGCTCTTCATACCCTGTGGTACTAAGGGTTCATGGGGTTGTAACACCACTCAGGTTTGGCCCAGCTGCCCCTCCATTATGTTGAAGGGGCAGCCAGACAAAACCCAAGTGATGTTGCAACCCCATCCTCCAGGTCACACCACCAGTCATTCAAATTTGACCCAGCTGCCCCTTCATCGATGGGGGGGGGCAGGCCAAACCACAGCATCCCTGTGACCCCATGCACCAGATCACAATGCCCAGAGTGGGAAGCCAAGCCAAGCATCAGGGGACAGAAGCCGCCTTGGCAAGGTGAGTGCAGGGAAGGCTCACAATCCAACACCACCCCTACTTACTCCAACCCCACCAGCCTCCATCTCAGAGTTTTCCCAAAAAGCCTCTGTGCAGCACTGCCTCTTCATGCCTCACAGAGAATCAGAGAGCTCTACATGATGAGGGGATTTTCTCCCTCCTCTGCTATATAAAAAGGTTCATTTGAAGCTAAAATGAAAGAAAAACACCAGTGACAAAAATGATGACAGAAAGAAACCTGGAAGGCAGTGATATGATATAATTGACAGCTATTCTAGTATTGAGAAGCACATCAAGAGACATGAAGTCACTCACAGTACAGGAAGAGAACAGTCCCTCCCTTTAAGGACTGGTGTGACCTTGCTTGGCATAGTGTGTTCTTTTTTGGCCTTTCATTACCAGAAATATGCTGTCAAACCATAGGGAGCTCAGAAAAGTAACAAAAATGGTTAGGGTTCTGGAGAGATTGATTTTTGACGAGAGATTAAAGAGTTCAATATGTGGAGCTTGGCTAAATGATAGCTACAGGGCAGAGGGCAGGCATTGGCATCTATGAAATATTTGATAGGTGTAAACGCCAAGGAGAGGATTTATTTAATGTGGCACACAAAAGGGTATAATTAGAAGTCATTAAATTAAATCCAGAATGAGAAAATCTTCCTGAGAACCTTCCTGACTGAAATCTACTGGCCTGTGGAATAGTTTTATCCTGGAAACAGCCTCACTTGGCACATTTCAAACTACAGTGGATAAAACCTTTGTAAATGTACAATAGGGAACAATTCTACATTGGCAGGAAGATGAAGTAGCTGACTTAATTGGTCTTTTCAGTCTTTAGGTCCAGCAATTCACAATAAATCACTAACTCTCCCATTTTTGTGATTTACCTCATGTTTGCAGAATAATTACAGTGTACTAGGTCAAGCAAGGTCAGCCCAGGACACAAAGAGAGAGACTTATTCTCAGCTTTGGGCATTCAGATACGGTGGTGATTGGTGCTATATAAGAACATAGGAATACATTCCCACACAGGGGAATATGCACCTCCCTTTCACAGACTGCCTGGGCACACAGGAATAAGCAGGCACACAGCTTCCATTTACTCCCACCCTAGAGAATGTGGACAGAGAATGGGAAGAGCCTTAATTTTGCCTCCCCCACCACCGGTCCTAATATGAAAACTGATTTGGCATAGGAGTTTTCATTTATTGCTGTGGTTTATCTGACTCACTCACACACGAGAGAAGGGGGGGACAGAACTGTGCCTTACAGGGGTGTCCCTGAAGTATAATGCCTCCTGAGGCAGTGCAGCTTATGGCCACCTCTGGGCTCAGGACTACACCAGCCAGCACAATCTAGCCCATAAATAGATGGTTACATCCCAATGGACTAGTAGTAGCATTTTCATATATACAATTGTCATTAAAACGGTTTTACTAGTACAGTTTACAAATATGGTGACACTGCCAGGGGAAACTGCATCATGCAGACAGTTTGCACCTGCATTCTGAGGGGAATGCAGAAACGTGGTACTAAATTACTGCAAACACTTTCACTAAGTGCCTACTGTCCTACAGTTCTTGGGTATAATGCCACTCAAGTTTAGTTCTGAAGTACTAGCAATACCTACACCACTCCTTTTGCTGTAAACGGTTATTAATAATTATTAGTATTCAGTGCCGAGCACATCAAGATGACCCAAGTGAGGATAGTAGGTGGGATTCAACCCAACCAGGTGTTCACACAGAGCCACCGAATCTCCTACTATTGTAGTCATTCTGTACCAATTCTAACCATGATTTTTCATTGTTCTCTGAGTATCACATCTAGAAGGATTTTTCTGAGAAGATTACAGAAGTTTAGGACAATAGCTTTGCCCAAAATTGTATTTCTTTTGTGGGCACTGTATCTGATGAAGCCATAATACCAGTGTCATAAGTTAAATAGACAAATTTCCTAAACTAACCACGGGACATGTAGCTCTTTTTAAGCTGTGTAAGCTTCTCAGGGAAATAACTTTTGTATTTGTTTCCTGTATAACTCATAGCTCTTGCTGTCAATTAACAGATAAATAATGATCTAGTACTCTACACTAAGTAACAAGATACATCTGCTATATTTCTCAAAGTAAAACATTTTATTCAAAGTTATAGCTTGTATGGTTTTTAAAAAGGGCATTTCCAGAGTGGTTTCCTTAATCAAACTTGAAGTTTACTAGAATCTAATTTAGATTATTAGTTCCCATTCCTTCCCTAATTTACATACAAATGTTGTTCTCTTAAAGATACCATAAGGGTTATCCTAAATAAGTAGTCAGATGGGAAAGAATTAAATAATTTAAGTAATCTTAGAGATAAAACAATTACTGTTGCTGCAGTTCTGTTCCACTAATTGTTTCAATTCTGAAACTCTTAACAAAAGAAGCTCTGAAGTTTCAGTGTAAACATGTGTTTGCATGCACGGATATGCACTGCTGAATAGAATATGACAAATCTAGCAAACTGTTTGTCAGTATGCAATTGTCTCACCTTTCAATAACTAAGATTTAAACTTCCCAAATCAAAAAAGAGTAAGGGTTATAACTTGCAGTGTCATTTTCTCTCTTATTGATGCATAGTGTAAAAATCTGACTATAGCAGAACAGACAGGATCTTTTCTTATATGATCCATGAACAATGGGCAATGTCACATGACGTTCAGCAGATACTTAACAAATAAAGAGCAGCTATGTAGAAGTAACAGAATATAAATATTTTATACACTGATTTGTAGCAAAACGAGATCTTACAAGTATATTTGCCACAACTTCAGTTCACTGAAGGAAGTAAATTGCCACAACTGATTAGAAATGCTTTGGCTTCTGTTTTGTTTTTATATCCCTGTTTGACACTCATAAGTTCAAAAGGCATTTTCAAGACCACAACCACAGCTGTTAAAAATTTTAAAATCTTAAGATTTTAAAATCTCACATTATGGTCATTTCAATACAAGTATGTAAATATAACATCCAACAATCTTATCACTTCACCATGCACAATTGCCCTTGACCACATTAGGAAAGCTATAAAGTTGTACAACTTTTAAAAGGATTGCATTTTTATTTTTAAACTACGTAATGTAATTAGTCTCCCCTTGGAATCAAAGGATAATCATTTACCAAATTAGATTTTCTTTTAAAAAAATCATTTAAAATATGAGCTTAGAAAGTCTGAAACCATTGAAATTATATTTCTTTATGACCGAGTAAATGAAAAGTATCTGAAAATAAATTTATCCCAATATGGAAAAAAAATTAAGATTGTGCAGTGTAATTACCTTATAGAACTCACTACTGTAAAACATCAGTGAAGCAAATAACCTAATAAAATTCAAGAAAAGCATTAGATATCTATATGAATAAATGGCTAAAACCTGAAGTCTTCACTTCAATTTCAACTCAGTGTTTCCTTCTATAAGAAATTTGCATGAGTAAGGACATCATGATTTGGACCAAGAACAATGCCATCTAACTATATTGGATACAATAAAATTATACAAACTGTTAAGGCTGATGTTTTAGTGGATTAGGGCATACCTTGACCACCACCCTGAATCAGGAAAAAATAAAATTCCACCCACCACTCCCTTGACCCCCCACCCTGGTAAGTACTGAACAGTTAAGTGAATTACTTGGGGTTGGCAATATGCCTTCCTCAGAAGCTTCTAGTATAAGCTATTGTCACTATGCTCTTGGACTACATGGACCACTTGGCTGTTCCATTGTGGCTGTTTGTTTTTTTGAGAGTGACTAAAGACTGCCAATATGTCCTCCTCCTTTCCAACTCAGTCCCCAGTGCTAATGTGGAGTCGGAAAGGAGGCAAGAGGCAACCATTTTTTCAAGACATCACTTTTCTAAATATAGTAAAGGGGCTGAAGAAAGGTTGTTATGATCAAGCAAGTCTGCCTGTGTTTGAATATGCATACTCTTGGCACGTTGTCTTCATACAACTTGCCCAGAGGTGTAGAAAAGAAAACGACGGGAAAAGTTATTGTGAGAATTATGAGCATCTGATTTGCCCCGGGGCTAGAGAAAGAGAGCAAAGCAGATCTCAGTATCTCCCATTTTATATGATTGGGGTTATTCACCCAGTGTGCAATTTGTTCAGACATGGGAAATAGAAGATGAGCAATAACAGTGGTGCCTTTTGGCAAATCTAATTACTTCGAAGAGTACCAGGTCGGGAGATTTATTGAAATATTAAAAAAAAGACACTCTTTACAATATCTTCTCAACATCTCATTTCTAAAGACCAGTTAAGGCTTGTATATAATCCCATATTGCGCACATACTGGGCATAAGTAATCCTACAAGGCTTGCATATAATCCCATATTGCGCACATACTGGGCATAAGTAATCCTACTCGCCTGAATCCAGTTTTTCAAGGTTATACTTTTCAGCACATCCACTCAATATTAAGAGTCCTTTCCTTCAATGACAGCACATCCAAGGCCACAGATAGGATACATGCTGTAAATCCAGAAGTTTAGATTCCTTCAATCCCACCTCGAATGTCAGTCTCTTTCAAAGATACCCAGAGATACATAGGTTGTGTATGTTAATAGCACAGTCGCCCAATGATTTACTGGTGTCATATCCATTACCAGTAAAATTCTTAGTATCACCATCAAATGAACTAGTTTTCTCCTTAAGGTCCCAATTCTGCAACCCATGCAGTGAGTAGCACTTATTCACACAAGTTCAATGGGACTACTTGAATGAATAAGTAATCTCACTGAATAATCGTGCAGAATTATGTCAGATGGGTCTCATACTGATTGCAATGCTTTTTTTAATTAAAATTTCTTCATAATTTATTGTTTATATTTTATAATGTAAAACTTAGTACAAAATTTAAAATGTTCTACAAAAAGAACTCTTATTCACATCTTTCCAGGACATGGGGAAGAAGTTAGCAAGTCCCAGGTAAAGAAACCATATACTATTGTACTGAATAGGTTTCTTGTTATTTATCAGCTCACCTTAACTCTTGGTGCGTGAACATTGCTTGACTTATTCAGATATTTCTATCCATTGTAGTCTCAGCTCTTGCATCTGTGACCAAGAGTCAATTTCTGATGTTGCCTCTTAATCTTTAGAGCTGCTTAATGCTAAGAACTAAAATTAAACTGCCTAAACATTTGTTAATCCTTTACCATTCAAAACAAAAAAAAGAGATTTCTGGTCCTTTAAGCACGCAGTGTAATCTTTCTTAAATGACCACTCAAGGGACCAACAGCTGCCAGTTGCTTAAATGAGAGATTTTCTACCTAGAGGTTGATCAGAATCATGCTGAAGCTTTAGGGATTCCTTAAAGTGGTTGCTTGATACAGAGGGCTGCCTACTAAAGTGCTCATTGGTATAGAGTCACTGTATATCTTCGGGTTAGGCACAGGCCAAATTTTTTTAAAAGGTATTTAGACCTAAAGATGTTGATGGAATTTTCAAAATGCCACTGAACTCAAAATCTTTAAAAATCTGCTCCTCAGTGTTACTTTATTTATTTATTTTCAACAGCAGTATTATATATTCTCAAAGTCTGAGAACAAGACCACAGACCCTGGGTCCCTTCACCAGCCTCTGAACCATTCAGTTCTTCAAATGTAGTTCTTCAAGGAGGGCTATAAACCTTACTCAGCCACTTCTTCAGCTTACTGAAAAGATGTGCCCAAAAATAAATAAAGTTTTACCAAGCTGTGTGCTTACCATCACCATTAAACAGCATTAATATTCATTGCATCTTCTCTCCCTTTGTCTATTTGGGCCCCAATCCTACACTGTAATCAGCATGGGAGGACAGCTGCAGTGGGAAAATGTGTAGATGAAGTCAATGGAAGTTC
The DNA here is from genome assembly GCA_007922155.1 of Mesoclemmys tuberculata. Classification (NCBI taxonomy): domain Eukaryota; kingdom Metazoa; phylum Chordata; order Testudines; family Chelidae; genus Mesoclemmys; species Mesoclemmys tuberculata. Next base: position 26,680,807 of record ML675624.1, on the reverse strand, counting down.
ACACAAGCACAGTAGTTTGACCCCAGGGATCACAATGCATAATCAATGCCTTGAACTATAAACTCTCCAGAGCAGAAGCCTTCTACTCGAAGCTGTCTTAAGAGTGCTTACTATAGTCTGCTTTGAATAAATAATATATATATATAAAATCAAAATACATATAAAATAGTAAACATAACTCAGACCAAACATCTTACAAATACTTAAAACTACTTTTTGAAGAATTCAAAATTATATCAGATAAACCATAACAATACACAAGGCTGTAAAATCTATCTAAATCCCTGATCCAACGAAGCAGTTAAGCATGTGTATAATTTTAAGCACGTGGGCAGACTTCCTCATCTGAATGGGATTACTTACCTACTTAAAATTTGTGCTACACTGGACCATAAATTCTAATAAATAATTTTTTTTATTATGTAACCTTTTGAATGAAGCTAACTTGGTCATATAAATCTCAACCTATCCTGCACACCTTAATTACACAAAATGTGCACAGGAGTTCATTCAGAATTTTTAGGACATGTACATATTACCTACAAGGCCAGAGTATATAGGCAAAACTTTTAGCTATTTTCAAGGACCAAGCAAACAGATCTGACAAATGAAGCATCATTTATAATTCATGTGTGAAAAAAGGATTTAGAGGGGAGAAATTGCTCAGTCTTAAAATTTTGATCCAAGCAGCACTAAGAAGACGCTCTTGTTAGTAATTTTATTCTGATTAGCTACAAAAGCCATTGCATAAATTCAAGTATAACCTTGTGGTTATGGCACTGAGCTAGAACTTAAAAGACTTCTGTTCAATCTCAGCTGTACAATGTTTTATGGCCTATGCATGGGGTCAGGCTGGATGATCACAACAGTCCCTTCTGGCCTTAAAATCTGTGACAGTGAAGAAAAGCAACAGTTAGAAGTTGTGGAAATGAAGACACCTTTAACAGGGGGCATGCATATGGATGAGCAACATAAAACTGCAAGCTATGACCTTTTTCAATACTGGTACTGCTCAGTGAGGCATCCATTTTGTTGCAGAACATGGAATCAGGCTCTTTTAGAAAAGACATATGACAATATTTGCATTTACCTGGCCCAGTTGCATGTTTAGAGTATGTCATTTGAAAATGTACCACATATTGTTTAAGTGTAGGTCCATAGTGTAGGGACCTAATTATACTGAATGTGTATTATTACACTTAAATAGATGTCCATGCCCACAGACCTAGCATTTACTTATTTCTGTACTCTTATTTATGCACCTAATAGACTGTACACTTTGTGAGAAGAGCCTTTCCCAACCTGCTCTAAAACAAAGTCCACACGCTATGTTGAATCAAAAATTCCTTCCTTCCAGGGGATCAGGCATTATTAACAAAAGTAAATAGTCAAAGGATAGGAAATCTCAGCTCAAGCCCTCTTCCCAGGCTTGTCTGCTCCCAGGATTCCTCCCTCCAGACTGCTTAGCCTACTCACAGCTACTCACCACCTTTATAGTGTTAGAATAATGAGCTACTTGCATTAGTGAGTATGCAGAATCCACTAAATCCATTCCCAGTGGGATCAACACATTTTAACAGGAAGGAGTGATTCAGGCAAATATTGCCAGCCTGTTACCAGCCTTTAAACACTACTATAGAAGATGCTAAAATGCACGGTAAATGTAATTTTAAGCAGTTACATAAGTAATTGCTATTTATTTTAGATGTGCATCCTTTTGATAACGTAGCCAGTTGAAGAGACTGCACAGGTTTATTAAGCTGTGCTTGCAAATCCAACTCCGCCCAAAGCAGTTGCTCTCCCTTCTCTCCTCCATAGTGTATATAGGTGGTATGGATAGAGCTAGTTTATATTTCATAAAGGCAGCATACAGTTTCCACATTTATATTGTGCCGATCTTTCACTCTACAATACTTCCTAAAAAGCATGCAAGGGAGTTCTGTTTTGGAAGCCAGTTTTGGAATGAAAGCAGATGTTGCGGAGGAAGATGAGGTCACAAATGCCAAAAATGCCAAAAACTTTCATCTTTAATTCTAGGAAGTTTAATTACAAGCGTCTTGCTCCAACCTATTTTTCTGTTCAAATTCACTATAAAATTATTAGAAATGATCATAGAATCAATTTATATAATGAAAATAGACTGAACTGAGGGTGAGATGGAAGGGGATCACCTTGATAGCACAGAAATGTGTCTATTATCTCATGGCACTGTACCTAGATTGAACAATTTTTAGGTAAGGCACAAAAAAGTAAAGCGCCCAAAATCACACAGCCAGTCAAGGGAATAAATAGTAACAGAGCTCAGGTATTTGTGCGTCCCTGTCCAGCACCATAGACACTACTTCAATGTTTGTGATTTTTAAAAAGTTGAAGATCCTCAGTCACTTAGTATAGGGCAAAGCAACAGAAAAACTAGTACTAATGCTGAAATGACAAGTTTCATTAGTTTTGCAGCATACATGCTAACTCTCTAGCCTCTTTGTAAACTGGAGCAGTGAGTTTGTGGATGAGAGCGCAGGTCATATGTCATTTCTGTGAAATTATTTGTTTGTGATCCTCATAATGGTTTATTGACTTGTCCCTGTCTTCTTTTTACTTTCATCATCTGAGGAAACTATTTTCTTATAATTTACTGGTAAATGAGTTTTTGAATAATGAGGACTTGGGGAGAGATGAGGGAAGAAGTTAGAGGAAGCCAGGGGAATAATTGAAGAGGTTCATAATGCATTCAGTTTTTTCCAGAAATAACACCTGCTGAATTTCCTGTCTTCTCTCTGTGCTGGAGAAAATAAACAAAGCCCCTCTGAGTAGTGTTAAGATATTATTACTCCTATAAGAAGTGGCAGAGCAGCTGCTACCCTCATTAAATTAAAGACAGTAGCAAAATTTGATGGATCCTAATTTGTACAATGATGAGTTCTGAAAAAATTGCTAATTGTCCCTCAATGTGTTGGTTATATTTTTAATGCAGTTCTTCATTCCTTCCTTAATCTCATGGCAGACATTACACCAAGGAGTCCAGGTAATTGCCACCCTAGGAAATGGGGTTATGGGCCTCACTAAATTCAGATTGTTTTATTTTATATTTTATGGAAAGCACTCTTGAAAGGGGGATTTTTCACTCCCAAATGCACAGCATGTTTTCATGCCTACATAGTATTTCTTGTTCATAAGAAAAAAAATATTTTTTCTACATTATTTGAAGTTTGCCTTCAAAAACAACTTGGATGTAGGAGGGCATGAATTTGTTCTATTTTACATGATGAGTTATCAGGGAAAGTTGCCCATTTAAAATACTGGGATTGTGATTATGCTGTTGAAAAAGAGTGGAAAAAAGTTGTGTGGAAAATATGCACAAAGACATGTAAAACAACCTGGTGATTACTCCTGATTACATTATTATTTTTCAAAGCTCTAAAATGTGGTTGGTGCTGTATAAAGAGACAGGAGTTGAAGTCCTGACTCCCCTGAAGCCAATGGCAAACTCCCATTGACTTAAAGGGGGCTTTCAGGATTCTTCCTAGCCTGAGTACCCTCTTGCAGATGGTGCAATAATGCCAGGGTTAGTGTCTCAGTTTCCCAAATCAGGTTCTTTAAAGACTCCACCACAAGTTCTCTCTACCCCTACCCAGAGCTGAACTAGTTAGTGCAAGTAGCCCTTGACAACCCAAAGCATAAGTCCATTTACCCCCACACGTTGCACATAATCAATAGAAGTCCCAAAACCCAGTCTAATGACATCCCTCAGCTCTGGCACTTTCTGCCACACCCAAGATTTTCTTTGGCTAATGCCTGTTCTTTTATCAAAACACCTGCCCCAGTCCTTCAGCAACAGTGCTACCCAGCCTTCTTCCTGGCTTCCAAGACTCTGTCAGGGAAACGTCAGCAGGTTAGTTGCTCCTCTAGTCTCTCTTCCTAAGGAGCTTTTTCCAGAGATCTCTTTCCCAGCTGCAGGCTCTTTTCGTTAGTCCTAGAGATGCTACCCCATCCTCTTAATCAGATCCAATTGGGATGCACCTGTGCTGGCACAGGGAAGCTGAACCCACTTCACTTAAAGGGAATGGCTACCTTGATGGGGTCAGGATTTCACCCATGGTCTCTGCCCCAAAAGGTTTAACAATCTAAATCAGATGTGATGTGACATATGGGGATAACGAACAAAGAAAAAGGAAAGAGGAAGGACAACTGTTATATCACAGCGTTATTCTATACATATACTCATTTTCCTTGGGTTCAATAAGAAAATGGAGGCATCATCTGTACATACATGGTAAACAAACAGGGCATAGGACTGCGGCCAACCCTGTTGTAAAACCATATGATTTTCACACAGCTTTATGACAATATATGTCACATCAACAAAGATTTGCAGATACCTCTAAGGATTATGATGACAAGCAATTAGTACACTGTAAACTGCACACCACAGGAATACAGGAAAAGTTCTTAGAAATGCCAAAACACCAACACACACACAAAAACAAACCAAAAAACAAGGTGTGAGTCTCAGAATCCCTCTTTCATTATAAATATCCACTAATATCAAAAATTAAACCAGTTTTGTTGTTAAGTAAAACTGAAAGCAAACCTGGGCTGCACATTTCTGAGACTAGTGGAATAATGCAATTAATGTAATAGGAACCAGATAGGTTTGCCTCATATTGTAAGCAGTTATAATCTATGATCAGTACAGAAAATTAATTTGTAGGTTTGATAAAATATTTATAATGTCTGAGAATACAATGTATCATTTATAATGGGTCATTCATTAAAGGCTCTGAGGCGCTAGTTGTTGGGATCTGGGGTTTAAAACCCTTTGTCAGGATTTAGGAAAGTATGCCACATGGGAATCACAAACAGTGAATCCAAATTCCTTTAAATGATTAGACTCTTTCCCTGAATCCAAACAAACCATTGTTTGTAAAGCTTTTATAGACATGCTGGAGAAGCATATTTGAAAAACAAAGGACATTTAAATTGTGGGTGACGTCAATTAACTCCTTGAAACAACATCTGTGTTTTGAGATTACATTAAAAGTTATGTGAGCTAGACTGTAAAGCATCCACATAAAAATGATGCCTCAGCCTCCATTCGCTGTCTCTTCTGGCTTTCCCAACTTCGGACATTTCATTTTAACTCTTAACTACTACATTTGCACAGCTGGGAAGAGGAAAGAGACACAGGAAAGAAGATTCACATGTAGCTGGGCCCTAGTTAACAATATGGATCAAAACAAAAACATCCAGCAGAGAGGAAATCTCTTGACAAAATTTTCCTCGTCTACAGTCCCCACGGTCAAGATCTGAAACTTGATAATTTAGAACTGGTAGATGAATGATGACACAACTGTTGAAAAGACTGGCCTGCAGGACTATTTCAGCTTCTTCTGGACACTGACTCTATGTTGCTACATATAAATTAGGAATGGGAGAATTCAGCCAGGAAAGCTAACTGACTAACTTAAATTTCATGGGTGTTAGAACTGAACCTTTTCTATAGAGATGGGCCCATGCCAAATCCCTGAATCCAATCACTAAGCTTGAAATTTGGATCCAATCTTTGCATCTCAGGCCTGTTTTGAATTATAGACATTGAATTAGATTAATTGCATGTGGTACAAGAAGCCTTGAAGAAGGAAGAGGGAGATGTTAGTACCTGTTAGTAACTATTAACCTTTTTAGACATTTTACTGTATATTAAAATCATTCTAATTAACTACTCTTCCAGAATATTTTACAATATTAGCAAAGAGTGTATCTGAGTTTTAAGGCCCGAAGTGTTGGTTCTTAATCTGTGAATGACCTGTATTCAGGAATTTAATATGATTGAGTGCTAACGTATTAAGGATTGAGGATATCAAATTGTCCTCAGCATCTCCGGATTTGTGGGAATCCCAGGGAAAGACTCTTCAAACTAATAAAAGGTATCTACAGAAGTAAGTTATAAACAGAACTAGGTGCTTGATAAGGGACACTTGTTATTGCAGATGGGTTCTGTAATGGATGAAATAACGACCCCTTGACAGGTATTTAAGTCCTGTGACAAAGCTCTTCCTTTACCTCAGTGGGTCCAGCACTTTCTTCTAGTGGTAGATCAGGGAACTGCTTCACCTTTTAGTTTTCTTCTACCCTCGAGCAGTGGGGGAGGGTAATACAGCCTCTCTAAAATGGCCACTGCCTGGTGGCTCCCAGTCCTGTCTCTGGTTCTCACAGGCCCTTGCCTCTTCACTGGGACTCTTGGCCCACCAGTGAATGGCCAATAAAGGGGAGGAGACGGGGCAGTCCCACCCTTGTCTCTGGGCCCCAACCCAGAGACCCTACAAGTAGCAGTCTCATGCCATGGCTTCAGGAAGGCTGCTAGCTTCCCTGGGTTACTTCCCCATGCCCCTTGACTTAATGTCCACACGGTGCTCGGACAGGGGTCATTCTGGCCTACCTATGCCCAAAGGTCTGGTAATAGTCTCGTGTATTGGTCAATGACCAGGATTTCCAGGATCTCTTCTGGATTATGGACCTCAGGTTGTAGTCACTTCTGGACAAAGTGGGTGACGTCAAAAATACATAAGGGGAAGGAGTAGAGAATTTATTCCTGACTCCAAATTGAGATCACACCTACTGTAAAGAATGTATATTGGTAGCTCTTTGCATTTGTAGTCTAGCTATAAATGCAGACAACTCTAATCTATACATTGTAAAATTTATTCCTAGGCAGAGGGCCAGCACAAAGCCACCACTTACTCTCAGTGTAGCCCAAAATAGTTTTGAAAATCAAAGAAATTTAAGGGATTTTACCCAGTTTACCCTTATATGAGTTACAGGTCAATGTCATCTATTTATTAAGGGGACCATGGAGGTTGTACAGACTAGTCAGAGGCTGTCAAATCTCTGTGACTAGAATGCAGCCAACAATCTTATGAGAAAATGTTAATGAGAGCACTGTAGTCCAGTTTGGAGAACTGAGAAGAAACCAGACGCAATATCTCTCATCTTGTTTAAAGCATAAAGAAGGGAAGACAAAGACAGACACCACCAGCTCCAGTAAAGTTAATAATAAAACAGAATGGGGCTAGGTGGTCATGGAAAACTTCAAACTTCTGTAAACTAATAGCTTCTTGGGTGAGTTTTCATAAATCACAGGGAACTTATTTAAAAAGTTCTCATATTCAAGGACATCCTGGTGGGATCAGAGATAAGAGCTGGTCAAAGAAGGGGAGAAACTTTGAAGAAGACATTTTCCACTGGAAAAACAACAGTGTTGAAATCAAAATGCATTGTGAAATTATGTTGACTTTGGTGACATTTCACTCCAGAGGAAAAAAGTAAAGGCGTGTCAACATCAAAATGTCCTGTATTTACTTTGTAGTCTTTAAATGAAGTCATTTCATTTGTTTTGTATATTATAAATTTTAAAAGTGAAGTCTAAACAAAATGTCATTTCTACTTTTCAAAATGAAATCCCCCTCCCCCCCCGAAACAAAAATTAACTTTCCTTCAGAGAATTTCTAAATTCTCAGGTTTTGTTCCAATTCTAATTAGAATTTCAAAGTCCTTTCTGAAACACCATTTCCAGCCTCTGCACAGCTCTAGAAAGTAGCAAGTGTGCAGTAGACACTTAACCAAGACACCGGTGCAGCAATCAGGCTTCCGCAACTGGCCTGGGTCAGCTTACTCAGGCTCACAGGGTTCAGGTTGTGGAGTAGTAAAATTGCCATATAGAAGTTTGGATCTGGACCAAAGCTCAAACTCTAGGACCCAAAAAGAGGGAGGAAAGACTGAGGCCCAGGCTCCAGTCAGAGCCTGAACATCTACACAGCAGTTTTACAACCCTGTAGCCATGCCCAAGTCAATGGACCTGGGACAGCAGCAGCTGTGCCATGAGTTTTTTATTCTAGTGTAGATGTACCTAGAGTGGACTGCAAGGTTATTATAGGCTCTGATAAACCTGCTCACAAGCTGTGATTGGGTTACAGCGAGATACACCAAGTATCTGGCAGAGAGTCATCTACGAGTTGTAGAAACAGAACCACAGAGCCTGCTAATGTGCTGTACAAGGCTGCATCTGCCTCACATCTATAAAAATAGGAAGAACAGAGAAAAAAAAAAGACAATAAACCCAGGGGTTAGTGGAAGAACTGGAGCTCACTTTCCACAAAGATATGACAAAGTCCATGCAAGAAGTTTAATAAATCCATTTTTAAACATGGATGTAATTAAACCAGTGCCAACTCCTATATGGGGACAATCAATTTACAACTGGCTTATATCCATTTATCTTAAATTGATAAGTTACTAAACAGAACGATACTTCTGCCAGCATGCCTCCTTCCAGTTTAGCTTTTAGAGGGGATGGGGCCAAGACACAAGTACCTTCCTTCTGAGTTATAGGAAGACGTTTTCAGAAGGGCAGCTTCTCATTTTTGTGTTAGCACAACTTTTCCACATACAGTTCAGTTGCCGATGCAAATCTCAGAACATGCACATCTTACCAACAGTTTTCCTGTGTGATTTGGGTTATTAGAGGCTCAGCTCCTCATATTAGCAACTGCAAGTCATATTTTAGGTGCAGATTTGTGGGCACAAATTCTCTCTCATAAAAGGGAGTCTGGGCCTCTGAACACATACCATCATAGTGTTCTCCACATTGTTATAGGGCACTTTATGAAGAAACTGCCGAGACAGGAAAATTCCCCAAAGGAAGAGTTATTAGAATACTAGAAGAACTGATTTTCCACTAAGCTATTTATCTAACTCCCCTGGAGGTGAGGGGAGAAAATCCTATTAGATGGCTCACACCTTATAAGACTTCAAAAGGTATCCTTTGAAGTTCAAAAAAGGCCTTTGAAGTGACCAAATATGTAAAGGGAAGTTTAAAGAACGTATAGTGCAGGATGTCAAAATCCACAGAGAACTTGTATAAATTGAAAAATACAATGGTAACTGTATTGGACAAATGACATTCTACCAAGCCTTTAAAATTAGTACTGGACACCTCCACTTCAAAGTAGATATAAACACTTGTGGTGTGTTTCTAATGGGAACTGACCCTTTCAGGAGTTAGGAGGCTGGACAGAGCACCTGGCTTTTCAGAGCCAAACCCAATTAAACTGAGCTGTGCAGTGCTTTTGATCAATAGTTACAGGTCTTTAGAGTCTGGTTATAAAAAAAATCAAAAGTATGGGCTCTGAGACATAATTACAGATTTTAAAGGGTATATTTGAATGCTCTTCTGTGGATTTTAAGGTTTTGCACTATATTTCCTTGAATAGGCAAAATTCTTTTTAAATGCAACCCTAGGATCACACAGCATTAAAGACACTCATATGAGAGCCAAAGGCTAAATTACAAGAAGTTGGTAAGGCTTTGTTGGTTGAACAGCTGATATCCACACATCTCCTCAAGGGTTGTGGACCAATATTGCATATGGAAAGAACTGTGACTCAGTATCTTTTTATAAATTTTAAGACTAAACAAAAAAAAAAGCTACTAATACTAATAAACTAAATGTAAAAAACAATACAAATGAAGATTGAATTATCAATTTAATTATTAGACTAATACAAACCCTTATGAATTCAACAGCTGATCAAAAGAGATGATTGTCCATTTGGTGGTGGTCCTACACTAAAGAATTTTACCAAAGTTAATTAAATCTGTAATTGGGAGCAGGCTATATTTTGCTACTGAAGCCAACTTACATAATATCTAAACCACAACCTCAGAGCCAACCTCCTTAGATTTAAATTCTTGTGTGGCAGCTGACTATATCCTCTTCCCCTCCTCAGAGATGGTGTAACAGACTGACAATACTCTCTGATATGCAGAAACTTGACAACCTTTATGCACACGAGTTAATAGGCGGGTTATGTTTCTTAGGACTTAAAATAGAGTGTAATAAGTATCTCTGAGATAATATTCAGGGCTGTTTAAATGTACGGAACGTTTGTTTCTGGCACCCTTCTTGCGTGTACTTTATGGATGTTCATACACACGGCCACACTTTCACACCCTGAAATTAAAGATAAGGGCTGGGATGTCTCCCAGCTAACAAACACAACAAAAATAGAAACAGGAAAAATAAGATATTTGTGAACTCTTCAGCTGTAGGTCTTCTGAACTATCAGAGTGCAAGAGCCGGAACTGCTGACTAGGAGCCAAAAGGCAGTGTTCTGCTGGCACAGCACATCTTATCATCAGGCCTTCTTCAGGTGGAGGGACACTGGTCAAAGACTTGCATAGCCTGTTTGTGTCTTGACTTACTCTACCCAAGGTGGCTGGACCTTAGAGGCTCTGGAACACCACTCTTCTCTCAGGTGGCTTATTTACCTGAAAGGTGAAGGCTTCTCAGCATACACTTTATTCTTAGGGTTTGCTAACTTTGCTTACTGTACCTTGCAGTACCTCCCTCAAACTCTTCTGACAAAATCAGGTGCAAGGTCTTCTTTGGAGGGATGCCACTTGGTTCACTCATGTTTGAGTTAGGTCATCCTTAACTAATATCGCTTTTAGGAAAAGCATCACTTTGAACCAGAAGTTTTAAAATAGTCTTTAGTATTCAAAACACTGAATAAATGTGTGATATTTCCCCCACCCCACAAAAATGTTTTAAAAATAAAGAACATGAGTCCACTGAGGAAGCTGACATGGTCTTATCCAGGTGCAAAGGTCTTGAAATGATATGATTTCACCAGTTTATGGAAAGTTTGACACAACAATCCTAAAAAAAACCTTAGCAACAATGAGTCACTCAACATTCATCCACCAACAATCTTAAAAATCGAATTGAGACAACTTCTCATCAGTGCTCTCATTCTTCTCACCAACAAGACAATTTACAGTCATCTTTCTATTTTGGAACTGAGCTATAAGTCACACTGCTTATCTTCAGAAATTTTCATCATGATCAAGGTCAATTACTTAAAACCTCTATCAGGACAAAACCCATTTAGGAAATAAAAAGTGTTACGTGTATTCCCATATGTGTTATTGCTCTCACACTCAGTATCAAGGCATCCCCCTCACAGCTTGCACTTGTGCCTATTGGATTCTACTGCCCATGACTCTGGTTCCAAATGAGACCCTGATGACTATTTGGATCCATGACGTCTTTCTTTTCTTCTATCTAAATCTTAGTCTCCCTGGCCAACTGGAGTACCCTGCGCCATATTCAAGGGGCTTCTTTAAAGTGGCGCTCTGATCCAGACCTTTCCTGAATCTTTGAGCACTCTGGCGTCAAACTGCCAATTCAAAGAGGTCTGACCTGTTAAGGAGGCTGACAGTGTGGGAAGGCCACAGAATTTGTTGGGCAATGCTTTCCATATTTAAAGAGAATGTTCTAGAATTCAAGTTGCTACATTGATCTTAAATGGTAAGCCTCTTCCAGTCTTAAAAAAGGTATTTAATCTGACCTTGAAATTGAATAGCGTTCAAAGTTAACAAAAGATATTCAAATATGCAAAAAAAAGTGTAGCTATCAAAATTAACAGGATGTGCTACATGCAGTTCCAATAAATATCATAGTACCCCCTAGTGTCAGATTGTGGTGTTGCAGGGGTCTGCCTCTCAAGCACTCTTTTGTCTGCCAATCTGGTTCTGCCATGGTCCTCTTTGGATGACCCAGCACTCTGGTGAGGTCATAATTAAAGTTCAGTCTGTGATAACTAAAAGGTTCTTCTGCCCCTCTTGGGATACCCTTCAGTCTGCCTTCTCAGTCCAGTTCCCAGCCCCTTTTCGGTTACCTTCAAATCTGCGCTGCCCTAGAGCACCAACTCCCAAGCTGCTTTCCTGGAGTCCCTGTCACAGTCCATCATTCACTGGGTGAAGTTCCCTGCTCTTCATGCCTACTCCTGGGTCCTGAAAACTTCTTTGCTCTTTCTGAATGCCTTCTCCACAGAGGCACTTCTCCCTAGCATGTTTCACTGTCTACCCTCCCAGGGAACTTTGGCAGCTACTCCCAGGGACCATTCTCCTTCAGGACCCTACTCTCTTCCCTGTGGTTTTTAATCACAGCTCCCTCCAACTGTTTAATGAAGCTGTTTTATTCCAAGGCCCTGGTGTTCACCATGTTGACATCTGCCCCCATTAGCAGATCATCCTCTGGCTGTCAAGCAGTTAATTACGGAAGGAGTTTGGATGGTCCCCTTACCCTGTGACATGTGCCATTTACTCTAAAGTGACTCTGCTCAACATGTTAATCATTCTCTTTCCTGAGAGAAGCAGCATGGACAGTGCTTCAAATTCTGCAGCATATGGTAAAACGTTGTTTACCTTGTGGTAGGTAGAAATAGACCCTCTTTACAGGAAGGGCAAATATCCTATTTTTAAAGGTGCAAAAGTCACTGAGGCACTTATATCTTACTGAAATGGCTCCCACAGTCACACAGGAAAAATGGGACAGGCACTTTTGAAAATTCTACCCTTCAGTGCCTTACCCAAGAACTCATTGCAGGTCTGTTAGGAGTGGGAACAGAAATCATGAATCATAGATTCCAACCTTGAACCCTAGCCTCTTTCCTTAATAATCTGTTATAATATACTTTCTGTTATGTTTATATTCATTCCATTCTGCCTATTGGTCAGCAGGGAATACTACACCAGTGATGAATAGAGGTAAATGCTCGCTGAACCAAAACATATTGCTTTAGGGGTGACACTCTTGATCTTCAGCTTGGAATATACTAGGGTTGAAATGCTGAACTGGAATATCTTGTTCCTATTTCCATCCTTCAATTGGTCTCAATATAATTTTTTTTATTGACAATGTCATAAATGTACATGATACTTAACTGAATGATGAATACTATGAGATAGCTTTCTCCCCCAAAAGTATTAAGTCCATGTCTTGAAAAGAAAGTCTTTCAAACCTGGGGTGAAAATATGGCCCCATTGAAGTCACTGCAAAACTCCCACTGAGTTCAATGGGGCAGGATTTCACCCTAGTTTATTAAGCATCCACTAAGTATTTATTAGTTGAGTGTACTAGCAAATAATTTTGTTAATCCACATGAAGTTTTTAAGATATCAGAATGAATCCCCACAGTTTTACACAGCTTCTCTAACAAGTTCCCCCATTATAATTCCAACCATTGAAATGTAAATAAAGTCTTCAAGTGTTATAAACAAAAAACCTCACATACACACACAAACTGAAAGTGAAGGTGAGAAATGTCAAAATAACAAATTTAAGACATGAGATTCAGCCCTTCCCATTTCCCTAGGAAAAGGAGACAAAAAATAACCTACTGAAAAGATGTTTCCAATTCCCCATTGTAGCAGTCGAGGAATCTTACCTGAAGAGTTGTTCTAAAAGTTTACTAAATCAATAGGGTTGTTAGTGTGCATAACTGCTCACAAGTGGGAGTAGGTTCACAATCCAGCCCTTAAAAAGAATTTTTGTTTTGCCTTGCTGCATTTCAACACCGCACCATTTAACAAGCTCTCAAGAAAAACAAAAAGGTTTTTGAATATGTTGGGAGGGAAGGGAAAACCCATGTGTGTCTGGGACAATAAAATAAACAAACTTAGGGCCAGATTGATACCTTGTGCCATGAGTAGGCCCACTGAAGTCAGTTTGGCCCTCAGTTAAAAGGGTGATACTATTAGACAATTTACTACTATATTCTAATTTTTTTAGAAGTATCAATGAAATAGCACATTCTTATAACAAGCTATATTAATGGTCTTGGAGGGTCTGTATCTTTCCTTTCTGTTTTGTGAAAAGGGTAGTGTAAGATATTATTAATCAAGACCTAGTTACTTTTAAAACTTTGAGGCATTTTATTTGTTGAACTTCTTTCTCTCCTTCCAACTTCTTGTATGAGCACATGTGCAGTACAATATAAATTTATACTCTGTTCATCTGTACATTACCCCTCAGAGCAGGTATTCTTCAACAATCACAAACTGCCATGCTGCAACAAGTGAGTGGCCACCTCATCTGGTATTCTGCCTTCAATAGCAGCTTATACTCAATCCCCAAAGAAATCGGAAAAAACCTACACTATGCACTATAGGAAGGTAAGACACTTCGCTACACCATTTAGTGATCCTTCCTTGAGGACTCCTTTCTTTTCTGCATAAACTTATACAACTGAAGTCTTACTTGAATCAATATTTGCCTTTTAGTCTTACTAATTTATATCATTTGATGAAATCCTGAAGTTCCATAGGTGAACCACAGATGACATTAAAAAGCCTTTCCTTTTCATACATTTTAAGTTTTTGCCTTTTAACATGAAGGCAAACAGGGAGAGAGAAACAATAGCAACTGCAGAGCACAAAGCATGTGATGAATGCTTAGCTGCCATTAGAGTGCTGTTCATAGACTATATGATAGAGTCAACTTCATCATTCTTACTGAAAGTGCAATTGCTTCCTCTGAATATGTTGACAGAGTGGTACAAGTCCATAGATTATTGCTGCTTGCAGAATGGTTTATCATGTTTCAAATTTAGTGAGGTATGAAAAATACGAAAGCTAATGTTTTTGTAAAGCACAAGATCATAAAAATGAACTTGGTTGAGTGTCTCTTTGCAGATTTTAAATTCTGTCCCAGACAAGGAAAAGGGAAACAGATGTGGAAGTTGTCCAAGACACCTGTCCTGAAATAAAGGATACTGCACATAAGGATAACGGCACCATGACTCAGTTGAAATGGAGAAGAAGCTGTAGAGTAACAGGAAGCACTTAGGCCTTGGGGAAAAAGAGTTACCATAGTAAGGTGGAGACAAGGTGGATATATTTGAAGAGGGGAGAGGCTAAAGTCAGGGTCTCCAGGACCTCCACCACTCCTGGAGTCTTCAACAGGGCAGTGGAAGAGGCTCAGCACCTTGCTAAATCAGGCTGATTTGGGATATGCCCACAACAGCAATCAGATTAATGGGCCTATTAGGTAGCATCATTGGGGCATTTGTAACTACCAAGCACGTTCCCCAGCTGGCAGTGGGAGAAGTGTCTACGTATAGACAGCTCTGAACAATGAACCTACGATTCTGCAAAGGGCTGGTACTCCCACCACCTAAAAACAAGATTACAGAAACGGATACCAGGAGCCATACTGGTATGCAGCAAGCTTAAAGAAGAGAGCAGTTTCATGTGAAGAATAGGACAGGCAATTTATCAAATCACCCCGTAAGGAAGCACATATCCTGAAAACTCCCTTGCTCAAAGCCAGATAAAGAATGAAAATGGGGAAGAGGAAATCAGATTTTGGAATGTGGGAGCAAGGTAGGAAGCTACCAAAACAGCTAAAATAATTAAAGAAATTGATTGATATTATCTTGATGTCCTTTGAATCAATAAATGCAGTTGGAACTTGTCCATCTACATGTTAGAGAAACAAATAAGATCATCTACTCCAGGAATGCGGATGGTAGACATGAAACTGGTGCAGCAATCCCAGTGTCAAATGAAACAGAGCAGGCCCTGACTGAGTGGAAACCAGTCAATGAAAGAATTATTAGAGCTTGCTTTCAGACTAGAGTCTTAAACTATCAGTCATACAATGTTATGCACCAACCAATGAAAAGCCAGATGGAAGAAAAAGTGTTTTTTTTTATTTGTTACAGAGAGTAACCAAGGTCCCAAAACATGATATCAATAGTGACTACAGGTAATTTTGACCACAGGAGGTTGGAAGTAACAATGATGAATTCGATAATGTTATGGAAAAATGCAGCAGGGTTTGGACATTTACAGTATGAACCACCTGGTGATAGGTGGAACAATATTTCCTCATAAATAAGTTCATGATGTGATGTGGAACTCCCCAGATAGCACTATAAAAAACCAGATAGATCTATATTTCAAGAACATCTAATGAATGTGCATACAGAAGAGCAGATGTGGGCAGTGACCATAATCTTTGTATCACGAAATTGAAGATCAGGTTGAAGATGAAGGTGGTGAAAAGACAACTGAACCCCAATAGTGCACAATTAAACGATAAGCACAAAAAATGCTTTTCAGCCTTAACTGAACAATAGGTTATATTCTAATGAGAAAAATAAAGTGCTGAAACTCTTTGGGAAATCAGAGCATCCTGTCTAGACAGTGAAAAGAGACAGTTCTAACAACAAAAATCTAAAAGCGAAGAATGGATCAGTGATACTATTTGGGCAGTAGTAAAAAAGAGAAGTGCAAATCAAAAACTCACGAATACTGAAGACCTGTGAAGAGACAAGCAAGTGGCAAGAAGAATACAGCACTCCAGACCGAGGTAACAGGATTACTAGAAGAGGCAAAAGGGCATATATTTATAGCAAATGTCAAGAAGCTGAAGGTGTTAGCCAAAGGTGACCTTTCAACCTTGTATAAGACAAACAAACAGCTAATGGGAAACTTTTGCAGAACTCGAGGCTCTATTAGAGATGCAAATGGAAAGACTTAGTACAGAAGAGCAACTAAGAAAAAGAGGCAGAAGATTTTCAGGCTGTTTTAAATAGCCCAAGCAAATGACTAGAAATGTGGTGAAGACCTGCCACTAGCACTTGATGTTGATTTAGGAGCTATTACAATGGAAAATGCTAGAAAAGCCATCAGTAAACTCAACAATGTGAAAGCAACTGAAGAGGATAACTTTACGGGAGGGGTGCCCAAAGCAAGTGACAACATAGCCCTCCAGATTTTCCTTGTGTTTTTGGAAAGAATATGGAATGAAGAAAAAAAGAGTCCAACCCCGTGAAGAGAGTAAGATTGCCAAAAGAAAGTTGACCTTACCAACCACAACACCTAGGGAGGAAAAACATTATTCAGTGCCTGGGAAAAATCCTGTACATCATCATCATCCTGGAACATATCAAGAAACAAATAGATCTTCAATTTAGAAAGGAACAAGCAAGTTTTAGACCATTGAGATCACATGCAGATCACATTGTTCTAGAATATGTCAGAGAACAGCAAAGAGTGAAGTGGCAAGCAACTTTTGTGATAAATTCTATAGATTTCCAGAAGACTTTTGACAGCATGCACAGAGAGTCTTTGTATGTAGCGTTGTAGCTGTATTGATCCCATACCAAAGAATGTCAGCAACAATAATCTGAGTAAACAAAAATGTATAAAATAATGCCATACGTGCAGTCAGAGATTATGACATCAGCCCCCAGTGGTTTGGTGTGACAATTGGAGTAAGACAAGAGTGAATTATGTCTCCATGGCCATTGACTAGGTTACAAGGAATGTAACTGCAGAAGACAACCAAGGAATTTTATAGACAAATGATAAAGCACAATTGTATGACCTCGGTTTTGCTGAGAACATTGAACTAAGCAGGACAACACATCACTTCATGAAAGAGACCCAGGTTTTGCAGATACAGCAAAACAAGTTGGTTAGTTCATCAACAAGGGGAAAATAAAATGTGTGTCTATTAATGTCCCAAAGGTACCCATGAGAAGTATGACTAGAAAAAGTAAGTCATTTTACTTATCTAGGGAGTGAGATGTGCAATGATCGTAACTCTATGCACAAGCAACAACTATTAAAAACAGCAAACAACTTTCATAAATATGAAAAGATCTGGAAGAATAGCATGATTGGCATGGACGCAAAGATGTCAATTTTACACCAGCCTCATGTCTGTCCTACTTTATGGAAAAGAGCCGTGGAAATCTACAACAGAAACTGGTAAGATTAACTCATTCCAAAGTAAATGCCTACAGATCTTCAGAGTCCATTGGAAAGAGTTTCTTGCAACATCAGAAATTCTGAGCAAAGTAATCTAAAGCATCAATTACGTTAAGACATCAACCATGGACATATTTAGAACACACTTTGAGGATGCCACCAATACAACTTCCATGCCAAGTGATAATATGGACACCACCTAGAAAGAGAAAGAAGGCAACCTAGAGAAACACCGCACAAAACAAGGAAGAAGCCAAGTGCATCAACATGATACTCATAAATTTGAACAGAACAGCACAAAACTGAACTACGTGGCAGGAACTGGTGGACAACCGATGCACCAAGGATGCAGAAGGACAAAAAAAGATGAGATAGCATGAGAGAGTTATCATATACAAATTGTATATGAATGGAAGGAACAAGCCAGGGAAAATGAAGAGAAGGGAAGACAGACAGGCAATACTGTAATCTCAGTCCAGTGAAGATAAGAACAGACTGAAGGAGTAGGTGTTGATTGCCTTCTCTCTAACTATTCTGACCCCATGATCCTACTCCGCAGCATGCTTCTTATGTCTATGGGACTCACTATTACCATCACTACACTGACTCATCTGGATGACTAAGTGATGAGACACATTATAAATGTTTGTTCAGATCTCCTAGTACACATTATATTTCCTGTATGCTGGCTGCCCTGGGGTGAGATTCCTAGTTGTTGATCCAGCAAACCCCTGGAACACAGAGACAGAGTTACAGAGTTCTCTTGATTGTGCAAGTTCTGAGAACCCGAGTGGGTTCCCATGACTAGTTAGTTACTCACCACTCTTCGATCCCATTTTAAACAGCACTCATTTTTGTCCACTTCATTAGTGCTCTTCAGGATCCACAAAGTAGCATTCTGACAAGTATAACAGCCCCACCTTTCAGTGTACTCTGTGAGGCTTTCCACTAAGACTAGGTACACCTCATCCTCACTTCCTTAGGTGCATGACACATGCCAGATGGGATAGTCAGACCACCAGCATTTTAATATTAACGTGCTTGAAAGGATACAGTAATTCCCATCATGCCTTAATTCCCCCAGTCCCCTTGCCCCCCCCAGCCGCCACCCCACTCCCAGCATTGGGCCGTTACACCTGCTCCCAGCCTCAGTTGGGAGCAAGGGGGCACAAACAGGGACAAGGGGGGGTGCAATGTGAAAAGTTTGGGGATCACTGGTCTAGTGACTGAAACCCGTGCCTGAGAATGCCTTTTCTCAAGGCATCAACAGTTATGAACTGACATGTAGTGCGTTTACTTTTAAGTGCTCCTATTTACACGTAGATCTCATCAGCCTCTCTGATCATCCCATGCCTTAAGTCACTCTTCACTTAGCGCTTGATTGGTTCAGACCTTCTCATCCTCTATAGGAACCCTCTGGGAGTGGAAATTAAGAACAGCAGGGGAATAAGCGATCTGGGAGAGAAATATTTGTGTAATGAACGAAAATTAACTTTGGAAGAGCTTAGCCCTGGGAATTACACCTGTTGAAATCAAATTAGTGAGCACCCATGTCATAGGTGATTTACAGATTTGAGTTTGCATTGCATCTCTTGTTCTCCTACAATATACATCCAAATTACAGGGCTGAGGCTTTGGGAAACAGCATTTATCTAAACATTGTCAGGAGAAGCCATTTCATTTATATTTTAGTGTATTAACTGGATATATTATTGATCCATGCTTCATCCAATTTTGGCTTCAGCAGCATAGACAAAAATATGATTTGAAAAATGTCTGTTCTGGCTTTCCCCCATCAGAGCAATACTGATAACCAGAGTTCATGAAAATCTATATAATACTTAGCTGTACTAAAGACTTTTGAATCAATACAGTTTGGAATAAGACTATGTATTTTGAGAAAGCTTCTGGAACTGGCAGTCAGGATTTCTAGGTTCTGTTCTTCACTCTTATGTATTTCCAGACTCATCCTAATCTTGGCAGAAAATGGAACATAAAAAGATGATAGCAACTGCACCAGGTCCTGGTACAAGAGAAGAAAATTGGTATTTTCTTGCAGTTTGCTCATGGCTATTTCCCCTATTTATGATTCCAAACAAAGAGGGCGGGAACCACTGCTCTACATCCTACCACCACACTGCTGCATCTCTTGGTTCAGTCAGTCCTCTAACACAATTGGACAGAAAATGGTCTACTTTAAATAGGTCCAAATCAAGAGCATCTTGTCACAGCACTGAGCTAGGGTGTTGCTTTTGTTTTTATTTTGAGCATTTCATTGGACATCTGATCTTAGCAGCATGGTCACACTGGCCATTGTGCCACTTAATGTTTTACAACTTCATACAACTGAAGATCATTGCAACAGAATAATGGTAAAAAGAAAAATCTTTTGATAAAAGTTAGGACAGGAATACATGAACATCATCATGGAGTAATACAAGTATGTTCTCCAAATTCTGTACACTTCAAAGGGAAATGGACATGAAGTATTGGGTGAGCATTCCTTACTAGTCTTCTTGATTTTAAACAGATTTTTAGAGACAGCAGTGGGAATGGTCACTATTTTAAAAGTATTTCTTTTAACATTCTCCCCAATTCTCATTACAGACCAAATCTTTGAACTCTGGGTAAAGAGCCCATAAACATGCTTTGCATATGAGGTTCTCCTTATGGGACTGGTATAAGGAATCCTTCCATTACTTATTACTCAAAATATTATTGTTTCTGTTATGGTAGCATCTGTTCGATCTAACCAAGATAAGGACCCCAATGTATAGGTACTGTACAAAGAGAGAGTAAGATGGTTCCTTCACTGAAAAGCTTAGTCTTAAGAGACAAGACAGACAAAGGTAGGGAGGATGGAACGCAATTTACAAATGGAGAAAACAACATCATGGATTAGAGTCCCATGCATCAACAATAACCTCACTATTAATGCAGTCAGAGTTCTAGTAGCTTTAGCCTCTTGGCAGGGAGGCTGGCCAGCAGATCCTCATAGTAGCAAATCTAAGAGACTTGTCCTTACACTAGACCAAACCCCACTCAGCAGTGCTAGGGAGAGCTTACCTTCCTCATAGCATGCTGGAACTATTATGCAGCTGCACATTTGATAGTTTGCCTCACTTAGGACCTTCCATGCACATGTATGAGGTCAGGATAGAAGAAAGTCTGAGTAATAACTATTTGCGTGACATATTGAACATGGCTGATTTTATTCCTATCCATTTATTTCTTGACAACATCTGATCAAGTCTTTGTCATACTTTCCACTTTCATCTATAACATGGCTCTGACAACACCACCTTTTGCACCTCTAGCTGCTCCAGCTATTGCTACGCACTTGCACTAGTGGGAATTAACCCTTAAGATGAATGAAGGCAGAAGAATAGCTCAGGCAGGACTCCACTTCTAGTTTCATAAACTGCTGCAGTAAAGCAATTACAGTCTAATGGAATACGCAGACATTGTGGCAGGAATTTTTATTTCATTCAATTTTACAATCACAAAATGAAGTGCACAGCTGCCATCTAGTGATAAAAGAGATTAGTACATTAGTACACATGTCCCAAATCTTGCCCCTTTTCACCAGCAGTGTCTATACTGCTTAGCTCACATACAGTCAAACAGTGAGTTTTAACATTCTGTGGCACAATGAAGTGCATGCCTAAACTAGGTCATTTAATGATGGTCTAATATTTCCTATAGAAAGGCATTTAGTTGGCCAGACATACAGTGTCCTTAATCAGCCCATTAGAGCTCTTTTATAGGATACATTTGTCTTAAGATACAGAAACAGTGGTCAGGTCACATCGCTATTATTTAAGGTTGTTACAACACATTTTTCTAAAAAGACCCTAAGTTGAATCATGGTACATAGTTTCATAGCCAGGGCAGCTTCTTTTTTGGTCCGTTCAGTAGGAAAATATAAACCCAAGCCAATCTTTAAGGTCAAGGAGTGTAAAAAAATAAATACCGGAAAGGCATTGCTTTCTAACCTCTTTGCCCTCCTAATTTAGAAAGGTTTGAAGAAAGAAAAGAGAGACAGACAGACAAGCTATAACATAGTCCAACAGTTCTGGGATTTAAGGATGATGGGGTGTGTATTCCACGGGGCTGTAACCCATATAGTATGATTTATGTATCATTCATGTATAGTGTGACTGTGTATTATCTGATGCAAAGTATGTCATATAAGGTGTTTTTGGAGTGCTCATGTCATACTGAACATTATTGTTAGGGTAACATGTTTCCTGCAATGTCACATATATGTACACATGGCTTGAATAGATGCAAACAAACACAAAGCTGAAGGTACTGTTGTGGGGGCCCAATCCCCACACTGCAAGAGTGTGTCCCAATTAAGAGGTAAGAGACCAGACCACTATTTTTTGGTTAACCACTATTTAACTTTTATTGAAGTATATAGGGTTATAAAAAAGGAACAATGAATTAAATGAAAAATTCTACTAAGCCAAGCTAAACAAATTACTAAAATTCCTATTACCACAATTAAGAAAGGTGCAGTCCTTATTAAATCCCATGTACAAGCCACATTCCCAAACTCTACTTCCCTAAGACATTCCTTATTAAATCCCATGCACACCAACCCCTCATAAAAGCCACATTCCCAAAACTCCCTAAGACATTCAAAAAATCCACCAAGTACAAATCAACAGTCTAATAAACAAAAATTCAAGCACTAGCACCACTACAACCACAATCCCACTTCCCGTGCCCAACCCCGAGGCAAAACCTCAGTGCCAGACCCGGCTGGTGAAATCCAGTAGGGTAAGGCTCATACAAGTCAGAGAAAGAGCACAATCCGTGGGCGAAAAGAATTATTCCAGCTTGACACACACACACACACACACACCTGCAGGACACCACGAACACCTTGTTTCTTCCCCTTGCTGCACAGAAACCATGAGTCACGGCCCAGTGAGGCTAGCCATGGGCTGTTTGCAGCTAGGAGTTACAAGGGTCAGCTGGGATGCCTGGCGGGGAATACAAGTGGATTTATTTGTTCATTTCACTTTTTCACTCTGCTGTTGCTCAGACTGGATTGTGGGAGAAGCATTAGAGGTATCAACCTCCAGCTTGTTTTTAATCTGTGGGTTAGTAAGTTTAGAGCAGTGATAATACATCCACATACAACCCCCCAAAAAACATTCCCCAATTTAAATCCCAAATTTGACCAGATTATATTTACCACATGTGGATGTTATCTCTGGAGTGACAGACAGCAGACCTGCATCTTGTTTTCTTGAGATAGAAGATGAAGTGTTAGAGAACAGCCCAGTGTTCAATCAGCTCAACTAAACTTAGTTCTTCCTGACTGCAAGCAGCCATAATCAGAGCCCACCGGTCTGGTACCAACCAATTGCGTGCTTTTCACCAAACCTTGCACTTGTCTAGTTCGGTGTTCAATCAGCTCGATTAAACTTACAGTTCATCCTGACTGCAAGCAGACATAATCAGAGCCCACCGCAACCATTTGCAGTGATTGAACACCCCCTGCTATCCCCTTCAGATATGCCAAGGTGTGTGGCCTTGCAATCCCGGGTAACCAGGTGAACAAAGAAAATCAGTAAAAGAAAAATCCAAAAGCAGAAAAAGATATGCAAAAAGAGAAAAAAAACTGCAGGCAAGGGGGTTTAAACACTCTTCCTTGTGAAGAGTGGGGAGATATCTGGGGTTGGTCAGATCCCCAGGCGACACGACAGGCTGCTAACCTATCATCTCTCCAACGTGTCCAAACCAGAACCCCAGCTTTATGGCTGAAACCCCAGAAAATTAGCATATCACCCATTAACATGGAAACTCACTGACCTTGGCCAGTAAATTTTTCTCATGAGCTCTGCAGCTGTTAGCCATAATTTATCTTATCACCTTCTACAGGGCTGGTTCAAACCAGTTTGGGACACTGGTAGTGAGTTTCTTAGAAAACTGTTATTGTCTGCAGTTTCTGACTCTGGAAGATAACACCACCTACTTTTTTTTTTCCCTCTCTGATTTGAGGCTTAACATGTTTCATTCCATCCCAGGCTGGAGTCTGGCCATAGCAAGAAACAAGTGAAAAATTCACTTCTAACAATTACCTGTATGCATGCCTCTGCAGGGTGTGAACAATGGACTGGCCTAAGCACCTCTGAACACTTCGGCTCAAGTGGAAGAACTCAGGACCATTGACGGACGTGGCTGATCATCTGAGCCCAGGGGCGAGGAAACTTGTTAAAAGAGGCAACTTTGTCTCAGAGCTCTCCCATGGAATCTATCTTCCAAGCAACACCAAGGACTGAGAATCTGCCCACAAGGGGCCGGGGGGGAGCCTGTCTGAGAAACTGCTGCCAGCCTGTGTGATAAGCTAACATCACAGACTGAAAAGCTACTGAAATGTTAATCTTCATTTAGGTTGCAAGTTACCTTTTAGTTAATTATGACCAACTCCTTGATTTATTATTAATCTCCTGATTTATATTAAACTGATTTATATTCACTTAAAATCTTGCTGTAGTTAAACTTGTTTATCTAAAACAGTGCATGTAAATAAAACGTATGCAGAGACCTCACAGAGTGACGGAGCTCGGGCATATCCATTTCTTTGATAAATTGACAGACAAATGTAAATGAGCTTGCAGGATGCAGTATACAGCACTGAACCCTGTAAGTCAGCAGTTCCCAGGATTGCATCAGGGACTGGGGGGGTGTTTGCTTAGAGTCTATCACACAAGTGGCTGGCCTAAAATGCTCCTTAACTAGGTCAAGGACCGATTACTCACAGGAAGCTGGGCATCAGCTGACCCAGGAGTGGAAGGTTCACACAGCAAAGCAGAGCATATCAGGGCCCAGGAGTGAAGAACTGGGGTGACAGCTACACACCAGTCTACACTACAGTGGAGAAACATCACATGGCGAAATGTTTTTAAAGGAAGGACATATTGTTCCTTAAGATTATGTGGGTATCACACATTCAGAGCCAAATTTCTTCATGAATTTCATATGACTTTTATTCCAAATAGCATACACCCTATATAGCTACACAAACACCAGAATAGCTGGGAAATAACGTTTTATGTTTTGTATAAGCAGAGCATTCATTTTGATTGGTGGTTTACTGGGTATAATGCTGGTGGTGAGTAAACTGCAAAAAAATCCAAGGTTCAACATATGAATTCAGCTTGGATATGCATCAAATAAGCAGTATGCATTAACTTCTTTTAGTTTGTTTCAGAAATAGAGCACTGAAGTCCGCTAAGGGGACAGATAAATCCCACTGAAATCAGTGTACCAGTTGCCACTTTGGTCAGCAGGTCTAGTGGTCAGGGCCTGCCATCCCAATCTCACTTTTCACCGAATATGTCCAGGACCATGTGGGGAGGGGAGTGCTAATGGGTCAATTCCTTATCTGTAAAACCCTAGCCCTGTCTGTCCCAGGGCTAGGCAAAGGGGAATCTGGGATGGGGAGGTAGACCCGGGGCCCCCCAAATCCACCAGGTCCCTGCCGAGGGCCCTAAAAGCAGGCTGGCCTATGCTTGGCCCACCTCCTGCTCACCCTTCCCTGGGCTACTTCCCATCCCAACCCAATGTTTCAGTTTGGGGCATGGCTAATGTTTAATTATAGTCCTTTGCACCAAACCTCCAGAGTCTCAGGACTGATGCAGACAACCCTCTCATGCCCCTCATGGTTCTCCCTACCTCTGGGGTGAGATCTCAAGGTGGGAGAAAGACACTCAGTTCAATCACCTCATTAGAGCTTCCACGCCTGTATCAGAGCAGCACTCCTTCTAAGAATTGCTTCTTTTCCATCCCACCTTCCTGGGCTGCTAGAATTCCCCCCTTTTTAATACTGCTCTTTTCCCCAGGAGCATGCTCAGCACCACTGGAGAGACAGAGGGAGCTTTTCCAGCCTAGTACTGCAGCCTTTCCCCTGCCTCAGTCTAAGTGAGAGTTCTGTAAACCCCATCACAGGAAGCGTCTTTCTACTGGCTTCACTGGGTTCTAGTATTGTAGTCCAAGGCACAATCTGAAGGCCTGGAAATAAGATTACACACAGGATGATTTTGATTTAACTACTGTTTTGAAATCCAACTCATCTGTTGAAGTCTGAATATGTGGAGAAGTATGTACAGAAATCCATAGGGCTAGAAATTCTATCCACCTCAAAACTAATTCTGATCTGGGGCTCCACAATCTCTCATGTCTGTATCGTCTCTTATTAGCCATGATTTCCCTAAATATACTTTAGATGAAATTGTGCCCCACTGAAGTCAGTGGTAAACTTTGATTTTCATTACAACATTGCTAACACTCATCACATTAACAAGTCTATCCACTCAAATCCACATTAAAAAGCTCGGGCGGGGGACACTTTCCACTTGCATTCATTACTTACTACACACACACACAGCTATTTGGCAGATATGAAACTATTTATGACAAAGTCCCCTAAGAAAAAACCACCAAAAAGGCATCCTGGTAATAATCCCTCCTGGTTTGCTGGTCCCATGTTGCATTCAAAAATCAGATCTTCACCTTAGGCCTTATCTAACACATTCCAAACCCTGACCGAGACACACAACACAACAACTGCCTAAATGTAAACAAGGCAGTGTGCCTTTAATGCTTGTCAAAGTGGTCAAGTTAAAGCCATGTAGGGAGCACTCAGGAGTTCACCTTCTGGCAGAGCTGTGGTGTACAATTTTAAAAAAATTCATTGTGGCTGTGAAGTGCTACTGTTTGTGTAATGCAGATAAGGGGATGTGTAGCAAAGGGGTCAGGAGAGGATGGCACTGTTCGGCAAATGGTCACTATGAGGAGAAGCTGTGTGAGGAGGGCTGAAGGGAGGTGTGTAGGAACTGTGGGAGGGATGGGTTGGGGGCTACAGAGGGCTTGGAGCAAGGGCAATGGTATGTCTGTCAGTCTGCCCCAGTCCCTTCCTCTTCTTCCATCTTGCCTGCTTGCTCCCTTTCTCCTTGCCCAACTGGCACCAGTGGCAGCTCCAGGGACGAATGGATTCATGGCTACCAGGGTTGGCTTATTGGACACACTTGGCACCGACTCTGCCTGCAGCACCATGCTGGGGCCCTGCAGATTTGCATCTCTCCTCTGCCACTGTTGGGCTCCAAGGACACTCCCTGCTCATCCTGCTGCTGGGCAGCCAGGTGGCCCAGTGCCAAGCTGGCTCTGGTGCCTCCAGAGTGAGCCTTCACTTGCCAAACTGGGCTCTGCAAACAGGTAGCAAAGTGGCTGAGTTTCAGGGTGGCTAAGTCCCCTCTAGCTCCAGCTGCTTACACTTAGAAGTAGTAGGGCCATGGGCCAGGTGACGCCCCCTCTCCCTATGCCACCCCCCAAGCTCTGCAACTTATTCCCCCTTCTATCATTTCTACTCTTCCACCAACATCCTGCATAATGCACCCGACACGCCACTCAACCCTGGGCACCATAACATCCTATCACACGCCCACGCCACACCTTCTTCCATACACTTGGAACTGCCTCCCCCCGTGCACTCGGGCCCACGTTCAGCAAAACACTTAATTAAATGCGCATATTACAACCTAATTTTCCTTCATCAGACCCTTCCTAACAGACAACATACTCTGGTTCTGACTACGGTACCGTTCTACGCCTCTTTGCCCATGTGACAGGGTGGCGTGAGCAGCTATAAAATGAGCCCTTTGGAAGCCAGCATCCTGGCTAGAAGACCCAGAGCAGGAGGGACTTGGGTGGTCTGGGTTTCTGTCTCTGCATCTCTCCCCTTCACTCAGTTTGGGCAGCATCTCTTCTACCCGTCACCTCTTGGGCAGCACGCTTCCCCACTCTGAACTCCTCCCCGCAAGCGCATCCACAAACCCACATTCAGAGCAAGCCTTTCAAAAGCAGGCAACTCAAGTTCAGCTCATTTTTAAGAGCACCTGAACGATTTAGGAGCAGAAGTCCGATTGTCACGGGTCACTTAGGCATCCCAGTGTCCAAAACTGAGACTTGGGTAGTGACTGGTTTTTAATTTCATGTTCATCGTTGGGCACTTAACTACGCGAGCTGTCTGCCAGAGCGCTGAGCACCCGTCAGTCAGCGATGCCTGGCCCTTGAGCTCTGGGGTGGGGGGGGGGAGAGAGAGAAAACACCCGCTTAGCCGCCCAGACCGCCAGGGACCTAATCTTCGCCTTTCCAGGCCAGGCTGGAACACGCACACTCCGAGCTCCCCCGGCCGCCCTTGCCCCGAGCAGCAGCCCAGGGGGCGTTGACCCTAGGGGCCGTCGGGGGGCCCGTCCCGCCCGCTTTCCCAGCGCTCGCGCGCGCCGGGCCGCAGCAGCCCCTGCCAACCAGGGCGCCACAGCCCGTCCGCACAGGCCCAGAACAAAGCGGCGCCGCCGCACAGCTGCTGCCCGCCCCAGCCGGCGCACGGACCCTAACGCGGCGCCAGGCCCGCGCGGAGCCGAGCCGAGCCCCTCCAGCGGCCCGCAGCGAAGACGCGGCCGTGCCAGCGGCTGGCTCCGGCTGGGGGCGGGAGAGGTGAGCGGGCGCGTCCGGCGCTGCCCCCCGGGGCGGCCGGGGAGGGCAGAACTCCGTGGCCGCAGCCCCGACCGGCGGGCGCCTGGCCTGCTCCCTGCCGCGGGAGCCACGGCGCTGCCGGCCGCCGCCGGGACAGACCGAGGCAGGCGGCTGCGGCGGGGCCGGGGGTAACGCCTGCGCGCCTTGCGGTCTGCCCGGCGGGGGGGGGTCTCCTGACTCGTGCCCACTAGGGAGCACGTGCTTCTGCCCCCCACTTGTTCCCAGCAGCAGCCACCCCCCGCTGAAGGCTTCTGCTGGAGGCAGCGAGGCTCGCGCCCCGAGCGGGCGCTGGGAAGCGCTCTCCGCTCCTGGCTGCTCGGTCTCGGGCGGAGGGGCCGGCCTGTGCCGTGGGACTGACGGTAAGGGGCACGCGGCGGTGAGGGCTCTGCGAGCGGCGGGACCTTAGGGGGGCTGTTTACAGCGCTGTCACCCCCTCACCTGCGGGCAGAGCCGGGAGGTGAAATGAGCAGGAGCGCCCGGGCTATGGGTGACATTTGAAACCCGAAGAAGGAAATTCGAGCAGTTAATAGCAGTGGTTCTCAGCCTCTTTACCCTAGGGGCTGTCTGTGCAGCTCTGTGAGGGGCCCTCCTCCACCCCACATATTACCTGTACGGCTGAGGGCGTCACATGGGCGGCAAGCTGCCCCTGAGCTGAGAACCACGGTTTTATAGTAACTTCAGAACATAACCGTTGGTGTGTCGATCACCATTCAAATTCCCCTAGCTGCTGAGTCATCCTGTTGCTGACACACCTTGTACTACTTACACTTGCATCTACAGGTGCATGCAATTCAGCGTTACTTGTTAAAATTAACTTCACTACAGGGAGCTGTATTCTTCCCTATCACAACAACTTTGAACACTCAATAGATAAATTTGGACTAGTATTGCAAAAATGATTTTTGTCCAGGGAAAAAATTCCAGGTTCTGCAAAAAGAATCTATTTCACTAGCCCCACACTTTTCTATTTGAAATATTTTCTTGAGCATATAGAGACTGATTCTGGTTTCAAACTGGCATAACCAGAAATAGCTTCTTGTAAATAAATACAAGTTACACTACAGTGGGAGTGAGAGCAGAATTAGGCCCATGGTTTTGATATCAAATTTGCAAGGGGATTTTTTTTTAAGTGAATCCTAAAAATGTCTTAATCATCCTAGCAGCTTTCAAAAATGTCAGCATTTTAGAGACAAGAAATCCTGCATCTTGACTAGGAATTAGACTAGGTGACCCTTGCAGTCTCTTCTAATGGCTATGGTTCTATGATGCTATGTTGGAGAGGGACTTACTTGTTGGTACACCCATTCATGGCTGGACATAGCATTACATTTCTTTTCTCCCTAGAAGCCCCCTGCCAACAGTCACTCTGAACCTGGGATAGTCCAGCAGCTCCACCTCTTCTTGCAGCTTGGCCCTCCAGCCATTTCTCTTCGAGGAGAATAGAAAGTCCAATAGACAACGCAGTGTTCTTATATCTGGTTCTCAGGCCCATGGGCCTTACATCCTGAAGAAGAGGGTATAAGTTGTCTTATCACCTTACAGCGGAGGGCTTCACACCACTTTCTCAGTGACTAATAGGGGAGCCCAGGCCCATTTTCTATATGGAGTTCCAGTCCTGAGGCCTTAGGATGAGCAACAAAGATCTCCATCAACTGCCACACAGTACTTCTAGCCTTCCTTTAAGCTATCACCTCACTCCTTTCTGGGGCTCTGTAACAACCAGCACCCCCCCCCAGGGCTTCTTCACGGAGGTGTAAGTTTTACTCTTGCCACTCAATATTTTCTTCTTGCCCTGCAGAAGCCCACCTATTTTTTTATAGATCACTACTGCTGAGTCAGTAACTCTTAACATTCTTCTCTACAACCATATTCAGTCCCAGACTGCCTCTTTTTGTAGCATCACACACACCTCATCTTTTAATTACATCAGGACCATCTCCAGGTGTAGCCTAGTGGGTTAATTGGCCTCTGTATGGGGCCAGTTTCACCACCTGTGTGGGGATAGGCCTCTCATCATGCAGCATTTTTCCCAAGGTGATGTTAGTATTCTGATAGGGCAGCAGGAGTTTTTAATGGCATGCTGATGAGAGGAAGTTTGGGAATGTTATGGAATATTAATATTCACTCTTCCAACATTGAAGAGCACCATAGTGTCCTATCCCACTGGTCTTTTTACATATTTTCCTGATTCTGTTCTATTCTTTGTAAGCTGTAAACAATGTAAGAGACCTGTCGAGGCTCACAGACTGGCACAATATCCCTCTCCAGCGGGGGGGGACAGGAAGATGAGATAACATACTATCCAGTTTCTTCCCCTCTCTGAGAGATTAGGACCCAGCAGGTTGTGAGGTTGGGCCTATAGATAGTAATATTTTCTGTGAAGTGCTAGACACAATTCAGTCTGATTAAGATCATGACAAATAATTCCTGTTTCTGTAGGGAGAGCTTTGGTATGCCCAAGCATAAGGGGCATACAAGAGGTTTTCTTCTACTGCAGCAAGAGACCCTGTAATGGGAGAATGAAAGGATATTTTTAATTGGATATTTTCATATAATACAAATAACAGTTAGAAATAACATTACAAATAGGAAGACATTTACTAAAGTGATACTGATTGCTATGTGTTAGTAATATATAAAATATGAATACAACTATTTAGGCTTGAGTGCTCCAAAATTCAAAATACTTTTCAAGTTTGTTGCCTAGTAGGTGAATTTTTCCTTCAACATCATTAATAATTAACTTCAGTTATTCTTGTTCTCTGTGAACACAGATGTTTCCTAACCCATAGGGCTCACCAGAAAATGAGAATTCTGTGTCATGAAAAATTTTGAGGTTTTGGAATTTGTTTTCCTTCTGCATTGGAACGAAACCAAAACCTTTTGAAATTGTTCACAGAACAACTACAAGGAGTGGGAGAGAGAGCTTTCTAATCACTGGACTATTGGCTGTTCTGGGGTGGGTGTCTCTCCCTCCGTTCTGCCTTTAACATCTGATGGAAATTGTTTGCTGTACTGGTTGGGTCATTTTGGAAGCATCAGGAAAAGAAAAAAATAGAAACATTTTGAAAGACATTCTTAATTATGCTTTCTTTAAACCACATCTCTGTCTCCTAGTTTGACAACTGTTGTGACACATGGTGATGGCTTGCATTGGTTAGAGAACTTTAAATGCTATACTTAGTACAGTTAATGAAACAAAGCTGGATTTTCATTATAAAGAGCTGATGGTTGCTTCAGATCCGTCACTCTTCTGCACTCATAATTAGTTTTTAAAACTCTATTTCACATATAGAAGAAAAAGAGTTACAGTTACTTTTGCTGTTTGGGACAAGGTGAGAAAGTGACATAAGTGAAACATTCAGTTCACCCCTCCAAATTCTCCTGATAAATGTGGCATGGCTGTTTATACTAATCTTAAAACCCAAGGACTTGATCCAAATCTAACTGAAATCAATTGGAGTCTTTCTGAGGACATTATTGGATGCTGGATTGGACCCAAGAAGAATAAATCCCAGAATGATGGGAAATATATACTTTTATTATTCAGTGTAATAAACTGAAATGCTTCATCATTTCTTTTCTCCATTGTGTGGTATAACTCTATTAGAAATACAAACATTTCATTTTCCACTGATTGTGGGGGGTTTTTTTGGTCCATCTTCATTTGACAGTTTTATTTTCCCCTTCCCCCCTTGTGTTTTAAATGGAGCAGAATTCAATATAGATCTGATATTTTCTTCCTTTTTTTTCCCCCCCTGGTGCATCAGAATTGTTGATGATCCCCAAGAATGTATACAGCTCTCAAACAGTGCTGGTTAACTACTACCACAGAACCAGAGAGAATGAGAAAGACAGCACATAACTACTATATGTGGTTTTGTGAATGGCCTCCCAAAAATACAAGTCATCTAGCATTCATCAAGAACATTTATTTTAAAAAAATGCTATTTGGAATCAATATGAAGGGCATTCATTTTAATTAAGTTAAATTGTGAGCTTAACAATGTGGCATTGCCCCATTTTAATTATCTTACTAAATGGCATAGTTAAACAGAGAGTATGTTGGAAAAGTTGCTTACTGATGGATATTTGTGTGTCATTGGCCACATTGAAAAGTGATTCCTTTTTCCTTCCTTTTTCCAGCCTGTTTGTCCTGGTTAATTAATTACCTGAACTGCTGTTTGTCCTATAGACATGAATTATTCTCAATTCATCACCGCAGTAAGTGCAGCAAGAAAGGCATCTCCAATAAGACTGCTGAGTGAGTACATGCTGGCCACCCCTTACCTGACAGCTCCTAAGCCATGTTGCCCTGTTTTCTGAGCTCGCCATGACATTTTAGATAAATATCAGTGAAGTCTTACAAGAAAACTGGGGGCAATTACAAGCTGACTAATATATGCATAGCTAACAGATGTGCTGGGTGCCTTATTTGCTTTCAGTGGGTAAAGGCAGCAGTAGCTGAGGCATTTTGCCTTTGATCCATAAAATGAATATGCACTGTACCCAATGGAAACCATACCAGAAAGAGAAAAGAGATGGAAATAGGAACATTGTTTAATTCTTTTAAACTCATGCCAGAAAATATTCCTGCTGATGCCCCTGCTTCTGTAGCTGCGTGGCTGTTGTTGTGATTTTTATTGCTGAATTTTTATTAGGTGTATAGGACCAATTGACTATTAATAACTTCAGTTCAAGCAGAAGTCCTGAAACTCACTCTCCTCTTTCCTCACACTGCTGACTGCCTTAGCCTGCCACCTGAAAGAGACTCAAACTCACAGACTTAGAGGCCAGAAGGGACCATCATGATCATCTAGTCTGACCTCCTGCATATTGCAGGCCACAGAACCTCGCCCACCCAGTCCCCTAACCGCTGGCTGAGTTACTGAAGTCCTCAAATCTTGATTTAAAGACTTCAGGTTACAGCGAATCCACCATTTACTCTAGTAAGTTACTCTAGACCTTACCAGAAATATAGATATGCTGAGTAGCTCCTGTACCTCATCCACTAATTGTTTCACTCCATTACTGTTTCTTCCTTGCCGCGCTCTGTACAGCTGCTTCTAGACTATTCGCATACCGTACATGCTATTGTTGATAGTTGACTGCTAACCATTTTTTCCTCCATATGGAACAATCTACTCCTGTACCACCAGTTGAGGCCTGTGGAGCCAACTGTAGAATCAGA
The DNA here is from genome assembly GCA_007922155.1 of Mesoclemmys tuberculata. NCBI lineage: Eukaryota > Metazoa > Chordata > Testudines > Chelidae > Mesoclemmys > Mesoclemmys tuberculata. The sequence continues at coordinate 26,647,443 of ML675624.1, read as the reverse complement.
GCCTAAAAACATACACCTTTTGTAACTGCTTTTAGCCTACATTCCATCCCTTCCTCACTGTGGGCCAAATTCTTCCCTTGGATGTAGGCTGGCAATTGACATTTCACTTCAGTGGACGTTATGTGCATGCACCTGAGGGTAGAATATGGCTCTCCTTTGTTATTCTAGATACTCTTTACTAGCATGCTTCAAGTGGTGTTTTGATAATTTCTGAATTTATAAACAGGAGCATTATGTAATATGTCTTCTGTAGAAAACACTAAACAAACAAAGTAAAAGTGTTGCTTTCAAAAACAAGAGTTGTCAATATTTTCCCCCACAAGGTATAGCATTAAGATATTAGATGTTAAAAGTTTAAAAAGTCATTATAGTCACAGAAATTGCTTGTTCTAATGGGTAGAAAAGCAATCCAGACGGAGGTTAAAAAAAATAATTACAGATTTATTTATTTATTTAAAGAGGTGGTGTTTTTCCCCACAGTTTTTCCATTAAAAATTCTGATCTTGCGTACCCTGGTCTGCTGGATGACATTAGTGAAAACTGGAGAACAAGCAGGGTTAAGCTATCACAGATATAAAACTATTAAAACCTGATTAATGGGTATCGGAAGTGATTTTTACTCAGAATATTTCACACTTTTCATTTTACACCTGAGTAATTCAAACAGCTGGAAGGAAAACTATCTTTGTTAAAGTCTCATCACCCATGCATCTTCAATTAATGACCAGAAAGGTCACAATGTCAGCATTCCTGATATTTATAAAGACTTCATTATTCAACACAGAGTATAAACAGGCACAAATCCCAATTAAATTTTCCTCTGCAGGTCCACTTGAAATATTATATAGGAAATGAAGGGATGGGGAAATAGGCTAAAAAAATTTTAAAATGACTAGTGGGTTTTTCGGGTTCTTCTGTTTTTTGGGTACACTACCTGAGACCCCTTAAAGGGGACTGGCTGTTTGAAAGAGAAACCCCAAAGAGTTAGGCTAATGTGTAATGGAGATTTTCTTCCTTTTTTTTTTTTCATTATAGCTGAATTCATGCAGAAGTCTCCCCCCTCACTCATCTCCTTGGCTGGAGGAGCACCGAACCCCAACACTTTCCCATTTAAGATGGCTACTATTACCACTGGAGATGGAACTGCTGTTGATATTGGGGAGGATTTGATGAAGAGAGCCCTCCAGTACTCTGCCTCAGCAGGGTACTTATGAAGACACTTTACAAGAATAACAATAAATAATATCAGGATCCAAGAATCATAAAAACCTTTGCTGTTTTTATGCTTTAACTGTTGATCTATACAGAGATTTTTTTAAAATTGCTTTTTATTTTCCCTCTCTGTGTATATTGTTTTTTTTTTAAAGTGGAAAATGTCTAATTATTTGTGAGTGGAGGAATGAATTGACAATTACCAATATTTATAGATTAAAGTCAAATAATATTTTAGGGGCCTGAGCCCAGGATCAGTAACTGGGACTGTGTCCAGTGTGCAATACAGTATTCAGCACATCATAGTAAACTGCCGTGCAGTGCATTTTCTTTATATCCCCCAAATCCTTGTTTGTTTAGTTCCTATCTATACAATTGAAAAATGAACACTTACTACCTGGCATAGTTAAATTAACTATGGCATTTGCCATCGTAAGTACAGGACAAACTGCAGGTATCACAATAAAGTCAAACATCGTGATGTGGTAAGCATGGCTTGTTTTAGTGGCATCCACTATAGAGATTTCAAACCAGTAAGTGTTGATCAAGTTGGTTCGTATTTTATGCAATACAGGGACTGCTCTTTAATGACAGTATTCTATTCCATTGACGTTGTCTCCTGTAGAAAGTGTTAAGCATAAAGCTAGTATTTGTGAGCCTACCATTGAGGAGATAGTTGTCTTGCTGAAAAGGGACTAGTTGCAATACCAACGGTTATGGTTACATCATAATAAGAAATTTTATACCTGGCTCAAAAATACCATGTAATTGTTTTTTTTTTCATGAGATTGTTCTGCCCTAGAAATATTAGATTTTTATTTTGCCTAGCCCTGAAGTCCTGCAGAGCAGAATGAAAACTCAGGTACAGTCCTTTATATTGGGGTCCCTATGCTGCTGCTTGATGTCACTTGGTTAACGTGGTGTTGACCACTATAAGATTTGTATGTGACTCTTCAGAACACTGCTATGCTGAGCAGGAAGGCAGTAGTTTAATTTATTTTTCAGATGCCAACCTATTTTTTCAACTTGTGTTGTGTGTCCTCTTCCCCCAGTTTAGTGTTTGTGTAAAGGCCCAGATTGAAAGCAACAGGGTGTTAGTGCCACATTTTTAAAGATATTTAGACATTATATCTTTGCACAGGCTGTCAATTAGTATTTGTTTATTGTATTGCAGACAGTGGTCCCTAAGGGCTTTTTATCTTAAATACATATATACACACACACTCTATTATATTCATTTCATTGCTCAAGAGGAAAAATATTTTAAACTAGTGCCTACATATATCTGTATTGCTAAATAACAGAGAGAGACAAGCAATTTGGGAGGCAATCTACACAAGCTTTGATGGGAATTTAAAGGAGCAGTACAGAGTAAGTGTGCATCAGGATTATAATGATAAGCAATAAAATCTGTTTCAGAATTCCTGAGTTGTTGTCCTGGCTAAAAGATTTACAGAAGAGTCTCCACAATCCTCCCACTGTCACATACAGTCCTGATCAGGGACAAATGGAGATATGCGTCACCACTGGCAGCCAGGAAGGCTTGTCTAAAGTAAGACTGAAAGCAGAATACATTGCGGCTTCTGTTAAATGTAATTACTTGTTGCATTAAATAGATATTTGCTTTCAATCACTTAAATTTTATTTCCTTGCACAGGAAAGGTATGACTGTCCTATGATTACAGTTATTGAGGATGGCTTGTTATTGAAACAATACCATATCTGAGAAAGTAAATGGAAGTTGGAACAAAACTTTCCAGTCAGACTATAATGGACTCCCATGGCTACACAAATGTCTAGGTGAAGCAAAGATCTGTATAATCAGAGAGAGAGAGAAAATCATTTTATTCCATTTACTTTCATAGTTCTATAGCAAATGATTTTAAGAATCCAGTAGTGGAGGGCGTGTTGGTGCAGTTGAATTAGAGTTGCTTGCTTTATTGTAGCTTTTATTATGCAATAAGATATATTTGCAATGAGATATTGTTCTGAGCAAGTTGGCTTTTGATTGGCTGATCCTCTCACACACACACACTCTCACACAGCAGGATAGCTGAGTCTTTCTATAACTGAAAAACTTTTTTTTGATTATGACAGAATATGATGTTAAAAGTCAGTATTTTTTCCCCCCTGAAGACAGAGTTGTCTTGTTTGAAATTGGCATTCTTCTCTTCTGACTTGTCTCTCTCTTTGGCTTCCAAAGTGCAACTTAAATCCATTCACTGTTTTCCTAGCAGAGTGTGCTTTTAATTCCGTGGTGACGAAAACACTGATATGTAATTAGGATTCATAGTTCCATCAGAGCAGGCAGCAGTATGCAGAATGTATTGTAAAATCATACAGTCTTCCAACTAAATTATTTCCATTTTGTAGGTGTTTGAAATGCTCATTAATCCTGGCGATAACATTCTTTTGGATGCACCCACCTATCCTGGCACTCTGGCAGCTGTGAGTAGTGTTTGGGTATGAAAAGGTGTGAAAGTTACAGTGATCATCACTTTGGGACACAAATCTACATTTTTACGCTGTATGGGCTGCATCTCACTATTGCCGAATGCATTAAGATCTCAGCCAGACTAGAATTTTTGATCCTGTTCTGACTTAAATTAGCTGGCATTGGTGAACTAATACTAGTTAATGTAAATTATAATTTAGACATGCTGCAAGTGTTTGTCCCAGGACACAATATTTTGTTCTGGGAACCAATTCCCTAGGTGTGTGCATAAGATCACAGTAGAGATGGGAAGAGATCTTTCTAATAAAGTCTGTCAGGTGCATGATCAGTGAGATTGCTCATATTTTAGGCTTTGGGTGTGCCTCTGTCTTAATGATTTCATAAGCTGATTTAAGTGTTCTGTGCCCATAACTGGATAAAATGGGAATGGTCCTAAAACAAGTGTGCAGGTAAGCTCCCAGGATATGAGACAGTGAGAGCAATTCAGAGAGGTATCTCTTAAATGACACTAGTTTTTGTGGAGTAATATATACTTTGTGCAACTAAATGCAGCTCTTTAATGTTTAACAGTTTTACAGATTGAGAGGAATGCGGGAATAAATCTTATACCAGTCAGTATTTCACTTGATATCCCAGCTTCACCCAATTCCAAAAATGATCTGGGTAATGTTGTTTGGGTATACTTTATTTTTAGAGTACTTTTTGATTATGCACTGGGACCATATGTTGAGGGTTTTGTTTCGGCAGCAGTTTGTTTATAACCTAATAAATGTAGGTCTAAGTAATACAGAAATAGAAATTCCACAGAAATAAAACTACAGGGATTGTTAATTTTTTGCTATAAAACTTCACACATTGCTCTTGTCCCATGTCACTCATTCACATTATTGAAATCTCAGTCCCACTGCTGAAGATAATATCTGTTGACAGCAGTTATTCTTCTCTTTGTCAGGGGAGAGCAGGTTATAGTTCCGTGAGTTCCAGCTAAAATCAGAAGTGCAGCTAATGACTAAGAAATTAAATTTCACTGTTGAGAGACCTCAGGCTTATCTGTATTTTGCACTGGAATGTTGAAATATGAGGAATCCCACTGCAGTACAGTACTGGGTTCCTTTTGATGTGATGCCCTGTATCTGTTTTCTCATAGGCAGGCATGTAATAATATCCCCTCTTCGCATGTGTATATATATCTACCTAACTGTAGTTTCTACTTCATGCATCTGAGAAAGTGGGTTTCTGCCCACAAAAGCTTATGCCCAGATAAATTTGTTAGTCTTTAAGGTGCCACAGAACTCTTTGTTTTGCTGAAAACAGACTAACAGGGCTACCCCTCTGGAACACGTAATAGTTTATCTTGGACCAATGTTGTTCCTTATCAGACTCTATATATAAGTGGCTTTAAATATTAGGAGCACAAAGTGATCTGGTCAAATCACATTCAGAGGGTTATACAAGGTGTTCAGAGAAATTTTCCCTTGACTCATGAACAAAGCAAGTGTGAAATCAGTGCAACTGATAATTATCTAGTTCAATCTAGATTTAAGGGAAGATACTGCATTGCTAAGGTTCTGTAATTTCAGTAATATAATCATAATTTCAGATTTACAGACTGTGATTGAGATTTGTCTCCTTTTGTGTGTTTTCTTTTTTCCCGCCCCATAAATCAACAGCTGAGACCTTTGGGCTGCAACATAATCAATGTTCCCAGTGACCAGCACGGTATTATTCCAAAAGCCCTGAAAGAAATTCTTGCCAGGTGGAGCCCAGAAGATGTAAGAAAGCACAACAATATCCCCAAATTCCTGTACACCATTCCAAATGGTGGCAATCCCACTGGAACCTCGTTGACTACTGACCGCAAAAAGGAGATATACGAGGTATTCCATGAGAGCCTGGCATCACAGCTTTCATGTAGGGATAGACAAAAGTAGGGTTTTCAGTTTGAGGAATTCCACTGCAAAATTAGCACATCTTGTAGAGAACTGAACGGTAAATATTGCGAAAAAAGTCTCATGCCACATTAGTATGTCACTCTCTGTGTGTCCTGCTACTTCTCCCAGGTCCTCTTTTTTTGGGTTTCCTGCATGATCCTGGTAATCTAGCAGCTATGGTGTAGTAAATTATAGTTCCTTGTTGCCATTACAACCATTATGCTGATTTTGCGTTTACTGAGTGGGACAATCCTGAAGAGGTGTTCTGACAAGGACAAAAATCAACTCTATCTAATGAGTTGGAGCAACCCCAGAGAACTGCAAGGGACACAGGTGGCAGATGTACTCATTGACAACACAGTGAAGGTAGTTGTCCAGGATCACGTGTCCATAGAGATGCAGGGCAGTTCTTAATACATTCCATAGTTTTTGGAAGTGCAATTATCTATAACAAGGCCAAAAAATGTATAATATAACCCTTTCATTCAGTGACTTTATTTTTTAAAAATTACATAGGTATCAATTATGCTAATCTTCTAAGTAACCAACTGCCTAGAGAAAATATTAAAAGTGCCATGTTTTAAAAGCACGAGGTCTAAGATTCATGCATACAAATATGTCCAAAGTTGCCATTCCAACTGGTATGTGAGAAACACACACTTATTTCTGCCTACGGTGGTCTAAACCATGCTCACAAATACAGGTACAGTAGTGCATGTGGAAACTGGATTTCAATTTTTTCAAAATTTGGCCCTAAATGAGCAGAGGCTGTCTTCGTATTACAGCTGCTATGTTACCAGTTCCCATACTCTTGTATTTACATAACTTGATGAATTTAGCATTTGAATGTGACCCTTGACATGACATTTGTGTGCTGAATAAGCAGTACAGACCAGCGTGCAGGGCCATGTGGATAAATAACTGGGATCAGTCACTATTTTTAAATTTCAATAAACCTTTATATTTTTGTGTTAATTTCTTTTTTAGCTTGCAAGACAATATAATTTCCTTGTCATAGAAGATGATCCTTATTATTTTCTTCAGTTTGATAAGGTACGTTGTCATTTGTACTGAGTGGTAGTATTTCTTTAGGTTCAGAAGAGAATTAATACATGTACAATTGTGGCTCAAACTAACTGCTACTCTGATTTAGTAGACAGATTAAATTAAAGCATTACTAGTAAACACTCAATCATGACATTTTCAGTTATATGCCTCCTCAGCCATCATGTTGCATCAGTCCTTGTCTCTTACAGAGGGGCAAATTCTTCTGTTTTTAAGTGAGGAAAATTCCCATTGACTCCATTGGGGCTGTGCTAGCAGGGACTACTCCTAGCTGTGGCTGCCTCAGGAACGAATACACACCCACCCCTTACAGGGGCACTCCAGTATAGGGGGAGTGGAGTGAAAGGCATGGGAGAAGTAACAGGCTGTATTGCCTTTTCTTGCTAATCTCAGCCTTCATCCAATGCAGGGCTGCTTGCCCTTTGGCTCCAGTTCACCCTGCCTCCATCCCATCTCTTTGGGCAGATCCCAACCCCAGGAGAATCCTTGATTGATTAGGAGAATAGTGACAGAGGCAAGTGCCACTCTCCCTTACACACCACTGAGAAGGGGAGGGTGGTCACGTCCACACTTGCAGTCTCTGCTGCACATGGATCTGGGTGGGGCCTTCAGTTAAGAACATAACTTCAGGAGTAAGGTCAGCTTTTTGCAGAGAGTAACACCACTCCCATAGTAGCTAATGGCTGTTGAGAATGTCAATTGAATGAATACAGTTTAATATTTTTCTCTTTAGAACAAGGTTCTCCCCTTCCTCTTGGGGTGAGGAGTCTGGTTAGCTTGGGCCAGCAGGACTGAATGCCTGCAGGGGACTCTTACGAGCATGTGGGCATGAAGAAATTGTCAATATAGTAGCAGAACTTCTGCTCTGCAAATTAGACTCTGTGCTGAACTTAGGAGGGTGACTTTAGCAAATACCCAATTCTGAAGGATGTCCTCCAGTTTCTCCTAAAAGGAAGCTGCAAGCTGAGGGACAGTTGTGAGGGAAAACATCAAAGAATATTTTCTGTCCACTCAGTAAAAGTATTTTTACAGAGTGCTGGATATTTGGCTCTGACCTCTCCTATCATAGTGCCATGAAGAAACCAGAGCACCAAGCATTCGTGTGCAGAGCCCTGAGGTTGGAGGTGAAGGAATTTGTGATTGATTCCTTCCTGACCTTCCAGTGACACTATCATTGCACTACAGTAAACAATCATTTGCAAGGCAGGTACTGAACTGTCACTAGTTCATCTCCAAAAACCAGGGTTTTATCATATGATACATCACCCCGGGGTTCAAGAAATACTGAAGACTATGTTAGTAATAAGTACAGTGTACTTTAGTGTAAGCCATGTTAGCTACTTGAACTTTTAAGTTCTCATTCTTTTCTTTCAAGCCTTGGGCTCCAACCTTCCTCTCAATGGATGTCGATGGTCGAGTTATCAGGACTGACTCTTTCTCTAAAATTCTCTCCTCTGGGTAAGGTCTGCTTCAGACTGTGGTCTGCTGGTAAGAGCACAAAATGGGGAATCAAGATACATAGGATTCTAGTACTGACTTTGCACCTTCACTATGAAACCTTAGGCAAATTACTCAGCTTCTCTGTGCCTTGTTTTTTCTCTTCTCTGTAATATGCAAATAGTGACCTGCTCACTATTGCAAAGTGCACTGAGATCTTCAACTGTCCACCACCTGTGTATCTCCCACTTCCTCCATGTCCTGGCAATCACTTATTAAACATGTTTATTACAGTACGGACTATGGCCCAACCAAGCGTAAAGCCCTGCTCTGCTAGGCATTGTACAAACAGAGTAATACATGGTCACTGGAGCCTACTCCTCTTCTGACTGCCTCTGCAGCCACTCTGTCCTATGACAACCTGTTCTTACACACAGTCTGCCCTCAGTTAGCCCTAGAGGGCCATGGTGGGAGGATTTGACCCTTCCTCTCTGGCTCTTGATGCTCTCTACGCCCTTGGCTTTCATAATCCTGGCCTCTTCTGTTTCTCTCCCTACCTCTGACCATTCCTTCAGAACTCCTTTGGCATATTGTCATCCTCTCTCCAACAGTCCATGAGGAATAAAGGGGCTCTTTCCATTGGCACCTTCTTTTCTAGCATTACTCATTTTCTTCAACTAACTTCTTTTGTTAAAGACTTGTAAGTCTACTCTCCACTCCATGCACTGCACTCCAACTGCATGCACTCAGTCCTGTGCTTCTCTCTCTAGTCTGTATTACTTTTATGAATATTAACAAGGTACATGAATTCTCACTTGTCAGATAGGGAGGTGTTAGCTCTCCTTCAGAATCTAATGAAATAAAGAAAAGATAATATGATGGTAAATACTTCATTTGAAAAGTGATCTTACAAAAAATGCTGGCATGAGATTCCATCTTTGTCAAAGGCATCTATGTAAACTAACTCCATTTATTTTCCTCCAACTGCAAACTCATCTTGGAATCTGAGTCAAACTGGGATTAGTTTTGTTTTTGACATCAAGGATAAAATCTTTTGGTGCATGATCACAATACTGTTAATTCTTTTATCTGTATTTACTTTGCTGTGCTAAAAGGAAGTAAAAATAGTAAATGAAAGTATTTGATATTGTCACTCGAATTAGCAGATGTGACTCTGAATACACACAGAGCCGATCTGTTAACAAGGTTCCAATTTTACATAGTTGCTCTTTGGACTGCAACCATATTTTGGCTCAAATTAATCAGATGATATAATTTCAGGGATTAGTGGGCTGTATATTTCCGTAGTAAATTCCTTCTTTTCTCCCCCTAGGTTGAGAATTGGCTTTTTAACAGGCCCCAAACCACTTATTGACAGAGTTATTCTACATATACAAGTCTCGACAATGCACACCAGTACTTTCACACAGGCAAGTGCCAGCTCCTATATTTGGGAAGGTGTTGCCCGGATTATGTTTATAAAGATCATCTCTCAAACATAGGAACTGGAAGGAGGAGCAAAGAGCTTTTATAATCCCTTGCCATTTTTCACCAAGGTTTTCAGGAAGATTTATATTGCAAATTCTTCCAAGGGGAAAAAAAGCACCATGCACAGAGGAAGACCAAGGTTTGTCTGGAGGGTGTTTTAATAGGAGCTGTGAAAACATATTGCTCCATATATAAGACTCCCTTTACTTCATTTAATAGGTTACTAAGGCTTAACTGAGTTAGGGATCAATGGGAGTTGTGTACCTAAAGCCTTAGGCTCCTTCAGCAATCCCACCCTGAAGAGCTGCAGAATAAGTGGACAGGGTTTGGAATGTTAATTTGGTGCAGTGCTTGTAGGTCAGCGTGTCAGGAGCCTGCTATCCATTCCCCTTCCCTTTCAGGCTGGGCTCAAGTGGTGAGTTGAGGTAGAATGACATATGTCCCTTCCCCCCGCTCACCCTTCTAGGTCATCATTGTCCCATTGCCAAGCACTGCCCTCCCCTCCATCACAGCCAGCTCTGAGATTCTGCCCAGAACTTAAATTGGACTTTACACTCCCAACCCTCTTTACAGCTCCCCAATTTCACCATGGAGATAGAATAAAAGTGGGGAGAATAATAAAGGAAATAAAAATGTATTGAATTCAAAGCTGTATGTGTTTCCCTCCCTTGCATTCCCACCTTTGTCTCCCCATTCATTCCTCTTTCCTTCTCATTCCCTAATATTTCCTTTTCCCCATGAGACGGCTATAGCCCAGGCTTCCTAATGGCTCTTTGCCTGTTTCCTGGTGGACTTTTTGTACTTTCCAAAGGGGTTGAAGGTGACGGAAGAGATGGCTCCATGAGTCCAAGGATATGACCTCTGCCCTTGCATGATTAATATTAGTCAACATTATATTAATATCACTTTTTAAAAAGCTTTCATTTGGTGGCTGACTATCTGTTTAAAGACTGGGATTTACCAGGTGTTTTATTTCTGTAGCTTATGATAGCACAGCTTCTTCAGAAGTGGGGAGAAAAGGGTTTCCTTGAGCACGTAGACAGGTAATGCAATTATATTGTGGGTTTTGTGTTTTCTTTTAGTTACTATCATGCCTCTCAGTAGTACTTTAAAGGGAGTGTTGTGCTGTGTGGAGTGGCTCACAACTGAGTGCGCCAACCTCAGGACAGACTGTCAAAAAGCAGGGCAGACACCCCAACCTGGTGGTATGTTCTGTAATTAGACTTCACCAAGCCCAGTATCAAATGTGAACTTCTGGATCACTGTAACAATCTTACCACAAAGTCACAGACAGTCCCCTTCAGGACGTCACTCCATCTTGCCACCCAGATAAGCTGGATTTGGTGATAAATGGTCACTTATACCCCTGCTCCCCCCCCAGTAACCCCAAAACATTGAGGTTGCTCCCACTCCCAAGAGACCAATCACTTACCACCTTAAATCTCACACCAAGGACAACACTTGTAGCCATTCCTATAATAAACTAACTAAAGGTTTATTAGCTAGGACAAATAAATAAAGAGTTATTTACAGGTTAAAGCAAACAAGCATATATCCACAAATGAGTTTCCATCTATAGTTCTTAATGATGACAAAATGTAGATTTTGGTCAATTCAAATGTCTTTCAGGGCAGTAACTGCTGGGGATCTCTGCCTTAATTCAGTGTCTCTGGCCCCCAAAAAATTCAAACAGCAAAGAAATGAAAAATTTTCTTGTGACCCTGTTTTAACTTTTACATTGAGGTCAGGTCTACACTGCAGATTTCTATTGGAATAACTACATCTCACCCCTGAGTGATGTAATTATACCAACTTAACCCTTGGTGAAGACAGTACTATGTCAGTGAGAGAGTTTCTCCTGTAGACATAGCTACCGCCTCTTGAAGACATGGATTAACTATGTCTCTCATTGGCATAGCAGCATCTTCACTACAGTGTTACAGCAGCACAGCTGCATCGGTGAGTTGGTTTGGTTTCCACCTATGAGTCTGTCAGTGCTCAGCTGACACCTACAAACTTGGCAAGACCTCGCACCTGGTTTACCAGTGTTCCAGGGACATTGAACCATGCTAGACTATGTTACCTGAGGTTCCCACAGTACTGGGCAGCATAACATTCTGCACAATTCTCTAATAGATATGACAATTGTAGGTATAAATAATTGTGTAAAAATCTGTGGATTTAGCTCAGATGGGAGATAGGGTGATCTTTATATCTGTCTATAAAAATTTTGACTTGATTGTCTCTAGGGTGGTGGAGTTCTACAGGACCCAGCGAGATGCAATGCTTGCTTCAGCAGACAAGTGGTTAAAAGGTTAGTGAATGCAATACAGCTATATATTTTCAAGCTGTTTATTTCTGACTCCTGTAATCAACTCTATTTTCTGCAGAATTAAGTGATAAATAGGCAACATGAACAATTCAGTCATGTGCTTGGGTTTTCTCCCTTTTGTTTAAACTTTGAATGTCCAAACCTAAAATAATCTGATGTTCTTATTTTCTAAACTGTTTCAATGGGGGAGTGCTCAAAGAAAAGCCATGGCAGCCATACAAACAACACATATGTTGGTGCAATATGTTCACTACTCTTTCCAGAACCTCTATTCTAAGAGAAAAGCCATACCTTAGTGACAAACATTTTAAAGAAAGTATAATTTGCACAAAGAGTGTGTGATACTCTGTCAGGGTTGTGACAGATTGTGATAGTTAATCATAGAGCAAAGGAGTAAAATGGTCTACACCAACAGTCAGCATCAATATCTCAATCCTGATATTGAGATCCCACCATGGCATTAGCTATAGCTACCTGAGAAATCTCCTCTCCTTCCACAACCAAAACCCCCATCAGCAGCTGTGCTGCACTGGAACCATGAAACTCTTGACCAATAGGAACTTATGAAATTTTCAGCTCCAACACTCTCAGCAGCTGGACCTAGTCCATTTATTTCTATGGTATTTACATGGTTCCCATTATTGTAATAGCTGACAGCCACACCAGCTTTATTCTTCGAACACCCCTCTGGAGGCAAGGGAATATTATAATATCCCGTTTACAAAGGGGGAACTGAGGTCCAGAGAGACCTGGGGAGTGTCTACAATGCAAAAAGTGTACAATGCAAAAACTTGGGTTTAAATACTCGTGAAAACACAGCACCTTGGCGTTTAGCTCAGATAAGCAGCTTGAGGTAAAGCCTGAAGGAGAGTTTGGGATTGAACTCAGATTGCTAACCTGAGTTAAAAGACAAACTGATGGGTCTTCATTGCTGTTTTAATCTCAGTTAAGAATATACTTTTTACCGCAGTATAGCCATAACCGGAGTGACCTGCCTGCAGGCACACCACAAACCTATTGCAGAGCAGGAAACTGAACCTGGGTGTCCCAGGCAATTCTCACACTAACACACTGACTACTGCAAAATCCCTATTCTCTGCCCGTGGAACTCTCTCCCCCAAGAGTTTAGAGTGGCCGTGGGCCTCACTGCACTCGGAACTAAACGCAAACCCCATTTATTTGGCCAGCTCTTCTCACAGTTGAGTCACAGGAGGAAGCAAGGGAGAGAGAAAAGAAAAAAACAAAATGAGAAAGACCTTTTGCAATTCTGCTAGTTTTCAAGCTGCTATTGTACGTGGAGAAGAGAGGATTTTGTTAGCTTTCATTGTTAGTAATGGGAGTTGCTCAGATACCATGGTGATGGCCAAAGAAGTAATGGAAAGACCTTCATCTATCCAGCCACACCAAAGAACAAAAATAAATCTGGTAAAGCCCTTATCAGAAAGGGTAAGCCATGAAAGTCTTCCTCTTGCTGAAGTAGCTGCTGCCTTATTTTATGAAGATTGACATAACTAGCAAGTGAAACTTTGGGGTATTCTGTGAGAGGCCTTTATTCTTTAGAATAATTTATAATTAAGTTCGTGGTAATGATCAAATGTACCTAATAGGAACAGGGACAGATTGCAACAGTGTACACATGTAATAAAGCTGGAGCCAAAAAACACAGAAGCGGTTGGATTGTTGTCCTGCCAAAAACTAATCAAAGATTGCCTCGAGATATAAGTGAATGTGTACAGTAAATCTGCCTACTAAAGCAATAAGATTCCTTTCTGTGCTTTTCTCTACATTTGCTAGCCCTCAATACCTTCTTCTCTTACATGGAAAAAAACATTTAAACTAAAAAAGAAAAAAAATATATTCTTACCACATCCACCCTATGCAATTCATGAAGATTGCGTTTATAGTACTAACGGAGCTGGCATTAAAAAAAGGACACGGTGATTAGTTGCTTGATTAGGACACTGTGTGTTTAGTTGCTTTTTTAGAAATCAGCCTACTGCTGTACCTTTAATGCACTTTGTAACCTAACTGTGAGATAACCCAGAGCATCCATTTTCAAAAATATTGTAAAACAAAGTAGTGTCAGCATTACTGAATTAAGTCTATTAATTTTGTCAGGGCAACCTTAAATACTATGGGTAAGATCTTGGCTCCAGCGAAGTCAGTGGCAAAACTCACACTGACTTCACTAGAGGCAGGTTTTGACCCTGTCTGTGTCTTATATATATCCATTGCAGAAGGAACAGAAATTCTCTGTTTTCTCTCTCCAGGTCTGGCAGACTGGCATGCTCCTGCTGCTGGCATGTTTCTGTGGATTAAAATTAAGGGAGTTTCTGATACACAACAGCTGATCATGGAAAAAGCTTTGCAGAAAGAAGTATGAAAAATCTCTACTGATCTTCAAATGTAGTGGGAGGGAAGGATTAAATAAACTAGTATTTTAAAATATACACACACACTATAGATATATATATAGAGAGAGAGAGAGTGCAGCTCCAACCTTGCATTCATTAGGACTAAAAGTTTTGAACACTATAGTATATAATATAGTAACATTTTAATAACTCTTCTTACTAATGAAATATCGGCATAGCTAACCTACATCTTTAATGGGTTTGTTTAATTTTACCTCAAAATCATATACAGAGAGAGCTAGCCTAGCTATCCATTGCTTTTATTTTAATAAGAGAAATTGTGTGGTTTTATTCAACAATTTGTACAGACCAGCCTTAAGTAAAGATATCAGCTATTAGTCAGAAAGGAACCTAAAGATTTTTATTTGATACTTATAAAACACGAGAAGAAGAAGACAGAACCTGCCTATAGTTACAAATAACTAGATTCTATCTTTTTGTTTTGAAATATTTGATCCTAGGATTTTGTAGTCCACCTTCTCTTTTTGGAAGGAGGGAAATGGATGAAGCTTCTTTGAGACCATTATTCAGCAAAATTAAGAAGAAATTTATAACCAAATGGCTAATCAATTTCTCTTAGGTGTTACTGGTTCCTGGGGGAGCATTTAACATTGACAGCTCAGTTCCTAGTTCTTACGTCAGAGCTTCTTTCTCTCTGTCTTCCCCAGCCCAGATGGATCAGGTAAGTGCAGTATGATTTGCTGTACATTCCTCAAAAGAATATTCCTCATGCACTAATTGAGGTTTTGCTCCCTTCCTTTTTCCTTACAAGTTTTAACCAGCTCTCTATATTGTATAGTTAGGCTTTTGTTTGTTTTGGTAAGTACTATTTGAGTAGCATTTCTGAAACCACTTTAACTGTTCTTTGCGCAGGATATTCTCATCTAGAAGAATTGTAGCGTGCTGAATCTTTGTCACTTAAAATGCACTTGTCTTCTTCATACTTACTGCCATCAGACCTCAGTCACTAGGGGCCTGATCCAGCTCTCACTGAAGTCAGTGCAAGTTTAGCGACTCATTTAGTATGAGCAGGAGCAACCACCACATCTTATTTCCCCAAAGCTTGTTATCCTCAAATCTAATGCCCTTTACTCTGCTGTTGTTTGTGTGCCTATTCCTTATTATAAAAGCAGCTCAAGGTGATGGGTATCAAGTTTCCCCACCGTTTTCACATTCACTTTCTGCTAAGCATTAAGTAGTACATTGGATATGGGGTCTCCCCTCCAATCCAGTCTCTCTATACTTCATGTTTTAGGAACGAATCTCTGTTATTTAAGAACATCTTGGATATAATGGTTGTATTTGTGACCAAATGCATATCATCGCATAGTGGGAATGGAGGGCACGTCACTGGTCAAAGTATAGTGTACCATTGTTTCAAGAGTCTGGAGAATTTTCCCATGTCTTTGGTCTTACTTAACTTCAGTCATTAAAGTGTGTAGCAAATACCCAGTTGTACTTCTCTTTTCTTGGTCATCCTATTTATCATTACCTCTCTAATTTCACAATCACATGGTCTCTAGTGAAATTGTATCTTGCTAGCATTGCACAGGCCTTCGATCTAGAACACCTCCTCCTTCCACCTCTTCCTCCTTTTCTCTCTCCTATGAGATTGTACCCTTCTGTATTGATGTTGCAGTTATGAAAATCCTCCTGCTAGGCTTCATTAATCTAGGTTATAGATGCCATGTAGTAACAACGATACTCTCGTAGATTAATACATTTGTCCTTCTGTTTCAGAAGAATTTCATCTTTTCTTCTTATTTGTTTATGTTGGAAGAACATATCAGATTTAAGTGGAAGCTTGCCTCACTTTCTAATAGTGTGTTAAACCAACTTAATACATTAATATCAAAATAAACAGAGAACAAAGCTTTACAATAAAGTACTAAGCATTTATACTGCAGGGTTCCCCTGTGGTTTAAATAGTTTTAGAAGTTCTATTTCTGATTTAGCATATTGCTTGCTTGTCTAATGCTGGGATGTGAACATTAACCATCTTGCTTTCATTGTAGGCTTTTCAGAGGCTGGCTGAGCTTATAAAAGAAGCTGTATGAAGAGACTAAATGTAAACCATCTAGGAAATGGAAGACCCCTTCAAAAAATCTGCACCTGTATAAAAATGGGATTTCATAATGGCATTGAAAGAGGAAACCACAACCCAGTGTATATTGCCTTGGTTGGCATGAATGCTTTGGGAATTTAAACATGGATAGAAGATCACTAATAGACCTCAGAACATACAGAAAGTGATATTTTATTAGAAATTCTCGCTTGACCTATTAATTCCTTTTAATGACAGACAAGATCATATAAAAAGATTTATTCCAAATTACAGTGTAGCTGTGGTATATGGTTATGCGAACAATAGCAATTCTATAGTTAAAGTGAAAAGATTATTCCATTCTAAACCATTCTTCATTTTCCCCTAACTTCCTCAATATTGTACAGAATCTTCTTACACCAAGGCTTCTTCGAAGGTGAATTATAAAAGAAAGTTTGAACAAAATCTATTCAGTCATTTTGAATTATGTGGTGGGAGGAAAGGGAATCTCTTTTCTACTTAGCAAATAATACAACTTCTGAAATAACTCAGATGAACTATAGAACCTCTGACTTGGCATGAGTGAGTGACAAGTGCAGTCCTTGCTAAATTTCGACAGGAAAGGACTTTGAAATAAAGTAGTTAATTTTTTAAAAAGTGGTGTACACGGTATATACAGTAAATCACTTTTTATTTTTAGGTGCACACTTCAAACTGTGGAAAAACTGTGTTGATCTGAAAGTGTTTCACTGAAACTGCTCAGGACCCTCTTAACCCAAACCTTCCGGAACACTAAATCACATTCCTCTACCAAATTATATTGTTTTTAATTTTTTTTAGATATGTGCTAAGTCACTTCCTTTTGTCTCTGTATGTAACTGTTTGAAGATCAGAGTATAAAACTTAACTAATGTCTGGCCAGAGTAAATTGACTTAGGCACTTTCGAAAACTTAAACCTGAGCCAATTCAATTAGATGCTGGTTACAAAGAAAATTAATTTGCGCTGTTTTTCATTGAACAGTTCAGTTTGATCTGTTTTGCCCTGCCAATTTTCCTGGCTTTTACACCACATTGCCTAATTTTTAAAATCTTTTCTGTATTTTAGCTTTTTGTCCTGCTGCCCTTCATTTAGTATCTGAGCAATTCCCGTTATGTGAAAGACCCTCTCATAAACAGGGGAAACTGACTAATCCTCTGATCCTCAAAGACTTGTTCACATGTTTAACTTTATGCAGTCGGTGGGATTCTTGCAGTACGTAAAGTTAAGTACATAAATAATTCTTTTCAGGATCAAATCTTAACTTACTGAACAACAGAAATAGTGATATGGACGACACACAAAATGTCAAATGTACACAGCAAGCAAACTGAAAAATAGAGATGTCTTGTTCCCTAATTTTTCCGTTATAGTTTCTAGTGTTACATCTAACCATAGTAAGTACAACATTTTCAGAAAGAAATACAATTGAAGTGATTGTGCAAATACTCAAATGTTGTCCTGTGTTTAGCTACATAAGTTCATGTTATTTATTCTGTTTCCTCTCTAGAGGACTTATGTCGCCAGCCACTAACAGCAGAAATTTAGAATTGTAAAAGTCTAATTCACAATTCAAAACTAAAAATGTCACTGTCATTTAACCACTAACACCATTTCCTTCAGCTCCCGGGATACTCCATGCAAATATTGGTTAGGTGCAATCCTGCTTTGTTTGATCTACCAGAGAGACGGTTCAGTGTGATATGGCTGCAGTGATGACACAGCAGTGTTACTGGACTATGTGCATGTGTGAATGCATATTCCTCTTTTCCCCACTGGTTACAGGTAGTGGGCATCAAAAACGCACAAGTATGTTATGCACATCCTCCCACCCTGCCACCGTGGTAACACCACCACCCTCCCATTACCGCAAGCCTGTAACCTTAGATTTAACTTGACCTCAGCCCTGTCCTTTGATCCATATATCCAGGTTATGGCTAAATCTTGCACACCATAGCCAAGATGCAACTTTTTCCCCTCTGCCCTGATCACTTTTAGTGCTGTAATTTAATCCTGTCTGCCATTGATGCCTGCAACATCAGCTCATATCCACTTAAAATACCACTGCCAAGATCATATTCCTAGCTTGTCACTTTGTCACTAGCCTGTTTTAAGGCTCCCCACTAGCTCCCTCTCTTCCAATGCATCAGACCCAACCATGCCTAGTGCACTGGGGCCCAACTTGGTTGTGCTCTTCATGTGCTACTACAATATAAATGTTTATTAACAGAGTGAATTGTGAGGTTCTTAATCGGTTTCTTTTCTCAACCAAATATATTAATGTTGAAAGGCTATTCTTAGAACATTTTGAAATGTTTTGTTTCCAAAGAGCAAATATTTGAAATCTCAAATCTCACATGAAATCTATAAAATATTGTGGATGGTGGAATGAGATGCCATACCTAGTTAATTAAAATAAATGAGTTTTATTTAACAAGGAAATAAGTGTCAATGACACTTGAAACTGATTTTTCTTTTCTGAATGAGTAACTTCTTCCTTTTTTAAACAGAATTAGAGTAAAATATTTAACCAAAAGTGCCAGGTATTAGTCAAGTTTTGTGCTGGTAGCATTTTGCACAGAATAAGTGTATATACCACCTTTCCCTTCAGGCACCCGTGTATTCATTTTGCGGAATGCAAATGCACTACCATTTGCTGCCTGCCTTTTAAAAAAAATAGCACCCAATTTTTGTTTTCTGACTGTAATAAAACATATAAAATGGTGCTAACATCCTGAAGAATACAAATCTGCTTGAATGAACAACGGCAGGCTGCGTGCTCACTGAGCTTCTCAAAGCATGATTCCTCATCTTCAGGGATAGCTCATTCAAGATGTTTAAAAGGTTCCTGGATGAAGTCAGTTGCAGGCTAGGGTGAGATACCAAGCAACAACTACAAGGAAATGGGAAACTAATAAGGCAAATGGGATTTTGATATGAGTCAGGATATCTTTTCTCAGCATTTAAATAGTTGGGGGTTTTAAATAAAAAACTCTACTCTTCAGAGCTGGATTTCAGCAGCTAGAGAAACTTAATACACTCCAGATGGTGGGGGAGCTGTTTCCCCATCCCCCACCTTGGCTTGTGATAGCAGTGGTGAACCCCTTCAGCAGCACAGTCCCCTCCACAGCAACTGATCTATACTGGTGGTGGTGTAGGGTCAGAAGGTTTCTTCCTCTTGCTGGGTGCTATCCACAGACTCTAGACATTTCATTGGTTATACTCAGGTCACAGTTTCAGATTCTGGTTCACTTATTTTTTAATGAAACCTTAGACCTCACAATGTGACCCGAGAGCTGAGGTTCTAGGCACAGGCCTGCATGGTTTATGCCTTAATCCAGCCCTGCTGCCTCTTCCAGTTACACAGGTTTCAGTTGCATGTTATTTCTGCTGACATATGATTAGTTCTCCAGTATCTTCAGCAGGAAAGAGTTAAAATGTTCCAAAAGACCATGTATTTCTTTTCAAAATGCTTTAAAACTGTCACTGTGTCCTTATAGAAACTTTACACTGCAAGTGTATATTTTGTAAAGACATTAGATATTGCCTCACAGAGCAATGGGCCAACCTTCATCATAAGCCTTTCCGAATCCCTGGCACAGAGGCAATTCAATTCACTAAACAAGTCTTCCTAACAAGAACAGAGACCTCACACGCAATGATTTTCTGGATGTAATAAGAGAAACTTAAACAATTTCTGAACCCAGCCAATAAATCTGACAGTGGCCTAACTTTTATAGAAAGGGAACTTTGAGCAAGTTCTCTACGGCTCAGAAAGGAAAAAAAGGGTAAAATTTTCTCATTCCCTAATCCTATTTGTCTGATGCTGCTCTCTAAATTGCTATCTGTGCTTATCTTGAAAGGATCAAAGCCCCATTTGTGCCTTGATTTTGTTATTCTGGCAACAGAAGCTTTATTGTGTGACCTACTATAAAACCAATTGCAACTACACAACAACGGTCAAACAGCAAGTTTTGAATTCTCGCAGCAAACGATTTAATCAGTTTGCTCGGGATTTTAAAAAAATTTAAAAATGAAGTAAATTAGCACATTAAATAAATGTAAGGAAGTGGGGAGCTGCTTTTAGCCATTCCACAAGCATGAAAAAAAAAGACTAAATTTGCCAAGTATTCACACCACTCTATTAATATTCTTTAAGTATAGTAAGTTTTATATAGTTGGGGGTTTTTTTGGCTTAAATATTCTGTTCCTTGGCTCCATCACATTAGCTAGCAGTCTGTTCCACCCTCCTAAATTACTACTGCCTTGAATTTAAAACCAGAACCCCACCAGCATATTTCAGATTAATGAGTAAATAATTTATTGTGTAAGAACACTGTGCTGATGAAGTTTGACACATACTGGAGATTAGGGGTCATTGTGTGTTCAGAGGGACAGTATGATTGTCCTCTAATAAACTATGAGGCATAACGGAGGGGTAGGGAAAATATGCTGGATAATTACACACTGTGAGATATCAGTTTATGATCATCTTAGTGGTATCTGAATTTAACAGTCAGCAGAGAGTTTCTACTGAAGGCAGCCATTTAATTTGGTCTTTTTTTCTTGGGTAAATTCTAGTAAATTTTATTTCAAAAGTTAACTGTTTAATACTTGTAGACTTTTAAAACATATAGATGAGAGAAAGATCTATAATTTTCTACATCTATAATATCTACTGATCTCTTCCATTACACCCTTGAAATGCAGAAACCAATGTACCTGGATACATATTAAGAGCATTGATTTATACTGAACTACTGGACTTTGTGCCCTAACTGGTGTTCTGTTTCTGATTGAACTGTTTATGAACAGCCTACTGGAGGCGGTATTTCAGGAGGGGATGAAGTTATTCCTCCGTATGGTTTGTGATGGTTGATTTGGTATCATTCTGGAGGAAAAAAGTGCTTTGTAAATACTAGTTGATATTGCAGCTATTTCATCGTTGTTCTAAAATTGCTATTAAGAATGCTAAGACCTCCTGTTTCCCCATGATGATTAGTCCAAGCTTTGTATATTTCCCTTCATTTTGGAAGATGGCTAAAGTTCTTATCAATGCTTATCCTTAATGTGTATTCCTGAACTACACTGACATGACTGGTGATTAACATTAACATGATGGTGTTGCTTATTGTGCAATGCTTGGAGAATGCTTGCTTTTTAGTTTCAAATTTTATAGACTTGCCAGGAGCAGGACATGCATTAATATTACACATTAGCAAGCTCTGTAACAGTCTGGCAAATTTTAACTTTAAACAGCTGTTTAGCATCTTAGCTTACCCAAATGTATAATCCAAAATTGTTTGTATGTCTGGAAAAAAAAACAATCTTTGATGTCAGGTTTGGCAAAGGGGTTTCTTGCCTCTTCCTTGGAAACTTCAGGTACTGGCCACTGACAGATAGAATACTGGACTACGTGGAGCACTGGTCTGATCTAGTCTGGCAGTTCTGGAAGGGTTTAGTATTGCACTACCACTTCTGAGTTTACAGGCTAGATCATAGATCACTGGGGAGTGCCTACAATGCTTCAGTAGAAGGCAAAAATGTGACAATAACTAAAATGTAAAAGGTGAAAGATTTATACGATCTGAAGAGAAACCAGAGTATATAATACATATAGGAAAAAATGTTCAAACCACCCACATCAGTTAGATGACAATCCCATTTTCCAAAATGACTCAGGGTCAGATTTTCAAAGATATTTAGCTGCCTAAAGATGAATGTGGGCACCCATTGGGACTTTCAAAAGCACATTAATCCTACTCGTTGCCTATCTGCATCCATATGTGCCTCAATGTCTCCAAAAATGTCGCCCTATGTGTGTAAGTTATCTTGGAAAATGGGATTTAGCCACCTAATTCACTTAGGTGGTTTGAAATTTTTTCCCTAGCTCTATTATACATTTGTTGTTATTGTTGCATTCTTTGCCTTCTGCTGAGCCATTTTGGGCTCTACAAGCTCTTAGATGCTTATGTCTCATTGAAAGGTCAAGATGTCTTAGGCTCCTGAGTGCCTAAGTTAATTTTGAAAATGGGACTTAGGATCCTAAGTCACCTGAGTGCTTTGATAAATTGTATCCCTTGTCCATATGAGCACTAAGGAAAAAAAGGCCCAAATTCTGCAGGAAAGTGAAGTGTTTTCTGTTTCCTTTCTTTAGCCAATTGCATTATTTTAAACGAATCTGATTACCTCTCTCTCATCAACACGAATTTCTAGCGGCTGATCTTTATAAACAGTGCAACAAGAACACCTGGTCCATTCAGGCTTCTTAGTGAGGACACAGTTTTCCTCCTTACCTGATATTGTACACATGATGTCACCTGCTCCTCTGTATTCAGCAGGGCAACCTAACTAAATGCTGAAAACATTCCTGCAGTGGACCTGATGGCAAATGCTGAACTTGGCAAAAATGTAGATAGTTAACACTATCTGGTTTATATTACTTTTGTAGGACAATATTTTTGGAGTATGGTGGTATTTTTTGCCTTCATATCTCTAAGTTAGTCCTCCTTGCACTGAATGAACAATATAAACTGAAAAAGCAAACAGAAAAGGGGACTGGGCCAAATTCATCCCTGCCGTAAAATCTATTGAAGTTTATGGAGTTATATCAGTGCTGAATTTGTCTTTCCCATCATAGTTCTGCTGCCTTCTTTCAGGAAAGATTTGCAATTATTCTACATTTGTGGCTGCCATTGGAATTTTGCTGGTAAAGTGTTCAGAGATGCTGCTAACACTGAATGATTTCATTACATTACATGGAATTCATTTTTGATTAGGTACTCCATATAGTTACAACCCACACATTCTCCCTGCTCCTCACCTCCCCTCCTCCCCACACACACACACACACACAAATCAGAAAGTAAGGATGGCAACAGGAAATAATTTGTTGTGGGTTTAGGTTTTTACAATGTCAAAAAAATATAAAATGCCATTAAATGTTCAGAAACTTGAAAGAGTTTATTTATAGCATTAGTCAAACTGATGTTTTGATTCCTATACCTCAGAGACAAAAGAGTGAATGCCTTTGTGCCAACATAACCAGTTAAGTGCAAGCATTTCAGTCCTCCTGCAAAGGATTCGGAAAGACAAACAAACACTTAGAATAATAGCAATGGTTGCTTTATAAATACCTCGGTAAGAAAAGCAATGCACTTCAAACTGTCTGAAAAAGATTAAATGCCTTGATTCTTAAAGGGGCATTAACCTAGAGTCCAGTTTTGCTTGTACAATTTTTGTACCTGAAAATAATTGCACCCACAATTCTGCAAATAGCACATAGAAATTTAGGACTTTAGTTTTCAGACACACAGCTGCACAGTTCCCATTGAAATCAACTTACTAACTGCATATATGCATCTGCAGACCCAACAGTTAGATTTCTAAATGCCATGACTTGTGCTTGCATTTAACTGCAAGTGCAAAACAGAGACAGCTTCTCAAAAAATCAAACCCAATACATCTAGACCATATACTTTTTTACCGTTGTCTTTATTGTTTAACTAGTGTGTCAGTGTGTATTATTTTGTGTTCACTTTAAGACAAAGAATATTAACGTCTCATTGGAACTAATCATCCTCTCCATTTATTGTAGATTGCCGGATTCCTAATTCATCCTTATCACCTCTTGGCTGGAGGTAGTACAAATCCCAACCCATTTCCATTTAAGGCAGCCAAATTCACAAAAGATGATGGCACTGTCATTAAACTGCAGGGGGGGATTTAATGAAGACAGCCCTCCAAATCTCTGTCTCAGAAGAGTAACTATCAGAAAACATTACATTGTTTGTATTTTCTAACAGCAGCAGGGTCCAAAATACACAAATTTAATTACTTAAAATGCCACTTATTCCAACTCCTCAATATGTATAGCTAACAAAATGCTGCAGATTTGTCTCATTGTTCTTTATTAAACCTAATTATAAAAGTCAGGGCTTTATTTTGTCCAAGTTAAATTTTTCCATTGTGTATCATTGGGAGTTTTTAATCTGTGTTGTTAAGATGAGAGAAGATAATTGGCAGAAAATCAAGTATACCTTAAAACTCTGTTTGTTGTATTGCCATTGTTTTATGGACATTCTCAATTCCCTCTGAAGTGATCCTCATGATATTGCCTATATTCTAAAACAATTGCCAGATTAAGCACACAGAGGCTTTTAAAAAGTAATATACATCAATTACTCAAGAATTGAGAAGTATAGATACTAAGAGGTGCTCTAGAGTAAATGTGAACAAAGTAATTTATCCCACGTGTTGTATCATGGAAATTAGTGGTGCTATTTGCAGAGCAGACAGAAAGAGCATCAAAATATAGCCCTAAATTTGAAATCAGTCTAATGTTAATTTCCTAGCTGAGCTGAAATTTAATGGAAAAACAGTACAGGTCTAAATGGTCAGGTCTGTAGTTAGATAGAATCATTCACTGTGACATTCAATTTTGTGTTTATTCCCCAACATATTGTGTTCATCTACGAGGTACACGTTTGATAATTTTGTTCTTTACTACAGTTTCAATCAATTTTCCTGGTACTGAAGTTAGTCTTACCAGCCTGTAATTGCCTCTGTCTTTTGTTTTGTTTTGTTTTTTAGATTGGCATCTCCTTAGCTACCCTCCAGTCATCTGGTACAGAGGCTGATTTAAGTGATAGGTTACATACCACAGTTA
This sequence comes from Mesoclemmys tuberculata, assembly GCA_007922155.1. Taxonomy (NCBI): domain Eukaryota; kingdom Metazoa; phylum Chordata; order Testudines; family Chelidae; genus Mesoclemmys; species Mesoclemmys tuberculata. The sequence goes on along the minus strand of ML675624.1, from coordinate 26,622,359 downwards.
GTAGTTCTGCAATTTCATGTTTAAGTTCCTTCAGAACTCTTGGGTGAATACCATCTGGTCCTGGTGACCTTTGATGTTTAATTTGTTCCAAAGCCTTCTCTACTGACAGCTCAATCTGGCAGAATTCCTCAGATTTGTCACCTAAAAATAATGTCCTGGATGAGGGAATCTCCCTCACATCCTTTCCAGTGAAAACTGATGCAAAAATATATTTAGCTTCTCTGCAATAGCCTTGTCCCTGACTGTTCTTTAGCAATTCAATTGTCCATTGATAGTTTGGTAGGCTTCCTGCTTTTGATGTATGTAAAAAAATTGCTGTTTTTGTGTCTTTTGCTAGTTGCTACTCAGATTCTTTTTTTGGCCTGCCTGTTATGCTTACATGTGACTTATGTTTTATTGTATGCTCTCTGTGCGTGCGTGTGTGCGTGTGTGCGTAAGTTTAGAGGATGCTCCCTCTTGAAACTCCCTTGCAAAACTCCCCTGGTCGCTTAGGAGTTAGCTTTTCAAATCCATGTTCTCCCTAAATTAACCCTGTTGCCTTCTAAAGGGATTAGGGAAACAAAGGATGGCAGGCTAGAGCCTTGTTAGGGAACATCAGCGTTGCCTAGCATACCACTATGCTCAGCACACAGCCACCCCTACCCCCAAACATACCAGATTATAAACGTCAGTCACAAATCCAACCCACACTCATTACTCAGACCCTAAATCTTCCCTGGTATAGCAACCATCTCCTAACCTTGGAAATCAGCCAGTTCCCAGGCAACATCCAATTGGGAATTAGTTAGTTCCCAAAGAGTTAAAGCACCACAACAGGGACTCTTAATTGCCAGGATATCTGTTTTAGTGTCTCTTCACCTTCACATAACAATGCTAATAAGATTTACTTGCCTCAGTGGAGAGGTGAATATACAGAACCCCACAGCAGGTACAGCTCTGCATGTTATGGTGTTGAAGCTAGCCTTGTCCAGGAGAGAATATTAGATCTGGAGTCCATCCTGATGACTACCCATCAATATCCAGTGACAGAAATGTTGGTGCCCATGGCTTAAACAGTAAAGAGTAATTTATCAATGTGCCAAATTGGTACCAACAAAACATCATTATTCTACTTTCATCAGCTGAGGAAATAACAAATACCACATTACAAATACACATTTCTACAGAATGCCCCGAGCCTGTCACTGAAATAGATCTGCTGAAGGGAAGTGAATAGTAAGCCAATATCAGTGATTTATAATTGGATATTGGCTGAATAATAAGCCAGATAATGGTATTTGTTTATCTGGTCTATGATAGATTAGCAAATTTAACATTATACAGCAAGAATGTCAATACACTACAAAGAGATAGATGGCCTATATGCAGTTCTATAGCTCTGCATCTTGTGAGTAAGTCAGTTTTTTAAGTTGCTAATCTAAAATATGCTACATGACTGTCAGTCTTTAACACAGTTATTATTAATTTGTCAAAGCACTTCATTTTTATCCCTTGTGTTTCAAACTGGGCAGAAATGAAACATCTTCTGATTTGCACCTGTAAAGAATTTATTTCAGGGCTTCTGGAATAATACCCCACTGGTCACCGAAGATGCTGACAATGTTACAGCACAATGGTCTTAGTTGTTGAAGAAAGAAAACATACAAAACACCAAATTGAATGTCACAGTGAATGATTCTATCTAACTACAGACCTGACCATTTAAACCTGTACTGTACTGGCCATTGTTAGGTTCTAAAGCACCCACTCCCTCAATCCTGTCCAATGCAAGCCCACACTGCTTGTTGCCAGTTTCTCGGATAGTGAAATCAGACCTCTCCTGTGAAATCTAGCTATTGGAGGGGAGAGGAAGGGCAGGGCTGGGGGCATCCATTTTTCCAGGGGGCCCCCAAATTTTCCAGGGCCCCTGAATACAGGCCCCTTGGGCCCATGCATTAATCTGTCACTGGCCAGGACTAGCAACTAGGAACCCCCACTGGAGTACTCCCAACAGCACAAGGGAAACCCAACTCACCTCCCACCCCAGGAGCCTGCTCTTGCTGCAGGAAGCTCTGCAGCTGCTGCCTTCAAAGCGACCAGCCTCCTTTTCCCCACATAACTCCCATTTGAGACAGGCCCCCTATGGTTACAACACTGTGAAATTTCAGATATAAACCTCTGAAAATGTGAAATTGACTAATTTTCAAATCCTATGGCCATGAAATTGACCAGAGTGGACCTTGAATTTGGTCGAGCCCTATATATTAGACAGTAAAGCAGTCTAGTCATGGAAATAAAGGCAAAAACTACTTTTGTGATTTTGCAAATTCCAAAAGTTCCAAGCTGCATTACTGGAATCCAAATATTTTTAATTTGCAATAAAGTTAATTAAAATCATTTGATGGTGTGATACTAAAATCATTTTAAAATACTTTAAAAAAAGCTTAAACTATCCCAGTTTATGCCATCTAAGGCTCGACGTAGCAGTAAGTAATTTCAGGATCACAGAGCTATTTTATGAGGCATTCTGCTACAGTAAGTGTCATTTTATTTGTTAGCACCGCAGTGCTATTTTCAATGGTTCTTTATGTTTTATACCATTTAGCATATACAGACAAGCCAAATAATAAAGTTTTGTTTTGTTTTGTTTTAACCAACAATTTCTATGGGCAGTTCAAAGAGACTTCTGGGGGCAATGTGCTACCACCTCCATACTCCAGAGAAGGACTGACTGATCCAAGTAGGACAGATCATTGTTGGACCTCAAAAGAAACAAAAAAGTACACATATTCTAAGTTGCCTTTTGTTAGAATTATTATTATTTATTATACAGGCTCCTACCATAACACTACTTGAACCATAAATTCCTTTATTAAATCCAAAGGCAAAATGGTATTTTTGCAATTGCTCTAAACATACCTGAAAAGCCTAAATAATTAAGCAATTTACTACATCCAAACACTAACAAAACATTTTTAAGCATTTGATCAAGATACTTACAAACAGGTTAAACCCAAGAGTGCTTAGACCCCAGCAACAACTTGGTCAGGCAGTTATTAGCAATGAACCCTTTAAGAGTTTACTTTTTTTTTTTTTTAAATAAACTTTAACAAACAAGTGATGTCATTGCAAATTATTGGACCTCAGCTAAGGCCAGATGAAAGAGTTTCTTATATAACCAATTATTTACTGCACCTGGTACCCAATTAACCATGTTTTATTTCTATTACCTTAGTCCAAACCTTAAATAAGATAATATTGGTATTTTGAAGGGTCACTACAAGTTTAACACAACTCTTCTTTCTCATGATTTCACTCATTTTGGTCCCATGTTTTGGGCCTATTGCTCATGCTAATATCCCAACTCACTTTAAAATCATAGTTCACTTAAATCTAATGTGGGCCTATGCTCCTACACTGCTCTTATCTTGACTATGGAGCATTCGCTGCACATTACCACGCTGAAAGAATTTTTTTTTAAATGATTGCTGGTCACCTGTAATTACATTGACACTCTGAAGGAATCTACATCTTTGAAAGCTCCTCTGGAATCTACATTAACTCTGGACTAACTGACTAAGGATGTGTCTACACTAGAGAGTGTTGCTGATAAAAGTTACAGGGATGATCAAAAAGCGCTATAATGACAA
>ML675624.1:26400545-26618330 GCA_007922155.1 Mesoclemmys tuberculata | reverse complement strand
TTCTTGGAACTCCTCTTTGCTTCTCCTTGGTCATTTTCTTAGCAGCAGCAGGTGGTCATCAGTCATGTAGGGGTTCCCCCTCAAGGGCACACCTGTAGCAGCACAATAAAAAATGAACAAAAGCATGATTGTGGGTGCAATAACAGCATTGATTCATTGCTGTAAAATACACCGCTTTCTCCCTGTTCCTTGGCAAGTGCACAGCTTGATGATCAGCCAGGGCATGGTAAGTTGTGTCCAGGGGAAGGGTAGCACTCAAGCTGGGGAAAAGGCTCAGGATGACTGTTTGAGGCATTGATCCAAGTAGGGAGGGACAAAATTTCAAATTGTGCCACCATTTTCCACAGGTGGGGGCCATAAAAGCCGATATCTCACTCATAAGAGTAAGCAGGGATGCTAGGGTGCATCTCCTCAATGTGAGCAGTTTCAAACCAGGATCATATGCTGCTCACCTGTGTGCCGCATTGGTCCCCGGCCCGAAGGATTGCCAATCAGAAAAGTTTCCTATAATGGAGAAGAAACAAAGCTGCTCTGCTGAGGAATTTCCAGCAGAGGATTGGCGAGTACCTCCAGGAAAGTTTCCTAGAAATCTCTCTGGAGGATTCCCATGAATTCTGAGTGTGCATTAACACACTTCACTGCTGCACTGCCTAACTGAACAGGGTAATGGGAAGCACATGCAAACACAGCTACTCTTGTGCATTTCCATCCCATCAAGCAGCTGTATAATGCAACAAAGCAAAGGACAGCTGGACCTCATGTAACTGAGCAGCATCAGCTCAAAATATCACTTACCAGAGCAACCCTTTCCTGCATTTTGCACACCAGAGCTGGAGGACTGGGACTGGCTCAAATCCTCCGTGGTCGAGAAGAGGTCCTGACTCCCCACTTCACCCAACAACCCAGTCCCCTGCTCTGCATTGTCCTGCAACTCGACTCCTCATCCATGACTTCATTGGGGTTGAGTCCAGTGTCTGCTGTGTCCAAGCCTGCGGAGATATCTATGGGCCTCCTGGTGGTAGAGGTGTAGTCGTCACCAAGGATGGTATCCAGCTCCTCACAGAAGAGGCAGGTCTTTGGCTCTGCACCAGAGCAATGGTTTGACTCCCTAGCCTTTTGGTATCCCTTCCACAGCTCCTTGATTTTCATGCTGCATTTCAGTGTGTCCCGGTCATAGCTCTTCTCCTCCATGCCACAAGAAATCTGACCGTAGGTATCAAAGTTCCTTCAGCTAGAGCGGAGTTGGGAGTGCACAGCCTCCTGTCCCCAACTGCTGATCAGATCAAAAAAATTTGGTATGCTCCAAGAGGGAGAGCATTTGGTGTGTGAAGCTGCCATGGTCAGCTGGAAAGATGAGATGTGAGCTCTCCATGCCAATCAAGCAGGAAGTGGAATTTCAAAAATTCCTGAGATTTTAAAGGTGGAGGGACAGATGGCTGCAGGGCAGCAGAATTCAAACTAATGGCCAGAGCAGTCAGGATGGGCATTGTGGGACACTTCCTGTGTGCCATTTACCACAACATAATCAAGCCCAGGATCTACAAAAAGCTCTATGTTTCTCGTCAAGGTGGTTTTATTTTGTCGCAAAATCAGGGAAGTTGGGTTGGTGAAGGGGGCAAGAGGATTGTAGTGTGTACACCATCACTGTTTTAAAGCAAAAATCTGTACTATAGACCAGCCCTAGGAGGCCAAACATTAAAAACTCAGGTCTCTCACAAAAAAAAGTGAATGCGCATGCAGACTAGTATTTGTATTGATAAAACCACCATTTGCATTTTCAAATTGAGTAAATATTCACAGAGAGAGATATTTGTGCACATAAACACATGTTTTTCATATGCGATATCTCGTGCACATGTGCATTTTGGAGCTCAAGTTTTGAAAGTTTGTTCTTATATACTAAAAGGCTCTCTCTGTGTGTGTGTTTTTCCAGATCTGTCAGACTGGCACATCACTGCAGCTGGGATGCTCCTATGGATTAAAATCAAGGGATTTTCCTGCAAAGAATGGGTGATCATAGACCAGGCTTTACAGCATGAAGCAATAATCAAAATAGATTGTGAAACTATTTTCAGTAATTGTCAAGAGATTGGGAGTGAGAAAGTACAGAGTGGTTTATATGGAACAATAAAACAAAATACAATGTTCACATTTAATACAGACTGGAATTTACTGTGTCCTTTCAAATAAAGTATTCTGCACTATTTAAATAGCTGAAAATCTAATGGATGAGGATTACTAGTTATGGTGTTGCATTTTTACAAACTCAGAACTTTTTTCCCCCTTCCATCATTATGCTAAAAGTGACTGGTATGATAAAATAAATTTAAAAAAATAGTATGCTGTATAGTTAAATACACTTGACTTTGTAAGGTATGAATTAAAGAATGAAAACCACCTCAGGATGGAAACAAAAATTCCATTTTATTTTTCAACATTTATATTTTTAGCAATTAAAAGGCAAAACTAAGCTCTAAAAAATGCATTAGTTAACCTAATGATCTGACATTTCTCTATAAAACAACTCACTATTTTTCTAAGCTCCCTATTTCCTCCTCATGACCTCCACATCCAAAAACAATCTAGAAAAAGTATTTTAAAAGTGTTTATTGTTTAGAAAAATACTGTATAAACATGGCACCTTCTTATTAACTGATCTGATCCCTGTGTTTTCAGTCATATTTGCTTATTTTATTGACAAAAATACTTTTTTACTACTCTTTTATTCTGTTAAAGCCAGTAGAATCACACACAACTACATTACCTACGGGATAGAGATCTGGATTCTATTCTGGCTCACATATCTTTAGCTAAACTCCCACTTCCGGAGCAAAATCTCTCCCCAGCTGAACCTGGGCAGTTCCCCCAGGGTAATGGGATTGCACGGATGCAAAATTTGGTCCTGCATAATCTTCATTTCTGGCAGTGAACCATAGAAAGAGCAGGCTTGACATTCAAATTACAAGTGTCAATTGCAGGGATAGCTGCTAAGAAAAAAAAAGCTATTTATAAACTGAACCAACTTGATCTGGAAGCTTTGGCAAGAACTATAAATATGGAACCTTCTGATGCTATTTTTACAGTTGCTTTTCAGAGTGCACATCAATTCTACTTCAAGATTCTTTGGAGTCTGAGCATATTAATGGAAGAAAATCTTTTTTTTTTAAGATGTTGCTGTTCTCTGAGCAAGTGTTGACACTGATAGCTCAGATCCTAGTTTCTGTGTAAAAGCTTCTTTCTCTCTCCCTTCGCAAAAGGAGATGGATCAGGTGAATGCATTTTACTCTGCTTAACAGTCCCAAGGTGAAAAGATTAATCTGATTTTCTTGTTCATCTGAAGGTGTTTACAGTCAGACAGCATTCTGCCTTGCAGCCCTCTTTTTCTCTGATTTTTTAATTCCAAGATAGAATTTGCAACTATTTGTTGCACAGCATTATGCTTGATGATTTTTTTCTCATAGATTTAAAATCTTTATGTTAAACAGGTTCATTGGTGCAACAGTTACAGGTTAGAGTAGTTTTTTGGGGTGTGCATGTAAATCCCGTTAGTATTAACAGAAGTTATATACACATGTTGACAGAAACTGCTTTAGAGTTTTGCTTTCACTTGATTGAAATAATTACCCTCCTGATGCTTTGTATCCAAATCTTATCTGGGTAGGCTAATGCACAGTATGGATCTGGTGAATTTACAAATCAGTAATATCTCTTGGATTCCTATCTTCCACTCTGTTTAGTCCCTGAACACTGACAAATATCACATTGTAAAATATTGTACCCTAAAGGTACCTTGAAAAGCATTCTAACCACAAACTGTGCTGCTAGATGTTACAAAGAAAGTACTTTCTAAACTACTTACTCATACCACAGCCAACCCAAGGATTAAGCAGCTATCTGATTTTCAAACTAGGAGAAAGCAGGAGGAAAAATTAGGTGGTTTAATCAAAAAGTTGATGGAAAATATTCCACAATGGCTTTAAATACTGAGCGGAGAGCTACTATGCAATCCAGTGTGTCTGCAACAGTATTGTGTGTACAGCTTCTTACAATAGGACTTCTGAAAAAAGTATTACATTTGTTGAAGACCAGGTGTAGTCATTTTTGTGAGAGAAAAATAAATCAGTAACTAAGAAGAGATAAATATTAAGAGCAGAGACCATCTCGACTATATTCTCTGCTGGCACCAAGCCACTTAAACACTGCCAGCCAGCATGGCCAAAATTTAAAATTGAATCAACTAGGGGCCCTTGGCCCCATCTTTCCAAGGTCCAAGTGCATCACACTGTCTGCAAATCCTGCATACTAATGCACAATAGAGTATGTTGCGTTATCACAAAGTTTAGCATTACAATTTGTATTTGATCAGATTGTTTAAAAGGCACTGCTTAAATTGTGAAACCTGTATATTGATATTTAAGTAGCCTTTCAAGTTGTTATTCTCAAATAATAAATAATTACACTAAAACTGCTCATCAAGTGAATATTCTTATTTCACTGGGGTCCCGGTCCTGCCTTCCTTATTCAGTCCATCTCCCACTGACATGCTCCTCAGGTTACCTGGCCCTTAATGATCTCAGGACGCAGGCTCCAATATAGCAAAGCACTTAAGCACATGATTAACTCCATTCATATTCAACAAAGCCCATAAGCATGGACTAAAAGGCTCTATTTTTGTCAGGTGGATTATGATGCCCATGAGTATGAGTAATCAGACTTCATAGTTATCACTTTGAATGTCTTGCGAACACAGGACCTCAACCTGCCAGTGCTGAGTTCCCTCAGCATCCTGAAGGATTAGGTTCAGTAGGATAAAATCAATACCAGTCTCTGGTTTGTGAAGAAATGATATTTTACTCCAATAACGTTTCTCTTCTTTGTTGTTTTATTTTAGGCTTTTCCCAGGCTGGCTAAATGTATAAAAGAAGCTGAATGAAGAGACAAAAAGTAAAGCTGCACAGAACTAATGATGGTTTCAGAAAGCAGGTATCATTTGAAGAAAGTCCATTTTTATGTACTGATGAAAAATTACTACACATCCTGTGTTTTCAAAGGGTTCTTAGCTCTTGTTTAGCTTCAGCACTTGTTTAGTCTGCAGAAGAGAAGAATGAGGGGGGATTTAATAGCAGCCTTTAACTACCTGAAAGGGGTCCCAGGGAGGATGGAGCAAGGCTGTTCTCAATGGTAGAAGGTGACAGAACAAAGAGCAACAGTCTCAAGTTGCAGTGGGGGAGGTCTAGGTTGGACATTAGGAAAACGTTTTTCACGAGGAGGGTGGTGAAGCATGGAATGGGTTACCTAGGGAGGTGGTGGAATCTTCAGCTTTAGAGGTTTTTAAGGTGAGGCTTGACAAAGCCCTGGCTAGGATGATTTAGCTGAGGTTAGTCCTGCTTTGAGCAGGGGGTTGGACTCAATGACCTCCTGAGGTCCCTTCCAACTCTAATATTCTATGAGTCTAACAAGAGTTTATCTCAAACTGCTGTTACAATAATGGTATTGAATTGTGTTAATTCTAAACTCAGTCTTGGATTATACTCCCACAAACACATTGACTGCATTAATCATTTATTTGACTGCAGATAGTTAATAATTTTGCTATGTCTAAGACCTTATTTTTTTAGCCCTTAAGTAACCCTATGGAATTTGTACCTGGAACTCATTACCATAGTGCTGATGCATTTTGTATGAAAGATTATTATTCCTAGTTATACCGGGGATTATAAAAGACAATTTTAACACTGATTTTTATTTAGTTTCAAAGTGCATCACTGAGAAATATCTTCTTGTTGCATTTTTCAGTTAAAGGCTTGATATTACAGTAGAGATAAGGAGAGAATTCATGTCTAAACTGATCTTGCAAGGTGCTTAGTGACCTCAACTCCAGTTTCAGTGGGAATTGAGGGTTCTTCCCATCTTTCTGGAGACACTCAGAATCTTGCAGGATTATGCCTTTAATTATGTAAATCATCCAAAAGCAAACAAACCAAATGACTACCAAGCAACATCCATAGATTATTTCTGTTGTGATGCTATTTCCTAGAATAAAAAGTTATATTGTGTTGCTACCATACAGAATCTCCATATTATTTTTCATAATGTTGTTGGGTGGGCAGCAATCTATGGCATATTCCAAGCAAAATGTTGAAGGTACTAATTCATCTAAATGCCAGAATGTTTTGATCCATCCTTTGTGAATGTTCTGTAACTGCCCAAGGACACCTAACTTTTACTCTTTTAATCTACAGCTCTTTATGGATCAAAAAAATAAAGCTTCAAACTTCTAGCTCTTCCACCATTTTAGTCTCCTTACTTACTTTTATTAGACTTGGTGTAGGCTACCCTGCTATGAATACACCGAGCTAGTTGCTGAGCCTCGACCAACGGTAGAACATACTTGGTCTGAATAAATCATACTCTAATTGAAAAAAGCATGCGTGTCCTATTTTTATATTGAATGAAAGACACATAGAATGCTCGCTCATGTTAATACCCAGGTGGAAGAGAGCTTTCTCCCAGCTCTTGCAAGGCAGTACTCATGTCTGAGCTCTGCAACCATAAGAATATAGGCATTGGGATGTACTGTTCTTTTTTTCCTTAAAACAACAGTCTTTTCATCCCAGACTCTCTGTGAGATTGCCAAGTAATTGTTGCCCCTTTTTGACTCAAGTGGCTAGTCAAGACTTGGAGCCATGGGATGTTCCAGATGGAAGCAGAAATTGATGGAGACTGGAATTTTCTTTGAGGACACCTTGTTTATTTTAGAAGGAATTTAGAGTGCTCTGCATTATGAATGTAGGAGGAACCAAGAACAAAAGGAATAGTTTCTTAGCTTACAGCCCCCAAGCCTCTTTAGTGAAGAGGAGATCCAAACTTGCTCTCTTTCTACCTTTTTCCAGGGTCACACAGGCTCCTGCTTGGCTTTGGCTTTCTTGCCTCTCCCTCTCTTTCTATTCTTGTCTCTTGGCCCTAAACAGAGCCACAAACACTTGCCCCCCCATCTACCAAGAGGCACTTCAGCCTGATACATTACCCTTTTAAATGTTAATTCAAGTTTGTTTGTACTTTGTATAATTTTAAGATTGTTTGTGAATGTCTGTACTATGTCCACTGGCCAGTTTATTTGTTATTTTACCTGCTTCCAATATATTTGTAAAAATCTTATTTTAAGTACAAAAAGCCACACTGTGCAATGTAATGTTTGTATTTAATTGTAAAAAACACTGTCAAAATGAAATAATGTTTGCTTTAAAAATAATATGTGAATTCTTCAGCTAGGAGTTGGCACTGAGTGATTGAAGTGTGAATGGCTGAACAATTGAGGTGGGTGCTGAAAGGGAAAGTGATTGAACAATTGGTCTCAGTAAGGGATGCTGAAACAGACAAGAAAACACCAGCCTCACCTAAAAACGTCTGAAGGAAGAAGAAAGGAGTGAAGATAATAGCAACTGGCGGAAGAGGAGTCCACCCTGATACTTTCGGAGTCAGCCCACTCCCAAAGAACAAAATCTGATCATGCTTGCAACAATGTGGGTGATTAAGGATCACATCAAATGCAGATGCAGCATGACAGAGCAAAAACCCATAGACTTACATGGGGTCTTTTCCCTATAAAATGGGACAGAAAGATGAAGGCTGGAGGTTCAGGTCTACATCATCACACCAGCCAGGAGTACTGATGCGCATCGGCAGGACCCTGCTCCTCAACCTCGTACTCTAGTCACCTGGCCAGTGACTACCACGAGCACCAAGAGGCTGGTAACTATAACATCTGTGAGACCCCACTTATGTTTGTCTGTCTCCCTGTTTGTGTATGCCTGTCAGTGTGTCTGAGTGTGAATGAATACCAACTGGAACATGTGTCAACAAAGTCTATTTTATTATTAACAAGAATCTCTGTAATTATAGTATTGATACAATGTTAATACTGTTTTCCTAGTGTTTACATTATTGACACTATTTCACTAAGTAAAGCACAATATTGGTGTTGCTATAGTGTTGATACTATTTACCATTAAGAAATTTCTGTAATCACAATAAACGTGGCTTGTTGCCTTATCCCCTGAAAAAGATCCTGTGATATTTGTTATTTGGGTAACATATTCTCAGTTGGTATGTGATCTCTCTTCCCACACCTACCCAAAACAATACTCAGTCAAAAGTTCCTGGGTGTACTCACATGCACCTTTTGTTTTAGGTGGAGTTTATCTTTACAGTGATGTTAATTGAAGGGTCAATCACACCTATCAATCTCAATGGGGTTTTAACTCAACCCATAATGAGGTCTCACCCAGATAATACCACAATTAAACTCCTCATGACAAGTAGGTTGTCCTCACTGCTACTCTCCTACTCTATATCTTCTTGATTACCAGAATTGAGCACAGCATTTCAAATCTTGTCTCTCTGCACCCTTAAGCAGAATTTTACATCACTAAAACTTACTGCTCTATGTTCTGGAATTCTTAAATTCTATGAAGTTCTCATGCTAGTACCTAGCAAAAAATAAATACATTTTGAGTACTATGTATATAAAAATGAGCTTTACACTTCAAAGCCTGGAAGTTTAAATTGCTTAACATTGGATAATGCTCCCCCATATCTTCCCTGTGGTAATGAGCAAAATTTCAAAATCAGTATTCAACTGATAGAGTTTTCATCTTCCTCTTCTTTTTCTTAACAGAAGCAGCTTAGAAAAATATTGTTTTGCTAGACACTTCATGAAAAAAGTGAGCCAGCTCAAGTGGCATGTGTACACATTGCCTCACAGAGCATCTCAGGAGTAAAACTACAGCTTCTGAGTTTGGATACACCTAGAGAAGTGGCTTCTGATGTCACTGAAGTGCACCCGTCTCTAAGGTAGTACACAGCAACTGTTTAACACCACATGCTGTACTAGCACTATCAATGATGTTTAGTACGAAAAATGAATACCATGCTCGGTGGATAATTGATTCAGTATGGAATCAAGAGGAGTGCCACAAATTAAAGCATGAATAGTACTTCCTCCGGTGTCCATTGGAAGTCTCCCAGTCAAATTATTTAATCAAGGCTTGACCCTACCTGTATAAGAGTTCATGAAATCATACCCTGAGATACCATGGCAGCCTGGTTTAATTTGTCCATTCAAATAACCTCCAAAGCAATGTGTGAAAGGAAATGACATTGGCTCAGTGCAGCAGCAGAACCCTTTAAAATATGTACCTTTGCAGTACTAGGATGACGTCATTACCACAGCCTGTCCTGGCCCAATTCACTAGCAGGACTGTGATTGCTTGGTGCAGGTCAAGTGCCTTTTAATACAATTTCATGCAGTATTGGAAGAGAGCAAGAGAGCAGGACTGCTCTTTCTTGGGTCTAGAACAGCGGTTCTCAACCTGTGGGTCGCGACCCCGGCGGGGGTCGAACGACCAAAACACAGGGGTCGCCTAAAGCCATCGGAAAATAGATATTTCCGATGGCTTTAGCCGCTGAGAAGTCGCGCTACCATCTGTAGCAGCGCTATTCAGCTGGAATGCACACCGTTATGGATGCGCGTTCCAAACTGAATGCCTGCGCGCATGCGCAGACGTGATTGCATCATCCGTCCGGGGCCTAAGGGGCGGGGGAAGCGGGGGGAACGCTCCACAGTCCATAGCAGCGCATTACGTGTGTCCGGCGCTTGCTGATGTCATCAGTGGGCGGACGCAGCAAGCGCCGGAGGACAGAAGCCTAGGAGGCGGAGAGCCAAGAGGCGGAGAGCCAAGAGAGCCTGCAAGACAGCCTGCTGGTGTAAAAAAGGTTAATAATGTAAAAACAGTACACACACCATACATACAATACTGTGTAAGTGTAAGGTGCTTTGTGTGTAATCATTATACAGTACACAAAGCAGCTTACACTTACACAAAGCACCATACAGTTACACAGTATGAACTACATCGGTCTTATACTATAAGAGACCACTATAAGATGTAGTTCACACTGTTCTATATAGAAAACTTGCCACTAATCTGGAAAAAAACAGATCCATTAGTGAAGCATGTGAATACGGCCCCCTGGTCATAGTAACAGGTGTGTAATAGAAAACAACACAGGGAATAGTAAATAATAGGAAACTTTAACAAACTATTTAGACGCGACCATCTTTTATTTTTTCTTTAGCAAACCGTCTCATGACAATGGATCGTGTAGACAAGATTATTAGGAAAAGAAAATATACTGAGGATTTCTTGCAGTATGGTTTTACCTCAATAATTACAGCAGGAATTGAGAAACCACAATGTGTTATTTGTTGTGAAGTTCTCTCAGCTGAATCTATGAAGCCGAACAAACTAAAACGCCATTTTGATAGCAAGCACCCAAGCTTTGCTGGCAAGGATATCGACTATTTTAGAAGCAAAGCTGATGGACTCAAGAAATCTAGATTTGACACTGGTGGCCAGTACCACAAACACAATGTAGCAGCTGTTGAAGCGTCATATTTGGTGGCACTCAGAATCGCCAGAGCTATGAAACCTCACACCATTGCTGAGGATTTACTGTTGCCAGCTGCAAAAGACATAGTTCGAGTGATAATTGGAAATGAATATGTTCAGAAATTGAATGCAATTTCCTTATCTAACGACACTGTCCGCAGAAGAATAGAGGACATGTCTGCCGATATTCTTGATCAGGTGATCCAGGAAATTAAATCTGCACCACTACCAATATTCAGTATCCAGCTTGATGAATCTACAGACGTGGCAAACTGTGCACAGTTATTGGTTTACGCGAGGTATATTAATGATGGCGACTTTAAAGATGAGTTTCTTTTTTGCAAACCGCTTGAAACAACAACAACTGCACATGATGTTTTTGACGCAGTTGGTTCTTTTCTAAAAGCGCATAACATCTCCTGGGAAAAGGTTTGCGGTATTTGCACAGATGGTGCTCCTGCTATGCTAGGATGTCGCTCAGGATTTCAACGTTTGGTACAAAATGAATCGCCAAAAGCAATCGGAACACACTGTATGATACATCGCCAAATATTAGCGACTAAGACACTGCCGCAAGATTTACAAGAAGTAATGAAAAGCATCATAACATGTGTCAATTTTGTTAAGTCGAGCGCCTTAAACAGTCGGCTGTTTTGGCAACTGTGCAACGAGCTAGATGCGCCAAACAATGCTCTGTTATTTCACACTGAAGTCAGATGGTTATCAAGAGGAAAAGTTTTAAAACGTGTCTTTGAGCTTCGTGATGAACTGAAAACATTTTTTAAACAGAAAGCAAGACCGCAATTCGAAGCACTTTTTAGCGATAAAACTGAGCTGCAGAAAATAGCTTACTTGGTGGACATCTTTGTCATCTTGAATGACTTAAATTTATCACTGCAAGGACCAAATGCAACGTGCCTCGATTTGTCCGAAAAAATTAGATCATTCCAAATGAAACTTCAGCTTTGGAAAAATAAATTGGATAAAAATAAAATTTACATGTTTCCTACATTATCTGTCTTCTTTGAGGAACATGACATTGAGCCAGACAAAAAAATTATGATGATAACTTCTGTGAAAGAACACTTGCACATGCTTGCAGACAAAATTTCATCATACTTTCCTAATCTACCTGACACCCCATTTGCACTTGCCAGAAGTCCATTCACAGTGAAAGTTGAAGATGTTCCGGAGACAGCGCAAGAAGAGTTCATTGACCTAATTAACAATGATGCAGCGAGAACAGATTTCTCTACGATGCCACTGACAAAATTCTGGATTAAGTGTTTACAGTTATATCCTATTCTGTCTGAGACTATGCTGCGCCTTCTTCTTCCTTTTCCAACAACATATCTTTGCGAAACAGGGTTTTCCAGCTTGCTGGTAATCAAGTCTAAATACCGAAGTAGACTTGTTGTGGAAAATGATATTCGCTGTGCCCTTGCAAAGACCGCCCCAAGAATTTCTGAATTGGTAAGCAAGAAGCAACCACAACCATCTCACTAAATTTGGCAGCATACTGTTGCAAAATATTGCACTGTTGTTTACTGTTATATTACTGTTATTATATTTAAACCCATGCTATGCCATGGTCAAATGTTATTTATTTGGAATTGTTGTTATATTTAAACCTATGCTATGCCATGATGAAATGTTATTTATTGGAATTAGTAATAAATATTTCTCAACATATAATTAAATATTGTTTTTGTGATTAATCACTATGTTTAAATTATGTTTGATTTGTAGCAATGAGAATACATAATGCATATCAGGTATTTACATTCCGAATCATAACTGTAGCAAAATTACAGTTTTGAAGTAGCCACCAAAATTTTTTTTTGGTTTGGGGTCACCGCAATATGAGGAACTGTATTGCGGGGTCACGGCATTAGAAAGGTTGAGAACCACTGGTCTAGAAGGAATGCAGGGGTTCTTGTGTTCTTCGTGCTGTGATGTAACTATAAAGACTAGTGTGAGGTGCAGGTTACGTTTATTTACTTTATACTTAACTGATGGCACCTACTGGAGCATCTGGCAGCCTGAACAGCTATACAAAACACAGGAAAATTACATTGGCTGAAAATTCAGAAAAAGCCACTAAGTCCATTCTTCCCACCTACAGCCCAGATCCCAGCCTGCCAAGAAAAGCCAGGGAAAACAGAGCAGCTGTAGAGGTTATGGGGTTTAAAAAAAAAAAAAAAAAGTAAACAACAGGCTCTGTCTCACTGTGGTGGGGTGCATTCTAAAATCAGTGCCCATGACTTAAAAAATGCCTTGCCACATGTCTATGTCTATTTAACCCTTCATCTAAATAACTGCAGTGGGAATAGCTCTATGCTCAGTGCCTTAGAGACATCAGGCCACTTACTGTGGAATTGGGTTTCTAAATTTAGAAACCCATTTATGAAAATCTTTACCTAAAATCTGTATTCTGCTGTTGCTATTGAAAGGAAATTACCTCCTGAAATGGGGAGTTGGTTCCATGGTTGTATGGCCAGGATGCCTGTTCAGTTTTTATTGATCAATAGCTGGGGTGACTATTCTTTGTGTTGCTGACAGCCCTGATCACTGTAACAGCTGCTGTATGGAATAGGCTTAATAGGAGAGCCCCAGAAATTTATATCTGCAACATAGGAAAAATGCTCACGTGATATAACTGAAATTGGACAGCAGGCCTAATAAAATGCAAGGCGTAGCAAAATAAAAGGATTGACCAAATTGCAGAGGGTTCTTACAACAGAGCAATGACTGAGCTGAAACAGTTGAGCAAGACGGAATCGCAGAAATATCCTCAACTGCAGAGATGTGCTCAACCGAAGTCCATCTGCCGGAGGTGAGAACACCGGATGCGCTTAGGCAGACTTCTGCAAGACAGCTAAACCATGTGAAAGTGTTCAACCACAGAGTGCTCAGAGAAGTAAATAAATACTCAGAGCAGACAGGGGGTCAGTGGACTGCAGCCCAGCTCGAGAGGTGGGTGTCTACTCTTTAGTCTATCGAGAGGACACCAATCCTAAGAAGCTTGCAAGCTCCAGATCCGAGTGACCATCTGTCAAGGACAAGGGTTTTGAAGCAAGGATCCAGACCAGAGGCCGAGGCAGATTCTGACCGTGAGTATAGCATCCAGATAGTTCAGGAGTTTGCGGACTCAGGGAATCGGGGGGATTGAATTGAGATCTGTGAAGCACGTCTCTCCTAGGCAATTGCAAGAGTGCTTATAAGGAATAAAGTTTAATAGGAAATTAAGGGAAATAGTTAAGTTTGTTTAGGTTTAAGAATCAAGCATAAGTTGTGTGTAAATTAAAAGACTTGCCCCAATGACCATCTGTCAAGGATAAGAATAATCCATAAATAGTAATGAATAAGTGTAAGTGTTAATTGACTGACTGTTTGTTTGTAAGAAGTATTGTCAATTGTCTTGTTTGTCTGTGTTATCATCAATAAAGCTATTCATTGATTCAACCTGGGGTGCTCTTTCCCATCGATCTCAGAATCCTCATAAAAGAATCCGGGTGTCTTGCTACCCGTCCAATTCGGCCTTTCCCTATTAAATTTTAGTAGCAGCAAGGCTCTTTCTTCTCACTTTTTTTTACTAAAGTCATTGCACATGCCTGTAGATCTTAGTACAGTATAAACTAAGGAATCATTTTGTATTTTATTGATTTTATATTTTCTTTATATGTTTTAAATCATATATTTACCACAAATGAACAATCCCACTTCAATATAATTGTATGATGAATACAGAACAACATCCCCTCTCACCCCATTACCTTTTCATACCTACTCATTGGTTGTAAACCTATGTTTAAAAGTGCTTTTGGTTACATTAAGAATTACATAAAGAGTTTGGTTACATTAAGAGTTTCAAAATCAGTGCTCCTTTTCTGAGAAGGGCTTATGCTCAAGAATACTTTCTAGATAAATAATTTACAGTAATTTCAACTAAGTGTTCGGGTAAAGTCTGCCTCACATTGATGTGAAAGAGTGTGAGTATGAGGAACTCTATGATCATTGTATATTTGCTTCTGACCATATCAAAACTAAATCTCACTGGGTTATTATAATTCATTGATTATTACTTCTTTGTGTTTGGTTGCTCAAGGGATGCCTCTTCTGAAGACCCTACTGCTTCTCTGGTCTTTTTCCTACTCCACACTCCAGTGGGTAAGTTTTACTTTTTAAATCCTTAAAACTTTGGTTTTAAAATGGTCATTTCTTCCATTTTTGTTACTTCATATTTTTAAGTGTTGTAGTTTCCTAAAATAAGTAGTGCCCCTTTTTTTTTTTTTTTAAATCAGGACACACAACAAATTCCCAGGATACACATCTTGGCAAAAATTAACCCCTTTGGGGGAAAATCTCCATTAGTAATGCTGTCTGGAAGTTGTTTCTCATTTAGCCTCCTTAGTAATAATTTTTTTAAAAAACAGCATACTGTGTACTGGCTATAGTCTTCACTGTAATGTTGTTCAACTTCTACAAGCAGATCCTCAGCTGTCGAAAATTTCACCAGCTGAGACTGTGTCCCTTAATCTGGTCTTCACCTTTATCTTTTTGCCCAGATTCACCTCTATTTTTCCAGCCTATTCTCTACTTGCTATATAGGTCAGTCTATCTCACCACTAAATCTATTTTCCAATCATTTTTACTACCTTCACACATATCTTCCTGTCTTTGAATTTTTCCAGAACAGCTTTTTATCAGGTTCTTTGTTTCCAAGGAGTTACCATAAGGGAGGTGCTTAAACGCCTATGTATAGCCTCCAGAAAAATGAGCCTATAAGGAAAATTCTAGTTTGCACTGTGGATCTTCTATACCAGAAGAAGTGACATGAAAGAACTGTAACCCCCAGGACTATCTCGTGTAGAAGGCCTCCCCAGTAAACTCTATGCCACCCGCTGCAGGAAACCAACACAACAGCAGTGTAACTGGGACATTCCACAGAATGCTGAGGGCATGGCCAGCATCTTACCCAGCTAGTCTGCAGTGACAATTGCTCATAGGGATCACCACAGCTGGGGCTCAAGTTAGGGCTGTACTGATTTGCATTGCACCCCAACTCCCTCATTGGTTTTAGCACTAGCACATGGACCATAGCTCTTAGCAATGCATCTGCTATGGCAATGTTCATGGTGATGATAATAGGTAGAAAACATGTTTTGATTAATAGAACATATAATCCAAGTAAAAGAGCTATTTGTGCTAAATGTTGAAATAAGTACAGTAATATTTTATAAAAATAAAAAGTGAAGTGAAAAGTAGTTCTCTGTTACTTCCTTCTTGGCACAAATAGAAAGTTCTGTTAGGGCATCTGTTAGGTGACCATTTAATAAAATAAAATACAAATATTAGACAATACTTAACTAGACTGGGGAGCAAAGAGTGGATCAGGCCTTGGAAGATGGTTCCAATTTTCTTTTGCCATCTAGAAAACAGCAGAAATGAGCTCCTTTGGAAGTTCTGGTTCTTGGAAAGACAGAGTGGTGAAAGACAAATGCACTTCTAATCTCCCTTATGAAATACAAGCTGCTTTAAATGGTACCATGTCAAAAGTGCAGGACTTCAAATTCAATGAATGCCTCCACATTTTCCCAGAGATGCTCACAAACATTAAACACCTACTAATGGACTAACTAACGTAAACCACAAAGAGAAGCCCCAACTTCTGAACAACAGATTCTCACTAGCCCTTCTAAATACAGAACTTATCCAGCAAGGTTCCTTTATTCCCCTGACTTAACAGTATGGAACCTGAACCCCCTCAGTTGCCCCCATTAAAGAGGTACAAACAGCCTCCCCAGCAATAAAGAATCAGTCCCAGAATCCCCCTTTAGGGAAAACCCAAGATCCAGTCTAAAATCTTCCCCAAACCTCTTCATAAAGTAATAAACCTGTCAAAGAAACATATCTGTAAAAAAACTGAGCAATGAGGCTAAAGGATCCCTTTCGTTGTTTAACATTTGTTTATAGCACCTGGAACTAATGACTCCTTTGTAAAAGTGTTCTCCAAGGTGATTTTTTTCTTTTCTTTTCTAAGGCTATGTCTATACTGATGGCGACAAATTCGCTGCCCTCAGATTGATTTTTCCAGTTTGATTGAACGGCAGTGAAGACATGCTCAATTGATCCGGATGTTGATTTAATAAAACCACCTCTCCAAAAAGCGTAGCAGTGCATCGATGGGTACACATTTCCTGTCGGCGCAGCAAAGTGGGGACAGCACACTGAACAAAAGTTACGAAGTCAACGGAAATTACTCAAGTTACACAGAGTAGCTTGCGTAACTCCCGTCAACTGCCGCCAAATTTCACCAGCAGTGTAGACCAAGTCTAAATTAACATAAACAGTAGAACAACAAAGAAGGCAAAAGCTAAATATTGCACTATTATTCATTGTGTTTAGAAATCAAATCAGAGACTTACTGAAGAGTGAAATGCTTTCCTTTTGTTTCCTTTTCTATACTAATTGACTCAGAATTAGGTTGCTGCTTGTATCACCAGCATGAACTACTCCCGATTTCTCTCAGTAGTAAGTGCAGCAAGAGAACAAAATCTTTTAAGACTTACAAGTGAGTACAAAATATTTCCTCCCACCTGACTGATGTCTTCCTTGTACTACCGACTTCTTTTCTGTGTTCATCAAGGACAACTCAGCTGAACATTGGGAGTTATATCCAAGAGATTTGAGGGTAGTGGCTAGGATGCTACTTGGGGTATTTTTAAAGACTTGGAAGGATGCTGTTTTCGGGCAGGTGAAATTTTCATCTCAAGCTTTAAATCAGTTCTCATTCTACCCAATGGAAATCAGTGTGACCCAAAACAGAGAAAGTAAAATATTAATTCATCCTATAGTTCTACAACTATAGATTCATAGTAAGAGACATCCACAATTATCTCTGGAATTGGGTTTTTGTGGGTGAAGAACTCTTTAAATTTAGCAGAATTTGGCTGGTTTTTTGAGTGCCAAATAAACCATAGTAATTGGAAGCAATTTCTTTTTTACTGGAAAAGTACTGAAAGGTAATAAAAAAGTTACACTTTTTTTTTTTTTTACAGTATGCAAATAGAAAATCTCATTACTAAAATGACACTTGTTTAATAAAATTGTAGTGGAGTATTAAATCCTTCTTTTTCCATGTTTGAAACTTGGAAAGCATCATGAAGCATATAGTCAAAGAGATGCTTACAGCTTACTTTAAGAAATTTGTGCTAAACTACCCTGGACAGATTGTAGCTTCAAGTGTTGGCTTGCAACCTCCATTAAGATTGGCAGTGAACTGCATCAGATAGCTTCTGACAGCAGTTAGTAAATGAACATGTCCCGTTCCCAAGTCAGCATTTACAGAGTTGTCCTTTCTGACTTTAAAAGGAATATGATCATCCTTCTCGAAATTAGTAGAGAAGGGACTAAACCAAACATCTCATATCCAAAGATATGAGATGCCTCCAGATTTCAGAAATGTTCAGATCTAGATCCAAACTTAGCGATTCAGCTCATCCTTAATACTATCTAGCTAATGTTCAAGTCACAGCTGACAATTTATCAAAAACTATGATGATATTGGCATTTCTGTAACTGTTCACAAAAACCATGACATTTTCATTTACTGACAGCAAGCAAAAACCTTTACAAGGTAAATGCTGAGCAAGATAGAAACAAATGAGAAGTATTGTTCTTGCACTAAAACAATGTACATCCCCATGAATGAAGAACACCAAATACTTACTTTCAGATTTGACTATAATGTATTAAATAGAGTTGAATACTGTAACAGTGCATTCTCTAGTCCATGCAGAGTGCAATCTCCAATAGATGATTTCTTCCTTATGTTCATTACAGGTAGTTTGGCAGAGAAGAATCCTTCAGTAATCATGATCTCTGGTGGCATGCCAAATCCCAACTATTTCCCATTTAAAACAGCAAGTTTCACTATTGAAGATGGAACCACTCTTGAAATTGGGGAGGCATTGATGAAGAGAGCCCTCCAGTATTCTGCCACAGAGGGGTAGTTTTCAAAAACAATATGACATTTCTTAATCTCTTTTTATAAAATTAATTTCATATCGAGTCCAAGATGAATAAAAAGAGTTTTTAATACACCTGTTTACTTTGGGAGGCTGAACTTAAGTGTTTGTGTTTTAATCTTGAATGTAAACAAACATAAAACAAACTGTTTCATTGTTCATTTTTCAAATTTTTTAAAAAGTATTCATTAATCAATAAGGAAAACTGAATGGTTTCATTATGTCCATCGGCCCATTTGTTTATTGTAAGGACTGAGCTGATCAAAATATGGAATTTCTGTTCCATGGGGAATTCTGACATTTCAATGTTTTCATTGCAAATTGGGACCAAAAGTCAAAGTATTTAACATTTAATACTTTAATTAATACATTAATTAATTAATTGCAATTAATACTTTAATTAAAACATTAATACGTTAAATAATACTTTAACAAAGTATTGAAACATTCTGAATTTTTTCGGTTTGGTTTCAGCCACAGGATGAGATTGTGGGTGCATCCTGAAAGATGGAGTCTGGCAAGGAAGCTAGTCCTATCAGGGAGAATAGGACATGAGGGATCTGAAAATATAACTCCCATGAGGTGCCGTTGTGACATGGGGGACCCAGAAATTAACATCCACCTGATCTAAAACAAAATGATTTATTTCAATTTTCCTGACAGATAATTCTGAAGAAAGTTTTCTTTCTGATGGAAAATTTTAACCACTCCTTTTTTCAATAAGAAAATGTTTCATTCCAAGCGTGACCTTTGGTTTTCACCTCTGAACACTTATCTACACTACCTTAACTAGTTCACCAACTGTAAGCTGTCATATGAAAAAATAACATGCTCATTTAAATCCATGAGTGTTTGCATGAGTGAAAATTGAGAACTGATCCTGCAATCTCTAATCCCATTTAAATCAAAGATGAAACTACCTGAAAGAGTAAGAACTAATAATGATAGTAACAATTTGCAGGATCAGTGTCTAAATAAGCACTTCAGGATTTGATCCATTTGCATTTAACAACAGCCATACACAGGTTGTTCAGAAATCATGCTGTATCAGGGCAGCAAAGGGACATTATCAATAAATGTCTCTGTGGTTTACAGAGTGCTATGGACACAAATGAGGAATAAAGGAATGAAATTTCTGTTTCAGAATTCCAGAATTGTTGTCCTGGCTAAAGGATTTGCAGAGGAGTCTCCACAATCCTCCCACAGCCAAATACAGTCCTGATCAGGGCCAAATGGAGATATGTGTCACCACCGGCAACCAGGATGCCTTGTCTAAGGTAAGGCTGAAAGGAGAATCAAATACTGGCATGGCCATGCTACATAAACTATAGTCATTATATCTACAAAGTTTAGTTCACAAGGAACATAGCCCTTGGTTGATTCTCTTCACTCCATTTCAAGTAATGTAACCTTCCCCTAATACTGAAATATTAAATAAACAGAGATCTGTAATCTGGATAGACTTCTACCATTCCCACATACAGTACAGAAAACACCAAGCTAGATCTGCTACTTGTATGGAAAAGTGTGTTTAATTTGTTCATGTTTTTGTTCAATGGCATAACAACTTGTTTTCACTTTAGCAACTATCATGATAAATTTGAATTGAAAAAAGTGCTACTTTATTATACGTTTTTTATCCAAAGGAAAATTGTCTAGCGTGGGTGAAATCCTGGCCCTTTGCAGTCAATTGCAAAATTCCCATTGGCTTCAATGGGGCTCAGATTTCACTTCCTAAACCTGTTTGTACTTGCCTTATTCACAGCAGTAGCCTGATTAAAATCATAGGCTAACTTGTGTGAGTGAAGGCTATATACATAAGTAAGGTAAGCAGGCCTTGGTTTCTTTTTTTGACTAGTCCTAATTTCTTTATTCTAAATAAGGATATATTATTAAAATGAGGAGGAAGGCAAAAACACTACAATGTAATCAATACAAATAATCCAATTAGAGAATATAGCAATGTGTATAGTATACAGGAGGAAAGGTCACACAATTGTAAAATGAATTATTCTTATTGGACAGGTGTTCGACATGCTTGTCAATCCTGGAGATAATGTTCTTTTAGAAGACCCTAACTACTCCGGGACTCTGTCAGCAGTGAGTATTGTTTATGTCTGCAAAGCCATGCAAAGTTCTTCCTGAAGTCAAGATGAAAAGTTTGCAGTATGTGATTTTTCTTACTGATGTAGAATCATGTGTGGGCCACACCTATGGATATCTGAAGATCTATACATTGCAGCAAAGACCAATCTGTTTATTTCAGTAATCATGGGTACATTTTGAAAAGGATCTCTCTCAGGCCTCCTTTTGTGCATACATGAAACTAGACACACACAATATGTGCTCTTATTTGGCTTTCAAGGCCAATGGATTTTGAAGATGTAAGTTCTAACACTTGTTAACAGGTTTTTGACTAGTGAAAACATGATTTAAATCACCCAAATGAAAGCCTAAATTTAAATAATTGATTGTAATCAACTTTTCCATTTGTACTTCAGTTATTTTCTAACAAAAGGTTGTTCTCAGGGACTGATACAACCATTAAAACATGTTCATTTACAGCTAAGTAGAGCCTTTACACTAGATTTCGTACATCTTTTTGCTACATAGGATGATACATTGCAACTACACTAATTTGCTTAAGCATTATATAGCTTAATATTTTCAGATTCTTAACTGTCCATTTTTAGTATGTTAGAAAATGGTGCATGATATATTGGTTATTTACTGCATAATTACTTTTGCTTATCATTCATGTCAAGCTGTATTAGGACAGTAACTGGAATTTAATCAAACACACAAGGCAGTATGTATGTATGTAAAATGTATGTTTATTAAACAAAACCACCTTTATGTTCTGGATACATAAGCTTCTCTTCTCAAACTGTTTCTCATTTACAGCTAAATTATAACAAGTTCAAGCCTTAACATATTTTGTATTAAATTCAGATTTCATTTTAAACATTTTAGTTTTAAAAATAAATATATATTATAATTTAAAACAACATAAAAAAATTTCCAATACAAAAATCTGATTTTTTTTTTTTAATTTACCCCGATTGAAAGTGCGGACCCAAGTGTTTTCAACTACCAAGAGTGGGCACATAGCTATGCACATGCAGTATGATGCATGCCAGAAATGAAGCTTGGCCTTTGGAAAATGACTTTGCAACCTCTGATGTTCCTTTAATTGATATGTGAGACTTTAAAGATTTCCATGACATGTAGAGATGTGTCAGGATGCACTCATGCGAAGAATGCCACTACACTGAAAGGCACACTTCATTGCATGATAGATAGGGACCATAGTGCCTTGAGGAAGCATATCAGGACACTGTGACAAGTGTGTTCAGGAGTTCAGCGAGCCCCTGAAACTGCTACACAGCTAATTCTCCCACACTCAGATATACATTTATTTGACTGCCCAACAGAAGCAGCAACTTTTTCCCCAACTAAGATATTCCATGCAAAAAAAAAAAAAATAACCAAATGCAAAATTCAGGTTCCCACTGCAACTTCCTTGCATTACATGTGTGTGTTGCCATATTATATATGTACATATGAATATATGTAAAAACAAGCAATACAAACAACATATAGTAGGAACATCAATTTTGGAATTTTTCAGACATTTATGCATTTAAATTCTTGATCTTATTGATGCATTCAGTTAGCTAGTTGCATGGGATATCTGTGCAATATTTTTTTTAGGGGGCAGGGTACTGGTTCTATTGGGCAGTTCAATAAATATATATATATGAGCGTGGTACCATTATTGGGACTATATATAAAATGTGGAATATGTTGTGAGAAAGATTTTGGGACATAAACGTGAGATTTCCACATTACTTATGAGTAACCACATCAGTGGTTTTTTTAATCATGTTTAAGATTGTTTGAAGTCAATCTTGATCTACACTTTCCCATTTCAGATTACAATTTAAGGTAAAGAATTTTTATTTTTTTGTGAAACAAGCGCAGAAGTTCTAGGGCCTCACTGACTAAATTTCTGAACTACTGATTGGGCTACCAGGATTGTGAGTCATGTCTGTTTTTTTATTAACAGCTTAAGCCATTAGGCTGTAATATTATCAAAGTCCCTAGTGACAAGCACGGTATTATTCCAAAAGCTTTGGAAGAAATTCTTTCCAGGTGGAGACCAGAAGATGCAAAGAAGCTGAACAACAATCTCCCCAAGTTCCTCTACACCGTTCCAAATGGTAGCAATCCTGCTGGGACCTCATTGACTACTGAGCGCAAAGAGAAGATATACCAGGTATCCAGTGGGAACCTAACAGCATCAGAGCTTTCATAAAGAACGAACAAGAAAAGGGACTGTTTTGTTTGCTACTAAACAATTTATAAATACAGAACCAAAATATTTTCCCGTGATAAAATCATGATTCTGGGCCTACTGAAATTATAAGAGATCCCAGCTGCACGAGCCTATTGCTGTTTCTTGTCATCCTACATGATTGTTTTCATGGCCTCGACCTGATAGTATGGCCAATGAGAGCCCAGCTAGCCACTCAGTCGTTGACCCTATTGTCAGTGGTCACACTACTGCCTTCTCCTTCAGTATACTAAAATATTTTAACATAATAATTGCAGCAAATAACGACACGTTAGTTTTCAAGAGCTGCTCATCTTTTTTTACTTTGGCTTCTCTGCAGCTTGCAAGATGTTATGATTTCCTTATAATAGAAGATGATCCATATTATTTTCTTCAGTTTGAAAAGGTAAATAATCCCTGGTGGTTATTTGTATTCCTCTCACACAGATTCTCTCTTTGACAAGGAGAAATACACTGTCCACAGTTAAATAAAAATGTTTAGATGACTACTGTACCCAACAATCAAACAGCTTGCATTTTAAATATATTTTGGCAGACAGAGTATTTCTCAGGTTTGAAGTGAACTATGGTAATGATTTCCTACACAGAAAAAGGTGCAGATCAGTTGTTCAATAGATATATTCATTAAATGTGCACTGTCAAAGGTTATAGGCTCAAAATATGACTTACCCTTAAACTTTCTTTAGCATGACAGGAAAGTTGGGCAAATGCATGCATGGACATTTGATACAGCAACACCCAAGTGCTTGTTAATGTTAGCAAATGAGTCCTTGAAACCTACTTGTCCTTATGTGGGTGCAAAAAAAACTTTGCACATATGTAGGCATTAGAACTGCTTATGTATGCACATAAGCGTTTGCACCTGTTTAGCATAGATGTGTGTGCACATGCATACAAATGGATACTGAGCTATCTCATGCTGCCGTAACAAGTCTATGTTTAAGAAAGGTTCAATCGATAGCAATCACTCCAAAGGAGCACACCCTACAGTGGGAGCTCTACCACACTTTAACAACGTACAGAATGCACCACTCCACCCACCACTGGACCCAGCCACAACTGTTGGCTAAAGCAGTGTGGAGGAGAACTGTTAACATAGCTTCATCCCAAGTCCTGCCTTTATCCTGCTGCCCAGCCCTTATGCCATTGCTTGCACTAGTTTAATACAGTGCCTGCTCTTCCCAATCACCTTGTACCTGCCCTGGCACAGGGATGGACACAAAGGGAAAGAGATTGCTTCCCTTGATCCTGGCCACAAAACCAGCCACAATATAGTCCAGAGTATTTTGTTTTCGTGTTGACAAAAGTGAGTGCTATTTTGTTATCACTAATTGTTCTCACAATAAAATAAGTGCCACAATAAGCTACTTTTTTATATTTAAAGACTAAGGCACCAACCTTTCTATCAATGGATGTTGATGGTCGAGTGATCAGATGTGACACTTTTTCTAAAATTATCTCTGCTGGGTAAGTCCAGTTTCAAAATACTGTAGGATATATGCCATTTCACCAAAATGTTATCATTCCCTCTGTACGGCCGATTCAAAAGAGCCTCATCTCTTTTACTTCTATTGCTGCAAAAATATTTTGATATAAGAATGTCACAAGCCGAAGAGCAAACTTTGGTTATGCCATAAAGCTCAGCTGAGGACCAACAGCTCATTAGAACGACCTTATGTGCAAACAACAACTATGTGGTCCCCACCTCACTTTTTTTTTCTCCCAGTGGCTGTGCCAAACCTTATGAAACATTCTGGAAGGTGGAGTGTCTTCTCCATGTGTCCTAAATATCAAAGCTGCTTTTGATACTTTTCTCTCTCTCAATTCCTTGGGATATTAGAAGCTGTCTTTTCTTGGCTGAGCTTTGAATGGCCAGCAATGAGTACCCTATCATTGCTTTAACTCTGCAGATAAATCTGTTGTTTTGGGAATCCTTATGGTCTTGATTTTCAATCAGCCCCTTTTTATCATTTAACCCATCTGTGTGCTCCCATGAGGCATTGTCCCTCGATCTGTCAGAGTCTTAAATTCTCTCCTTCTGTATGTGCTAATTTCTTTTGTTTTGTATTTTTTTTAAATTTTGTGATGTTTATCAAACTGAGGCAAAGCTACTTTACACAATGCATAATTGAACTGAACTGGATTTGGTCAAGATTCATTCATCACAAATTTAGTGATCTATCAGATTCAAGAATTTAATGAAATACACTAATCAGATACTAACAAAAGGGATAATGCTGAATCATGTAGCAAATATTAGTGGACTGAACATCTTCATACTAATGCTTTTTCTTTTCCCCTAGGTTGAGATTAGGCTTTTTAACAGGCCCCAAACCTCTTACTGACAGACTTATTCTACATATGCAGATTTCAACGTTGCACCCCAGCACTTTCACACAGGCAAGTTAATTGCCATTGCACAGTTACACAATTATTTTATTAAACTGTTTTTAAATGCTTGATCCTGCTCTGCATACAGCATGGCAGGACAAATAGCACTGACGTGTACAAGTGAGCCTACGCTGCACACTACTTAAGGATGCATTCATCAATGACATGTGCATCGTGCTGTACTTGGAATTGGGAATTATGTAGTCCTGCTGTGTATAGGCGTTTAAAGTGAAGAGAGCCATACAAAGCACTTTCCAACCAAAGGTGTTTTTTGTTGTTTTTTTTTTAAACAAAGAGTAATGCATACAGCCCCACAAGATTACCACTACTATGTATATTCTAAAGCTTGTAAATTCGGGCACAGAAAAACTTAAGTAACTTGACCAAGGTCACATAAGACATGTGACAGAGGTGAGATAAGAACTCAGATCACCTGACCTTCAGCTTTAGCCACAGGACCCTCCTCACCATGCAACTAGTGTTATACATCATGGACGAAATTTTGCCTTCCATTACACTAGTACAATGGATGTCACTGAGGGCAGAATTTGACACTGTCATTTCATTCAGATATTAGCAGAGGAAAAGAGGACAATTTTTAATAGTGAATGGCTATAAACCCAGTACAGCTGTGGAATCCTTACAGAAACTCTCCTTGAAGTCAGTGGGCTTTGCAGGACTGGCTCTGTGACAATTAGGTTATGACATTAATTTGGATGTTTTCCTCTCTCTCACAGATCCTAGTATTAGAACTTCTTCAGAAATGGGGGAAGAAGGGTTTGCTGGAGTACACCGACAGGTAACAAGCTTTTATTTCTTTTTATTTTACACCTAGGTTCAATTCCCAGCTCACTTTCCTCAACTGTAAATGGGGATATTACGCCTACTCTTGCAAAGTGGCCTGAGATCAATGGATAAAAAATGCTACATGAGTGCTAAGTAGTATTATTAGTATTAATAAAAATCTCTATTAACCCCCACAAAACCACATTAAGTCTCACTTTATGACTGAGTCATGAATCCACAAAAGGAAGGAAATTCTGAGCTGTTTGATGAAGGCAATCAAACCACTAACCCTTTGTACCATTTTCTGATATACTGAACCTTTCAAGAGACTTTTTTTTTTTTTTAAATAAAAAAGGTTTTCTAGTCAAAGAGGACCCTATGTTATATAGGTCTGCTCCAGGGCCCCAAGTCAATGGTACAAACCACATGGTCTTCAGTGCAAATTGGATGAGCCCTATATTGGACACAGAAGGCTGTCCCTTACCACAAAGTTATACTGCTAAAGGCTGTTTAATATATCTGCCATAGTCATTTTTTCCCCACTTTAGAAAATCCACTATACAGAATGTCTCTATTTCTCTCATAGCCTGCTCCATTTTTCACCTACTGTTTTTTCCTCTGGGTTTTTACTATCTGCTCCTTGTTTTCATCATCTTTCTTAAGTATATTAGGTAACAAATAATACCCATGTCAAACTTTCAAACCCATGATGGTTGAGGGGGTTCGGAGCCATAGTTTTCTTTGTTAGGTTATTTATTTACTTCCATTAAAAAATTGAAATGCATGTAGAAAACTATATTGATAGGAGAGTGATCAAGAGTAGCCCTTAGCATTGATTTCCAGTGAAGTTATTGTTGAGTTACATACAAGGTAGTATTTGATGACAACTCTCTGACTCACGTTCTCAAAATAACTTACTTATTTGCTTCCAGAGTAGCAGAGTTCTACAGGACCCAGCGAGATGCAATGCTTGCTGCAGCAGACAAGTGGTTAAAAGGTCAGTGAATGCAACACACGCTCATGGGTACCTATTTAGTGGTGCTAATATATATGTAGATAGCCAGGGAACAGCACAGATTGATAGGGCAGAATGTTAATGTTTAACTTCGAGTTTGTGAACACGCCAAAGTTGCATCATTTTAATTAAAGATGCAATATTGCATTTTAGTTAAGCCAGGCAACTGTGTGTGTGCACACTTTAAATTGGTTTGAATCTGGTTTACATCAGATTAGTTACCCCTGTTAAACACCTGTGAGGGTGACAGGGAGCAGTTGGTTCATTAAAAAAAAAAAAAGAAAAAAAGAGCAGAGTAAAGGTGCAACCATTGATTTATATTATCTAGCCTCTGTGTTCTGCTGTTCACTGGCCCACCTTTCAGTTCCTAGTCCAACTCCTGTTTCTCACCTGCACTACATAAAGGCCATAGTGCACACAGTTGTGGGAGAGCCCAAGAATTTGGCAAGGTTGCTTTAATGAAGTTTCTGAAGAATACTTAACTCAACACGGGAGTTGGGGGAGCAGAGAGAGAAAAGGTTACAAATTCCAGATTCAGAGGGATGGCCACTCCACAAAGAAAACCCGTTTTCCACAATATAACTCTGTAAGCATTGTCGCCCACCCACATGCAAAACACCTCCCTCCAAGCGGGATGAAAGGCACAGATACACTGTATACACTACTGTGATGGCCAATGACGTTCAGAGGAAGCATGCTATGTAAAGTAAACACCCCCACAGCTCTGCACACCACCTCCAGATGTGGAGCCCCTTCCCTGAAAAGCAAGGCTGCAGTAAGGTTTCTGTCAGAGCCCCAGGTGGGAGAAGTATGCAGCGGGGGCACTACTGCTTTCTCACTGTTGCAGATATTACAACTTCATGCAATTTGTCTGAGGACCATATTGTATTAAGTTGATGAATCACTGTGGTCCAAGGACTATATGCAACTCCAGTAGGGAGGGTTACCACAGCTCCTCTAGTAATTCAAAGCCATGAGAGGTTGTGGGGAGCAGGGATCCCTTCAAGTCCTCTCCAGACTCCACTTCAGATCCTTATACTGTCTTTCTTGCCTCCACCCTCCAGCAGACACCCAAGAGGGGTCTTGAAGCAAACAAACAAAAGAAGTGTCCTCTCCCTTCTTTCTTCCCTGTGGGAAATTGAAAAGAAGCAAGGGTGACATGGAACTCAGGCAATCTTCCTGGGTCAGCCTTTTGGACTTAGTCTAAATGGGGTCTAGCTCCAGCCCCCCTCAGAAGGCATACTGCTCTGAGGTTGGGTCATACAGCTTCGTGAGCAGTGAGGCACATCATGTCATCTTCTCAGTGAGCCTGACTTGGCTGTCTGAGGTGGAGCAGTCTTCTCCGTGTTGGCCACCCCTTCCTCTGGTTATGTTTCCCTTTTAAGCTTTCCCCACTCCAAACAAGCTTGGCAGATGTGCCTCTCTGGTGTTGAACAAGCCCAGACGAGTTCATTAGTTTCCTCTCTGTCAGTGTGAGAGCATGCCCTGTCACAGAGGTGAGTAAGGTGAACCACGCAGGTGTAAATACATCCAGAAAAGTACCATCTCCTGCGGAGGCTTACATGTACTGTTTCAAAGTGGGTTTTCCAGAGATGACAGACAAAGAAAGATTTTTTTAACATAAAAAAAGCTAGGTTTAAATTGGCTGAGGGCCATCTGTCTGATCCAGCAAACAGATAGGACCTTCTGTCCAAAGGCAGGCCCAGCTTTTGCAAAACAGTTGGAAATATTTTGGCCCATTAGGGCCCCATAAAATTGATGGGTAACTTCTGGCCAGCTTCTAGCATGCACATATGAACTTTTGTTGCTTTAAATAGATTTGCTCTGTAATGTTTTTGCCTTAAGAATAAGTGTGTTTGCTTAGAAGAGCTGCAGTCAATACTCTGTTCACAGCCCTTGGTGAGAAGGCAAAGCACGGGCACTGGCCATTAGACAGACTGGCTGGTTGGGAACATCACATGTGACAAACTGCCAGATTCCCCCTCATGGGTCTCCCGCTTTACCTCTGCCTCGTGCGGTCAGGATGCCCCCAGCTGCCTCGTCTCCCCTGACTGTAGCGGAGCTCTGTCTCCCGACCGGGAGAGAACCTTCTCCTGCAGCTGCCCCAGACCTTCAGGCAGCTTTGCTTTGCTTTGCTTGCATTCCCTCCCCTTCCTCTATGGAAAGCAGGGTTTGTGTGTCGCGTCACTTCTCTGTGACCATTGATTGCCGGACAATAGCAGACATGACTTTCAGCTCGTTCTTGGTGTCTTAATTAAGTTTGTTCTTTTGTTTTCTGGGGTAGATTCTTCTTTTGCTTTTTAAGGATGTGTTCGCACTCTTCAGCGGTTAGGGTGGACACCACACTTCATCAGGACAAGCTGGCAGTTTGGGTCTGATTCATACAGACATACATACACCTTCCATTCACACCTTGTTCAAATAAGGTTACCTATTCATCTAAAAGTTTAGAAAGAGTTTTGTACAAGATGGAGTACATCTGGTCAAAATGGGGTTTTACATTTACAATATGGTATATGATTGAGAGGAGTTCAAATATTATAGACAGAATTGTGAGATGGTGATTATACATTCTGGGTAAGAAGGGTTGAAAACAACTTTAATAATAATGATAATAATAATAAAAGATGACACACTTATTACCTAAGGACAGATAGGTATAAACTTATACAACAAAGCAGACTGGGAGTGAGTGGCTAAGAGGAAAAAACCCAGTTGTTGTACTCAACCATGAGAAACAAAAGGCCAGTGGTTCAAGCCCAGTGCTCCCCAATACCTAATCAAAGAGCATAGGGAGACTGCCTCAATTAGCAATAAAGTTGCAAAAAAGCAGCAGATGGTTAATTGCCAATAAAGCCACAAACAAAAGCAGAGATGGACAAACACCTCCAGGAATGAATCAATTATCAAATCTATATGTAAAGGCACAATTCTAGGAATGGAAACGGATACAAATAAAGCTGTCAATAATTAAAACTATATAGAGATTGACACAAATAAGGGTATGACTGAATCTACAGGGTTATGACTTTATTCCTACAACCTAACCAGGCATAAACGGTGAATGAGGCATTTTTTTAAACTACAAAAATATCATCCAAAGCACAGGACTTGTTGGTGAGGGGGGATTTCAACTACCCAGATGTATTGGGGAAACAATACGGCAGGGAACAGATTATCCAACAAGTTCCTGGAAATCATTGGAGACAACTTTTTGTTACAGAAGGTGGAGAAACTGACCAGACAAAGCTGTTCTAGATTTCATACTGACAAATACGGAGGAACTGGTTTGAAGCTGAATGGCAGCTTGGATGAAAGTGATCATGAAATGACAGAGTTCATGATTCTAAGGAATGGTCGGAGGGAAAGCAGCAGAATAAGCACAATGGACTTCAAAAAGGCTGACTTTAGAAAATACAGAGAATTGGTAGATAAGATTGCATAGGAAGCAAGTCTAAGAGAAAAAAGTTCAGGAGAATTTGCAGTTTTTTTAAAGAGATATATTAAGGGCACAAAAGCAAACAATCCTAATGCACAGGAGAGATAGGAGTTATGACAAGAGATCACCCTAGCTTAATCAGGAGACCTTCAATGACCTGAAATTCAAAAAAGAGTCATACAAAAAGTGGAAAGCAGGTCAAATTATGAAGGATGAATATAAAAAAAAACAACACAAGCATATAAGGAAAAAATTAGAAAGGCCAAAATGTTATTAAATTTGCTAAGTACATAAAAGGTAACAGGAAAACATTTTACTAATACATTAGAAGCAAGAGGAAGATCATGGATAGGATAGGTCCATTGTTCAATGAAGGGGAAAAAGACAATAGCAGCAAATGCAGCAATGGCTAAATGCCATTTTTTGTTTCAGTTTTCACCAAAAGGTTAGCAGTGCACAACTAACATAGGGAAAGAACAAGTAGAGAATTACCTAGACAAATTGGATGTCTTCAAATCAGCAGGGCCTGACGAAATATATCCTAGAATACATAAGGAACTTGCCGAAGAGATCTCAGAGCCTTAGCAATTATCTTTGAGAACTCAGGGAGGATGAGAAAGATCTCAGAGGACTGGGAAATGGCAAAATATTACTTATCTATAAAAATAGGAATAAGGACAACACAGGAAGTTATAGACCAGTCAGCTTAACTTGGGTACCCAAAAAGATAATGGAGCAATTCATCAGTTTGTAAGCACTTAGAAGATAATGAGGTGATAAGTAATAGTCATCATGGATTTCTGAAGAACACATCATGTCAAACCAATCTAAAATCCTTCTTTGGCAGGGTAACAAGATTGTGGATAAGGGGGAAGCAGTAGATGTGATATATCTTGACTTTAATAATGCTTTTGATACTGACATCACATGACCTCATAAACAACCTAGGGAAATATAGCCTAGATGAACCTACTATAAAGTGAGTACACAACTGGTTGGATAACCGTACTCAGGAAGTAGCTATCAATGGTTCATAGTCAAGTTGGAAGGGCAAATCAAAGCTGGGTCCCACAGAGATCTTTGTCCAGTTCTATTCAATATCTTCATAAATGGTTTGGATAATGGCATAAAGAGTACACAAAGTTTCAGATAATACCAAGCTAGGAGAGGTTGCAAGCACTTTGGAGGACAGGATTAGAATTTAAAATGTCTTGACAAACTGGGAGAAATGGTCTGAAATAAATAGGATGAAATTCAATAAGGACAAATGCAAAGTACTTAGGAAGGAATAATCAATTGCACAAATACAAAATGGGAAATTACTGCCTAGAAAGGAGCACTGCAGAAAAGGATCTGGGGTTATAATGGATCACAAATTAAATATGTGTCAGCAATGTAATAGTGTTGCAAAAAAGGGAACATAATTCTGGGATGTATTAGCAAGAGCGTTGTAAGAAAGACAAGTAGCAATTCTTCCACTCTACTCAGCACTGATAAGACCTCAACTGGAGTGCTGTGACCAGACATCACACTGTAGGAAAGATGTGGACAAACTGGAGAAAGTCCAAAGGAGAGCAGCAAAAGTGATTAAAGGTCTAGAAAACATGACTTACAAGGAAAGAGTGAAAAAATGGGGTTTGTTTAGTCTGGAGAAGAGAAGAATGAGGGTGGCATAACTGTCTTCAAGTATGTAAAAGATATTATAAAGAGAAGGGTGATAAATTGTTCTATTTATCCACTGAGGACAAGGTAAGAAGTAATGGGCTTAAATTGCAGCATGGGAGATTTAGGTTAGACGTTCGGAAAAAAACTGCCTAACTGTATGAGTAGTTAAGCATTGGAACAAATAGGTGAGTTGTGGAATCTCTGTCATGGAGAGCTTTTTAGATCAGGTTGGACAAACACCTGTTCAAGATGGTCCACATAATACATGGTCCTGCCTCAGTGCAGCAGACTGGACTAGCTGACCTATTGAAGTCTCCTCCAATCCTACATTTCTATGAATCCATGTACATTGGTGACAGGAAGATCTTACTTAACATAAGCTGATATCAGAAACTAAATGTTCTTTGCCTCATTGTTATTAAGCTTCTAGCCTACCATTGAATTAACTATACTGCAGAATGGCAAACAACAAATGAAGCCTGGGAGACCTATGGTCAAAAGGTGGGGGGTTACTTACAACACAGTCTCTGGGATGACTATTTCTTCTGGAGAGGCATGTAATTCTAGACACAGCACTTATAGTAGACTATGCAACCTGCTACTATGCAGTCAGTCCAGATAA
Organism: Mesoclemmys tuberculata; assembly: GCA_007922155.1. NCBI lineage: Eukaryota > Metazoa > Chordata > Testudines > Chelidae > Mesoclemmys > Mesoclemmys tuberculata. Next base: position 26,585,574 of record ML675624.1, on the reverse strand, counting down.
CTTTGGTGTGTTTTGTAACTTGCCATTTAGTGCCAATCTGCTGACACTGCATAGTATTCATATATCACGTGCACGTGTTTAACTAACCTTTGCTTTATTTTATGGTTTTCTACAGCTGCAAAGTTGCCAATAGACCTTACTGAGGCAAGACCCGGCCCCCAAAAGATTATCTATAAATACCTTTGTGCTTTATAAGTGATTATATTAACTGGCCTGTATTTATCCCTTTGCCCCTAATATAACACTATTCTAATTAACAAGATAAAAAGCTGCACTTTCTCAATCACCCCATGTTAGCCTATGGTCAGGTGTACCATGCAGCAATGACTGTACTCTAACAGGCTAGTAAAAGGTAATTTTCAGTCTTTACTTTGCCTTCCTCTGTCTCTGTAGAGAATCATTTAATTGTTAGATAAGGTGAAGCAAGCTCAGGCAAACCTCAACCTTCCCCCATTACCAAACTTTCGCTGTGCTTCCTAAATGCAGTTTGGCTTTGAGGTTAAAGCCACCCGACCCTGTCCCTGTCCTTTTGATTCTGATCTAATATTGAAACTACAAGGTGGCTGACTTCCCTTAATTCAGGCCCTGTCTCTGTCCTCCTGATTCTGATCTAATATTGTAACTACAAGGTGGCTGACTTCCCTTAATTCAGTAATTTCTTAAGAACTTATGTTAACCCCTAGACCAGCAACCTTTCAGAACGTCCTTTTACCAACTTCCCCTAGTAACAACAATTCACCAATAAACTAATGGAAACAAGGGTAAGGCCCACTTCTGGAAAGAGGTGTAAATATTGTTAAGAGATACTAATGAGCCAATCAACAAACTGCTAATGTATGTAACCTTGGAAAATATAGTGATGTAATGTATGAATATTCATGTACTTTCAAAAGGTATATAAGGCTACGCCCCAGTATGATCGGGGCTCAGCCTTTGGAAATGATTCCACTGAGCCGGCTACCGGCAGATCAATAAACTGCTGTTTCCTCATTTCGGTGTCCGTCTTGCAAGTGTTCCAGAAATCTTGCAACATTACTTTACTTAAAGTAAACTGTATCTGACTTATCTGGGGTATCTGACTTATCTGGAGCATTTACTGATTAGTATACTTAGAAAAATATAACTTTGACCCCAAGGAAAGCAGTGCAACAGGTAACTGCTTGGATACTTGTATAAAGGGCCAAGAAGGTTGAGATTTTCATGCAAGTCAGTACTGCAAAATGGCTGATGAAGTAAACTCCATACAATACTATGGTTGAAATCCTGTCCCTATTGAAATCAATGGCAATATTCCCATTTTGGTGTTTGCATTACAGATGCAAGTTGTACCTTTATTCAATGTCCCTATTTTATCTACAGGCTTGGCTGACTGGTACATCCCTACTGCTGGACTGTTTTTATGGATTAAGATTAAGGGAATTTCCGACACATACCAGATGATCATGGAAAAGGGTTTCGAGAGAGGGGTAGGGAAAAAACCTAATGATAGGAAACAGCTTTAAAAACATTTAAACTTTATTTGGAATGGAACCATGTCTGTTGTTCTGAGTATTTGTTACTTAGCTAGTTGTGACTCACATTAGGTGTTCTTAATCGGTCATTAAGGAATGCAATTTGAGTAGCTCAAGTGCTGGAATCACATAACAACAAATGGGAGCTGGATTTGACCTATTGTTCTAACATTTTGCCTTCCTTTGGAAAGTTTTTTCTAGTGCAATGAAATGGCACTACATGACATCAGAACAGAGACTGGCCACAGAGAACAGCCTTCAAACTAAAGCATGCACAAGAAGCATCCTAGGCCCCAGTCCTGCAGTGAGGACTGCCCGCACCCACATGATTCCCAGTTACTTCAGTGCAGCTCTGCACAAGCACCGGCGCCTGAAAACCCAGTTCTCAGGGCAGAATTAGGGTTTTCATCTTTAGCCATATTATAATTGTTGCATTAAAGTTCCAAATGTTAGATGTACAGGATGTTAGACATATCACCACGACGATAGTGACAGCCACTCGGCACCTCGAAACACGGCGGCCATTTCCGTGTCCTTTACTTGTATAATTTTCATAGTGATCTGAGCATCGGAGACAAAATCCTGTCCCCACTGAAATCCAGGGGGAGTCTTGCTATTCAGCTTCAATGAAGCCAGGATTTCACTTTAGATGTATGCCTATATACAGCATAAATACCATTTACAAGAAATTGATAATCAGTTGTCTATTGACAGGAAACAAAATGGAATGCAGTAATCAGTGCTTTTTCCTTTATAACTATCACACCACTTGAAATTCGTAGCAAAAATTCTGCAGAGAGAGAAAACTAGCAAAAAATTGTAAAATGTGAAAAAGCTATTAAGTCCAAAAAGTGAACAGCACATGATGCAGGTCAGCTGCAACTATTCTTAGTAATCTGACTAGCTTATGATTTTGTACAGGAGCCCATCATTCTTGTAACCAAGCTGTTCTCTTAATTTTCTTCCACTGCAAAACTATACACAGTCCTGCTCATGATCAATATTCATTACTCTACAGTCACAAGAATGAAACCTACACTCCTTTTTAAGGCCAACATCCATTCTGTTCCACTACTATGTTGTTATATAGCCCTCTATTTTAGGCAGCTCCCTACTATTCCCTCTTTCTCCCCCTAACAGACCACCAGTGCCACCTCCATAAAACACCAGACCAAATTCATAAGTATTGTAAATGCAAGTATACTGTTGCAAATAGCCACATGTCAGAAACTGGTAAAAAATGGGTGCTATTTCTAATTTCAAATTCGGTGGGGCCAAACTCAACTCCTGACACAAGAATATATAACCTTCATTGAAGTCAATGAGAGCTACAGCCAGTTACATCTGAGCTAAATTTGACCACAGTTAAATGTCGTGGCTGAGATTCTTTATCCCAGATCTTGCTGTATTTGCTCTGCATGTTACTTCTCCTCCCCTCTTCTTCATCCTAGGTATGTACGTTATTCAGTTTACACACCCGCTGAATACCAAATTAATACAAGCCAAAGTTTAGCACAGCTGTAAGTTAACCACTTACATCCATTTGCTGAATAACTGGTACCTGACATGTAATTTACCATTATCTCCCTCACTAGAATGGGCATGTAGGCTTTTATGGGAGCTGTATTCTTTCACTGCAGGCTGAATACGGCCTTTAGATTTTACTTGACTAGATAATTCCCCAGTTTCATATTAGTCGTGGGTCTTTTCTGCCTAGTAGCTATGTCTAAAATGAGATAAACTTTGTATAAGTATCAACAGTTTCTGGTGTAATGATCACATTTTACATGCCATCCTCTCAGACTTTCACGCATTCAGAACATTAAAGTCAGTAATATCTTTCTTAGGTGTCTTTGGTTCCTGGACGATCATTTAGCACTGATGGCTCAGCTCCTAGTTCCTATGTCAGAGCTTCCTATTCTTTTGCTTCTCCAGACCAGATGGACCAGGTGAGTGTAGCTGGTACAGTTGTGCATCACTGGGCCATCTTACTTGATCAGATTCTATTATTCATGTGAATTTGTTGTTTGCATTCAGACTAATATAGGACTTGAAGACCCTTTTTCTTGCATTTCTACCAAAGAAAAATAGCATTCATTTTACGGAAAGACATTAGCTCAAGTCTGATTTTAAATGTTTGAATATTAAATAGACCCCCTGGCACTAAGAATCTAATTTAAGAGAAACTCGTCCTCTTTATGTGTGTACATAAAGTTCCTATTAATGTATCAACCACAGATACATGCACACATAGTTGAAGGTGAATATAAATCAGTCTTCTTCCTAATTGCTGCAGAAAATTGATTTTCTTTTTCCTCTATTAAAATGATTTTCTGATACTGAGTCTGTCTCATCTAAGCTTTCAAATTCACCACACACTATGATTGACGTACAGATGAGTAGCAAGTTCGACACGGTTGTCCCCCTTTTCCTGCTCACTGTGAAACGCTGCCTAACATGATAATATTCAGAGATGTTTTACATCCATAATCACATTTAAATTTCTCTCCAAATTATGCACCAGAACCAACTGTTGATTTTGAATAGTCGAAGGAATCAGGGCAAAATGAAAGCGAGATGAGGGGGGAAAAAGGCAGGCAACAAGGATACCTTAAAGTACAAAGTAGTTTACTGTACAGTTGACAGCCAGTGTGTGAGCGAATATGTAAGTCATTGCTTGATAAGTCAGAATCCTGCCTAAGTACTTACATGGCCCCAATTACTGTTATATCAAAGCACTTCACAATCTATAACATATTCATCCTCACAACACCCCTGCCAAGTGGGCATTATCCCCATTTTAAAGAAGAGGGATGCTGAGGCACAGAGAGACTAAGTGACTTGCCCATAGTCACACATGATGTCTGTGGTGCAGCAAGAAAATGAATCCAAGTCTCCCAAATCAACACCTAAATCACTGCCCTATCCTTCTTTCTATCTGTTGCGAACAGTGACCAGTTCCAGATGATTCAAAAGAAAATACAACTGCCCCTACAGTAGAAAATTACAGAATAGTCAGCCCACACAGGGAAAGTTTGTTCCTATATACAGTCATGTAGAAGTTGGCTTATGCCCTGCAGTGTGAGAGTTAAGATCCCTTCCATGTTTTTTGGTACCTAATATGACTATATTTCTCATTAACCAAAGAAACGTCCAATCTTTTTTTAGATCATGTTAAGTTCATGATCACTAAACCCTAATGGCTGTGAGCTCCACAGGTTATTAATGTATTGTGTATTATAAAGCACTCTCTGGGTACCTTGCTATAATCGATAAAAATAAGCAATTTAGAAAAGCAGCAGAGAGAGAATCTGCACCATGTTTTCACAGTGTCAAGTAATATATTTTAAAAGACTGAACAAGAGCAGTGTCTGCTAATACAATTTTGGCATAAAGAAAACTAAATCAACTGTAGCAAGTCTCTTAAGTTTTTTATATACGTCAGTACTTCCATGTGTATTTCTCAAGGGAATCTTATTTCACTTTGCTACACATTTGCTGAAATACCCAAGACACAAGAATTGCGTATATGATCATACGTCTCCCTGCCAACTACAGTAGTTTGAGACTGACCTAGTCTGCTGGAGTAGTGACATATTTCTCTCACTGTCTCTTCTGATTGGTGCTTTGTTTACTGCAAAACAATGTTACCACATTATCACTAAGCAGACACTTAACCCACCATGACAATTTTTTTTTCTGATACTGACAATTGCATTAATGCTTAAACTCTGAAGCATAAGACAGCAACCATGGGGCAAAAGTAGCAGCTCACAAAGCCTTTGCAAACTGGTCAAATCCAGCTATACCTTAAAGGCCAAACTCTCAAAGCAGTGTGCAGTGGTGTTGTTTTGGGGTGTGTAAATACAAACACATACTTGGTGAGATATTGTTGAAATGCCTTGCAGACATAGTGTTACGAACAAAATATACGTGGAAATGCTGTAGCATAAAGTGATTAACAGTTTAATGTCAGTAGTCACTGTGTTAGTAACTGCTATCAGTATTATGTCAACTCAAACTTTTTCTCTTTTTATTTTTTCATTGCAGGCTTTCCAGACTCTGGCTGAGCTTATAAAAGAAACTGTCTGAAAGGATCGAAACTGGCATTTTTAGAAAGCTGCATTCACTGATATTTAGAAACTGGGGGGCTAGTTTCACTGACAAGTCTAAAGGAGTGATTTTATTCTTACTTTCAGGAATTGCACATAAAACTTTTAACTTTATTCTTACCGGGCAAATTTACCATGCCGCCATCAGATAGCATGATACCTGACACTTATTAGCACTCTGACATATAGAAGAACATTACATTTTCAAAGCACTGTACACATATATTAACCATTTAATTCTTATTTCTGTAAGTTAGGTGAGTAACTGTGATCCCTTTTTTACTGAGGCACAAAACTGAAGCACAGAGTTTAAGAGACTTGCTCAAGGAAACATATCAAGTCAGTATTAGAGTTAGAAATCGAGAGCTCCTGACAGCCACCTCCCATCCCCAGGATCTGACCACTAGACCATCGCTTCCTTTCTTTCCAGACACTGCACATACATAATGAATTTGATCTTCTTTTGAATAGGTGAGTTTCTGCCTATCACCGGGGGACCCATGGACCCACGGATTGAAGGTGCATATTTCCTACCTGAACCCTTCTTCCAGGTGATGTCAGCAGCAGCCAAGGCTGGGTTCCGTATCTAGGGATTCCTCTTAAAATTACAAAATTAAACCAGCTCAAAATCCCAGTCAGAGATCTGAAGCAACTAAATATCTCCTCTGGGCACCTCTAATGGGCAATAAATAGTTCCCCACTTGCAAGCACTGAGTTCATCTAAACAAAATAAATTTTTATTAAAGAGCAAAAAATGTTTATTAAATAAAGCATTAATTTGGGAACACACAGCAACAAGGATTCAAAAGTTAAATAAAATATCCACCCCCTAGTGTCTTGGGAACTGTCCTTTTCCATAGTTTCCCACCTTGCAGTGTGAAAATCTAATCGACAACAAATATCCCTTCAACACCCACTCTCCCTTTCCTTCTGCTGCATCCCACTCAGTTTGTTGTCGAAGATGAGCAAAGATCCCATATCTAGGGGTTCTGACACCTCCATTGATGCTTGCTGCTCTTTCTGCAGTTGCTGTCTGCAGCTCTAGCTGCCACCTCTACAGCTGCTCTGCTATATCCTTGGTCCAATCTGGTTCAACAGCACACAACCAACAAACTCAGCTATTATTAATCACAGGAGACTTTGATCTACTGCTGTATCTTACACCACACTACTTTTAGCTACCCTGCCAAATTCTGAGGTTCTACCATCAAGCCCAACTCTTAACGATCTCTGCTGTAATAACCTCACTAGACAGCAGAGAATTTCATTGCTACTTTCTCCTCTATACTGTCTTTTATCACAAAACAATTTCAACAGCAGGTCTAAAACTCATCCCTTTTATCAGTAACTTCAGCTGTAACAATCACTGAATTTGAATTTAAGTAACCTCATTTTTAACACCGAAGAAAAAAAAATAATCTAGAACTCTTAATCACCCACCTCAACACCAAATACAAACACCTACTCCTCCCTGACTTTCAGGTGGATTTAATCACTATCCCACACTGAGCAACTGAGGTTACTGTAATAGTGAGCCCCTGAATTAGTATATTAAGTATAATTCTGCTGTCCTTTAGTCATACAGTAAGGATAACAATATTTCATTACTTCTGCACCCAAGATTTAAGCGAATTTTAACCTAAAATAGCAAAATTGATCATCCTAGCAAAGTAGGTGTGTTTATGCAAATTAGGTCTGCTCATGAGTTTTCTTCCAATCCATCAACAGGCAGCAAGAGAGAGCTCACTCAGACCACTGGCTTATATACCGCAGCAACATCATTACTACAAAAGCCAGAAGGCTTGTTAAAGAGCTAAACAAAGTGAATCCCCCACTGTCCAAAAGCTACAGGCACTTTCTACAGCAATCTCACACTTCTCATTATAGGACCCTGTTGCTATAACTTTGCTATAACTGTTGCTATAACGGTTGCTTATAACTTTGCCAAACTTTAACTGTTTAGCCTGAAATTTTCCAGGCAAGGTGCCTGCACAGACAACCTTAGTTCTGGCATTGCCTACGTTTTGAATGCTTGACTTTGCAACCTTAATGATGTTCTTTAATGTAGGGTGGTTTGTATTGAGGGATTTAAGAAAAGGAGTTGTGTATATGTTAATAGAATACATAAATATATATATACAGAGAGAGAGAGGCATTGTCAGTTGTCCTTTGGCTAGTCTTAAGAATTGCCTGATCTTGTAAGAATAAATCAACAATTAAGTAATCATTTAAATTCTATTTTTTCTAATTTTAGAATTATTTCTGACTGAACTCTTGTTGGGAACCAATCTTATATGACATTTAATACAAATCTATATTAACGGTTCCATACTGGCACCAAGATCACCTATCCAGCATACAATAATATACAATAGATTTAAAGAAGCTGACACTTTCTGCTAAAACTAGTCTACTGTTGTGAGATCTTGTACACCCCAAAGATTTCTTATGTTAAATTCATTTAATAAAACTTATACACATTGTCATATAATCATTTGGTAATTTATTCATATTTAAATTGTATTCTACTTAATAAAACCCATTAAACACATATATACACACAGAGAGACATTGTGAACTGTTGTTTTTCCACCAGTCTCAGAAGATAATAAATCAGATTTCTAAAGTGATAATTAAATTATCCTACAGAATCCTGACTTCAGAAATGAAATCTTTTAACAAAAGAATGCATTTTACATCTAACAACAATATAAATTACTATAAACGTCCCCTTTCTTCCATTTGTTTTTATTTATATATATAATTATTATTTTATAGCTGCATTTACTTCCCCTCTGAACCCAGGTAGTTGTTTTTTTGTTTGTTTTTTTTTTAATTATTCTGGCCTTCTTTCTCAATTATGGGAGTTTTGGAGCATCTAGTTAAATATTTTTAAACATTTCCCAATTATGATTCACCTTTGCCTGTTTTAATTATCTCTCGTTACTAATTTGGCTCATAATTGTTTTAGCTTTGTGAAATTGGCCTTTTAAAACACCAAGGATATATTTTAATGGTTTCAACTTTATTCTGTTTGCACACAGAGCTATGTTCAACAAAGCTGTCTTCAATGTAAGAAGTTTCAGTTACATAGACACAACACTACGTGCCTGCTTCTGTTACAAAAAGTTCGCTTTGTGCCAGTCCTACTTCACAGCTATGGGGGACAGTGGGCATAGTCTATGTCCTCTAGAGCTATTCCCAACTGTCAAAACAGCCCCCTCACTGCACAAAGCAATCTAATTAATGTGAGAGGCCAAATCAGGCCCTGATCAGCCCCAACAGTGGGGTCTATACAGCCTCAGTGGGTCAGATCTCCTCTTTCCATGACCAAACCTGTGGAAAAGTGTGTGGTTCCCCAAATACAGATTTCTCAGCTGTTCCATCAAAGGGGCTGCCCCCCCCCCGCCCCCCCCCAACCACCACAAAAGGAGTCATAGGATCCAGTCTTGTGCCCTGGGCTGCTTGATGAGAAACAAATGCCATTTACATGTACTTCCACACTAGCTGTCTGTCTCTAACCATGTGAATACATGCTCCCTGGAAGCGAGGATATAACAGAGCTAGGTCACACACAAACGAATCAGGAGCGGAGAGGACGATGTGCATCCTTTCAGCTCTACCTTCAATCCCTCCTCCAGCCTGCTATCACCCACATCTGTCACTTATGCCTATCTCCAGACCAGCAGGAAAGCAGCAGTGGATGGACACTCCTCTTCAAGGTAAGGGAAGGGGAGATCTGAGCTCTCCCATATGCATGGATCTGCAGGCACAATTCTCCCAGTGTGTGTTACATTCATAATCGAAGGACCTCCAGCAGATGGCAGGCTTACTTCATGACAAAACTAGGTCTTTAGCAGGCAGCACTGCTAAACCAAATTCTTCAATTACAGTTTAATGTATTTTATCAGCAGAGTGCTGTATCACCTAAGAAGGGCACATACATTCTAGTTTAACTGAGCTAATGTAACAAGAAAAATGTAATATGATACCACTTGATTTTCATCTCCTTTTATGAAATATTGAATCTCGATATAGCATAAAATAGATGCTCTTCAGATTACTGCCAAATTAAATTACTCTGCAAAATAGAACTGAACCACGGTTTAAAAAAAATGAAGATTACATAGAGATTCATTTAGCTAGTCTTTTATATTTGCATGACTAACTAGATGGAGCATAGCACATTAAATCCAGGGGCCCTTTGTTCTCAGCCTATTAGCAAATAATCATAATATATTGGACCATAATTTGTGTTGGGTGTAGTTTTTAATCTGAGTTTTCTATAAACTAGACATGGGCCAAAGTGAAACCCTAGATGGCTCCTGTAGGCCAAAAGTGATTGTTTTAGACCTCCATGAAAACTAAATCCCTGTTAAAAATCTGACTTTTCAGTAGAAAACTCTCTAAGGCTACAGCTACACGCTGAGCTACAGTCATGATTCCCAGCTCACATACACATCCTTACATTAGCTCAATGAGAGCTAGAGCAAGTGTAAGTTCGGTAGCATGGACAGCAGTGGCATGGTTTAGCCATGCAACCTCCATTACTGCTGCCCGTGCTACCACAGCTACACTACAGTTTAGACTTGCTCTAGCTCTGTCAGACAATACCAAGCTGGGAGGGGTTGCAAGTGCTTTGGAGGATAGGGTTAAAATTCAAAATGACCTGGACAAACTGGAGAAAGGGTCTGAAGTAAATAGGATGAAATGCAATAAGGACAAATGCAAAGTACTCCACTGAGGAAGGAACAATCAGTTGCACACATACAAAATGGGAAATGACTGCCTAGAAAGGAATACTGAGCAAAGAGATCTGAGGGTCACAGTGGATCACATGCTAAATATGAGTCCATGCAGTTTAACACTGTTGCAAAAAAAGCAAACATTGATCTGGGATGCACTGGCAGGGGAGTAAGCAAGACAGAAGCAGTAATTCTTTCACTCTACACTGCAATGATTAGGCCTGAACTGGAGTGTTGTGTCCAGTTGTGGGCACCACATTTCAGGAAATATGTGACCAAACTGGAGAAAGTCCAGAGAAGAGCTACAAAAATGATTAGAGGTCTAGAAACATGTGCTATGAGGGAAGATTGAAAAAATTGGGTTTGTTTAGTCTGGAGAAGAGAAGACTGAGGGGGGGCATAAATAACAGTTTTCAAGTACATAAAAGGTTGTTACAAGGAGGAGAGAGAAAAATTGTTCTTGTGAACCTCCGAGGACAGGACAAGAAGCAATGGGCTTAAATTGTAGCCAGGGTGGTTTAGGTTGGACATTAGGAGAAACGTCCTGTCAAGATAGTAAATCACTGGAATAAATTGCTTAGGAAGGTTGTGGAATTTCCATCATTGGAGATTTTTAAGAGCAGGTTGGACAGACACCTGTCAGGACTGGTCTAGATAATGCTTGATCCTGCCTTGAGTGCAGGGGTTTGGAGTAGAAGACCTCTTGAGGTCCTTTCTAATCCTACGATTCTATAAACTAATCAAGATATGCATTTCAGCAAAGCATATCCACTGGAGAATATAGTTCCTTCTATAAGCAAGGTCACTTCATTGAAAATAAACCACAAAAAGTCTGCCGGTTTTTCACACAAACATCTAATATAGACTGATAAACAGATAAGAAATATATAACCACTCCTCCAGCACAAAGGATACTGCACAAACAATTCAAAGTGCCATTTTGAAAACAATGAATTACAACCACGTTTACAATTGATCCCCATATGTAGGTATTGATTTGGGAAAATGAGATGAGGCACTTGTCTCACTCACCATGAGGAGACCAAAGACAGCACCTCTAATCTTTAGCCTTATGGTTAGGGGACTCACCTGGGATGTGGACGACACCCCAGTTCAATATTTTAATCTGCCTCGAGGAAGAAGGGAATTGGACAGGGATCTGTTACCTCCTATGGAGTGCCCTACTCAGTGGATCTTCACACTTTCGCTGCCCCAATTAATTTTTAATTATTCCATTAGTTAATTAAAGCAAGATAAACGGAGAAACGGAGCAAGACTCACACCAGCATATCCTAAAGTCCAGTGGCCAGGGCACTCACCCAGCAGGTGGCAGTGCCCTGTTCAACTCCTGTTCCTGTCTTGTCAGGCGGAGTGGAAGCTGAATGGGGAGTCTCATGAATACCAGCTCATTGCCCTAACCACTGGGCTAAAAGGGTATGAAGGAGATTCTTCACCAGCTCCCACCCTACTCCCCAGCTGCTTTGTGTCAAGTTCAATAGTCTCTGAACACACATAGCAGACTGGGCCCACAGGCAAGATCGGCAGAGGAGTGCCTATCTTCTACTTTGCAGATCACGCTGGGGCTTATGTGAGAGATATGTGTCTATACACCTAGAGTGAGGCAGAAGTGCATATGCCCAGAGGCAGAAACCGAGGCACCCAGGGAACTTTTACTGTAAAAACGTAGATGCTGAATGAGTTTAGGCGCCTACAGAGTTAGGTGGCAGCTGAGCAGGGAATTTGTGGATCACGGTGCCTAAAATTGGGATTTAGGACCTGAAGTACCTTTAATCTACTACTTAACTGACTAGAAACCCCAGAATACTGCAGGCCTAGTTATGGCACATTATGGATGGAAAAATCCATTTTTCTTTCTTTTTTTCCTGGATAATGTCATGCAGAGACAGCTAACATAAACTTCTAAGAAACAACACCCAGTATTTATTAGAAACAACACCCAGTAAAAGAGTAATTGTTTTTGATTATTTTTTGCATTAAAGACTTAATGCTTAAAAAAACTTATATAAAACAGATCATTTCCCTATTACCAAACAAACTAATCCTTTCCTAACATCAATTTGACTATAAAAGTATTTTCTGTAAAAGCCAGGATTCCCTGCTACTAAAGCCTACTTGAGGTAGGTACTTGAGCCTTTTGAGGAGACATCTGCTGAATTATCACTAGATTTTCAAAATCAAAATACCATCCACAAGAAAGACATAATTATAATGTAACATTTTCTCTGATTATAAACATTTTATTTGCAATAGTATGTCATATATTTAAAAATCAGCAGATATTTAAAATATGTTTTAGTGCCAAGGCATGAAAGCTATACCAAGTTTTGCTAATTGTTCATCTTTCTATCTAAATCCTATTCTCTCATTTACAGAAAAAAAAGAAGAAATCGTTTTGCTTATTTATCTCTGCATCATATTGCACAAACTCTGTTGGACACATGACCCATCTCTTGCTAAAATTACTGAGATTTAGACATTGATCCCATATAGTCTGTAAGACACATGAACCATACAAAAGCCTTTTTCCAAGTTTTCCCCCCTCAAAGTCCTGGTCTACAGTATACAGCAGTGGGTTTTATATAGATGCGCAACACCAACTGATATAATCAGTACTCGATGTACTCTCTCTGTACATCATGGGAGATCACTGTTGTGAAGGTAATAGGTAATATTCAGAACTTGCCCATCACTAAAGCACAGCTTTCTGAGGGTGACATAATGCTACTTAAGTAGGAATTTGCTGGTTGTAAGAGCGCCACTGAATTCAACCATACTTTTTTACAGTTGTACTAAGACATAACTACATTCAAGCAGGAAAAAATTACAAGTACACATTTTAAGTCTATTTAACAGGGAAGCTTAGCACACAACATACATCTAAAGCTGTCAGAGTTTGATTCTGCAAGGTGCTCAGCACTCGGATTCTGCCCACGCCAGCATTTGCGAAACATCAGTGGAACTACTCACCAGCTCAATTTTACTGCTACTCATGCACTTAAGTGGTTGGCTGAATTGGGGTGAGAGTCCTCACCACCTTGCAGGACTGAGCCCTATATACTTTATAGCACAAAAGCAGTTAACTGCAACGCAATACTGTATTTTTTACAGAAGGGAGGGTGTTTGCCCTCTTCCACATAAATACACACAATCTCCTTAAACTGAACTTCTGAAACAATTAACAAGACCCAGGCAATCACTTTTTTGCTGCAGGATGAATTCTGCACTGACTGTGTTATTGCAGTTCAGTGGTGACATCCAGCTGTTGACTGGATATCCAAGAGGCTCTTTATCCCTAGAGATACCAGTGACTTAAAAGTCATGTCTTAGGCTCTGTTTCCTACTTACAGCTGGTAATAAGAATCCAAATAATATATCAGCTTCCTGCCAAGTGTGGTGTGACACTGGAGAACATAGTTTTGGACTAGCTTTCTAATATTAGGCTCACACACTTTTGTAATAAAATCATGCCAACTTCCTGAAGAGTAAATCTTTAGATTCTTTTCTTTTAATACATTAAAATGTGATTAGGTTTTATTTCTTTGGATGTTTTCCTCCTGCTTTAACCATCTTATTGACAACTTATCATTCAGTTTAAATTATTTTTAAAAAGCACTTCTCTTTATAAAAAAGCCCAGAATAGAAATTATATTAACTGATGTTTTTCAAGACAAAAAATCCACTATAATTCTTTGTAAATAAATTGCAAGACCACAAATTATGTGATGTTCCTAAAATGATCGCTCTGAACTGAATAAAGTTGAAAATAATATGTGATAATAACAATCTTGACTTCTTCACCAAAACAATATTATTTCAGTTGGCACAAGACCACACTTTTAATCTCTTCCTCCATAAGACTCATGAATAATTTGGCTAACTCTCCCTGATGACACAAATACTGACTCTTGTTGAAGGTCATACAGCATGCCCTGTATCTCTCTCATTCTGTGCCTCATATTATTTTACATTAATGACATACAATAGCAGGTTGTCTCCATGGTGGTGTAATGTCTGATATTCAGTTCATGCAGTGAATGGTAAACATCCCTTTTTCAAAAGCTAATTATCTATGTGGATTTATTTTTATTGCAGGATATCAGCTTACTCAGCTGGTGAAATGGAGGCCAGGAAAGAGCAGCAAACATAGTTAAAAGAATAGCCAGTGTTTCATACAATAGACCATTGAAAAGAATAGGATTATTTGCCCTGGAAAGGAAAAGACTTAAAGGGTTTGAGGGAATTCAGAATTATAAATGGCAAAGTCAACCAAACATAGTGACCCTTTGGACTCACCCCAGGCTCTCACTGGTCCACTCTAGTCACCATCTGGTTTTGCATGGGGAAGACAATGGAGGTTCACTTAGGCCTTGACTATATACTGCAGTCCTCTATTCTTGGTTCTGCTCCCTGTGAGATCAAAAGGCAGGTTCCTGTATTCCAAGGTACCCAATAGGCAGTTTGCAGCTCCAATTCCAATTACATGACAGAAAAGCAAAGTTAATGGGAGTCAGAAAAAAAACTTAAACTGAAATACAAACTGAATGATACATATCTAGTATGTCACTGTAAAATGCTCAGGAGAGGCCCCCGTTTCAGGAGAGGGGTTGAGTTGAGCACAATAAACACTTTATATTAATTTTGGAGGGGACGGGCGGGGGAGGGGCAGTCCTTACAGCAGCCTTGCTGTGTATTCCAGATCCTTTCTCCATACATGTGTGTAGTCCAGGAAGTATCAGTCCCCTTGTTAACTACAAATACTCATTTGTTGTTTTGTTTGGGGGTTTTGTCTAGCTTGGCGTTCAAGTGGCAAATTAGTGTTAGGCATTGCATTAAATTGCCCCAAACCTGGGATAGTGGAAACAGGTTTGAAATCCACTTCAAGGTTGGGTTTTTGTTTTTTCCTTCAAAATGTATGTTCCTTCTCACAAAGATACTTTTGTTTCCGCCTGCCTTATGAGGTGTGGCACCACTAGAATAACATCTTCAAAGACTGGTCTTTTGTTAACATGTCACAGAATTTACCCTTCAGACCACAAAAGGTGTGGATTTCACCAACCCTCAGCAACAAATAACTTATGCAAACATTCTGACTCCTATGTTTAGTATACCAACTCTTAGGGTTAGCACATCTATTTGTCTTAGTTTCTCTCCTTCACCCATCACTGTAGAATCTGAGTGCCTTCAACATCAGATACAGTTATCAGCCATAGCTTTCTTTTCATTGTGCCATATAGTACCAGAACATTTTCAACAAAAGAAGTAATTATCCTTTACTTTACACAGTCTTTAGTCAACCTGTGGAATTCACTGCTCCAGAAGAAATAAGCAAGACAAATAATGTTGGCGTTTAAAAGGAATTGGATAATTTTGTTATTAATAATATTTGTATTTATGTAAGCTAAGCATATAATAAGCATAATCAAATCTCTTGCTTCACTTACTGATCACTTAAGGTATGTAGGTCAGGAAGGAATTTTCTCCACAGAGATGGGGGATGAGAACGGATTGCAGCATGAAAAGCCTTCCATAAAAAGAGGGACTGAAAAAACATGAACGATTTGCTTTTGAAAGGAGATGATAGAGGTATACAAAACAATGAATGATATATAAAAGTAAATTGGGAGCTCCTGATACATGGTTTTGCATAATACAAGAAGATGGGAACATTCTGTGAAATTGGAAGGCAACAAATTTAAATCTGACAAAAGGAAATTGTTTTTAACTACACACAACGTAATGTTACAGTAGTCATTGCCACAAGATATCACTGAGGCCAAGAGCTTAATAGGACTCAAAAAAGAGTTAGATATTTATTTTAATAAACATATCCGTAGTTATTTTAGCTTAAAAAAACTGCAGTGCTCATCCTTCAGGACATGAGCCTACCACTATTTGACAGGGCAAGAAACTTCTCCTATGGACAGGTTATTCCACAATTATCCACTGGAGATTTTGCACATACCACAGAAGCCTGTGATACTGGGCACTGAAAAAACACTATTCTGGACTAGATATACTAGTCTTATCCAGTATGATAATTCTTATGGTCTGTGCGTGGGGAGGACTCGTATCTCCACCCGAGCAGATCCCCATTGTCCTCAGCGGGGCTTCACGTGGGAGCAAAGGTCTACCCCCCTCCCCCCCATTAGTCAATTTCTGATTTAGAGCCCTACATGCTTTATCAGAAGTCCTCTTCTTTCTATGAAAGGATGATATTACTCAACCAGATACATTGGTTTAGACCTTACTTTAGACCTTCGTTCTTCCTATGCCACTGACACGTCGGTTTATTGATTATGGTCACTCACTAGTTGTGGTACTTCTTCCCAGTGATGCCAGATCATTCAATATCCTCTGTCACTGTCTTCTACCAGTTCTTCCTTAGCTTTCCTCGCTCCATATTTCCTTCCTCAGCTACCCAATTCAATGCTTGCTTAGCATGTCTCCCATATTCCAGATGGTCGTGGGTGCCAGATTGGCCCCACCCATGCTCTGCCCCAAAGCCCTGTCCCCTCCTGCAGCGCTGGGGCCTGGGATCCGGGAGCTGGGACACTCGGGCTGCCCGGCACTGGTGCTGGGGCACTCCGGCACTGGGCCCACCCAGCCGGCCACCCAGAGCAGGGCTCTGATGGGAGAAGGGGTGAAAGGGTTGGGACTTTGTGTGGAAGGAGTGGGCCTAGCCTCCACGAACGGGTGGTTCACAAGCCACCTATGCATATGGTGTATAAGTCCCGATCCCCTGAGCCTTCTTTCTTTGGTGATATTTTCTAATATGCCCTGCTCTGTCAGCTCCTTTACTTTCACATTTGTTAGTTTGTCTTTCCATGAAATTCTCAATTTCTTAATGACTTCTTGAGGTCCTTTCCAACTCAAAGTTTCTATGATGCTCTGAAATGTGAAGTTTCTTCCTCAGCCCTCCATGAGGGGCAGCCTCCAATCTCTTTGTGTTAGTCACTGTCATCAGCCATCTCTGCACTGTACAGTAGCATGCTCAGTACAATCACATGGCATAATCTAAGCTTTAGTTTGGTGTGGAGACCTCCATTTGACCATGTTCATCCTTCAAAAAGTGGTGTTTGCTTTTCCTAATCTCATATGAAACTTTTTTATCACAGCCACCTTCAAATGTCATCATACTCCCCGAATAGCACACTTCTACCTGCTTAATGTTTTACCATCCACATACTCCTTTGCATCTGTTGTCCAGCTTCCTATAATCTTTATTTTCTTTGCATTTATTTTCAATCTAATTTTTTGCTGCTTCCTGTTCTACTTCTGATGTAAGGGTAATCATTCCATTCATCTCAAATTTAGGAGAGCAATGTTGTCATCAAAATCAAGATTGTGTAACTCATCTCTGCTAACACATTGTATACCATCCACAGTGCCTTTTGTTGCCTGTTTCATCACCCAGTCCATTGCTAATGCATAGAGGATTAGTGATAACACACTCTTGTCTAATTACAATCACAATATCGGACCACCCACACAGCCTGTATCCAATCATTCGGCACATCTACTTCCATCATATAAACTCCTTATTCTGTGGATCACTTGTCTGGTATTCATAGCTTCTAGCAATATTCCACAGGGTCTCTCTGTGGACACTATTGAACTCTTTCTTAAAGTTGATGAAGCTGATTAAGATGGGTTTTAAACAAGCAGTAGCTTTTTCAGTGATCTGTCAATGAGGGAATATCTGTTCAGAGCATGATCTACCTGAACGGAACCCAGCCTGTTCTTGCAATATTTTATCCACTGTCTTCCTCGTTCTATTCAGGCTAACAGTAGCCGGTACTTTGCCCAGGATTGATAGCAATACAATACCACTCCAATTTGTGTACTGAATAAGATCATCTCTTTTTTGGCAATGCCACAATGATACCATCTTTTCCGTCTTGCTGCACCTATGGAGACGAATTAAGTGAAAAGTACAATTGTATCTTATCTTTGTTTTCTAAAAAGGTGATTACAAAACTGCCACGACTACACTACATAAATATAACCATTGGTAATACCACTCTTTTCTGTTTAATGTAGAAGGCTGTTTGTGATTAAACCAATGCTACTGGAGGCGTAAAGTATACTCAGTACAGTAAATAGAAAATGCTAGACTAAAATGCTAGTCTTAGTTTGCAGCAGATAATATGATCAATGCTAGGAAAAGGAAAAGGTAGTAGAAAATTGATGTGCACCTAAAAGTAACATTCGGAACTTTTCCATTTCTAAACCACACCGTTTTGCCCTACGTTATGAAATGAAATTAAATTAAGTGAAATGATCTGTACTGCAGTTCTTTTATTCTGACAAGATAATTGAAAAGTGATGTAGTTCATGAATGCAATTTACTTCAATCTGTATTGTTCTGTAACTCGTAGCAGAGTTGGGTTTGGTTGTTTTTTTTTAATTATTTCAAATAACAAAAGGATCTTGTACATGAAACGCATTTATTTGTTCAAGATGAATGTTAAAAGTGCACATAATGCTAAATCTTCTCTAGTGCTTCAAATTCCACTGACAGCACTTTTTTGGCTCGAGGATAGCCAGAATACAAATTATTTTAATCCATGTTTTAAACGTTAACAAATCTCTAAGGCGTTAGGGGGTATGAAGGTGCAAAGGCTTCATTATAACTAAAAAATCTTCCGTCGTTCGTAAACTCATTAGCATTAAGAACATTCTATTATTTTGAGTCTCTGAATCCACCGAATCATTTGAAGAATCCTGTCACTGCCTGTTGCCAGAGGGATAACCTGCCCAACGGCATTTCCCCAGCTCCCATGAACGTGGCACCCCCCGCCCCGTGTCTCGATGCTCCATTCGGCTCCGGTTTGCGACCTTCAGCGCGGGAGGAGAAGGAAAAGAAGCTGCAGCAACCTTGGGCCACTCGCTGCATTTTCACAGCAGCCTGGCTCCGGCTCGAGCATGCTCAGTGCGGCCCTGACCTACTTTGGCGTGCCGAAGTCTGGCGAGCGCCCGCTGCCGCTCGGCTGCGAGTGCGAGAGAACGAGCCGCCGCCGCCGCCGCCTTCTGGGGTCGCTCTTGGAATGTCGCGGCACCACAACGTTCCACAGCCGAACGTCTGGACACCGCCGCCGCGCTCCATCGGACGCAGCCCGGGCTGCTGAGGCGGGCGGCCGCTGGCGCCATGCAGCGTAGGGCGCACCGCGGAGGACAGCCGCAGCCACGGAGCCAGCTCGGTGAGCGTTCGCTTCGGTTCCGTTTCTCCTCCGTGCTCCACAGCGGGGGAAGCAAAAGACTCGGTGGCAACCTGAGGCGCAGCGTGAAGTGGGAGAGCGCCTTGGGGGAGAGAGCTTGGGCCCGGGCGATCCCCTGCCGGGCTGTCCAGTGGCCATGAGCAGGGGTCGGCTCACCTGGGAGGCAGGCAGCGGGCTGGAGCGTGCCTTGATCCTTGTAACTTTTAGGTTCCTGCAGCGCACTGCTGGGCTCGTCGGCACCGCTGGACACGGTCGGATTGGGCAGGACCCGCAGCTGGAGGGAGCCGTGGTGGAAGGGAGCCAGGGCGGGAGAGCGACCCTGACCTGCTGTTGCTTTTCCTCATAGGTCGGGTAGGGGGCTCCCACCAGCTGCTGCTGACCCTCTGGGCAGGCTGAGGGAAGGGGAAGCCCTCGGTGCTAGAAGGGGGGGACTAATCCACAGCTCCGGGAGTCGCTCCCGCCTGAAGATCAGAAATGATCCAGGTCCCTGAACTGCCACATATGTAGAGGGTATTTTTTTGCGGGGAGGGAGGGCAGGAAGATCCCAGTGACACCACCCCAAAAGGCCTACCCTGCCAGGGGAGACCTTACAATTCGCTTGTCTTCAGGCTCTATTTGTGACAAGCTGTACAAGTGTTGCCAGAGTATAGGTAAAAGAATGCTTGGGATCTGTCAGAGGCAGGTACAGCCTCGCCAGGACAGGGTTACACACTGCGTTTGGGGGGTGATTGCTGTTGTCCGTTTGCCATTACTAACCATTGCTGATCCTATGGTAGCTAGATACCTACTACAACGCCATCTCTGTCATCTCTCTCTGCCAGGATCAGGCACTTTTTCTTCATCACTTTTGAATGAGGTGTCGGGTATGGTTCCTGCTCACTGGAGGAAATATTTGTCTCACTTCCTTGTAGTTGGGACACTGGAACAGAAAGTGTCTCTTTGTCTCAGTCTCAACTCTGCGACATTGACTACACAGTTGCACCTTTTTCTGGGTTTGGACTGTGTTTTGTGCACCATAATTTCCATCTCCAGTTTGTCGTCACTGATTCTGTATTTGGTGAGATTCAGCTTTAGTTTTGCACATTTCGCGGTAGTGCTTTGCTCACTGTTAATTATGCTGTCTAGGGATATTCAGAGCTCCTGCCTGTTGCTGTTTTTGATTTGCAGTATTGCCAATCCCAATTATTCAAAAATCATAAGGCCCAAAAGGCTGGTGGCTGCCAGGGCACAGTGTGGCGGTGTGCCTAAGGACTGGATTGCTTTAACCCCGACCTCTTTGTCATCCATAGTAACGTATGAATTGTCATATCAGACCAACACTCAATCAAATCCAGTATCCTGTCTCTGACGGAAGCAAGTGCCAGACGCTTCAAAGGAAAGCGCAAGAGTCCAGTTAGAAAGATTACTAAATAATCTTAATAACGAAGGCCAGTTCTTAAAGTACTGTTTAATGCAGCAAGGAAACCCAAGAGATCAATCAAACATTAGGCATTCTTAATGCACCCATCAGCATAGTATCTTCCTCTGGTGCTTCCAAGAACCTATGCTCCTGAGGGCATAAACTTGCTTGACATTGTTTTCATTTCCAAATGGTCCTTCTACACCAAGTGATACCTCTTTTAAGATACATGTTGTTGAAAAACTGAAATGTTATTTCACATTGGGAAAGTGAATGGAAATGTTATTTAAAGTAAAAAAATAAATAAACTAGCATATGTTTTTAGTTTTAAAAAACTGTACCTTTTAGAAGAGTTGTATACTCATTGCAACAGGGTAGACCAGGTGTCTGTTGTACTGTGATTCATTTCCATGGAAATCACATTTTCAGGGTTTACATCTTTTGTTTGGTTTATTGTATACAGACAGCAAATGCATGTTTTTTTGTGTTTGTGCTAGGGATAATAAAAATCCCTTTCTTTACTATATACAAGTTTTTTAGCTTAGACTACTGTATATCAACATTGGTTTATTGGACAGAAAAGCTGCAGTTTACCTTCCACCATTTTATAACCACCACAGTGCTGTAAAATATTCATAACTTTAAACAACTCACAATAAAACAAATATAAAGCTCTTTCAAATAGTACACTATCCACCTGTGGGCAATGGGGGTAGGCAACAAATCTTTTCTTTGCTTTTAATTGTATTCTAATACTTACAGATGTGCATGGCATTTCCCAAATATAGACATATTTCCTATCCTGAAGAGCTTGTAGTTTGAGTTGGATAGAATTAAAATTAAAACACAATTAAATGAAATAAAAGAGGAGTAGGAAAAGGCAATTGGTATTCACTGCATGCCAGTGAAGCCTTTCAAAAAACCCATATTGCACAGTTTTCCCACTTTAACCATCTGAGAAAGGCCTGGTCTACAGCATAACCACTACAGTGTTTGGGAACCTAGTTAAAATGTGTTGGTACTGTACCTGCAAAGCCCTTCTAGTGCAGACACAGCTAATGCCAGCAAAACTTCACTTTTGCAAAGATAGTTTAT
The DNA here is from genome assembly GCA_007922155.1 of Mesoclemmys tuberculata. NCBI lineage: Eukaryota > Metazoa > Chordata > Testudines > Chelidae > Mesoclemmys > Mesoclemmys tuberculata. The sequence goes on along the minus strand of ML675624.1, from coordinate 26,563,473 downwards.
ACCCGTTCCCCCGCACCAGCAAAAGCACAGTTTTGCTGATTTAACCCTGTGTACAGTGGTGGATTATGCAACACAGCTGTGTTTGTCAGAAATCACACCTCATCACACCCCTAACTGAGATAGATACACCAGCAAAAGTTTATAGTGTAGACCTGATTCTAAATACCCTCATTATATCCTTTTTTGCCAGGGCAAAACAGGTTGCAGCTTAGGGCCACTGTGTGACTGTGTATATGTCTTGTTATTGGGTGCAGTCTAATTGCGTTATTTAGTGCTTTAAACTGAAAGTTCCTGCATTTAATTAGTACAGTGTAATTTCCTATCCATGTACAGGCATGTCCTAGAAATGCCTCTGCCAAACAATGGCGATACTATTACTTCCCACCAATTACCATAATTTAATTAAATCACTCATGGTCAAGTGGAGAACATCAAAATGCATATAGAATGTGAAGACTGAAGAGGGAGGATACAAATGAAACTTCTTTCATAGAATCATAGAAGATTAGGGTTGGAAGGGACCTCAGGAGGTCATCTAGTCCAACCCCCTGCTCAAAGCAGGACCAACCTCAACTAAATCATCCCAGCCAGGGCTTTGTCAAGCTGGGCCTTAAAAACCTCTAAGGATGGAGATTCCACCACCTCCCTAGGTAACCCATTCCAGTGCTTCACCACCCTCCTAGTGATAAAGCTTTTCCTAATATCCAACCTAGACCTCCCCCACTGCAACTTAAGACTGTTGCTCCCTTGTTCTGTCATCTGCCACCACTGAAAACAGCCTAGCTCCATCCTCCCTGGAACCCCCCGTTCAGGTAGCTAAAGGCTGCTATCAGATCAGATCCCCCTCACTCTTCTCTTCTGCAGACTAAACAAGCTTAGTTCCCTTAACCTCTCCTCATAAGTCATGTGCTCCAGCCCCCTAATCATTTTCATTGCTCTCCACTGAACTCTCTCCAGTTTGTCCACATCCTTCTTATAGTGGGGGCCCAAAACTGGACACAATGCTCCATATGTGGCCTCACCAGTGCTGAATTCAGGGAAATAATCGCTTCCCTCAATCTGCTGGCAATGCTCCTACTAATGCAGCCCAATATGCCATTAGCCTTCTTGGCAACAAGGGCACACTGTTGACTCATATCCAGCTTGTTGTCCACTGTAAACCCAAGTCCTATTCTGCTGAACTGCTGCTTAGCCTGTCGGTCCCCATGGGATTCTTCCGTCCTAAGTGCAGGACTCTGCACTTGTCCTTGTTGAACCTCATCAGATCTATTTTGGCCGAATCCTCCAGTTTTTCTAGGGCACACTGTATTAGCATACAGAGCATCCTATCCTCCATGGTATCTACCACTCCCCTCAACCTAGTGTCATTTGCAAACTTGCTGAGGGTTCAATCCACCCCATCATCCAGATCATTAATGAGTATGTTGAACAAAACCAGCCCCAGGATCAACCCTGGGGGACTCCGCTCGATACCGGCTGATCACTTCCCCATTTAGCCCAATGATCTAGCCAGCTCTCTATCTATCTTATATTCCATTAATCCAACCCATGCTCCTTTAACTTGCTGATAAGAATACTGTGGGAGACCATATCAAAAGCTTTGCTAAAGACAAGGTATATCACATCCACTGCTTTCCCCACATCCAGAGAGCCAGTCATTTCAAAACGATTCCTTGAGGACCTGCTCCATGATTTTCTGGGGACTGAGGCAAGGCTGACTGGTGTGTAGTTCCTCAGACCCTCCTCCTTCCCTTTTTTAAAGATGGGCGCTACCTTTTTCCAATGGTCCAGGACCTTCCCAGATCGCCACGAGTTGTCAAAGATAATGGTCAATGGCTCTGCAATCACATCAGCTAACTCCCTCAGCACCCTCAAATGCATTGTATCCAGCCTCATGGACTTATGCATGTCTAGCTTTTCTAAATAGTGCTGAACCTGTTCTTTCACCACTGAAGGTTGCTCACCTCTTTCCCAAACTGTGCTGCCCAGTGCAGTAGTCTGGGAGATGACCTTGTCTGTGAGGACAGAGGCAAAAAAGCATTGAGTACTTCAACTTTTTCCACAGCATCTGTCACTAGGTTGCCTCCCCCATTTAGTAAGGACCACACTTTCCCTGACCTTCTTCTTGTTGCTAACATACTTTTCCGTACAGCAAGCCTGTAAAAAGGAGTCAGTCATTTTGTCTAAGGACTGGTCTACACACAAACTTGTACCGAAATAGCAAAAGGTGTGAATTAAAACAAAAGTAGCTATTTCAGTGAAATGTAGTGTGTGTAAATTCAGAGTTAAAGTAGCTAAAGTCATTAAGAGCTTGTAGCTTTTGTACCAATATAACTATTTTTGTTAGGGTTATTTAAAATTTAAAATAATAATAATTTATTAAATCAGTTCACCAACTAGTGGGGCCACTGCTATACTGATATAAATGGTGCCTTTTTCCAGTATATCTTATTTCTTTAAATTTACTGGGATAAGCTATACCAACATAAGCACCTTTATAGTGGTAAAACAGCATCTATGCTAGGAGATTGTACTGCTATTACTATACCAATTTCAACCCAATATAGTTAAAGTGAAATATAAACTATGTGTAGACAAGATCTAACCAACTTTGTTTTTATTTTAATGAAAAACTTTATTTAAAAAAATATGTTTACTTTGGAATTAAACATTTGCAGCCAAAGCTGACAGCCTTATGGCTGGCACATTAGAAGAAGAAAATGAAACTGACTTTATACAAAAGTATGCAGACCATTATGTTCTCATTATCTAAACTGAGTTGAATGCAAAACATAAAGAGTACAAAAGAGCATAACTTGTGTAAAGTAAATAAGATATTTAAGTCTTTCAAATTTAAATAATCTTTGGTCCTACACACAGAGCCATGTGACTGGAGCCTTGCGCCCATATCATGCACCATTGGCAAGCATAAAGTCCACACAAGCATAAAGTTCTGTCCTCGTGGGTCCCACTCTGGGATCAAGGACTAAAATGCTCTTACTAATAGGTAAAGAAATCCAATAATTTTTAACTTGACATTGTCTTTTTACATCACAATCATTAACATACCTAAACAACAGTTAATTATTATTCCTTGCAAGCTATTCCTTGCAGTTTGGAAATGTCCATAATTGCTTAACTTCTTTATAGTTTATCCTGGCGGTCATTAAGTAAAAAGCCAATCGTTAAAATGTGGTATTACATGCATAGCACCGATTAATTACATATTTTTATATAATTACTATGGCCATTTGAAGTGACAAAATAAAGTCTGGTGGGACTTGTTATATCCAAATTCATTATTCTCCTGTTACAGAAAGGGGAACCTTCAGATAAAATACTGTTTCTTAATGAAAACTACATACTGAAAATATTAAAGACTGAAACTATTCAGTTGTTCAGAAGATATGATAAAACTTTGAAGATGTTTATATTAAATGTCGTTAGTCTTGAAAAGCCTTTACTATTTTATTTTAAACAAAACATATATTTTAATCTTGATCCCATTAAATATTTGTTTGAGCGTTCTACATTAAATGTAAAATTTTAGAGAGATTTTTTTCAGAATGTGTATTTATTTAAATTAAGAACTAATTTCCTCCCCATCAGTTAGGAAAAACAGTTAGATTTTAGCAAAGAGGACTTTTATGAATACTGTTTGTGGAGTGGGAAAAAAGGAACAGAAATATATTGGGCCCAATTGTCCATTGCCTTGTCTTTTGCATAGTTCCTCCACCTGTGCCAAGAGGGTATAAAACACTAACAAATCAGATTTCTCCAATTATTGACAACAATGACACCCATTAGGCATAGGTGTAAATAAGAGAGGAAAGGTGTGCGAAGAAAATGAAAAATACACAGAAGCCAGTGAGATGAGGAAACTCTCTGGTATTTGTGAGGAGTGCAGGGAGATACCACATCCCTCTCTTTTCTTGCTATTCCTGCTCCTTTCAACAAAAGAGATTTAAGTCCCAGATCTGTCTGTGTTTATTGTGGTACTGAAGAAGCAGCTGTGCTAAAAGCCATAGCCTAGGGTATGCTTGCAAAGAGTTAAGCAAATAGCTTATAAAGTGACACAGCTGTTTCTGGAGTCTAGCTTTGTGTACCAAACCATGAAGCACAGACTGCCTGATCTCCTAAACAAATATAACTGCTAAATACATACTGATGATTTATGCATCAGAGCCCTTTATGATTGTAGTAGAGACCTTGTAAAGAGTATATACCTAATCATCCAACAAATTTACTGGACGTGAAATTCTGGGCTTAAAAGGCCTCTTCACTAATGATTATACAGCAAATCTTTCTGTGTCTGTATAACCCACAACTCACTAATGGAAATGTCCATCAAAATGCTGTCATTTTCCCTCAGCAGAAGTAAACGTCTCTACTGAAAAAAACATCGTTCTGTTTTTATTGAGTCCTTAATTGATAATTTAGGAACTTTTTAAGCTGCTCTGTCCATGTGAAAACTATATTCTTACAAATTGTAGAGGGGAAGCCTTCTATTTAACCTGTTCTCTAATTGTATCTGGCTAAATGGCCATTTTACATGGAATAGATGTTGGTGACACAATTTCACTTGCACTGAAGTGTATCAAAGGTTTTGATCAGATATCTGGCTGAAGTGCTCTAACTGCTGCACAAGAGGTCCACACTCAATTCCTTAGGTCATCAAGGACTGAGGGAGATTCTTGAGGAATTTAATAATCCTTCCAGATAGTTACAGAAGAGCAAACTTCATCTGGTCATTTTAGGTTGAATGGATTATGGACCTTGAAGATGGCTTGGAGAGGGTAGAATTTAGGTCCTGATCCAGTGAAGCACTTAAGCATGTACATTACTTTAAGTACAAGTGGTCCCATTGGCTTGGGTCTTGAAGTCTGTGGAATAGTCACATGACTAATTGCTTTTCAGGATTAGGGCCTGAAATAGGAAGTTTGTTGAGTGGAATTCTGCAGGTCAGTTTTGAAACGGTCTAGGTATACTTATAAGCCTAACTGTAAAGTAGAATTTTCTTTACTGGCTGTGAATTTCTCTCTAGTTCATTCAGTGTTCAAATAATGACGTGCAGCTAGTGCTCCCTAAACCAAAAGACCTCATCATAAAGTATGTCACTCATTTTAGAATGACATTTACTTCCATTATGTTGTGTATCTTATTGCTTGGCATTTTATAACTATAACTTATTAGTGTGAATCTCAATTTGGAAATAAAGATTACAGAAATCTTTACAAAGGTTAAAGAAAAGAAACCTGCCACAAAACCTCCTGCAGCGTTGGTGCTCTCTGTAACAAGGACCTTGGAAGGGTTTCTTTATTAATACAACTCTTCTCTGCAACGTATAGTTTAGTTGTTATCTCCTCAATGCCAGTGCATAGCTCTGAATTTTCCAATTTGCCTGCTTTCATTATTTATTGTTCTTTGTCACTTTACAAACAAAAGGACAGGTTCGTGCCTGAAGTAGCTTAATAGTACCTCTTTAAGCTAGAGACTCCTTTATACTTTTACTTGTAAGCAGCATTCCTACTTAACAAAAACAGATTATTTTGCAAATAGTGAAGGCCATCTCACTCAGTAACCCATCTCTGACAGTGGTCACTACTATGTGCTTCAGAGAAAGGCGCAAAAAATCACCATAGTGAACAATGAACCACTGATGTATGAGGTTTTGTATCCCTTCCATGCTTTTTGGCTAACTTTCTTTTTTAATCCTTACTATAGCTGCATATAACTAGATACTCTCAATTTCTATATACATGCCCAGACTGTTTTTCAATCTTGTTAAGTTCCTGGCCTTATGCTATCTTTTGGCAATGAATTTCACATACTAATTGTGTGTTGTATAAAACACACATTTCCTTTTATCAGTTTTAAATTTGCTGCCTTCAATTTCATTGAATGTACCTTTGTTCTGGTATTATGAAAAAAGGTAAATGGGAGCACCTGATTTATTTTCTCTACACCATTCAGTATTTTGTATACTTTAATCACATCCCCTCTTATTCATCTCTAAGCTATAGTCTTCTAATCTTGTTCTTAGCCTAGTTCTGCTTTATCCTTTTTGAGATGAAGTTGAGATGAATTAAACTGTTTCTGAACATGAGAAACCAAAGCATATGAGATAAAAGCACAAACTTTAGATTCCTTCTACCTACGTACAAAAGAGACACTCTTTTTACTATTCCAACACTTACGCATAGCTTCATGTGTACTTAGTGACCTGGGCCTTCCAACAGTTACCAGTCTTCAAACAGGTCTTCTCAAAGGTGCTTTCACCCATTTCTTCTTCTTCAGAATACATGGTAAGGCCATTGCTAATCTTTTCTGGCTCTGGTCAACGTCTAACTAAACTCTTAACAGTTTATCCCTCTCATTAATCTATCTCCTCAGTCTCTACTCAAAATTATAAAGAAATGCTATGGGGATGTTGCCATGGTGATTCCAAGTATAACTTCTAAAAGCTCTTAAGGCATGTACACAAAACCTTCATTATTCACATTTCCCTTGCTACTCTGTTTATGGTGTCCCTAAGGTGTGAGATAACTAAAGACAATTGGCTAGACATGCAACTCTGTCAGTGCACCTAAGTCTTAACCTGCCTGTGAACACCCCTGGTATCTACAGCACTTCTCTTCAGAAGATAGAGGCAGATCGGTAGGATGTGTGATGTCACACTTGGTGGAATGAAGATAACCAATGGGACATGGTAACATAAGGATACAAAATATACAGTAGAGTAGGTCGCACTGGTGGGGAAGTGGCACTACATACGAAAAGACAGCATAGAGTCAAATAAATTTAAAATCTTAAATTAATCAAATCTCTATGGATAGAAATTCCCATCTTGAATAATAAAAGTATAACAGTGGGAATAGCCTACCAATCACTTGCTCAGGATGATGATCGCAACTATGAAATATTCAAGGAGATTAGAGAGGCTGCAAAGGCAGAAAATGCAATAATAATGGGGGATTTCAGCTATCCTCATATTCACTGGGCATATGTCACCTCAGGAAGGAATGCTAAGAGAATTTCTAGACACCATAAATGACTGCTTCTTGGAGCACAGCTTGTCCTGGAACCCAAATGGGGAAACGCAATTCTTGATTTAGTCCTAAGTGGAGCACAGGATCTGGTCCAAGAGGTGAATATAGCTCGGTAATAGCAACCATAATGTAATTACATTTAACATCCTTATCGAGGGAATAATGCCAAAGATACCCACCAGAGTAGCCTTTAACTACAAAGGGAACTAAACAAAAAAATTAAAAGGAACAGTCACAAGGATGCAATTCCTGCAAGCTGCATGGAGACTGTTTAAAGACACCATAATTGAGACTGAAAATAAATGTATACCCAAAATAAAATTCAAAAAAGAGAACAGTAAGACGACCAAAAAACTGTCACTGTGGCTAAACAGCAGAGTAAAAAAGGCAGTTAGAGGCACAAAGGCATCCTTTAAAAATTGGAAGTCAGATCTTAGTGAAAAATACAGAAAGAAGCATAAACTCTAGCAAGCCCAGTGTAAAAGTATAATATGACAAGCCACGAAAGAATTTGAAGAGCAACTAGCTAAAACAGAGGTCATCAAAGTGGGGGCTGTGCCCTGTGGAGGAATGTTGCAAGAGGTGCAGGAGCAGCAGGGAAGACCTGGGGCTGAGAATGGGAAGCCCCCACAGCCATGGGCCTGAGAGTGGGAAAGCCCCACCCTGCCACAGCCCTCCAACCCTGACTGTGTCCCCATCCCAGCCCCAGCTGCGGCCATGGACAAGAGTAAAGGCCGGGGGTGTGGGGTAAAATGTTTGGGGACCACTGAGCTAAGGACACAAAAACTAACAGCAAGAATATTTTTAAGCACATCAGAAGCGGGAAGCCTGCCGGACATTCAGTGGTGCCACTGGATGATCAAGGTGCTTACTTGTCGCAAGTAAGACAAGGCCATTGCAGAGAACCTAAAGGAATTCTTTGCATTGGCTTTCACTGCAGAGGATATGGGGGAGATCTCCACACCTGAATCATTCTTTTTAGGTGACATATCTGAGGAACTGTCCTGGATTGAGATGCAATAAAGGAGGTTTTGGAACAAACTGATAAATTGATAAACAGTAATTAGTCACCAGGACCAGATGGTATTCACCCAAGAGTTCTGAAGGAACTCAGATATGAAATTGTAGAACTACTAACTGTGGTATGTAACCTATTGGTTAAATCAGACTGATGGGTAGTAAATGTAACACCAGTATTTTTTAAAAGGCTGCAGATGCAATATTGGCAATTACAGGCCAGTAAACCTAACCTCAGTACCAGGCAAATTGGTTGAAATTTATAGTAAAGAACAAAATTATCAGACAGATAAACACAATATGTTGGGAAAGAGTGAACATGGCTTTTGTAAAGGAAATCATGCTTCATCAGTCTCTTAGAATTATTTGAGATTGTCAACAAACACGTGGACAAGGGTGTTCCTTGGATATAGTGTACTTGGACTGTCAGAAAGCATTTGACAAGGTCCCTCATGAAAGGCTCTTAAGCAAAATAAGCAGTCGTAGGATATAAGGAAGGTCCTCTCATGGATCAGTAACTGGTTAAAAGGTAGAAAACAAAGAGGAATAAGTGGTCAATTTTCACAGTGGAGAGAGATAAATAGCAGGGTCACCCAAGGATCTGGACTCAGAGCATATTCATACATGATCTGGAAAAAGGGGTGAACAGGGAGGTGACAAAAGAAAGATAGTTAAGTCCAAAGCTGACTGAAAAGAATTACAAAGGATTCCCACAAAACTGGGTGACTGGGCAACACTATTCCAGATGAAATTCAATGTTTGATTAGTGCAAAGTAATGTACATTGGAAATTATAATCCCAATTAAACATATAAAATGATGGGGTCCGTCACTTGAGAAAGAGATCTTGGAGTCATTGTGAATATTTCTCTGAAAACATCTGTCAAAAAAGCTAACAGAATGTTAGGAACCATTAGGAAAGGGATAGATAATAAAGACAGAAAATATCATAGTGCCACTATATAAATCTATAGTACGCTCACACCTTGAATACTGTGTGCTGTTCTGGTTACCCATCTCAAAAAAGATACATAATAATTGGAAAAGGTGCAGAGAAGGACAACAAAAATAATTAGAGATTTGGAACAGCTTCTGTGAGATTAAAAAGACTGGGACTGTTCAGCTCAGAAAACAGTCAGCTATAAAATCATGAATGGTGTGGAGAAAGTGAACAGGAAAGTGTTATTTATCCCTTCAAACAACACAAGAACCAGAGGTCACCCAATTAAATTAATAGGCAGCAGGTTTAAAAAAAACAGAAGGCAGTACTTTTTCACAATGCCTGATCCACCTATGGAACATGCCAGGGGATGTTGTGGAGGCCAAAAGTATCATTTGGTTCAGACAAATATTAGATAAGTTCATGGAGGATAGCTTCATCAGTGGCTATTAGCCAAGATCGTCAAGGACACAACCCCATGCTCCGGGTATCCTTAAACCTCTGACTTCCAGAAGCTGGGACTGGACAACAGGGGATGGATCTCTTGATAATTGCCCTGTTCCATTCATAGTAGTATCTGGCACTGGCTTCTGTCAGAAGACAGGATACTGGACTAGATAGACTGTTGGTCTGACGCAGTATGGTCTTATGGTAGAACCAGTAATGGCAGCATTAATGTGACATAACTTTACTTTTCCAATTCAATTGATTGCTTAAATATAGCAGAGAATTAGTTTGTATGTAGAATCTTCAAACTAAAACTAACTGCTGCTACAGCTAAATTGCTGCTAAGTGTCTAGGTGATAAATCTTCCTCCTACGCTTGCCACTTTGAACAGTACTATTGTGAGGAAAATGTGTGCATCTTTTTCCAGTAAGAATGGGGATCGTGATAAACATTAACAGTTATGTAAGACACTGAAATGATGAGTGTCAAATGCATTCATGAGTAGATCATTAATTAAAAAAAAAACTTCTGTAAGAGAATATTTATATGTCTTCTCATTTTTAAAAATGTGTTTGTTTTATAGGACCTTTTTCTTGAATGTAAACCTTCGTGGATCAAGGTAAAACTTTCCTGTGATTTGGTCAGCTCAGAGGGCTGCATTCAACAGTCACTTACCTGTTCCAGCTCTCTTCTGGGTGAGCAGCTTACTGAAGAAAGATGAACAGCCACCACTTTTTCAACTTCTTGCCTACCGCACGCCTTTTCATCTTATTGGCAGCTTTGACAACTGCTGAGGATGTAACTAGTAGCACTTTAAATCGCACTGATCAGAAGTTGGGATCTGTGCCTGTGGTTATCTCCACAGTCGATCATATTATAGTCAAGGAAGGGAATAGTGCCTTGATTGACTGCAATGTCCAAGGAAATCCTGTTCCACGTTACAAATGGTACAATTCCAATGGTTGTTTGCTGAAGGAGGAAGAGAATAGTGGTAAGGGTTTTATGCTCTGATTAATTTCTTACAACCTAACAAGGATCTTGGCACCAACAACTGGTTTATAATGTATTTTATCATATATATATAATGCATGCGTGTGTGTACACACCCGCACACGACTGCAACAGCCTTATTGTGTTATGTTTTCCTGTGAGGAGGTACAAAAAAAATAGCAGTCTCCTGGGATCATGGCAGTTGTAAATTGATTTATACACTGTGAGAGAAAACAATTACAGATTTTTAATGTGTTTTTGTGCAACACACAGCAGGAAACAAAAAGGAAGGGCTTCTGGAAAATTTCAGCCAAAATGATAATAGTTTGGCAAAGTTATAAGAAACAAAAAATAGGATCTTATAAAAGGAAGTGTTGGATCCTAGTCTCCACTCTGTTCCCTTTGCACTGCTCTGGCAGCAAAGCGCGGACTCAAAACTGCTAAGTAGGGATTCCCTTTCCATATGGAAATCCCTGAGTGGCATAAAGGTACAGAAACATAGCCCCCTCTTTGCCACCCTACTCCTGCCACAGTGGGAGTATCAGAGGACAAGAGAAAGTCTGGCCAGAGCGCACTACCCTACAGTGATCCTGGTGCAACAGAAAAGCTCTGGGAGACATCAGAGGGATTCTTTCCCACCAGCGCAAGTTAGAGCAGTCCTGGTTGCAACAAGACTACTCCTAAGCTTAAATGATAAGTACATGCTTAAGTGTTTTGCCAGCCTGGGATGCTCAGTGTTACATAAACTTGTTTTTTTAAAACTTAAATGTGGGGACAAATGTAAGTGGAAAGTATTCTTTTAAGATACAGGTAGGATTATTTTAGTTTTAAGAAGCAGCCATATTGTCCATATAATATTTTCGTGCTGACCACTTTAAACAGAGGATAATGAAATAAGCTTTTGAGTTATTCACATTAACTTCAGGATGTCTTGTTTTTTTAATTGCTGACCTGAAAAAAAAACCTGATATGACGCAATGATTGACCCAGCTGTATGTACCACTGCATAGTGTTTCTGTGACAGCTTTCCGTATTGTCTTGTACTAACATATTTATTCTTACAGGTCCAGAAAGGAACAGATTGAGCTTCAATCATAGTGTGTAGGCGATAAGGCAGCGTATTGTAATTAGTACTTTATAGTGCTCTTACTGGAGCTCTCTAGCAGTAGTACTGAACAAAACACTGTAAATTGCAGGGATAATATTAAGGCATTGTATCATTTCAGCTTAGATTTCCAGCATTACAAGTTGTTTGTCTAGTAGGAAGCTTACCATCTTCTCCTACAGTGAATGTTTCCTAGCACAAGCTTTTGCCCTCATGGGTATATTACTCTGTTTAGAATGTGGTGCTGAATTGTTCTCATGCAACAGGAAAAGCTCTACATAGCAGTGTGGGCAATGAAGGGGGATTAGTAATAATAAACAACTGAAAAATACTGTATGATGGAGAAAATGTGCTCGGAAGCCAATTATGTGGCTTAACCGCCTTTAGTGCTTCCCAAGATTAAAAGAAGGGGTTGCCTAAGTCAGCAAGATGAATGTTCACTGTGGGTATAACTCAACCCACGCAGAGAATTCATTCAGGGCCCTGTGCATCATTTAAGTCCCATTTAAACCTTTAAGTCGTGCATAGGGCCAAGTGTAAACCCTCTGCACCAGCATGACTGTCACCCTGTGTGCCCAACCTGAAGGGTGTGTAATTTTCCAGTTTGTCGAGAGTTGCAAAAACCTGTGAGCCTCCTACCTTCTGTACACCGTGTCTAGTCTTTGTTTCTCATCCGGCTTGTACTGTCTCCCAGAATCTTTTGGCACAAAACCATGCATTGAGTCACACTCTAAATGTGTCATTTGTTAACAGCTGCAGGAGGAATACATCAGCAAGCCATTTTGTGATTCTACAATGGATAAAGATCCTACTGAGTAAGAAGAGGTTTAGCAATATCAAAGCTTTATGTATCACATTGTGTTATAAGCAGGGCTGGTAGTGCCACTTATTATAAAGGTAGTCTGACATTTCCTTTTATGAGATCCTATTTTTAGTTGCTTATAACTTTGTCAAACTATTACCATTTGGGCTGAAATTTTCCATGCTGGGTGTCTGCCTCAGACTGAAATTTTCCTAAATAAATAAATAAAAATCAGCAAAAACAGTTCAGCTGTTTCCAAGGATGAGGTTAAAGAAATATGTTGTTTTGCCCATGTTAAATTTGTGTATGTGTCATTTCCTAAAATTTTAAAAAGCAAATTTTTAAACCAGAAATTCCATCATGTGACGTTATACATGTACTCATAGATACTGACCCATTACACAGCTCAGTCATCAGCAGGGTTGAAACCTTTAGATCCACAGACCTCTTGAGCTAACAGAGTAACTGATAGCAGTAGTAGGTTTTCAGTCTCTATATGGAAGTTCTAAGCCATTGAAAAAAATATTGCAGTTCACGCATACTAGGTGGAGACTTGCTAACACATCAGACCTAACGCCCCCACAGATTCTGTTCTCGTTGGGCATGCACTAGCTCAGAGTTGAACAGGACTTTCCCTGCGATTGCAGCTCTGGGTTGCTATGGGTAGAACCAGGACCAGGCACCGGAACTGCAAGCGAGACTGTCTCTCTGTGCACTCAGTGATCCTCGTGATGTCCAGGAGAAGGAAGTTTCTTGATTCAAATGCACAGGGGACAAAAGCTGGGTCAGGGGAGTATGTGGAAATAGATTGTGACAAGGAGCTTGGAGAGTGCTGGGTGGAGTGCAGGCTGGCGAGCAGAGGGGGTAGAGGAAGAGGGAAAATGGGAATTGACATACTCAAGGAGATTGGGTGCAAAGGGGACTGGGAACCAAGGAGGGGAAGACTGAGATCACATGAGGATTCGTGCTTGACATCACAATCTTAGCATTCTTTTAATGTAGTGGTTTTGGATATAGTAGTATAGAGAATTCCACACGCCAGCCTAAAATATTTTATATGGTTAGACAAATAAACAACTTTGGGCTCAGTTCTTATTCACGTTGAGTAGTACTTTACTCTGTGAATTGTCTCCTTGTAATCAGTTGGGTTATTTATATAGTATTGTACTCAATGTAAATAAAGGTGGCAGAATCAGACCATAGTTAAGATTATATAAATAATTATAAATTTATTACAATATTAGAATATTAAACTTATCTAAAAAGTACATTAACTGCAAAGTTCCACACATCTTATTACTGATAACTTTCTAAAGTAGGGGAGAATTTATATATATGTGTGTGTGCTATGATCATAACTGTACTCTACCATTTTTGTTTTGTTTCCCTATTTTAATCTGGCATAGTATATTTTATTATTTATACTGTGATTTAGTATATTGCATCTCTAAAAAAGTCACCTCAGAACTTCTTCATTCCACAAAGTAATGCCTGCAGACATAGAAAATTCAGACTAGCTCACAGTGTCCGGAAGGTGAGGCCCAAATGCTGCAAAGACTTACCCACCTGCGTATCATTACAAATTGCAAGTAGGACTGGGAGTTTTCAAACATGGCAAACTCCATAAGAATAAGGGTGCAGAGTTTATAATGTTGGTGGAAATATAGTTACGAACTCCAAAAAGGTTAAGTAGGCTTATGCACAGCTTTTCATTGAGGATCATAGAATCATAGAATATTAGAGTTGGAAGGGACCTCAGGAGGTCATCTAGTCCAACCCTCTGCTCAAAGCAGGACTATCCTCAGCTAAATCATCCCAGTGAGAGTTTTGTCAAGCTGCAGTTTAAAAACCTCTAAAGATGGAGATGCCACCACCTCCCTAGGTAAATGTGTAAACCAATTATGAAACCTTTAGGATGAGACATATTTTGAGTTAGAATAATTTTCAAAAAGAGAAAAGCCACTAATTATTTTAAATTGAAGATGGCTTGTCTGATGAATTTCAAACTGCATATAATATACTTCCCTGGCGTAAGACTAATAATCCAAGAACCAAAAGAATCTTTTAAACAAACAAATCTCCATGGAGAGAGAAGATGAAATCAGAGGGGGGAGAATTAAACACACACACACAGGTGAGGTTGCCAGTGCAGACACTGCCACTGCGTCTGTGCCACTTTATCTCTGTAATTGCAAATCCTATGCCCCTGCCCTCAACTGCCCTTATTTGCTGTTACACAGAAGACTAGCAGGTCTTCAGAGAGACACAGAAACATCCGAAACTTGTAAGGCTACTCTGTCCATTTGTGTACTACTCTCAGTCCATGTGGAATCTGCCACAGAGCTTAAGTGACTCAGAAGACCTTAAACAAGCCTTCCACACCCATGGTGAACATCATCTCTTAAACCAGTCTTGCAATTTATCAAACCCACACTACAGAAGAGACTGAATAGGACATAAATATCTCCACAAGAAAATAGTGGTGTTTGTCACTTAAATATGAAGCCTAGCTATTTAACTGGAGGAGGGGGGGAGAAGAGGAGCTTAGTCAATATCATTATAATATAATGGCAAAAGCAATAAGTAATTGAATCTTGAGAGAGACTAGCAGAAATGGGAGCAGATTTTTAAACTGAGTTATCTGAGCTCAATTTGATCAATAATCAATCAGCCGTGCTAGGGTCAAACCATGAAAAATGTGCACTTCTAACTCTTACAGTAGAATGTAATGATCAAATGTATCAATAACATTGCACAAGTCAGTAAAGATTGCTCCCAGTAAGTCTCTTCAGATTAAGAAAAAGAAATCCACCCAGATGCATACAGGTTTTTACTGAGCAACAGCCTAATCTTATTGGTGTGGCTCTTGTCTTTCCTCTGTCATCATACCCCTGCCCATGTCACTCCCCTTTGTCAAGTCATGTTTAAAATTAAATTGTAAGCTCCTCACATATTTTTTTCAGCACGGTAAGATCCCTAGCATATTTTTGATTGCGTTGTAAAGTTAACAGCAACAAAATGATAGGAGATGCTATAACAAAACACCAGAAAATTTACTGTATGCATTGGAATAGCAATGGACTAGTTGACTTGACTGGTCTTCTTGGTCTCCAATGTCTATTATTAGTTAAAATTCAGCATTCTATGAAGGATAGCTTGTTTTTGGGATGCTGTCCACTGTAGATAATTCAGTTTTTAACTTGTTTGACTATAATAGAAATATGACACAGTTTATTGTGGATAGGGAGACATTTTTAGAGTGCAACCTGAGAATAATCAGTGATTTTCACAGTTGCTAAAATTGTATTATGGTGGGATCCTAAAAGTTGTGAAGACAAATGATTCACTATAGTAAAGTTTACATTATTTCCATTTTTCTAAATTCTGGAGTTAGTACAACAAAACTGACGACAACTTCATACTGACCATGTAAACAAATGTTTTGAACTGAATTCTTCTATGTCCTTTCCTGCAGGAAAATGGTGGTTTCTTGACAGTGGGCTACTAAACATTACCAGCGTGTCTTTTGAAGATAGAGGTAAATACACATGTGTTGCTTCTAACATCTATGGCACTGTGAATAATACTGTGACTCTGAGGGTTGTCTTTACGTCCGGAGATATGGGGATCTATTATATGATTGTCTGCCTCGTAGCTTTTACCATTGTTATGATCTTGAACATTACCAGGCTGTGTATGATGAGCAGCCACCTGAAGAAAACTGAGAAAGCAATCAACGAGTTTTTCAGAACAGAAGGAGCAGAGAAACTACAAAAAGCTTTTGAGATTGCTAAGCGTATCCCAATCATCACCTCAGCCAAAACTCTTGAGCTCGCCAAAGTAACCCAGTTCAAAACCATGGAATTTGCTCGCTACATTGAGGAACTTGCCCGAAGTGTTCCTCTGCCACCTCTTATCATGAACTGCAGAACTATAATGGAAGAAATCATGGAGGTGGTTGGATTGGAAGAACAGGGACAGAACTTTGTACGGCAAGCAGCAGAAGGCCAGGAGACCACTGATGGAGATGATGTGTATATGATCCCTAATGCACTAACGCGCAGCGACTCTCCCACAGCTGATTCCGATGCATCATCATTGCATGAACCACCACAGCAGATTGCGATAAAAGTGTCAGTTCATCAACTGTCCAAAAAGGACTGTATAGATGACCAGTCACAAGACAGTGTGCAATTAGAAATCAAGGAAGAAGAGATTACTCATACACCAGCACCTACTGACCCAATTCCCGAACCTTCTACTGAACTAAACTCCAATGACACAGCATTGGCAACTGAAAAAAATAAGTGTTTTATTTATGAAAGCCATGTCTGATATTTACTCTGCAAATCTATGCATAGCAAGAAAATCAGGTGAAGCTCCTTTTAAAATAGATATTGTACTTGCCGCTAAGCCTTACCTGGAGACTATCATAGCAAAAGCATTCATGAGGATTATTTGGTACTTTCTTCTCTGTTTGAGTTAATTTTATTATGATATATGACAGAGTAATTATTATTATATTAATATTAATTGCTCTTTTTGGTTTAGGATTTTTTTTCAGAAACATTTACCTCAGCAATTTCTAGGTTGTTATCTTCAGTGACCTCCTGGAAGTCATTTGTAGTGCTAAAGACACTTAGACATACTAAACATAATGTTGTTTTTCTCCTTCCCTCTCCTCCATCTCATCTGCTGCATTTTTGTGAAACTGTTCCCATGAATTTGAAATATTGCCCAGGAGGCAGGATTTCAGTGGCCAAATAAATAAAATCCTGCTTAGATCCCATTTACTAAGCATCTTTGCCAAGCTGCATTAAGAATTAGAGATCTATTAAAGAAAGTTAAATGTGTGTGTTTCATTTGAGACCATGTTATTTATATTTAGACAGTGGGGAATATGTTTCCCTCCTCCTTAGAATGAAAACGTCAACAAGTATTCATTCACACAGATTATATACAGTGTATTTGTTTCGACAGAAGTGAAAGCACTTTATTTCTGCCAGAAGGCTACAGTACAAACGTTGTATAGATTTTTTCATATATTTAACCATCTGTTGATTTTACCAGAAGTTTATATTGAGAGGGACTATGGGTGTCCAAAATTTATGGTCTTATTTTGCTTACATAGTAGAAGTAAATAGGACCAGGTAACTTTATATGATTCTGTCAAAAGGAGTGTAGACTCAGTAAAAGTACTGTATTATCCACTATTTTATTCCAGATGGAGCTGAAGTGGTAAAAGATCTTTGTTCATCAGGATTTCCATTTTCTGCAATATAATTTCCTCATGAACACACACAAGTGCATCCAGAATCATAATCTTTTTAATCTGGTAAAGAGTCAAAATATTAGTTGCTGTTAATTCATAATGGTTTCCTTGATGAATAAAAAACAGGCAATGATCACAAAATGTTTTACAATGGTACAATTGATTTGCTATTTAAAAAACCCCACATCAAATAGAGATCTCCTGGAAGGGGGGGAGGGCTCACTGACATCTAAGCAAATGTGATGCTATCCATACATAGCATTCATAATCCTGGCAAGTAGGGCATATCAGGCTCATGGAGTTATATTAGGATATTAATGAACTGCTGGGCGGGGGGAGGAAAAGGGGGTAGTGTCTGTTCCAGAAGCACAGTAGTAGTACGCACCCCAAATGAGCATGAAAAGAGGGAGGGAATTTGTGCAAGATGAACAGCATGTTATTTAATCATCTGACGCACATTTCTCTTGGAATTGCTGAACCAACCCTGGTCTGTTCACTTTGGGAAAGGGCTACCGTGCATGCGATCAAGTGTCAGAAATAACCTGGAGACTCTTACTCCAGAGCATTGTGGAGAGAGAATTTAGTTAGACTTCCAAGAACCTGGTGAACACAGGTTACCCAGACCTTTCTAAACAGCTGTCAAACCCAGTACACCTTGGAGCAGTGCTGATGTTTGGCTTGGAGGAGATCACGTACTTTCACTGCATCAATAGCTGGTGCCAAGCAAGGTCACTGAAATTGCAGGCCTCAAAAGTGTGTAACAATGGTGGTGTCCAGGTCTAGGGCTGCACATGTTCAGTACCCTTTTTGGACCAGTTTCAGTTACAATCCATTGAGATACACTGAGGTAGCTAAGATATGCACCCCTCCCCACCTATAAAATATGCAAAACATCCCCCTCCTTACCTTTGTACAACAAGCAGGTGTGAAACAAAAAGTAAGAGGCCCAATTGGACTAATTTTTTTAGGGCACAATCAACTGTATGTGCAAGTTATAGCCTTTAGATATCTAGCTACTTGACTGAACCCAGTACTCAGGTAATTTGACGGCCAAACGTGCACTTTCACAAACAGAAACATGCTAGGGCAAGGCCTCCTTAAAATTTGGTCCAAAATGTATCATTAATGGCAGTGAAGTGAAACAAATCTAGCCCCTACTGTACAGCAGAAGGGACATGAGTGAGTTAGAATGATCTTTGTCATGATCAATGAGCTTGAAAAGACCCATCCAACAGAAACACACTGTAAATTGTTCGGTCCAAAGAACATTTTTGTTTAATGTTATCCTTTTTTTTGTTTTAGTCATTTATTTACTCCTGGGTAACAAAAAGGAGGTTTTACATAAAGCAAGGGTTGACGTGTGCACCTGCATCCAAGAGAGGGGTTCCCAGTGGCAGATTGTGAGCAGAGATAGGCACCTCCCTCAAGTCCAGGCTTAAACCATGCTTCTTCTCATGGAGTTCAACACTTGAGACACATCCCTCACATTGGCATATCCCATTGACTAGTTTAGGCAGCTCCCACCTAGTGTGCTGCCTGTTGTGGCTGCCATTCTCAAGGACCTAGCTCCCCCATTCATTGTACAGGGAGCATAGGCCCCTGGCTCATGCTTTGTGGACTCCAGTGATTTTCTAGGCACCTAAATGTTAGGCATTGAAATGCTTAAATCCCTTTGTGGGATTGCAATGCTTAAATCCCCAGTGTCTGTCACTGGGAGGGGCAGAGGGGGGGATCTGATCCTGATTAAGGTTATGATTATGCTCTCCTGCCATCTGTTCAATATTACCATTAATGGATTCTTATAGTAATATGAGACCAAATAACTCCATGGTTTCCAGCAGAATTTCAAAATAAAAATCTAGTCTTCAAAGACATTTATATATTATTCAAAGGGCTGGACCATACAAACTGAGTAATGTAGAACAGACTTTACAGTGCACAGTGAGCCAATTCTGAGCTAAACTGCATGGATGAAATGCTCACACAAGCATAAGAAGTGAATTTTGGCCCCACTGATGTTAATAGGCATTTTTCCACTGGAGCTAGGATTTTACCCAGTTAAACCTTAAAGGTCATAGATGATACTGGTCCAATTAATGCACTCTGAAGGCTCTCTTTTCCTATGCATCCATAAAATGCTTGAAAGCTAAATATAAACTTTTTGGGATATCTAATACTTTGGTCATAGTTAATATGTTACTTGGTTGAATGAAAGTTTTATATGGTGGAAATGTAGGTTTGTAATCATTCTATTTTAGATATTTTCTCTATTTTCATGTAGGTTGAGTACTCTTCAGTATCTTTTTTAATCTATTGCTTTACATCTATAAGCATAAAATTTATTAAATGCTTTTAAGCACTCATTTTGCAGACTGACGGGGTAAGCAAGGGCTGGAAATTGCATTCCACCTCCTCCTCCCAGCCTCTTTAATCATTATCTGTCTAAAATAAACTGATCTGTCTTGCATCTTTCATAGTATGATGCAAGAATAAAGTCTGGCAAATAGCTAGTAAATTGTTTTGATGGAACTGTAATTATATTTCTAGTATATACATTATTACATAACTTTAATTTATATCCTGGATAGGTTTCACCACACACCTTAAGCACTTAAGGGGAATAGAAGTGATAAATTACCTATAATTTGGCCTAGGCACACTTTTTTATACTATTATTTGTTAAACATCAGTATGTTTGGAGCTATATAACACTCAAAATACAGTAAGTCCCTGTTAAGACAAAATTAATGTTCTAAACATGTCATTCAAACTAATCCAATTTTAGAACGAAATAAGAGAATCTTGTGTTCTTAACGCAGCTACACTCTGCAGTATTTAATACACTAAATATTTTAGTTTAAGTCTAAATGAAATATCATTTGACTCCTACTATACAGTAAATCACAGACCCAGATTTGCTTCCTTACAATTATTCTTCTCTTTGTTTTACCTTAAAATTAAGACAGTGTCTTGAAGAAAAAGATGGAATACTTTGCTCAGCTTCTTGTTCTTCTTCGAGGGATGGTCCGTATTTGGATTCCAGATGTGAGTGAGCATGCACCAGACCCAGAACTTTTCATAGTAGTATCCATTGATCCGCACTGTATTGTGTGTCAACCGTGTGGTGCATCCGAGGCTTTAAGAGGCTGTGCGGGTCAACACTGCTCCAGTCCCCACTTACTGGCTCATGGTCAGCATTGGAACCCCCGTTCCTCAGTGTTCTTAGCTTGATAAGAGAAGTTTTTATCTGTTCCTACTGTTGTACGTAGGTTTATAGTTTCTCTAGTTGTCTATAGTTAGTTAGGCCAACTCTCCTGTTAGACTTCATTCCCATGGGGTGACACCCTCCTAGCCCCTTCTGGGCACTATGCCCCAGCAGGCTGGCTTCAAAAAATGTGCTTCGTGCCCGCACTCCTTCTCTGTGAGTGATGAGCACCAACGTTGCCTCTACTGCCTTGGCAAAACCCACCTCATCGCTCACTGCTCCATCTGCTGTTTGGTCCTGCTTTTCACTTGGAAAGCCAGAGAATTTTGCCTCCAGGAGTATCTGATGGCGGAGGCTATGCACTGCCATGTGCAAATCAGACCCAGGACTGGTGGATCCACTGGAGAAGCACTCATCACTGCTGGCGAGCACCCTCCTGGCTCCCTCCTATGCACCGGTGCCCATGGTACCACCATCACCACAGAAGCACCATGCATAAGAAGCACAGCCATGGGCACAAGGGCAGATCCCCAACAGGGACTGTCCCTAAGTGCAGCATTGCCTCCCCAAGCCACGCCAGGTTGGGCAACAAGTTGCATGTGGATTCAGATGCTTCACCTCCCAAGAAGTCCTGCAGAGAGCATTAGCCCTGTGAGCCATCTCCAGGCACATTCGCTGATTCACTGCTGGCGTCGTCAACTCCTCCAGGCCCCAGATGCAGGCGGATGAACCTCTCCTGCTCCGAGTGACATCCTGCTCCACCGCGCCTCGCAGCGCCAGCGCCAATGGCCCAACCCCCCCAGACCCGTTGTCAGAGTCTGAGTGGGGTACCAGCCGCCCTACTTGCCAAACGGACCCTCCACTGATGCGTGGTTCTGCTACCCCCGGAGGTTGCCAATCCCTAGTGACCTGTCTATGTGGCACTACTGGCCAGCTTGGGACCCATACAAGGGCCATGGGGCGCTGACAGTTCCACCTTGCTGGCCATCCCCCTCCCACATCTTGCCTCCCTCCATCTATGATGAACCTCAGGGTGTTCCCATGCTGCCAGCACTGCTGGTACCACTGGTCCCTCCAATCCCCCCAGAGCCTCATCAGCCCTTGACAACACACTCAATCTGCCCACTCTCCCCCCTGTGGATGACTAGGGATAGTACCAAGACTTGCTTCGCCACGTGGTGATGGCCCTCAATCTCCTGGTGGAGGAAGTCCAGGACGTGTAAAATCAGTTCCTGGACATTCTCCAACCATCAGGGCCCTCTCGGACCGCCCTCCCAACCTGCAAGGCCATTCTCTAACCGGACAAGGCTCTCTCACATATCCTGGCTTCTTGTGGCCCCTTTCCTTCCCCCTCCCCCAGAGTGCACTGAATGCCTCTACTTCATCCCATCTAAGGGTACAGACATGTTCATCCATCCCCCTCCCAACTCACTCATAGTCCACGCAGCGATTGAGCATACCCAGAAGCAGCACCTCAACCCCACCGAATGGCGAAGAAGTTGGACCTTATGGGGTACAAGGTTTGCTCTTCTGTGGGTCTCCAGTTTGTTTTGTCAATTATCAGGTCATCTTGGCAAAATACAATTTCCTATCCTACTCCAAGCTGGCAGAGTTCCAGCCCTTTCTTCCGGTGGACAAACGGTGGGAGTTCCAGGCACTGCTTGATGAAGGGAAGTGCGTCAGTAAGGTGCCCTTCAAGCTGCGGTCAACACCGCTGACACTGTGTCCTGCGCTCTAGTGTCTGGCATTGTATTCCGCTGTGATTTCTGGCTCCAATCATCTGGCTTCCCTAAGAAGGTCCAGGTCACTCTGGGGGACCTCTCCTTTGAGAACCACAAACTCTTCAGTGACAAAATGGACAAATCCCTCCACTTTCTTAAGGATTTCTGTGCTACCCTGGAGTTACTTGGCTTCTACACTCTGGCTTCTACCCGCTGGCAGCAGATATCGTCTATCCACCCCCCCAAGTCATCTACCAACATTATTTCCAGTGCCCGCACAAGCTCTCTCGCTGTCACCTGTGTACCCAGCGACCCCCTTATTCCACCACTTCTATGTCTGCCACCTCAGCCCTGCATCTCCAACCATCCAAGCAGCCATTCTGAACCCCACCCCTGCTTCAAGACCTGCGAACCACCTCCCACCGCTCTCTGCTTCTTCCTCACCATCACAGAGCACTGCCAGGGCAATGCCCTCTTCTTGCAGTGCCTCTCTAAATGGGTCTCTTGTTGTATTGCAGAATGCTACTTTCTCTCTCATGTTCCTCCACCCCCAGGAATCATGACACACTCCACAGCCTTCCTCGCAGATGTCCCATGGCAGGACATTTGTAGGACAGCCCCATGGGCCTCCGTCCACACCGTTTCTGCTCACTATGCCATTGCCCCAGCAACAGTGGTAGATGCAGCAATCAGCCATGCCATCCTGCAGACCATGACTTCTTGCAAGTCCTCACACCCACTTTCACGCTGAGCACTGGTCACTATTCTCCCATGTCTGGAATCCATATAGGGACCATCAGTCAAAGAAGGGGAAATTACTTACTGTAACTCGAGGTTCTTTCAGATGTGTGGTCCCTATTTGGATTCCAATCCCGCCCTCCATCCCCTCTGCTGCAGACTCCATCACTTGCATGCAAGAGGGACCTGGAGCAGCACTGACCCACACAGCCTCTTAAAGCCGCAGACTCACCACACAGCCAACGCAAGACACATGTGCAGGTCAACGGACACTACTACAAACAGTTCGGCTGTGGTGCATGGCACACATATGTACCCATATCTGGAATCCAATTAGGACCATGCATCTCAAAAAACCTCCAGTTACAGTAAGTAAGCTCCCCTTACACTACCATTGTCTTTTTGGAACACCACTTTATTGTTAGTGGCCTATTGAGGAAGTCTTGCCTTTTTCCCCACTCCTGCTTGGGGTTGATACAAGTACTCCTATAGTTAAATATACTTCGCAGTGGTTGCTATTTAAGAAAAAAAATCTGCATTTACCTACAGTTAACACCATATTTGAGAAGTGGCAGTTTGTCGCTATTCTTAAATTCTTTTGTAGTATCACAAACATTACAGAATGTATGTGAATGTGGGTAGATGACAACTTTTTAAATGGTGCTCATTGTAAGTCCCCTCATACACTATGGGACATCATGGTCATCCTTATATGTCAAGAACTGAAAGTATTTAACATATAATCATGTTTTTTGACCTGCTTTGCTAAAGTAAGTTATCTACATATTGATTCAGAATAACTAGATTTTAAAAAAGCGTTAATACTCAGTGGTAAATTCAGAGAGTTGAAATTTGTTACTGGCAAATCACAAAAGTGTTGGTCTTCTTGGTATCTGTCATACTTTGTGGGACTGCTGAAACTTCCTTGGATGCAAAGAAAATGCTTGCTCTAAAATACAAGTTATATTTCAGAAATTCTGGAAGTTTTGTTTATGTTACAACAAATGTAAAAGACATATGAATGTTCTGTTGATCAGAAGCATAGTTACTGTATTTTGATTTTAACAACTGTAAATTTTAAGATTTTATAGTTCATAGCCGTAAATTACAGTTCATGCTAAAAATGTGATGTAGCTTGTAAATAGATCATTGTTTCAATAAAGAATTTGCACAGAGTATGCTGAGTTGAGTTTAGTGATGTGAAAACAGTAGTGATTACTTTAAAATTGTGGTGCTGTTGAAAACAACAATATCTGAAGTGTTGCTGTGATGGGGTGAATACTTAGATTTTCAGAAAGCCTTTGACAACGTCCCTCACCAAAGACTCTTAAGGAAACTAAGTAGTCATGGGATAAGAGGGAAGGTCCCCTTGTGAATCAGTAACTGGTTAAAAGGTAGGAAACAAAGGGTAGGAATAAATGCTCAGTTTTCATAAGGGACCTGTGTTGTTCAACATATTCATAAATGATCTGGAAAAAGGAGTGATAAATGAAGTGGCAAAGTTTGCAGATGATACAAAATTGTTCAACATAGTTAAGTCCAAAGCTGACTATAAAGAGTTACAATGAAGAATCTCACAAAACTGTGTGACAAACAAAATGGCACATGAAATTCAACATTGATAAGTACAAACTAACATGCATTAGAAAAAATAAGCCCAATTACACATATAATCACACATATAAAATGATGGGTTTTAAATTAGCTGTTACTACTCAAAAGAGATATTGGAGTCTCCATGGACACTTCTCTGAAAACTCCAGATCAACATATAGCAATGATCAAAAAGCCTAAGAGAACGTTAGGAATTACCTGTATCAGGAAAGGGATAGAAAATAAGAGAGAAAATATAATACCACTATATAATTCCATGGTCCACCCACACCTGGAATACCATGTCCTTGTCTGGTTACCCCATTTCAAATGGGAAAAAGGTTCAGAGATGTGCAACAAAGTTGATCAAAGATGTGGAGTGGCTTCCATGTGAGGAGAACCTAAGATTAGGGCTGTTCATCTTAAAAAGGAGATGACTAATGGAAGATATGGTAGCAGTCTATAAAATCATGAATGATGTGGAGAAAGTGAATAGGGAAGTGTTATTTACCCTTACACATAACACAAGAACTAGGGGTCACCCAATGAAATTAATAGGCAATGGGTTTAATACAAACAAGAGGAAGTATTTTTTCACATAACACATGAAATTAACCTGTGGAACTCTTTGCCATGGGTTGTTGTGAAAGCCAAAAGTATAATTGGGTTAATAAAAGAGCTGGATCATTTCATGAAGGATAGGTCCATCCATGGCTATTAAACAGCATAGTCAGGGATGCAACCCCATGCACTGGATGACCCTATATCTCTGAATGAGAACCCAGGAGGGAAGACAAGGTATGGGTCAGTCCAACTGTCCTATTCTGTGCATTTCCCCTGAAGCTCTAGTACTGGCCAATATCAGAGACAGGATGCTGGGCTAGATGTACCATTGGTCTGACCAAGTAAGGCAGTTCTTATACATCCGCAGGGAATTAGAAAAAACATTTGAAGTATTTTGAAATAGAAGGTGTAATTTTAAAAACTAGACACTTTAAATGGTGCTCAATCAAAAACCTTTTTATCAGTTTTTTGAAAACGTTAACTTTCTGATCTCAGTTGGGTTTGGAGTGCTGTCAGGTAGAAAGCCACATTTGATCTGTATACTGAGAACAATGCACATGGAAGTCCCGGACAGTCAATGAATGTGGAATATGGAACATCCTAGTGCCATTTTTACACTCTTTGCAGACTAGAACCATATTTTGTTTTCCTTTCACATGACAAGACATCAAATATTCCTATTACATCACGTCCACTAATGCCTATAATAATTTGATCTATATATGAGTCAGCTGAAGAGCCTCAAACACTGATTCCTCTTTGGTTTAATTTCCTCTGCACTCTCATCTATCTTCCTTCAGATCTCTCCATTTTCTTTAGGCTTTTGGGGGTCATTCAGCTGTTACCTCTTGGATGATGAGCCCTGGGAAGAAATGAGCTTTAATAGCTGTAATGAACATCACTTTAGACACTTACATTCAAAATACTCCTGTCCTAGATCTGCCTTTCACAAACTCACAAAGTGAACGGTCTTTCATAATATACAAGGCTCAAGCTCCTATATTTAACCCTATGGCTCCAGGATTAAGACTGAGCCAAACTGTTATGCTAGAAGCAGACCCATTTATCCATTGGATAATGCAAGAGTCGGTAGATTGATTAAAGTCTAATGACACTCTTTAAAACAAAAAAAATTGAAGTCAATTTTTCATTTTTTTCAAAACAAAATGTATGACAATAAAATGTAATCACATCAAACTTAGTGCATGCAAATTACATACGTAGAAAAAGATACTGTCTTTCTGACCACAGAACACAAGTGCTAGTTGAGTTTACATGTTATAGGACTGTCTGGACTGTTGTTCAATGTGTTACAACACAATTGAGGTTTAGCTTGCTTGAGACAGGCCTATTACGTCACTGGCAAGTCTGCCTTATGTCACAGCATAACACAAAGCTATAGGTAGAAATTTGGTAGAAATAGTTGCTTTGTGTGATATTGTTGGAATATGATGCTCTAACAATGTTGAGTGGTGTGTAACCTATTGCTGTATGAACTTCTACATTGCACAGGATACTGTTATTCCTTCCTCCCTGAATAATAATGTACAGTATTTGGATGAGACACATTGGCATATTTATCTCTCCCACAGGCAAAATATACATTAGAGATGATTAGTAATTGACAGATACCAAGAACAAAAATCCAGTGAAGAATTTGTTATACTCAAATAATTTTTAGTACTGCAGTACTATTTTAGGCCTTTGACTCTCTGATAGTCCAAGCTATGGAGCCAGACAAATCTTGACATAATTAAGAGCACACTCGTGCATAATCCTTGTGTGTGAATATCTGAAATACAGTTAGGATCCTTTTCTTTGAAGTTGTAACCTGTCCTTTTTCTTACTTTGTCATACCCCTTTTTAAAAATGTGCCTTTTCACATGTGATGCGAATAACCCGTAGGTCTCCAGAACTGCTGGAATGACCAGAACACTGGTGGATCTTAGTGTCCAATTACTACACAGCATGGACCCCTTTGGGAAGTACTGCACACCGCTAACATCCATAGACTTTAATGGGACTTGAGGGTGCATTGCATCTCTCTTAGGAGGTATTCAGTATCTTCTAGAAAAGTGGTTTTCAACTTGTGGTCAGTGGACCCCTGAAGGTCCACAGACTAAGTCTAAGGTTTCCAAAGGGGTCTGCATCTCCATTTGAAATTTTTAGGCATCCACAAATGAAAAGGTTGAAAGCCACTGTTCTAGAATCAGACCCTAGGAATGTATAAATAGAGATATGCCTGTGTCAGGCATTGTTTTCTCAGGGATTCATTTAATATATCTGTTGGCAAAACATAACTCTCCATGCGTATACCAGTAAGAATAAAAGCAGTGAAATGTCACAAGAGCCATGGACAGCTATTGAGCAAATCTTTAACTAACCAATACCATGTAAGGCAGGCAACAGAGTTAATTCTGTATTGTTTATTTAGACCATTGTTTTCAGTGGAGCAAGGAAAAAAGGTTGATCCTACTAAAAAGGCTTATTAAATGTGATGTTCTGGTA
Source organism: Mesoclemmys tuberculata (assembly GCA_007922155.1). NCBI lineage: Eukaryota > Metazoa > Chordata > Testudines > Chelidae > Mesoclemmys > Mesoclemmys tuberculata. The sequence goes on along the minus strand of ML675624.1, from coordinate 26,535,523 downwards.
AAATTAATGATGAATTGCAGAAAACCTGACAAAGTAAGAAATCTCAAATAATCAATCACATTTTTTTAAAAAATCTGAATATGCACAAAATGAAACTAATCTTAAACTAGACCAGCCACAGTGCTGACATTTTACTAACTGTTTCCAGGCAACAGCAAGAAAATACTTAAACTAAACAATTACAGTATGCTAATAATGAGCAAAGCGGATACAAAACTAAAGCCTGATCCTACATGGGGCTCAGTGCCACCTGACAGATGCTGAGCATCTTCAACTTTCATTATCTTCACTGGAAGTAGAAAACATTCAGCACCTCACAGAATAGGGCCCATGGCATCTTATGGAGTGTTGGTTTTTGTTGTTTTAGCAAAGAACTTGCATTTAAATGGATATTCTAAATTCTTTGGTAGATAATTGCTTCCCCTTTCAGTCTACTAAGCCACCATCACAGAATTGCCAGGGAGCTCATCTTTGAATGACCTGAATTTTCCATTTTTGCTTGAAATTCTTTATTTTTAAAAAAATCTGTTAACATTTTGAAAATTCAAACAAAAAAATGAAAATTTTTCACTAACTTTTTTTTTTTAAAAGAAAAAAAAAATCAATGCCACATAGAAGTACTTTTCTTACCTGAGTGCTAAGTAAAATAGTGTCCCTAAACCTTCACAGCCACAAGCTGGATCTGGATGACAGGGGATGCATCAATTGAAATTGCCCTGTTCTGCTCATTTCCTCTGAAGCAGCTGACACTGACCATTCTCAGGAGACAAAATACTGAGTTAGATGGACCATTGGTCTAAGCCAGTATGGCTATTTTTATGAGCTCACGCAATCTTCATAAGAGCCCAAGACTGCAAGCTGACTAATACAAAGGGAACTAATGGGGGCAGCATGTCACACCCCCTCCTTGTTCAGGGTTGCAACCTTTCAGGATTGTCCTGGGATCTCCAGGAATTAAAGACTAATATTTAACTAAAGATTATATCACATGATGAGTGATGAAACCTCCAAGAAGACATCCAACCAACATTGGCAACCTTACCACAGACCACTCTGAGAACTTCTTGCATGTAAATGCCACGCTGAAGTTTATTTACAGTTCCTCCACAAACACATCAGTGTTTGCACACCTTTACACTGTATTGCAACCTTCTAACTTTCTTTTTTAAAGGGCACAGGTAATAAGATGTGCATTTACTTAGAGGCTTCCCTTTGTCACACCAACTAGTCAGTCCATCCCTACCCCCTTCCTGTGCCATTTTATACAGCTTCTCTATTAATGAGCTAATTGGCTCATTGACTCACTAGCCCCAAGATGGCCTGATAATCAGGTACACCTCTATCCAATTAAGTCTTCTCCTGGGAAACCTAATTAGTACTAAAAGTGTTAGCTCAAGTGCAAGCCCTCAGCACTCTGTAACAGGTGTCCAATGAATATATTTTGATATATGTTATTTGGTTGGGAGTCAAAGCAGTCCAGATAATTTAGATGCATGTAATTCTTTACAGAGCGATATATTATATACCAGTCCTCTAATAATCTTAGTTCTCTGATGGCAAGAATCTTTTTATAAATAGCCTATTCTCCATTTTGAATTCACATACCACAGGTTTTGGAACAGAGTGAAGGCAGAAGCAGTTATATTTTCTAAAATAAAAGTCAGAGAAAGGTAACAGGGAACCAAGAACCAACAGAGCAGCCAAGAGCAATGGTAAAACACGAGGAAAGCATATGCAATATAGCACAATGGGACTAATCACATAGTTAAACTTAAATTCTGTGCTTAACTGCTTTCTTATCAGGGCCTATCCATCCAGCTTGATCTCTCTCAAGTGGAAAGTAAATGCAAGACAAAGAAAGAGAAACAAAACTTTTACTTAGCGTTCTTTGGGGCAGAGGATGTTTTAGGCCCCAGTACCAGAGTCATTAGCACTAGAGTTGGAAAGGAACCCAGAGCATTCAGGCTGGAAAAGATACTTTGTTCATCTAAGCTTTAGGTAGTATTTCCACACCATGTGTTGTAAGCTGGGCTTTGTGCCCACCTGGCTTTTGGCTAGTACTAATTGAAAATAAGGATTAAAAGTGGTTTCTTTAGTGATTTCTACCTTATTTTCTGTCTTCTGCTAATAACTTCCACTTTTACTTTAAAGAAAGGGAATTAGATGTGGGGACTAAAGCTGGGTTAGCCTCTTTTTGGCCCCTGCTAAGATAGAGAAATAAACTAAACTCTGATCTCAGAGGAGATTAGTCCCAACTCTGGAGTGAAGTAATATTGTGACTGCTTGGGTAGGAGGAAGAGGGACTGTAATCCCCTCCCAAAATGGTGCTACTAAGAAGCTGGCTGATCATTGTGTACACAGGGACTGTCAAAAGACATCAAGGCTGCCAGGCCTAGCTACAGATATCCAAACAATCTCACTACCCCGCGGTAGAAAGCTGAAGCTTATGGTTGTGATGGTGTTTGAGTTTGAACTATGATAATTTGTAGGAAGCACAACACAGCAAAGTTCCTCTACTGGATAGGAGAACTTTGTTTAGTTTGCTCTATTGTCAGGCTCCCAGTTGGTAGACAGAACATTGCACTGTGCATCTGTTTATTTTTAATGTTCTCTCCTATAATAACCATTGGGGGAGAGGAAAAATCTCTCTTTAATACAACCCATTTCAACTAGAAAATCCATAGTTTTTATGTATGAATTTTCCTCTTTCAAACACATAGAAGCAGAAGTTGTGTATATCGGTCACGGCAACCTGAGAGTTGTCTAAAGATATGATGAAAGATTATTGGAGTAATATGTTTTAAAAAAATCAATACCAACTTGTTTAACAAATGTGACACTGTCTAAAAATACCAGTATGCTTCTTCAAATGAGTGTAAATAAAACGTCACAAGAGGCATTAGATCAGTGGTTCCCAACCTTTTTGGCTCAAGGGCCACAGATATCAGTTTTACAACCCTGAAGGCCACCAGTCTCTGCCAGCAGCCCCCCTCCTCTCTCCTCGCTGAGCTCCTGTCCCCGTGGCTGTAGCAGGGAAACCAAATGCATCCTGTAGCCCCGTGTGCTCCATCTGGGTCCCTAGACAGTGGCTTCCTTCTGCAGCCTGGGGGATGAAAGATCAGTACTCCCCTCCCTCCCTTTGGCTCCAGCAGGGACCCCAGTGCCTAGGACCCAGGTGGAGCGCTTTGCCTTACTCCCTGCTACAGCCAGAGGGAGAGGAGCACTCATTTCCCATTCCCTTGGCTGCAGCAAGGAGCCTGCATTGGTCTTTTAGTCCCAGGGCAACAGGCTCCACCTGGCTCTTTAGGCAGTGACATCCTTCTGCAGCTAGCAGGAGGGGAGCCACCGGCCACTTTGAAAGCCCCTGTGGGCAACTCTTAGCCCCCAGGCAACAGGTTGGGAACCACTGCATTAGAGAATGCAGTGTTGCATTGTACTACAGATCCTACATTCTATTCAAACCACACATCCATAATAATAAGTCATTCATGATAAAAATCAATGATCTTAGTTTTCTGACAGCTTTTGTGCACTGTTCCTAGGAACTGCTTTCTATCTCCTCTCAAGAGAGTATTCAGATTTTTAAGCTCCCTCACTTTGCTTGTTTATTACATACAGTACCATTCATTTGAAGAGCGACCACTGTGCCAAGTTCCAGCTTGGCATTTGTGGAGCATTTTCCTTTCAGTCTCTTGAGACTATGTACTTCATTGTCTCTCATGACGCTGAGAATTCTCAGCAATCCAGTGCTGTGGTGATGATCCAGGCTGAAGTGGGCAAAGATGTTGCTGGCATCGGCCTCTGTTTCTATGGCTACTGTATTCCACTGAAGCAATAATAGTTTTTCAAAAGAGCTAAAAAAAACCCACTCGTTTTCTTTTCCTCCATTTGAACAGAAACTACCTAATATCGTAGATGAAATTAATCATAGATCTTATTTAACAGCTCATAGAGCATGGTTCCTTCCTACAAATTAATTGCTTCTCTTTGGACTCCAAAAAACAAAAATCCACCCAAGCAAAAAGGCTTACCCCAATCCTGAAATGAGAAACATTTGGGCAGAGCAAGACACATAAGCAGCCCATTGACTTCCTGCATCCACCCAATTCTCAGTGCAGGATCGAGGCTGAGGGCCGTTTGTAATTTAGAGGAGTTGCTGTATGTAGAAGATGACTGGCTGCTGTTCGGTTTAATGTTCACAATGTGTATAGAAGTCCTGTTATACTGTATTCTGGTCTCCTGCCCAGCTAAGGTCCTGATGATGCATTAGAGGCCACTATAGTGATATATGATCTATCCATAATGAAACAGATACAGTCATTCCAAACCCATGCTGGTAACTTTACACTTACCTCACCTTGTGTTTCTCCTTCTGTTTTTCTCTATCATTGCAATTATAAATATATGAAAGGTGCTATGTACTTTTGCACCCTTTTCTTTATAGACTCTCTGGCCAGAAATAAGCAAACATCTTTCTGGGATGTATTAGCACAAGTGTTGAAAGCAAGACACAAGACACAAGAAATAATTAGTCCACTCCACTGCACGCTGATTAGGCCTCAACTGGAATATTGTGTCCAGTGCTGGATGCCACATTTCAGGAAATGTGGAGAAAGTCCAAAGAGTCCAGAGAAGAGCAACAAAAATGATCAGAGGTCTAGAAAACATGACCTATGAGAGAAGACTGAAAAAAGTGTTTAGTCTGGAGAAGAGAAGACTGAGAGGGGACATAACAGTTTTGAAGTACATAAAAGGTTGTTGCAAGGAGGAAGGAGAAAAATTGTTTTCCTTAACCTCTGAGGATAGGATAAGAAGCAATGGGCTTAAATTGCAGCAAGGGTGGTTTCGGAAGTTTGTCTTAATGTCCAGCCTAACTCTCAGGGCGGTTAAGCACTGGAATAAAATTTCCTAGGGAGGAGGTGGAATCTCCATAACTGGACATTTTTAAGAGCAGGTTAGACTAACACCTGTCAGCAAAGGTCTAAATAATGTTTGGTCTTGCCATAAGTGCAGCCATAGGATTCTGTACAGAATGACAGAGTCCTCTGTCTGGACAAGACCTTGCTATGTCGTCAATCCCAGCCCTCTGTGCTGAGACAGGACTGAGCAAACCTAGACCGTCCCTGGCAGGCGTTTGCCCAACTTGTTCTTTAAAACCGCCAGTGTTGGTGATTCCTCTGCCTACTCCAGAGCCTACTTTTAATGCTTTTCTCTGCAGTGTACTGCACACTTTTCTGGAAAAGTCCAGGAAAGAGAACTCTGGCCTGTGCTTCTGCAGAAAGGTAAGCTGAGGTGCAGGAAGAAGAAGAGTGTGATAGAGTTATACACATTACCTCAGCAATCCCCTTGCCTACTGCAGCTGCACAGGAGGAATTGAGCTTCATGCAATTTCAGGGGTGATCAGTAGGGACTGGCTGGTTTCCGCAGCATTGTCTCCCTCTGGTCCTGCTGATCTCTCTTTGGGAATTAATGGTGCTCCAAGCACCAGTAAGACTTGCAGAGTCCCCTCTATTGCTTCCACTGTGCAGCCATATGAGATACATCCAGTAGTCCCAAAGCTCCTACCCAAGCTATGCTATTAGAGGAAGAGGAGTTTGCAGCAAAAGCACAAAGAGGCAGCTATTCCAGGGGGCTACCTTCCTCCTTCCGTTAACCATAGAACCAGGATCCAAAGTATTTGCTGCTGCTTCTGCCTGCCCATCTCCCCCCAAACCCTGATGGGACAACTGCTAGGTAACCCTTCTGAGGTTCTTTGTTTTCTCTGCCTCCCCTTCTGTGTGTATGTTTCAGGGGAAGGGAAGAAAAGAAGAGTGGTTCAGGGGAGACATGATTTAAGTCTCTGTGTACATATTTAATTGGGTGTAGAGTCATTCTGTCAGCAACATGTTAGGCTTGTCAGAATCTACAGGTGGGAAGACCTTGCTGCAATAAAGGAAGTGCTCAATCTCTTCTACTTATACAGTACGTTAAACTTTTATGAGAGAAGTCACACAAATATGATTTGCCTTTATTGAGCATAGTCTCCAAGCAGCTAATTGAATAAGGTCAGCAGAATTGGGCCTGCAAACTAAAGCTTCATCTAATAAAGTCACAATATTCATACAAGACCAGAATCCCATATGTCTCTTGGAGCAAAAAAAAGAATGCTAATTACCAGCTCCCAGAGGTAATTTTAAAAAGTGTTGTATCATTAATAAAAACCATCTCTCTTTCCTGGTTAAGAGCAGCTACAGCAAAAGTGTTCCAAGCAGCGAAACTATTTTCAAATGTGCCTGTATCTCTTTCAGCCTAGGTACTTAATTGCTTTTGACTAGTTGCTAAAGATTATTTATATCATATTAGCATACAGAGAGTCCAACCCAGATTAGGGTCACCATTGTGCAGTAAAAACTTAGCACATTAGAAGTGTCCCCTGCTCTAAAAAAATTTATAATCTAAATTGACAAGCCAAGAGAATGAGGGGTGGAAAGGAAGTATTATCCCCATTTTACAGATGGGGAACTGAGGCACAGAGGGGTTAAGAGGTGATCCTGCACCAATGCCATATTGTGCTTAAAATGAAAGGACTTGACCCCTTATTGCAAATTTTAGGTGCACGCATAGCTCCATTGAAAACAATGGAATTGTGCTATTTGTTGATTCTTCTCCACAAGAATACCAAGTAGCTTCAGCATGTCTGGGACTAGAGGCTGCTAGCTATGTACATCTGAGAAAGCAAGCTGTTTACTTGATCCACACCCTGCAGAAAAGGGTTTGCCAGCCTTGCTTATACGCTCAAGGCTCAGAAGCTTTAATATTTATTCCTAAAGAGTGTTTTATAAATGTTCTCTCTATTACTAAGCTCACCTGCAACTACATTTTCAGATTTACATTTGATATATGCTAATTTGTTCAAGAGGGAGGCTATAGATTTCCATCCACAGTGAGATGCATCTGTAAATCTTAATTCCCCACCCAGGGCTTTCTAGTATTTACTGAACACATGGAAACATGGAAATTAAAAAAATCTCTTAACCTTCTCAGAACGGAGGTATCATGGCTACCACACTGGGCTGGGACTCAGGAGATCTGGCTTCTATTTGTGACTCTGCCATTGGCCTGTTGGATGACCACACCTTTGACTCATTTTTCCTCATCTGTACAATGGGGATAAATATATTTACATCTTTTGTAGTCTACTGAAGAGAAACAATACTTAAGAGCCAGGTACTATTAATATTGGTGGTGCTTTGAGGTACTATTAATAGCTAAAGATAGTCCTACGTCACAAAGTTTGGATCCAAATGCTCAATTTGCAGGTGAAATTTTACCCAGTGACCTTTGGGGTGTGAAACATAGGAACTGGAGTTTGTGTGTGCCCTACTGTGAACAGATAATAAGTGTGAAAAATTGGGATGGGGGTAACAGACACCTATATAAGAAAAAGCCTTGAATATTGGGACTGTCCCCATAAAATCAGGACATCTGGTCATCCTAGCATGTGCCTGTGTGTTCATGTAACTTCACAAACATAATACGACACATAGTGATTTCTTCAGGGTTTGGGTGTGTTTTTCTTGCAGGAGTAAAACATCCAACATCCTGACAGATGAACGGAAACAACAAAATCAGTCAGTGGTGCTTGGCACTGGTGTGGGAGAAGAGTCCAAATGGCACAAGCACCAGACCTTCCCACAGTAGCTACAGGTCCACTCACTAGATGGAGGTTGGAGCACACTTTGCTTTCTAGCTCATCTATGAGCCTCAGCCTGGGCTCTCTGCTGACTCTCCACAACAACTGCCCCAGCCATAACCCGGCTTCCCCAGACTGAGCAGTTGTGGACAGGACTCTCCCAGTTGTCAATGGGAATGCTGAATTTCTTGAGAACCTGCTTGACCTTTTCACTGTATCAGCACTTTGGCCTTCCTCTGCTTTTAGGTAGGTGTTGAGCTGGCCATAGACCCTTTGGCAGATGACCTTGAGGCATGCGCGCCACGTATCCCAGCCATCGAAGCTTGCAAGTGTCCAGCATAGTTTACATAGACTGCAGGCCAGTTCTGTCAAGCATCGCATTGTTAGTGATCCATTGGTCTCAAGTGGCTCCAAGGATTTTTCTGAGACAGCGAAGGTGGAAGATGTTCAATCTCCACTCCTGCTTAGAGTACATGACCCAGCTTTCACAGCTCTAAAGGAGGGTACTGAGGCCACAAGGCTGATAAACGGAGACCTTTGTATTCAAGGTTAGCAGCTTGTTGATCCAGAAGTAAGTTTTCCAAAGGTGACAGGTTTTACCGATTCTCGCATCAAGTTCTGTATCAATGCTAAGTGAGCTGGTTAAAGTTGAGCAAAGATAGCAGAAGTGATCCACGATCTTCAGAGTTTCATTATTATTTAAGTAGGATGTTAGTGCCCTATGACATGATAACTGTTTTCTTAATGCTGATTACAATGCCACGCTTGATACATGCAGAGAACTTGTTCATCATGATCTACGGTTCATCAGCTGAATCAGGGACAAATGCTGCATCAGCTGCGAAGAGCAGATCCCGAAGAGTGAACTAGGTGATGCCTTTTACTCCGAAATTGCCTAATGTTAAACAAGCTGCAGTCCATCCTTGATTCATTTAGTATGCCTGCCAAATAGGTACGCTTTCACAAATGATCAAAGGCTAGAGAAGAAATGCCAAAGCTTGTAGATGCTGGACCACAACCTTGCTTCATACCAGTATCATTTACATACTAGATAGTTGCCTTGGTTCCCGCATGGAACTCCTTAAATAGGGAGTATTGTGGACAGCCAATTTTCAACAGGATCTTTTATATGCCATTCCTAGTAGCCATGTCAAAGGCCTTTTGTAGGTCAACAAATGCTATGTAGAGAGGTGCCTGTTGTTCACAGCTTTTGTCTTGCAACAAGTGCATTGTGAAGGACGTCAGTTGTGGAGCGCCCAGTTCCGCACTGGTTCTCAGGAGAAAACTCTCTCAGCAAGGACTTGGTGTCATTTCAGCAGGATCCTTGAAAGCACCTTGCCAACCACAGTGAGCAGAGGTATCCCTCGAAATTATTGCAGTCTGCTCTGTCCCACCTTTTTTTTTTTTTTTTGTATAAAGTAATTATGTTTGCATCTTTCAGATCCTGGGGTATGTGACTTTCTTCCCAGCAGTGCATGGGTGTCACTTACAAGGTTTCTTCCTCTCACCTTTAGCAGCTCCAGAGGTATCTGATTATTGCCTACTTCTGTCCCAGGTGTAATCTCTATGATAGCTTTCTCTACATCTTCAAGAGTTGGTATTTGTTCCAGCTCCTGCATCATTGGCAGTTAAGGCAGTATTGCAGATAATGGCATCTTTTGAGTAGTGCTTTGTAATACTCTGTCAGAAACTCTACTCAGGACTGAAAAACAAACTACACCTAACGCATTGCTGTCATAGTATTTATCTGTAAAGACTGTCCTGTGAGGTATCAAGTGAAAGCTGGTGATACGGGTCATTATCATCATTGTGAAATATAGGCATTAATACAATATGAAGAATTATGCATGCCTAGTCATATCATGCTTTAAAGTCTGTAACAAGGCAGAGTGGCAAACAGGCCTTCTGTCAGAAAAAAAGACTATGTATTCAGCTATCCTGGTATCTACTGTAAATTAAGCATTGTGAACCAAATATAATGGGAGTTAGATTTGCAAGTGAAGTAAACAGGAAGAACAAATTAACCAGGGGAGGGGAAATGTGAAGGTAGCATGGCACCAGTGTACCAGAGAACAAGGGACAGGGGAAGAAGTGTCTTATCTGGGTGTACACTTCAAAAGGATAAATCTCAAAGGTTTACTGGCCTACCATAGCTGGAGCTAGGGGAGCTGGCACAGCCCCTGACAAATTGGTTTCCATTACACACGTGACTTACAGTTGGTTCAGTGGCTCTCAAACCCTCCCTCCCCCCCATATAAATTGTTCCAGCACCCCTGCTGACCTATAAGAAGGAGGAAAAGAACCCATTTGTTATCCATTTGTAAGAGAAAGGGGAAAGGTCCCTTGAGGAGTGTAGAATCATGAAAAAAAAATCTGGACCCTGGTATGAGTGAAAAAAATCAACAAGCTCTGCAGAAAAGGCTTCAGATGAGAAACTGGTTTAGCTAAAATTAATTTGCTAAAGTTAAGACCTCTGTTTGTAGAAGCACGTTATCTTTTGGTTCTCATTCTCTTTGCTCACTACATGTTTGAAGCTCTGTTGTTGTTAATAAACAAATTCATAATAAAACAAGTATCCCTGCTTTCATACTGAAGTGTGCATTCTCAATTGAATCAAGCAAGCTGGTGTGTACACTGTTTCTTTGGAGACAGCTGACTTGTTAACCACTGAGTGTTCAGTGACAGGGCTGGACACTACAGGAAGATGCTTGGGAACTGGGGTACACCAAGTATTACCTGTACGGTGGAGTAAAGTTTGGCAGAGCTTCTGAGGAGATTGTTTGGGTGGCGAATAGACTTGGGTGAGAGGGAGCCGACACTCTGTTAGCACCCGAAAGTCTCTCTCACTGAGGCAGGAAGATAACAAGTTCTCTCCCAGTCCTGGATGCCCTGAGAAAGCATCACACCTCCAGTCATGAACAGACTGAAATCTAAAGATTTAACATTAAACTATTGTTGCATTAAAGGGCTTCAAAGATTTACTTTTATTCCATGCTCACATAGGTCAAGATGTCAAACAGAAACATGGCCAGCTCTCCCAAAAAGTCATCTTTGAGTTCAGAATGAGAAAATTCAGCACAAAGGGCAAACTTGTGAAATATTGAGTACATAAACTTCGGGGTGTAGAAAGTCCATTGTGCCTCCCCAACTTTACACACTGCTGCTAGTAAAAATCTCTCATAACAAAATCCAATATCTAAATAAACTTTATGACCTGAAGGGATTTTATTTACAGTAGAACCTCACTTACAAGCACCAGAGTGACAAACTGATCAGTCAACCGAATACCTCATTTGGAACCGGACAAACGCAATCAAGCAGCAGTGGAGACCAAAATTAAGTAAATACAGTACAGTACTGGGTTAAATGTAAACTGCTAAGAAAGGAAAAGTTAAAAAAAGATTTGACAAGGTAAGGAAACTATTTCTGTACTTGTTTCATTTAAATTAAGATGGTTAAAAACAGCATTTTTTTCTGCATAGTAAAGTTTCAAAGCTGTATTAAGTCAATGTTCTGTTGCAAACTTTTGAAAGAACAGCCTCAATTACCAAGGTGTTCCTAACACTGAAGCATTGTATATTTAGGGCTAGCTTTCTACTGGACAGTCTTGTTCAACAAGGGTCATAGAATCAGCAGAGACAAATGTGTGCCATTCTATCCTGTGGAAGGCATCCCAGGTGTTAACATATATCTTCTTTGAATAACAGAAGTAAAGCTTAATCCCACACTCATGCACTGTCCTAAGTATGTAATTAGTAATAGGAGAGGCTAGAGTCAGACAAGAATCCAGTCGAACACATACAACATTTTTTATTAATTACAGCCAAGAGCATTAACAAACTAAACTTTGTTAGCTACTGCCAGAAAACTGTAGTCTTCTTCTATCAGTTCTATAAGAGTTCTGAATAAAAGAACAAAATTCATTTTTAGCTGTCATGACACTGGCTGGATTGGGGGAAGGTGCATTTATTATATTATTTAACATCAATATGTCAAAATCATAATTCATGTGAGAAATGCTGTGTCAGGGACCATTAGAAAGGCTGTAATGTGCTAACTAAGATGATATTTATGTTCATGTGTCATATGCATAATGGAAGTCATGGATATGTTTTTATCTATATTTCAATTTGTACTATGTTTCTGGGTGACACCTCAGACAGGATGGCTGCAGCACTAGCCTGCTTAATGGCCCATTAAAGAAATTCACAGGTACAATGGGCCCAAGGGGAGAAGCCAGTGATATACTTGATGAATCACCAGGAATTACTCCTGTGACTCTGGACTCCATCTTACTCCTGTAAATTTCCACAAGCAGTATGGCACAGACCAAAGGACATAAAAGGTAGCTGCACCACATCCCCTTTTGTCTTCAGTCACCAGTCTTCATCTACCTCTGGATCAACTCACCTACAGCTGAACTGAACTGAAGCTGTGAAACAAAGGACTGAGACCCAGCCAGGTCCATAGGGACTATACAAGCCTGCAAACTCTACAGTTCTACTGGAAACCCAATGTATATGGACTTTCAAATTATTTGTATGTGTCTGATTGCTTTAATTATTTAACATTTCTCTTATAGTTTTGTTCCTTTTATAATAAACCTTTAGTTTTATTTACTAAAGGATTGGCTGGTAGCATGATATTTTGAGTAAGATCCAAACTTATATTGCTCTGGTACTGTGGCTGACCTTTTGGAGTCAGGCAAAACCTTTTTGGTAAGGAGTATAGAGTTTTAAATAACTGATTTCTTTAGTGGACCTACTGGCCAGTTGGGAGCCAAAGATTGAAATGCAGTAAAGGGGGCTGTGTGTATTTTTATTTTGGCTTCTTGATAACCAGTGTGGGGGAATCAGAAGCACCGTTTGTGGCTGGTTGGGAAGCCTGACTTCAGTGTCATCCACCAGTGCTGGGAGAATCTGCTGTTCTGTTGCAGCCTGTCCTGACCTTGGCATTTTCAGGTGGATACCCTAGGCACGGACAGGTTACAGCTATGTCATGTAGTTAGATATATAATCAGTACTATTGAAGGAATGCATAGATCTATTTCAACATTTGTTGACTGTGAACAGTTCTAACCTAACCCTGTGGAGGCTGCCATTGCCAAGAAGCAAGGACAGCTAGGCTAAAAGGGGTCTCTCATAGTGTACACACACCATTAGCAGCACCTCTTACTGGCCATCCTGGGAATTAGCTCTGCCAGGCTTGCACTCCCCCTCCAGTGGTGTTTTCCCCCATCCAGTCTCGCTCTGCAGCTCTGTTCATTCTCAGATCTACAGTCTCCTCTTTGTGGCTTGGCCCTCCAGACAGATCACTAAGGTTCTCCTCTTCCAGGGAACTCCAAAAGTCCTTCCAGACCTGCATCACTAACACCCTTGCCACTTCCCAGTGACTGGTCAGGGAACCCAGGCTTACCCTCTACACTAGAGTCTCAACCCAGGGGCCCTATAACAAGCAGCCAAGGTCTCTGCACAGTCTCATTCCTTTACTGCTCTTTCCCCAAGCAGCTCAATAGCCTACTTCCCTTGCTTCCTGAAACCACCCATGCTGCTTACTACTCCTGGCCTTTATACTGGCCCTGCCTGTTCCTGCCCAGCTGCTCCAACTCCTAGTTAGCGATGCTCCCTATCTTCTCCTCTAGGTGCAGCCTATGGAGTTAATTGGCCTGCCTGGCCACCTTCACCACTTTCAATCCCCATCACAGGATCCAAACTCACTCTGTAGACAGTGGGAAAATCTTATTCTGAGGTAAATTTCAACATTAAAAATGACACATCCCATGTCTGAGAACCTCAGGGACTCATGGCTGAGGGGGGGACGATGACTCACCCAAATTAGTTTAGACTGGGGATCCCCTGTGCCAGCTAGGTGTCCTTGGAGCCTCACAACAGCCAGATACAAGCAAATGAGTGGGTGTTCAGATGAAGGACTGCTCGTCTCAGTTTGTGCCTCTGTTCTTCGCTCTCCCTTCTAGCTGGGGACTCCTCCCAAATGTGTGGAATTTCATGATCAAGATCTCTTGTGAAGGGGAAGTCCTTAAATTGAGAGGATGGCAATGATTAAAATGTGACATCACACTCTAAGGTGGTGGAAGGACATGGGCAAGAGAAGGCAAAGGTTCAGGGCCAATACTGGTAATTTCATGACTTTGTTTGGCTGGTGTTTTTCCGAGGGAAAGGGCTCATCAGGAATTAAGTCCCAGAGAGCTTGGGTCTCCCATCTTTATTCAGGATGAATATTTTACTCAGTGAGCAGTCCCACTGAAATCATTTATATAATGGGGACTCTTGTGTAGTAAGAGTAGCAGAATCAGGCCCAAGTGTGATGCACTGATAATAGAGGTCCTAGGTCCCTGCCCCTGAATCCAGTGGACTTTACAAGGAAAACTTAGTGCCATCTGGGACAGCATTATTTTTCCCATAGAGCTCCCTTAGGAGTGAGGAGCACTTTAAGAGGGTTAGTCAAAGCTAAGGGAAATCCTTGCTAGCAGGGCTTCATTAGAGTTCCACAGCGAGGGCGGGAGTAACAGGGTCCACAGCTGCTGTGGTAATACAAGGCCGCTGAACATACAGCTTTGATCTTCCACTGATCACTTGGGAAAACCATGGCTTGCTCTTTCTGCAGAGGGGCAGCCATTCCCCCTCACCAAGGAATGATAGAAGAGAATCTCTGCAAAGGCAATCTCTCAGATTTGTATCCCTCACATTTTACCATGGGAAGGGGCTATCTGGCCCATTTACAGTCTAAACTGAGTGTTTGGCTGCTTAGATTTGAAAAAGTAGTGGGGGAAAAACACCTCAGAGGCAGATCTGGACTATTCTCACTTTATACATTTTTTGGCAACACCTGCCCGTTGGAGCTATTTTTCATTCCAAAAGCAAAAAACTTGAGTTTCAGGGATTTTACTGCATAGATAAATGAATCCCTGGCAGGATTATTTGACAACAGTCAGAGATGGATTTAACTCCATTAGAGGCAAAGGAATCTCAATCAACCCTCAATTCAATGTGATGGCACAGTTCTATGAAGCGGTTCCCAGAGGACCCAGAAACCATCTCCTGCCTGGAATCTAAATTTACTGTAGTGTTATCCCTGCTGCCATGAGAAACACTGGGGCTGTTTCAAACTGCTGCTCAGCTTGAAGCCAAGGGCTGAGTTTCTTTCACCAAAGATTTTCTTTTTCCTGCTGAAGAATCCATAAATTCCTTGTACTGTGTGTAGACTCTTTGCTTGCAGGGCAGATAGGGAGCTTATTACATTATCACTATTAGCCATGCTTTCTGAATTTCCATTGGTTTTAAGGCATCCTAACTAATTTTTTTTTAAATGGGGGGGAGGCAGGGGAGAAGACATCAAGAATCTCTGCAAGAAGCTGGCTCCCCTAAGTGACTTAATGGTGGAGATTCACTGAATCTCAATAATTCTGTCAAAGAGGTGGTTGCGCTAGACTGTGCCTCAGGAAATCAGAGCTCAGAAATGAGGAATACTCCTCAACAGTTGACAAATTCACTCAGCATCTCTGTCCTTCTTTAGAGCTTACTGATTTACTCAGGATGCTTTTAAATCACATTAAAAAGTGAATAATAGGTTGCAGGAAATACTTGAGTAGAGGCTACGATTTAATCACAAACCTAGAAAAAATTACTAACCCACCAGAAACATACATTGATTTTCACAAGCTGAGCATTTTTTCACTTCAGTTCAAAATATAGAGAAATAAGAGGTGTAGCACAATCAAGTTTGGATTTTACTCCACACTAAATTAACTCAAGTGGACTCCACCCCAAGCTCCTAATGGATGCTATACAAACAACAAAACCACAGTGAAATTTGGCAGAAACTATGTTTTTCTAGAAATGGGTTTGAATGCTTCTGCAATCAGGGGAGTTGCCACTTAAGTGATGGTTTCAGATGTTTGAGAGACTCTGTTATTATTATTTATATTGTGCAAGTGCCTACAAGCCTCAATCATGGAACAGGACCCAATTGTGCTAGGTGCTGTACAAAGACAGAACAAAAAAAGACAGTCCCTGCCTGCAAAGAGCTTACAATGTAGGTACAATTACACCCTGGGCCAAATTCAAGAGTGAGAAATAAGTAAACCCCCATGGATGTTTATGGGTGTTACGCTCTGATGTACACCTGAATAACATTCCTAAAAAACAAAACCCCCAGACACATGACCAGGAACTGGAACACTGAATTCAGGGAGCAGGAGCCAGGAAACAAATAGGAACAGGAAGCAATAAGCAGGAAGACAACACACTCACACACCAGTCATCGCCTGGGCCAAGTTCAGCAATGATGGACGTTACACATCAGATATATAGTGGCCATAATGTGGATATAAGTAGTGGCACTGGGTGCATGTATAGAATAGGCCTTCTATTAAATTGTACCATTTTGCTCATTGCTTTTCATCTGTACACCCCCTGACTTCAGTGTACCATCTTGCACTTCTAGTGAGGAGCAAATCCATGCAAGTTTCCTACTTTAACACTGGTGTTCACATGCTTTTTCTGAATAATATACAGTTGATGCTTAACTTGCACTTCATCACTGCTGAACTTGGCCCCCTGTAAGCAAAAGCACTAAAGATGAATGAGGTGCATCAGATGAACTGTGTGTTAATCCCTATGACTTTCACTTTTATAACCACTGTTTCACTGATTTTTTTTAAACTCTCTGAAGTTTATATATATGTATAAACTTTATATATATATGCAACATTTTTATTTTACAGCCACAAATAGAAAAAAATAGGGTGTGGATTTATATACACACAACCTTTGAACATTGCAACAAAATTTCACATTCCTATAACAATGGAAAAAAGCTTTCACAGTTTGTTTGTTTTCTCTGTATCCAGATGTCATTATTATGAAAGAAGTGATGAATTTGGAAATACTGAGCATACGCAATTTCAGCATAATAGAATTGCTCCCTAAACAGTAGCACAACACATAAATAGTATTTTTTAATCTAGTAGCTGCACAAATTGTTTAAACGCTTCAAAACTGATTGTGGTCTCACACTGAAAAACTATTTACTTTAGTGAAATTACTCACTTTACACCAGTGTAAAAAAGCAGAAGCAATCTTTATTTGGCTGTCTTGGGGGGAAATTATTTTGTTTTGTGTCTTGCAAGATGTGTATTCTTGATTCCTTGTAATCAAAAATCTATCAGATTATAAAGGATAAATAATGGAATTAAAAAGCTCACTGTAAAAAGATAGCCAAGTATACAATTATGCATCTAATTTCAGTGGTAGCATTTTTTTTCATTTAGTAGTAGAAGAGTGTGCATTAGAGGTGAAATGGCATTGCCAGTAATCATTTGTCACTGATAATAGAAGCTTTGGGGAAAAAAGTCATATGCTCTTTACCAGCCTCTTTTCTTTCCCACCCTGCAGAGAAGAACAATGCAATCAATTTTCTCTGTAGATGTTATAACTAACTAATAATGTAATTTCAAAAGGCAGAAAATTAGTTCTCATACACACTGCATTTGTCATGCACTGAACAGCTGTAAAATGGAAATTGTCACAGAACGCCTAAATTCGTAACTGAATCAGAAAAATCCTGCTGAAGAGCTTCCTAGGTCGAATCGTAACTTTGATTGAAGTGGGAGGCGGGCTACTTCAGACTAAAAACACAAGTCCAAGTCAAACATATTTCCAAGACATGGGGCTAATTGAGTCAGAACATCTCCCTTCAGATAATATTTAACTTAATTTGAGCTGATTTAAACAAAATAATTTACTAATTAGTCATTTGCAGGGTCTCTTCTTGATAAGCCAAAACCTGGAGTATGATGCACTGATGGGTGTTACAGGGACCATGCATCCCTAAGAACCTGGAATGTCGCTGTTGACTTTACAGTGTTTGTCCCAGTCTGTAAACCTGGCAGGCTGGCCAACTGAAGGAGCTGCCAGTCAGTGAAGCTGGTGAAAATAACTGCAGGCTGGCTGAGTGAATGGACACTAGACTTGTCACATGTTGACACAATGCTATCAGTTCCAAATGAGCCCCTATGTGCATAAGGCCTGGAACAAGCCCTTCTCTGTAGTCAAATCCACACTGCAGCAGGGAAGATGAAAAGGTGCAACTGGCACTTCCCCCCACCACTCAGTGTGATCCAGAAATGAGATCGCAGTGGGGGAGAGGTGAGGAATTTGTGAGCTCAGTAATCTCTCTTTTTTTTAGCTGTAGGTCTATAAAGCTCCCCCCAGAAAAGTTATTTGGAACAAAAAAATTGCACTTTGTGTCTTTAAGCATGAATTATAAAAGCCATTTTCTTTACACTACAATAGCTTTTCGTGTTCAGCTGAGCACTCTGTGGAATAAAATCCGTAGTAGCTTTCAAGAGGGCAGCTGCTCAAGCAAAGGTGTCAGTTCCCAAAATGGAATGAGGGTAGACCCTGCAGCTGTGGATCCAAACGATCTACAGTGTTTCCAACAGCTGCTGTAATACAACTATCAGTGCAGCAGCATAAGCCTATAATAATTGAGACTATCACTGTGTACATGAAGCTAGTGGGAAACATGGCTTGTAAATCCGCACAAGGTTTTAGGTCCAAATTCAGGACACTTCTGCCATGTATGCGGGATAAGAGGCAGCTCATATAAAGGAAAACATTGCGCCCCACAGAATGGACGCTGACTCCACTTTATTAATAAAACTATAAAGCAAGAAACCCTGGCTATTACTAGATCTTGATAATGTAGGGTTCAGTCCTCCAGCTCTACTCAACACAAACTCCCATTCATTTCAGTGGGAATTTCCCTGAGAAAGGCATCCAGAGATTTTCAACATCAGAAGTCAAAATGAAATGATCTTTCCATTGCTCTTGCCACGTTCATTGATTTATAGTATTGGACTAAAAAAAACCAGATAAATAAAGTCATCTCATTCTGTTGAAAATAGGTATCTTTTTTTTATTTCCCATTTGTTAACATAAATCTCTTATCCCTAAGCACCTTCTGTATATTGGCATGGTGCAGCATTAAAGCTGGTGCCATGTAGCATTTTATTTTGGTAGTGAATGAGGCTGATCTAGCAGGGTATTGTAAGATGGGGAAATTCTATCCATCCAAAAATTCAGTCCATGGACTCTATGGGCATTATCTGGATAATACTGATAGCTGAATTGGATCCAAATTCTGCAATACCCGTGTAGCAGGGCCAATTAAAATGTCACTCCCTCTGCTCCATACTGATCTTTTAGACTCTATTTCAATAGAGACGCTACAATTATATTTGCAATTGCAACACAACCTGCTGTGTCACCACCACCACTGTTTCTTGTTTCCTAATGTACAATGTTGATGTTCTGTTATTGTCTTCCTTTCCTTTTAGTTTATGAAGATAAATTGCATTATAGTGTAAACAGATTATCCTGACAAGAAATATGCTCATTTATTATTGCATGTCCTGTGTCTATTTAGACTATCCTACGCTTTTGCTTCAAGCTCCTTTTACTGATGGTATCAATAAATTTTACCCATTGTAGTGGTTTAGAAAAACTTGCAAGTTATTGGCACAAATTCACTTTGACTAGTCAGAACCTGAATGAATTGCAAATGGCTGCTAGAGTTGCATCAAGTGCTACCTCATTAGTATTCAACACCCCTGCCACTCAAGAAAAAAAAAAACCCAATACATGAGAAGATGAGATTAAAGGAGGAGAGAAACATTTTTTGTCTGTCTGTGACCATTCTTTCTAATATTACTGATCACCTTCCCCAAATTCCCTTATGTGAAGCTGCTTCCATGTGTGGAAGGAAATAGCAGATGAAGTCTCTATTTCTCACCTTGGTCAAGTTTGTAATATGGCTAACAGACCCTGAGATAGAATGTTCAGGCTAGAATAAATGCTTTGACGCCAGATGTTTAATCCTGAGTGTGTGACAATAATAAGATAAGGTATTTGGCCTAGGACGTAGGCAGGAATGGAATGTGAAGGGAAACTTATTCCTAGATGGGGTGAGAAGTTTCTGTATCAGGTTATGTGAAATTATTGCCATGGAAACTGTCACGTAAAAGACTTGTTTGTATAAGACTATATAAGCTTTAAGAAATGTATGCTTTAGGGTCACCCTGACCATCGGGCCACCTTCTTTCCGTAAAGAATAAACTTTGACTTTGCTAACCTGCTGTCTGGCTAACTTGGACCATCTGCTGGGCAACGGACGTGTAAGTAAGGACCCCTGAGTTTGGGTTCCTCAACACATGTAGCATGTACTGCATTTGGATCCAAGTCCAGATCAATGAGAGCACCCCACATGTGCCTGGCATGGAGGTGTCCCATTTTGTACTTGCCAGGAAAGGAAAGTGGTTCACACACAACAAATGTAATCCAATAATCTTACTCTAGCAGTGTACATATCTGTGTATGTATAGTATGTAGGAACAATTATGTTCTGACTGGTTTTACACCTTTGTAAATCCATTAATTTAAATTGAGTTACTCTTGATTTACACCAGTGTAAATGAGATCAAACTCAGGCTTTTTGCTAAATGATATCCATGCAAAATGCGTGCATATATGTGGCAAACAGTATCATGGCATCTAATTACTACAATCATTCAGGACCTCTGTTGATATTAAAGCCCCAAAAATGACCACTACAAAAGGAATAATACTTTAAGTGTGCTTGGTAGAGAAACAGCAGCTGATTTACATTAAAGAAGGAACAGTATGTTTACTTTCTGTAGCATTTGCTAGTAACACATCAGCTGTGCTACTGAACAAATTACACTAGACCTGAACATTAGGCAGCCTAACATAAAAAAAAAAAATCAGAGATACTTGGAGTAGCAACATGAATGAAGTAGTCTATATGCTAAACACTAAGGTACAGCCTAATTCTCACTGAAGGCAATGTGAATTTTCAAAAAAGCTGGATCAGGCCTATAAACAAGCCTTATTCTTGCCAAGTTGATGAGTTCCAAAAGCAAATAATGGCAGAGACGGAGTTCTCATGATATTTCCTCCTTACTCTTTCTTTTATTCTTTCTGAAGGAGAAGGGGACACTAGATGAAAGTGAAAGGCCCTAGAAATTAGTGGTGGAGAGAGCTTTAGCTTCCACACATGTACTTATGGGATAGCACTCAATATTATTTATCATAATTTTTAATCACCTATTAGTGCCATGATATGCACACATTTACTTGGCACAATGACACTGTCAAACTGCTGTGTGGCCAAGCCAAGGTCTACTCTAGCTTTGTTATCATTATCGGTGCTTTATCTGGTGTATTTCTTTTTCTGCTGAAACTGGCCCTTCCTCAGGACTTCATATTGCTGCCTGTCACGTTCTCATTATTTACTGAGGAAGTGCCTGAAGCCTCCATTCACACACGACAGTTGTGCTCTTACTTGCTGCTTCTCTTCTCTTCTTTAGAAAGCCCAGCTCTCATGGGGCACATCACTCACTGCTGGGCCATGACCTCCTCCTGGTCACTCTGGGGATTAGCTCCAGGCCAACACCCCCTGTTTGCTGTTCGCCCGCCATCACGCCTTTATGTTGTTCGCCTGCAGCCCTTCTCACAGCTGTAGGAACGGCAGTGTCCTCTTCATGGCTCAGCCCTCCGGCTGTGTCACTATCTGTGTTTCCCCCTTCTGGAGGGGAGTTAGTATCTCAATCCCCAGAAGCAAGTGGGGGGAACCCAGGGCCACCCACTACTCTGGGTCCTAACCCTGGGTCCCTACTAACAGCCTCTTTGGTATGACACTTTAACCTCTCACCATGCCACTCTGTCTTCTATGTCTCCCTGGGCCACTTACCCATGGCTCCAGCACCTTCTTCGCCCTTGCCTCATGGCAGTGGTTCTCAATCAGGGGCACGCATGCCCCCAAGGGTACGCAGACATCTTCCAGGGGGTACCTCTACTTATATAGATACTTACCTAGTTTTACAACAGGCTACATAAAAAGCACTTGTGAAATCAGTACCAACTAAAATTTCATACGGACAATGGTTTGTTTATACTGCTCTATATGCTATACACTGAAATGTAAGTACAATAGTTATATTCCAAAACTTCAACCCAAAGTTCATCATAGAAATACTCCGTCTTAGAACAGTCCATGAAGGTATGTTGGGCCAAGCTTCTGCTGTACTGTGGGCAAGCTGTGGAGGTATTGCAGCCTATAGAAGTCGAGGGGCCTGGAATAGGACAAGCCAGAGAGTTATTCTCTTAAAGAGCTCAGTGCAGAAGCACAGAAAAAAATCCTTGTGCAATTTCAAGATCATAAGATGTTACTTTTCCAAACTGAACTTCCATGTATTGTGAGAGGGACACTTCAGATCACAGGAGCTCCCTGGACATAGCTTGGTTAGTCACAGCAACAGAACTGTGGGCACAAAGGTAAGTTACAAATCCAAAGCTGATTTTTTTTTTCCCCAAAAAATTGCAGGACTACTGCTTGGGTTTGGGGAAGCCGTCAGTGACACTGATACAAAAGCTTTTTCTATCATTTCCACATTTTGGAGGACATAATTCCTTTGCCAACTGGGCACGACAGGGAGATGCTATTCCAAGCTGCCAGTGGGAAGCCTGCAGTATTCAAGCAGATAGTGACTGAACGGCACATCTGTGAGTACACCAGAGGGTTGGCACCTACTGAAGTTGCCCTTCCCTGCAATCTAACTACCTACCTTGGTGGTCCCCAAACGTTTTTGCTTTGCACCCCCCCT
Organism: Mesoclemmys tuberculata; assembly: GCA_007922155.1. NCBI lineage: Eukaryota > Metazoa > Chordata > Testudines > Chelidae > Mesoclemmys > Mesoclemmys tuberculata. The sequence continues at coordinate 26,513,147 of ML675624.1, read as the reverse complement.
TACCCAGATCATGCCCGGAGGCCGAAACGCCAGCTCGGGCTGTGGTCAGGAGCGGAGCCAAGAGGCCAAGGCCAGGCTGGAGGCACAGCGGGGCTGGGTGGTGCTGAAGTTTCCACAGAGGGCTGTTCCTTTGGGGGAGCATCAAAAAGCTCCTCTGAATACAGCCCCAGGATGTGCTGCTGCTGATCCTGCAGCAAAGCCTCCACTGGGACTAGTTTCAGCGACAGTCACTTCACTGTCCTTACTCAGCACCTGCTGCTGGCTCCCATTAGCCCCCATGCTGGATTCCGGGGCCAGTAGATAGCCATCCCAGCTCACCAGGTCATCATGCACCAGGGTTGGCTCCACACTCAACCCAGTATTCAGCACCAGGTTAAACTCCTTCTGAAATGTGTGAGTCGCCCGGGGTGTGGTTCTGGCCCCTGGTTTTCCTGTACTCAGTCATGAGCTGTTTAAACTGCTTGCTGCACAGCTCAACAGTTTGGTAAATTTGCAACTCTGCCAGCTTCTTCGCTGGTGTGCCTGATCGTTTCTGGCGTTCTTACTAAAATCCACTGTTTTGCTGGCTAGACATTTACCAAAATCTGGTTGTGCGCTTGCAACCATGAAGCAACATGCTTTGCAAAAGACTTCTTCTGTTCTGTCTTCCTTGCAAACACAGAAGGCTCTTTCATGGTCTGCTTGCAGCTTGGCAGCCAGAAGAGTTAACCATGACTCACTGAGCTGCTGCACTCCATGAAAGGGCGTTGCTTCCATTTTCCTGGAGCTGATTGGCAGCCTTGGAATAGAGAGGACACCGGAAGCTGGCCTGTGGGATACTTTTAACAGATTCTCGGGACCCGAGTCAGGGAGGCTGCAACTGCTAAACAACAGAGTTAGAACCCTAGGTCTCAGCTTGACTCAGGTTTGACCCCTTCACCTCTGCAGGCTCTTAGGACCCTAAGTTGGAGCCTGAGTCTGGGAGTTTTGTGTGTGGATTCTGGGTTTTTTTCATTCTTTTCTATTTTTTTCCTTCTATTATCTGAAATGCAGCAACATTCCTTATGAAATCTCTCTCATCACCTGATCTGCCTGCTGTGAGCAGAGATCCCATCAGAGCCATTGGACGTTGGTTCATTGTTTAGATCCACCTTACAGAGCACATTTCAAAAGTGGTGCATCAGGAGGTACATTCAGAATATCACATTAATAACAGGATTTACAGGTATTATTGTCCATGAGAATTTGAGAAATATTCCTAACTTGTTTAGGAGTGAACAGTTGCCATTTCCATCTTTCCATCTCAGCAAATTAAGAAAGTGTGGGTTGGATGAATGGACTATAAAATGGATACAGAACTAGCTAGAGCATAGGGCTCAAAGAGTAGTGATCAATGGCTCCATGTCTAGCTGGCAGCTGCTCACAAGTGGAGTGCCCCAGGGGTCTGTTCTCGGGCCAGTTTTGTTCAACATCTTCATTAATGATCTGGAAGAGGGGGTAGATTGCACCCTCAGCAAGTTTGCAGATGACACTAAGCTAGGGGAGTGGTAGATACCCTGGAAGGGAGGGATAGGATACAGAAGGACCTAAACAAATTGGAGGATTGGACCAAAAGAAATCTGATGAGGTTCAACAAGGACAAGTGCAGAGTCCTGCACTTAGGACGGAAGAATCCCATGCACAGCTACAGACTGGGAACTGACGAACTAGGCAGCAGTTCTGCAGAAAAGGATCTGGGGGTTACAGTGGATAAGAAGTTGGATATGAGTCAGCAGTGTGCCCTGGTTGCCAAGAAGGCTAATAGCATATTGGGCTGCATTAGTAAGAGCATTGCCAGCAGAACACGGGAAGTGATTATTCCCCCCTATTCGGCATTGGTGAGGCCGCATTTGTAGGATTGTGTCCAGTTTTGGACCCCCCGCTACAAAAAGGATGTGGACAAGTTGGAGAGAGTCCAGCGGAGGGCAACAAAAATGATAAGGGGGCTGGAGCACAAGACTTATGAGGAGAGGCTGAAAGAACTAGGCCTGTTTAGTCTGCAGAAGAGAAGAATGAGGGGGGATTTGATAGCAGCCTTTAACTACCTGAAAGGAGGTTCCAAGGAGGATTGAGCTAGGCTGTTTCCAGTGGTGGCAGATGACAGAACAAGGAGTAATAGTCTCAAGTTGCAGTGGGGAGGTCTAGGTTGGACATTAGGGAAAAAATTTTCACTAGGAGGGTGGTGAAGCATTGGAATGGGTTACCTAGGGAGGTGGTAGCATCTCCATCTTTAGAGGTTTTTAATCTGCGTCTTGACAAAACCCTCGCCGGGATGATTTAGCTGAGGATAGTCCTGCTTTGAGCAGGGGGTTGGACTAGATGACTTCCTGAAGTCCCTTCCGACTCTAATATTCTATGATTCTATAAAATTTAGCTGTGTTTTTAGTCCTTAGCCAGTGCCGGGTTAATACAGGGGTTTTAGGGGCTGCAGCCAAGGGCCTTGAGCTAGGGGGGTCCCGCCCCTTTCCCCCCACCCTTCTCCCAAGTGACATGGGCAAACATGAGTGTGAGAGCCATTCACAACCATCTTGTGTGCCATGTTTGCCGTAGGCCATAGGTTGCAGAATGTCATAGGTTGCTGACCCCTGTTCTACATGTTTTAAGACTGAAATGTAACCACAGAATGGCTTTAATTAAAAGGCAAGTTTAGTATAGCACTAAAAGCCTCGATGCCATAATTGTGATCATTTTGTTTTAAATTAGGAAAAAGACTTGTATACAGGGGCCCCACAAGATCTAATAGCCCTGGGACCACAGGAGAGCCCTGTTCCTAGCATCACATTTGCTAATAATCACATTATCACAATATATGAAGGTATAAAGGGTACCATTTCTCTGGGGGTCAGAGACCTGCAGCTGGCTGGCTGGCTAATTAGCCCCAACTGTTGCACCTGGGAAAACACCTGCACACTTAATTGGCTAATCCTCATAAAAGGAGGAGCAGGAACAAAAAGGGGATGGCAATCCCTGTTAGTGGCTAGTGCAATTACTGGGAGGAGGAGTACCCAAAAAACAGATGGGAGACTAGGAAAAACCTGTTACGGCAAAGGCAAGAACAGAAACTTCTAGGCTGATGAACTTGTGGGGTGAGGGGTGGACTTGGGGGAAGGGATGTAATGTGAACACGCTTTGAAGAGAGAGGCTGTGAAGCTTTGATCCTGTTTTCATTAAGAAGGCTTGAAACAAAACCCACAGCAATTAATCTGCCTGGAAACTAGCTCTGTGAGAAAGCTCCAAGCAGAATTTCCCCATGGAGGACATAGGCTCAGCGGACCCAAGCCAGCATCCAGCTGTGAGAGGGTGTTCTGAGGTAGACCCCAATCCTTTACAGGTTTGAAGAGAGTGATAAGGATATAGTATATTGCAGTATACTACACTACAGGAGTTGCACTCTTCATGATGACAAGCTGAGCAAAGCCAGGGGGAGCGTAAGTTATTATGGTAGCGTTCTCTGAAATGCTTTCAGTTCTATGCACGGGACCAGTTAGACTGAGAGAACTGCAGGGACTCAGTGCCGGGAGGGGACAGTGGCATTTGGAGGAGGGGGTGGAGGTTTATTAGGAACTGGGGAGCCTTTTGGGAAAGGAGCAGCCCATGTGAGAAGGATGGGCTCCATCTAAACCAAAAGGAACCAGATTGCTGGGATGTAAAATGAAAGAGGTCCTACAAGTGTTTTAAAGTAAGGGCTGGGGAAAAGCTGACAGTGCAGACAAGCACACGGTTCAGACATCCATCCCTGATGGGAGGATTTATTAAAGGGGATTCTCTATATCCTAGTGAAGAGAGGAAGAAGTACAGGTAGGAATTGAAAAGAAACAATCAAATGAAAGAGTCCAATTCAATTACATCACATGAAGACAAACAACTGCACATTGACAAAATATACAAATGTTAGAAGTTTAAATACTAAGATGGGTGAACTTGGATGCCTGGTACTCAATGAGGATATTAATACAATCGATACCCCAGAAACTTGGTGAAATGATAATCAGTGGGACACAGTAATACCATGGTACAAAACATATAGAAGAAACAGCGTGGGGTGCCCTGGTGTGGGAGTGGTGCTAGATGTGAAAGAAAGTGTAGAGTCAAATGTAGTTAAAATCTTAAATGAATCCAACTACATCATAGTTTGGGTAGAAATTCCATGCTTGAACAATAACAGTATAGCAGCAGCAACATATTGTGGCTCACGTGACCAGGCTGGTGATGTTGATTGTGAAATGCTCTGGGAGAATAGAGGGACTACAAAAACAGAAAACTCAATAATGGGGATTTCAAATAGCCCCATATTGATTGGGAACATGTCATCTCAAGATGGGATGCAGAGATAAAATTCCTGCAGACCCTAAATGACTGCTTCTTGGAGTACTTAGTCCTGGAATCCACAAAGGATGAAGCAACTCTTGATTTAGTCCTAAGTGAAGTACAGGATCTGATCCAAGAGATGAATATAACTGAACCTCTCAGTAATAGTGATCATAATGTAATTAAATTTAACATGTAGGTGGTGAGGGAATAGCAAAGAAACCCACCACAGTAGTGTTTTGTTTCAAAAAGGGAAATGACACAAAAATGAAGGCGATAGTTAAATGGAAATTAAAAGGAAATGTCAAAGTGAAAAATCTGCAAGGTGCATGGAAACATTTTAAAAATACCATAAGAGACTCTCACTAAACACATAATCCAGTCTTAATAGCTTTTAGAATCACTTAAAAAAATTCTCCATTTGACAGTGAGAAGCAATGTGATGACCAGATGAGAGTCTTATGAATGGGTGATCTTTTAAGGCCTTCTTTACACCTGAAGCTTTCAGGAAACCTCCCATTGTCACATGTCTACTGGAGCTAGAAATGGTGCACGTACTAGTATAGACTATCCATTGTGGGCTTTTTATTTTTTGTTACTTAGTCCAGTACATTCCTTTTTGTGGGATTATTTCTTCCTTGTTGACAATTTTGCTGAGCTGAGTTTGGGAGGCTCCCTCAAAACAAATTGCCTTGAAAACCTGTTTGGCCACTTCTATTTAAATATGCTTCGTTGTATAAGCTCGAAAGCAATAGGAAACATATATAAACAGAGCCACGGATATCAGAAAATCCAGCAGCAGTGCCCGAGCCAAACAGTATTCTTTCATGTTGTGTGTTAGTCTAGTGTACTAACACCGCATCAATATGCTACATGGGTTTATATGTGAGTCTGGGACCCACTGATTTACTCCAATGTATCTAATTATACATGCTAAATACCTTCACATTGATTCAGTGGGTTTGGGGTTTTTGGGTAACCTAGATGAGATATTCTGAGATTCAGGTGTCAAAAGAGGTGATGAAACAAATTAATCATTTAAATAGCCATAAGTGACTAGGCCCAGATGGTACATCCAAGAGTTCTGAAGGAGTTTAACTAAGAAGTAGCTGAGCTGCTAACCATATACAATATCTCATTAAGAACAGCCACTGTTTCAGATGATTGGAGGGTAACAAGTGTTGCATCTATATTTAATGAAGACCCTAGATGTTATCTGTAGAATTCTAGACCAATAAGCCTTACATCCATACCTAGCAAATTGGTTCGTTGAAACAATAATTAAGAACAGAATAAACAAAACATCAAGAAGATCATAATATGAAGGGGTCTAACCTGCAGTTTCTGCAAAGGAAATGTCATTGATCTCTTAGAATTCTTTAAATGTGGCAGTAAATAATGGCTAAAGGAGAACTGGTTGACATAATTTATTAGGACTTCCAAAAGGCCTTTGACAAGTTCCCAGTTATGGAGCCAAGCATCAGAGGCATTTGGATGTAGGGTTTGGATCTATTATAGACGTCTGTAGTCCTCAAAGTTTCTATTGACTATTAAACTTAAAGGCTCTATAGACTATAGAAAGACTGGGAGAAAATGCATGTGGGAGCCTGGCTAGCTTTAAACATGGAGATTTCCCATACAGCAAACAAATTTATTCCAGTGGTCACAATGCCTCAGATTCCCAAAAGTGTTTAATCACCTGACTCCCATAGAAGTCAGGCACCTGAATGCCCTAAGGATCTGGGCCAATGCCCACAGCATGACTGATCATGCATTTCTTGCACATCGAAAGATCACTCAAGTCAGTGGGGAATTCAAGTGTACAAGGGACGCTGTACCAGGCCCATAATAAGCAAGGAAACGTGTGATCGTAAGCCTGTCTATGATAGTAGGTAAATATCTACGTGATAAGGTAAAGGTACAGCAGTCTGTAATGGGTCAACAAGTCTCCAGCTGGTCAGATGGCTGCCTGAGGCACAGAATAAGGAGATGCTGAGTCTATGAGGAAAAGTGTGCATTGTCCCCTGCTAGCTGGGTAAGCAGGGCAAACCTCTGGGAGAATGACTACCCTGTGTTCTCCAGATTTGTGTTTTGGAGGATTTAAAAAACAAAACAACTTGATGAAAGAACATTAAAAGGCACTGAGGCTTGGAGGTTTATTTCCATTCCCTGGTGAAATTACACACACGTTACAATCTCCTACACATCTGCAATGATGCACTTGTATGTCTTTTTGGTTTTTTCATGGTTTTAGTGTTAGTTACTAGACACTACTACATTTGAAAGGCCTGTTTTTTCTTCATTCGTTCACAAGTCCAAGTGTCTCTCTGTGTGTGTGTGAAACAGAAGAGCAAAATGCTGCAGTGCTTAATTTAAAAAAATTCTATTTGTTGTAATGCTTGGCTGCTGTCACTAACAAGCCAGCATGCATACATACTGGAAGAACAGTACACCTCTGCATGCAAACATATTTCAGCTTCAAGCTCCCAAAGGATCATTATGAACAAAGGTCAGGTACACCCTGTCAAAGGCATCAGGTCACTTGAGCTGTGAAGGTGGGGAAATGGCATCAAGTCGAGGTCAACAGAGCAGCGCTCCCATCTGGGGAGTGCAGACTAGCAGACAGTCAGTAAAGCAGCCCTCCAGCCAGGGCAGCGTGACCTAACATCCCTTGGGGGTAGTGGGGCTCCACCAAAGGGGGTGCAACACCTGAGTTAGGAGGGCCCAAGCCCTTCCTGTTCTTCCAAATCTCAGCCCAGGGCCCTGTTGGTGGGGGGATGTGGAGGGGGGGATTATACTCCACAAATCAGCAAGGTTCCTCCCAAAACACACAATGGTACCCCAATTCATCCACCAAATCACCATTCAAGTGCCCTGGGCTACTCTGTATCCTGTCTTCAGAAGCAACATTAATGATTTCCCAGGGCTTTGCTGGCAACTTAGTCCCTCTTTGGGATTTGTCTGATGGCCTAGGATCAGTCTAGGGCTCGGCGTGGTGTGGGGTGGCTCAGCTCTAAGTCTGCTGCAGTTACCTGGAAAGAACCAACAATCTATATCCCGCCCCCCCCCCAGCTCTGTTGCTCTCTTTTATATTTTCCTGAGCATGCCCAGCAGAGACAGAAGGGCGTGGCCTCATGAGCCCACAGTTAATCCTTAACCCTCTCCAGGCCAGAGCAGGGCTGGTATGCCTCATCACAAGTAAAAACTGATTTTTTTTAAACATTATGAAAAGGACCTTGCTAGTGTGCTCTGAAACAACTACGCTTCCACAAAACAATTGAAAAGGGGTTCTAAGAGACATACATCACGCAAGTGACAAACACTGAAGAAGGTACATTTTTAAAGAGGCCTGGCTCACACTTAAAATTGAGGTCAACATAGATACACTTGGGTGTGTGGGGAAAAAATCAACATCTGAGTGCTATAGCTATGACAACCTAACAACCAGCATAGATGCTGCTAGGTTGATGGAAGAATGATTCAGTCGAACTAGCTACCATCACTCAAGGTGATGGTGTTCCTATACTGATGAGAGAACCCATTCCACCACTGCAGGCTGTCTACACTACATGGCTATGCCAGCATACCTACAGTGCTGTAGCTATGCTTCTATAGTCCCTTAGTGTAGACTTGGCCAAAGATTGAGTACCTACTATGATCTTACATTGGGGTAAACAAGAGGTAATTATTGAAGATAACAGAGCTGTACTGGCATAAGTGAGATCAGAATTGGACCCACTGAACCTGATTCTCTTCCCACAGCCTTTAACACTTTAATTGCATTTTAACACTAATGCAATTCCCCTGTAGTTCAGGCGTAACTCCACAGATATAAATGAGAGAGCCAGCCCTCTGTGCCCATTTGTAGTTCTGCAACGTTCTCTCTCCCATTCATAGGGTTTTCTTCGGTGTTAGGCGTGGACAATAATCCAAGCTTTGTAAATACAGTATCTCATTAGTCAGTAGCATGTACCTTCCTCTTGGGAGATACAACCTATTTTTAAGTACAGTACTTCACTAACCATTTTTTTATGTCCAGGTATATCAATAATCATCTTAATGAAGGATAATTCTTGCATGTCATGATGAAGTGATTGCTCTTAGGTGTATGCAGTATAATCAACCCTGGTAAATCAAGAGTGGTATGAAATCTGAAACATGCCCTAAATATCAGCACAATCAAGTTTTAGAAAAATAACCTTCTACACAAAAGTGTCAACTGTACTTTCTATCATGCTTCTGATATTTACTACTCCTGTTATAATTTCCTCTGATACATTGTCAGTACATAATGGTTATTAGTATTTACTTGTGACTCTGGTCTTCCTTAGAATTAAAAAAAGCTAATTCTAACAGTCACATGCAGTAAAATATAATGCTTAAGTCAATTTTTTTTTTTTAAAGAAATTATATACTTTCATTGTTCCATGTAGATGGAATTTATGTTAAGGCAATAGCACTTAGTTCCAGTCAGGGCCCCCACATGCAGGAGGGGGAAAGGATACACTTTACTAGGATATAGAGGCCCTGAGGGACTTGGCCCAAGCTGCAATCCCCAAGAGTATGTGTGGGAGGGGGCCCATGTTACAAGTTTGTACATGGCCTGAAAAAATTATGCGTGGGCCCTGGTTCCAGTGTGTAGTTTCTGAAACCATTAGAGAAAGATAAAATGTAGGGCTCTGCATGGTCATGTGGGAGAAATAGTGTAGAAGAGTAGACTCATTGCTGGTGCTCACCTTCTCTAGAGCCTCTTGCCAACAGTTGCTCAAGTCCTGTGGTGGTCTGCCTCTTCTTATAATTCAACCAGCCTTCACTGTAACATCTCACCCCTTCTGCGGTAATGGAAAGTCCAAACAAACGATGGTCTCACAGCTTCAAGCTGGCTCTTTGGTCCAAGTACCAACTCATTAGTCCTTCCACCTGGGCCCCTGAGGTTTTACATAACTTTTCCAGCAGCTAGTGTAGAACCCCAGGCCCTCCCTCTTCTCTGTGTTCCAGCCCTTTGACCCTGTAATAAACAACCAAAGTCTTTTTATGAAGGCCCCCTTCTTCCCCAGGCTTCTTCCCTCTTACCTTGACCAACTGCAGGCCTCCTCAACAGTCCCTTCGTGGGCTCACTGTGCGCCTGCATTCCTTTCAGGGTCCACAAGGTTTCAGGGCCATGTCTCTGGCCTGATATTTCAAAATAGAGAGTGTGATACAATAGCAGGTCACCTTTTCTTACTGTTAAATAAGGTGGTAAGCTCCTTGTATCTTGTTATGTATAGCATCTAGCATAATGGGGCCCTGACTCTGACTGGAGCTTTTGGGCACCAGCACAATATAAAAATAAATGTGGTCAGATCCTGAACCATTGTAAATTAGTGTGACTCCACTGAAGCTACACGGATGAAAATAATGTGGCCTTAGATCAGAGGAGTAGTTCATGAGAAAGTGATGTTTCAGACCAACAGTGGAGTGAAACAAAATTTTAAAAAAGGCAAATGTGATTGTAAAACAGTGCACTTGCCTCAAATTCTATCTTCCTCCCATATGAAACTATCTTTTCTAAACTGGCAAGATTTCAAGTTGATACTGTCCCTTGTATTCAGGTACAAAACCCATAGCTGACTCTGATGCTGGTGATCAGTATAGTCTAACGATTGTTCAGAGCAGTCATGATGGACTGTTTCTTGTCTGACCGTGAATGGTTGGTCATAAAGGTTATCTGGTGTCATAACCTGAACCCAGCAATCACTTTAACTAAAGAAGTAAAACTATCTTGAGGATAGCCTCCTGTTAAAAATAAGCAGTTCTTTGTGAGAGGGAAAACTCTTATTTATAGACCCTTCAAGTACTATTTCTATTATTGATAAGTTGTGAAGCAGCTCCAAAACCAGTTCCAGAGCCATTTCTTTTTCCATTGCTCTGCCTTTAGTATATATTTATGTTACACAGTAGCTTCACAGGAGAAAATACTGGGTACAAACAAAATCTTAGTTCGTGGAGACAGACTAACAAAAAACCATACCTGGAAGCTGAAGCGAGACAAATTCAAATTAGAAATAAAACACACGTTTAACAGTGAAAATGATTAACCATTGGAACAAACTACCATGGGAATAGGTGGATTCCCCCCCCATATGTCTTCAAATCAAGCCTGGATGCCTTTCTGGAAGATTTGCTTTTGTCAAACAAATTGGGCTCATTACCAAGGTAACCAGTTGAAACTTAGTGACTGGTCATACAGTAGATCTAATAGTCCCTTCTGGTCTTTAAAAAAACAAAACAAAAAACCAACAACAACTTCCAAAGATGTTAGACTTGAATCTCTATTTTTTTTACCCTGATGCAGCAACATGTACTTCCACAGAGTTACTCTTGATTTATACCAGCATGAGGGAATCAATTCCTTTAATTCTAAAACTTAATAACAATTGATTCAACTACCTATTTGTGCTGTTAGCGTATAGGCAGCAACCCCTATTTTCAGGGAGTTTGTAACTCCCACTATACAAATCTGCTCTTGGAAGCAAATTAGTATACGAGCTCCAGGTTTGGTGATAATCTAAAAGCAAATTGAAAATAATCAGTTTAGTCATTTTAAAAACAGAATGCCAAATGCATTCTCTTTTAGTTGAGCTAAACACATATGCTGAATGTCCAAACAATGAGATAAATCACACAACTAATTTTAAGGTAACTTTTATTCTTTTCAGTCCAGATCTGCTGACATTCTGCCAGCCATGTTCTGGCATATAGCCGGCTGCTATGATATCACAGCTACCATAGCACCCTACCAGGCTACTGAGTGAGGGTGTGATGGCTCAAGTCATTGTCATGTTTTTATCATACAGAATGATCTGAATGCTTTTTTAAAAATAAGCATTGTATTAGCCAGAGTGAGCAAAATACCATAAGCTGCACATGAGGTGTCATTAAACTATCCCTAACTGTTGAGGCTGGTTACCTGTGTTCTGATTTAGACATGTAGTTCATTTTGAAAACTGAGCCCAGGCCTTACATTGTGTTATGGAGCCACAGGCTATTAGCACACAAATTAATAGAGATGGTAGTAATTTATTGTTTTGGTAGAAACACAACACTGGATGCTAATTGTTCTCAAATTTTATTCTTACTTATGGTTTAAGTGCTGCCAACGAGCTGAGTACAATACAAGATGCAACATGAGACAGCTCCTGCCGCAAAGAGCTTATATTTTAAGACCCATTTCTTTGGCTTGGTTCCTTGATGTTCAAGGGGTCGGTGATCTTTAATCAGAATGAACCAGTTTTCCCATGCAGGAATCGAGATAATCTAACTGTGGGATATTTTAGCTGGTACCAACAGAACTATAATATACTGAACATTAACTTCTTTCAGTTGTGCTCCTAAAAAGTCACACAGCCCATTGTGCAAAAAAGAGTATTTTCAGATCCAAAGAGTTCTGCCAAACTCACGTCAAAAGCATGAAAAACTTCAAGTCTATAATCTCTCACAAGCCCCTGTAATGTTTACCCCGAGCATGACACAGGGTAATTTTGAAATTCAGGACAAATCTACCAAAAGGGCCATTACAAAAGTTATATACTGCTCTTTTCCCATGTAATCATTTGTTCTGAGGATCCCTTCCTAGCATGTGCAGAGTTTAGGACACAGCAGTCCTACCCTTCCAATGCAGCAGTAAATCAGAGCATGTAAATTATTATTTTTGAGTTACTGTAATCCCTAGGAGTTCTAGTCATAGATCAGAACCCTCTTGTACAGTGCTTAGTACAAGAACAGAACAAAATGATGATCTGTATCCCTGCACTTCATATTTATGGTGCTAGCTAGTGGCTCCCCAAAGTAATGCTTCTATACATTATTTATACTGGGGAAAGAATCTGAGAGGACCTACACAGTACTGGGTTCCCATTGTGCTAAGTGCTGTCCAAACACCAGTTAGAGACAGTCGCTGAGGAGCTTACAGTCTAAGAAGAAACAGTAGCAGGAGAGTGTAAAACAATCAGAATGGGGAGAAGGAAACATGTAATATGCTCTTACTGTTCTTGGAGCAACTTTGTTGTTTTAATGATAGCCACAGCATAACTAATAGAAAAGACTGAAAAAGAGGAGGGGTGGGGCAATGAGACTGATGAAGGAAGGAGAATAGATGTACAGAGTTAAAAACAGTGTAATATGGGAGAGAGCAAAAGGAGCAGTTAAGCAAGGAAAAACAGATGAACGTACACAGCAATGGGGAAGGCAAGGGGAAATATATAGACCAGGACAACACAGATGAGGACAGTAAAAGTGATGGCTGGAAGGCTATGGAGGACAAGAGGAAAAAGAGACTGACCACAGGAAGCAAAGGGAGAGTGAATACGATGGGAACAGAAACAGAGGGAAGGAGGAGGGCAGGGGAAAGTAAAAGGGTCATTATGGTGAGAGAACTGACACAATGTAACAATAGGGCAAACGAACTGGGGAATTGATTAGGGAAGCAGGAGGAAAAGAGTGGAAAAATGGTGTAGGTCAGGACAGAGACAACAGAAGATAAGAGAAAGGAAGCAAAAGGGAGAGTGGTTTAAAAAAGAGTGGGGAGAGGTAAAGATGGGGAAGCAGGAGAAAAACACCCTGCTAGAGTGAGAACATCCCACTTGTCAGAAGGAAACATCTGAATAGCCAGGAGCCTCAGATACAGTTGATGCACCTGGCCTAAGAGGGGAATAGATACAACTTTTCTTTTAAAATTACAGGAAAATAAAGAGAAGGGCAGAAATCAGTTGTGCTGTGCTGCTGCTGCATTTTCAAAGGAGCAGGATAGACAGGCTGCAATTGTGGGGAGTGTGAAGGGATGCTATGAACAGGCATCATCCAATGTAACCCTGCAACAGGCAGAACACTACAATGCATTTTCAAAGCATCTTTTTAGCTTCCTCCCTGGAAAAGTGAATGAGTCTCTCCTGCTCCTTTGAACTGCTGCAGTATCCAGTGGGTAATTAACAGAAGATGTATATCCACCCAGGTTATTTTGTTTTGTTTTTTAACCTGCACAATTGCCCTGACAAGAAAATTCACTACCAGATTTCCTGTTACCCCCACCCACTGCCCTGGCATTAGGTATGCAGAGGGGAAGAAACACATGACCTGATTCCATGCTCACACCCAGCAATAGCTTGGAGTCCTGCCCTTGTTTGGCTTCTCATAGCATGGCATAAGGCTGGTCCTGGTACAATGCTGAGTTAATACGTGGTCTGGTGGCTATTTCCAGTGAAGGTTTTTGAAAATGGGGCTGTTTCTATGGTACATCTACACCACAAGTGACAGCGTAATTGTAGCACAGGTAGGCATAGCATGGGTAACTATGGTAGTGAAAGCACGGCCGCAAAGACGCTAAATCTGTATCCAGAGTCCCTAGTGGGCTTGAACTGGGGCATCTAAGCCATGCTGCTATGCCCACACTACCACAGTTACAAGTGCCACTAGGTTGACACTAGCACAGATACGCCTCACCAGACTACTGTCTCACCTTCACTTGAAATGTGGACATCCCCTGTGCCTGACTTCTTTGGGGTAGGGAGTGTCCTTTGTTATGTGTGTAAAGTGCGCAGCACAATGTGGCCTTCCTTCCCAACTGGGACCTCTAGACATTACCATAATAAATAAGGAGAAAGTGTTTGTGTTTAGCATGTCTATACAGCAGGTTAGTATGTGTGATTTTGCATGTGCTAATTCTTTGAGATCTCTGGCTAGCATCTTAAAAATCTCCCACCATTCTCTGTTAAGGATTTGCTCAATCAACAGAATCCTGGTGGTATTCCCTGTGTGGAAACTTACATCCCTGGATTGCTATTAGTCAGTGGGCAGCCAGTCTGGAGTTGGAAAATCTTCAGTCACCCAGGTGTGCAAGGCCGTTTTGAGCAGGGTGCTCAGTTTAGTTGCTCCAGGCCACCATACGCCGGCATCTGCAGTCCAGACTTCCCGATAACTGCATTCCGCAAATGGGTACATAAAAAAACATCCTGCAGTTAGTATCGGAGCCTCCCCTTACACCCTGGATAGACTCTTCTCCATTGGTCCTTCCTGTTTCTGGCCCCAGGGCTTTCCCTTTTTGAGACCAGGGTGAGATAGAGGATAATCAACCTGGAATCCAGCCAGGCTGCTCCAGTTCCTTCACCCAAGTTGTCTGTGATCTCCCTGAATCTCCCAAATCTTGGTGAGGAAGGACCCAGGTGGGGCTCCTCAGGGCATTCCCTGCCCCCCCCCCACTTCCCCGTGTGACAAATTTTTCATTCACCTGAGCTGATCCGTTGGCTCTAGTGGGTCCTGCTCTAGATATTCCTGAAGCATTCTTAGCCACTGTATCAATGGCCATTAGCTAGATGGTATCAGCCATTGTCTTGGTCTGGAGGCATAAAACATAGTTTCTTCCCCCAGTAGGTACTATCTGTGTAAATTGTTCAAACCATTTTCATTTTTGCTGCTTGAATCCCTACCTTTGTCTCAGGTCTGAGCCATTGCCAGCACCAGTCTAAGAGCTTCTAGCGCTTCGAGGACTTCTAAGAGCTTCTAAGTGTAGTGCTTTCTAGTGTAGACAAAGCCATAGTCTGGTGCAGTGGGGATGTGCAGAAAGAATTTACCAAAGGCTGACACAGCTATTGGATAAATTTTAACAATATTTGCAGCTGTGATGCTTTTTGCAAGCTTGGCTTTCTGCTCCAATGGGAACTGCAGATCAGTTTGGAAATGATTATCTCAAGCTAGGTCTACTCTTGAAACGCTAGAGTGTGATTCTGTTTGTTTCTTTGCTTGTTTATTTGTAACATTTCTATGCTGGCAAACGCCCTATGTTTACACAGATATACCAGCATAAAAGTGCTTTTGCCAATAGAATTTATTTCCTTTGGGGAACCAGAATAAGCTGTCCTGGCAAAAGCACTTTGCCAGTATAAATTGCATCTAAACAGGCAGGTTTTTGCAGTAAAGCTATAGCAGGAAAACTTTTAAGTGCAGCCTAGGCCTCAGATCCAAAGGGAAGATGAAGCTTGAATGAGTACCATACAGAGCTTCCAAAGAAATTAATTCTTGGAATGCCTTATGTAGGCTTGCCAGCTGCAAGATATTGCCGTGGTGTAGGGCTGCTTATGAGAGAACTAGGAATGTTCCTGCTGGAGGGATGCTTATGCATTCTCTTTGGTGCAGCACAACAGAGAGAAAAATACAATCGGATTAGAAATGTAAGTCCCGAACACAGGCTCTGATGACTCACTGCAGTGTGGGCACATATCCTGAGTCACCGGCTGTGGGAGATAACAACCTAGTGTCTGGGATCTGGACCTGGGAGTGGAGAAACCAAGACATTTTAACATAGCATATTGCACAGTGTATTTTCAGTCTAAAAATATAGTTTCTTTAAACAAATCATATAGCATGTATCTACATAAAACTTCAGCATGTTATTGGCGGAGGGAAGTTGGTGATTTCTGGCTGACCAAATGAAAGTAGTGTTTCTGATCTGATTATAGCCTTTTGTTGAGAGTCTGAGTTACTGTTGCAGTCACTGATATGAATTCAATTTCAAGTGAAACTAAATCCAAAAATATCTTCTCAACAGCAATAGTACAGCAGAATGACTAGATTACATGGGACATGGGGAGAAATTTATGTATCATAAAATCGACTGAACTGTTTCTAGATGTTATGGTCTAGAAACAATTTCTTAAAAATAAATCTGTAGAGATTCTTAGAGGTGGATAAAAACAGGTTATTTTTGCAAAAGATTACATATAAAATCAGTAACAGCAACAAAATGTCTTCCCCACTTCCTTAGAAATTTGGAAATAAAAATACTTAGCAGATGGAAAGGAGCTCTTGAAATTTTATAAAAAGAGGGATGTACAGAAGTAGATGAACAACCAGAAGAAAAAGATGGGAGGTGGAAAATAAGACCTCCTAGATAGAAGGAAGAAAAAGGTGGTAAAGATTTTTAAGGAGAAGAGAGGAGACTAAGGCCTAGTTTACACTTACCTGCCAGATTCAGTGGCAGTCGACGGAAGATATGCAAGTGACGTAAAACACTTGCGTATCTCTCGTCAACTTTGCTTCTTCTGTTCCATGTGCCGTCCACACTGCATTGCACCACTTATGGGGGCATTTTCTTCCATCGATTTCCGGATCGACTGAGCAGGTCTACACAGACTGCTTAGTCGATCCAGGGACATCGCTATGACAGTGGTGAATTTGCCACCGTCAGTATAGACCCAGCCTAAGAAAGATAAAGGAAAGCAATGGGACAGATTAGTTCATTTACTGCTACATTGAAGGCAGAGTTTTATGGTTGCTTGAGTTGATAATGCTGTGAAATTCTTTAGATAATGCTGTGAAATTCTTTCCATAGCATTATTAACTATAAAGCTCATTTAAAATTAGATGACCTTTAAAATGTGAACTGAATAACTCACATTTTCCATTCAGGAGAAATGGAATTTTGACATGCATTCTCTTTCACTGGAAAGTAATATGTCCACTGGTCAGGTACAGAAGAATATTTCTAGTGTCAAGATGTAATTTATACATAGGACCCAGCCTATTTCACAGAGTGAGGTATGTGTCCAAGGAGTGAGTAGGTTGTCCATCTATCTCCACAGAGCTATATGGGTTCTTGTTCCTGGATGTGCAGACATCATCAGGTGCTAAAATCATGTACATATTCTAGGTTCATGCACAGAAGTTGCTTAAATAATAAATGAATGGAAATTGGAGATTTTTTTTTAAGAAGTTGTACTGAGGTACACAGAATTATGGATTGTTAATCATACCTTTATACAATATGGTTGCAATTCAGATTCCATTATAAACTCAATTATTCTGTACCCTTTCCTTCCTCTACCTTTCAATACCTCCCTAAAATCCACAGTAAAGTTTCATTGGCCTTGAAATTGGTAGGCGAAGTCTAGGATCAAGAGAGAGATTTTTCAGCCCTGTAATTTGAAATTAAATGAAGGGATTATTGAATTGTGCACTATAAAAATAGAGGTGTTCACCAAAGTCACTAAAATATCTAGCTTTTCTTTTCTTTTTTTTTTTTTTACCACTTTGTAGCATCCAAATGGAAAGGAGCGAGAGAGCACATGCACTTAGTTTATTGGGCAAACCTAGCTGATTTCTAGGACCCAGGATCAAAGTTGAGTCAATTAGCCTCATTTAAAAATATTAGCCTCCAGAATAATAATGTTGCTGTGTCTCATTGGTTCTTAAAGGCTGTTTCTGTCTCATCAGAACAGGATAAGACAGGCCTGGCCAGGGAGGAGCAGGAGGCTGCAGGGAAGGGAGGTGTAAGAAAGTCCTCTCAGGGCCTTAGGTAGCATACCCAGTATCCAGCTTTGCCCAGAGCAGGATGGCTTTTCAGTCCAATTCCTCACCCATAACCAGGGGGTTAGCTTCACCTTATGTTTTCAATATTCTTTCCCTTGCCTCACCACAAGGGGGCAGGGGTGGGAATGAGGCTTTTGTCCCTCCGGTAGCAGGGGCAGTCGGTAGGGGAATCCGGTCCCTTCCATTCCACTGACTCCAGCCCAAGGGCCTATGAGAACCAATCAGGGTCCAGCACCCTGGAGTGCCCTTGGAGTTATCATCCCTTCCCAACTGGATCCCTTCCTACCATCCATCTGTCCCCACAGTGTCACGTTCAATATAAAATAATCTGGGGAGAATTTCCTTACTGGGAAGGGGGAGGGACAACAAAAACACTTACATGGCAGCGGGGGTTTGTTTTGGTTCTAAGAAAAATAAATGTTGGGCCTCTGCTGTATCATTAAAATGTTAAATCTCAGAGTGATACAAAAACCCAATTCACTAACTGGAGAAAGTGCACAGTGATAAGTGTTGCTTAAAAACTACATTGTGTTGCTGATATAACAAGAAAAGCACATTTAGAGAATTTTCTCATTGCTATGTTGGCTCTGCAAGACTAAGAGTAGCAACAAGGACTGTAAACATTTTTGTCACAAAACTAAACAGATATGGTCTGGGGAGAAAGGTGTCCCTGTTCAGAGAAGAACTGTGCTTTACGTAGATACAGCACTTAAGTGAAGGTCGAGAGAGTGTGGTTTTCATGATGAACACTGCTTCTAGCCTGCTCTGGCTGTTGGTAATGAAAGTCTAGTTTGGGAATCTAAATTGAGCACTTGAACTGTATAAACGCAGAGGTACTTGTCACCAGCTATGTCACGCAATAACAAGTTACAGCTACATCTTGGCATATTCAGAAGCATGACAATCCACGAAAAGAATCTATTTGTATCATGGCTGCTCCTGAAAGGATAAACAGGTGAGCTAGGAATTGAAAGGGAGGTAGAAAACAGAGGAAGAACACGAGCCCTAATTCCTAGCAAGCTAACAAATTACTCAATATTACAGCCAGATGCAAATATTCCTTGAGGCAGAAAAGGTGATTTACCTATTATTGTCCCTATAACAAAGCTTCCCATCACATTCCTAACTCTGCATGGCATTTATTTCCCAGATGCAAAATAACAGGTTCACAGCAAGTGCAGATAAGCTCCCATGCAGAAGGGATTTGGCTGCTAGGGTATGAGACCCAGGTCAGGCAAGCCCATTTATTGGGGATGGAGCTGAGCATATATTTTGTACTATTTGGAACAATGAAGAGTTAATGCAGAATAGTAGAAAACAAAATAGAGGGACCTATTTACTTCTGTCAGTCTAGCCGTAAGGAAATATTTAGTTCAACAATTCATAGGCCTTCATTAAGGCTTTCGATCTCAGCTGGACCCCAGAACATTGATGCCCTGCCTCAGAACAGTATAGTTTCACTTGCTATTTGTCGCTTAGCATTATCCTTATAAATTTTTATTTCCAGCGTTTACCTTAAAGTTAATAGTGTAACCCTTAATTTAAGGATTTTATCAATGCATTGTTCAAGGTGCTGGTGAAGGGATAATGGGCCTTTTATCTGTAGGCCACTGACATAAATTCAGACCAACAGCACAAATTCAGCTTAGTAATAACTATCAGAAAATAATTGCCCTGATAGCTATTCATCAGCCGACCAAGGTGAGATGAGTTTGCTGTCAGTGAAGTTCCTAATGAAGAGATCATTCTAGTCCAGCCTGCAAATTAATGGGAAATTATATCTAGCTCATCTGATTGTATGGTGGTTATTGAAAGTAAAAGTGAAATGTTCAACACACCCGATAGTTTTTTTAAAAGGTTAACGACAACTACAGAACTTTAACAGACACAGTCCAATGCTGGTGTTCTACAGTCACCCACTAACTGCACCTGTTTCCTGGAGATATCCTGCCCTACCCTTGAAGCCCTTAGCACAGTTTCTGTAACACAGACACATATTTTGTCCTAAGTCAAATAGCACTGCAATCTACTAAATAGTTTTATAAACCTAATTATTCAACAAATTTTCAAATGCTACTCCTTTGTATTCAAAGCTGAAAATTAGAAGAATGATATTTTAGGAACTATGAGGAGCAATAAGCTACTATGTCACAAAATCTGGCAATTGCTTTGCTTTCTTTTGAGTATACATTCTTCTTCTTTGTGTGGAAACAAGGTTTACAAGTTAATAGAAAGATTGGAGCTCTATTCAAGGGCTTCAGAAAAAGCAGAGTGCATCTTTGCTATACCTCCTGCAAATGAAATAAGGGTCACTTGCTCACAATGTGTTTGACTGTTTGGAGGTTCCGCATTCAAAGTGGCAAATCCTTGATTCTCTATTTGTCCATCAGGTGCACTCATTTTCCACATAATGTCCTAATATGGTTGATGGTCATTCACTGTCTTTGCTGGGGCAAGAAACCAGGTAGCATCAGCCAGAATAAAAAATTCCTCTTCCTAATGCCCAGTCCAGTTCCTGGTGAAGTCAAGGACTAAACTTCTATCAGACCCCACAGCTACACAAGGATTCTACAGAGAAATTTACTTTAGGTGTCTTCACCATACATAGGGTCCAGTTATGCCCCCATGCTCTGCACACAGAAGAATCTGTCCACGTGGAGATCACACTTTCCTCAAAAGAAAGGAGGGACAGCTGACTTTGTGGTAGCATTCCCACCTTCGATTAGCATCCATGCAGGGAACTTCATCACTCAGTTCCACCCCTAGCCCCACCTGCTGCAGGATTCCCCAGGAAGGTTAAGGTAGTTCCTTTTCTCACCCTGCCCCAGTTCTTGCATTGGGGGATGCTGAACTCCACCCTTCCACAGAATTTACTCCTGCATTAATGAATTGCAGGCACAAGCCAGAGTATTGCACCTCCAATTACTGAATTCCTGCTCTCAACAGATAGTAGGATGTTCAAGTATCGTAATATATCCCCCCAAGTTGAGTAGTAGGCACTTACAAAAGGGAAGTTGTCCATTTGAAAATCTGATTCTGTATAAAGCTACACTTTTTTTTTTTTTAGTGTTTAACCTCCAAAAACCTGTGAACTGTGTTGTATGTGGCAAATAACATGAGAATGGATCGGTCTGAACTTCTAAAGTAACAGCCAGCAATTTTGAAACTCACCAGGAGATAGGAAAAATCCAATTTACCAACCCTACTGGTGCTATTGTGTAGCTGATTCACCACTACCTTGCACCTTGTGCAGTCACCTATAGCTGTGCAAGGTGGGTGTAAAACACAAGCAGTGGTGTAAATGTGTGGAGAATTCTAAGTTGTTAGCAATTTACTCTGTGCAGGCCTGAAGAACTATGCAAAGTGTGAAGCTCTGGAGAATCAGATCCCTAGCATTCAGTTAGCAAAAATCATCAACATTCATTTCTTCTCTAGCACCAACTGATGTCTGCTGGAAGTACAACATACAAACATTCAGAAATTAACCAACTACCAAAAAGATTCCAAAATCTTTTTAAAAGGCTATTTATCAACCAAAAATAGTTCTTAGACCAAGATTCCTGTGCTGTGTTTGCAATACAAACATTGCAGCACTTACTAGGACACTGAATATGAAATGATTTAAAAGTAGTAGAACTGATTTTTTTTCATTGCCTACACTTAGAGAAATGCAGAAAGTAAAGCACATAAGTAGTTACCAACTACATTAAATTTTTAAAAATTATTTCATTTGTAGTGGCCCAAATCAGTGTTCTCATTATTATCTGACTAGTCAGATTTTGGGATTGGGAATATTTTGTTGTATTATCTCCTGATTGTTCTAAATTTACAAATAAACAATCGCAGAAGGACTTTCTTTACAGAGTTGGACACACATAGACAATAAAATGGCACTTCCATATTCACAAGCAAGGAGCTGACAAAGAGTGGTGAGTGTTATAACTTGATTTTCAGTGACTCTTCCTGTACTATTGCACACAGTGTGATTTTTGTGACTTAGCATTGTATGTTAATAACAATCAATTATACTCTATGTATTATATGAAGAATGTATGTAAGAAAGAATGACAGTAAGTGTAAATGTAAAGTAACAACTTGGCAGTGGGAGCTGGGAGGGAGTAGGGAAGGGGGTTGGTTGGTTAGTTGGTTGGTTTGCTCCCCCCCAAAAACGGTGTTCCATGGCCCCTGGCTCCTATAAAAAACTTTACAGCTGCAGTTTTTGCAACTGAATAATCCAGTGTATTAAACTGCCAATTGCCTCTGACAGCAAGAAAAAAAGTTATCGCTTATCATAATATTCCCCTATAGCAACCTTTCTTAATCAACTGATTTTGCACTTTTTCACCAAGTCTTCTTAGGCTAAGCCTAAATGGTCACCTGATTGCACAATCCCCTGAGTATTATTACTCAGCGTGGATACTAATTGTCCTAGAGGGGTTGCCATGATAACTCTCTTTGCTCAGGATGGACCCCAATTAGAGCAGGCCATTTAAAGTGATGGGATACATTACAGCCCACCTTCAAACCTAGTTTTGTGTATCTTTAAGTACAGTTTCTACATTCCCTAACTACTCACACTACTGATTCCATGGAAGAGGGACCCAAGTTTCCTTGCCACATGTGGTAGCCCCTAGTGTGTTAAGATGTTAACAAACTCTAACCAATTTTTCTTCCACAGGTAAAGCAACAAAATAAAAGGCAACTTTATTTTCAAAAAGCTATGCATTAATAAATGGAAGCAAAAAATAAATGTTACATGAAGAAATAAAACTGCATTAATTGACTCTCTGCAACAAATACCAGATACCAATGTCATACCACTTTATTTATCCAAATTGTACACATCTTCATCAATCAGTTACGCTACATCCCATTGGAAACCCATTATTGTTAGTAATATTACCATTGCTGCTAATGCCCTAGTCATGGACTAAGACCCCTTTGTGCTAGGCACTGTACAAACACAAAACAGAAAGATGGTCCCTGCCCGCAAACAATCCATTTTAAGACAAGAATCAACAAATGGTTACAGATAGACAGATGGGGGTGTACAAGGAAACGAGACAACATTGTTCAGCATGCTAAGCTGTGTTGTTGATCCATATGGCATCAAAAGCTGTTTCAGAGAATAATATCTGAGAAGTACATGGCATTAACAAGAAACTAAAAACTGCAAATGGTATTACCAAAGAATAATGAACTTCTATGGAGGAAACCAATTAATCCCAGCGTGACTGATTGAGGAATTTCTAGACCAGATTATTTAGTCAAAAACATTGCCAGATAGTGCAGTAAAAGCCTTGACTGTTCTGCTCCCTCAGAAGACAAGATTAGAATACAAGGGGTTAATGCTCAGTTTGTTCCACAGAGATTTAGCTGCTTAACTCCTATTAACATTAACATTAATAGGAGTCAGGTGGTTAAATTCCTGTGTTCCAGGCTGAAAAGACCCCACTTTTTAACCACTTCACCTCTGAGTCATTTGATCTCACCTGCTAAACTCTCCATTTCACTTGTGCCTCAGAGAGTCAGGGAGAGACATAAAGAGGGTGAGGTAATGTCTTTTGTTGGACCAACTTCTGCTGGTGAGAGAGACAAGCTTTCAAGCTTACACAGAGCACTTCTTCAGGTCTGGGAAACTTAGGCCCGCTCTACACTAGAGACTTTTGTTGACCAAAGTCAGCTTTTTGTGCTGAAACAGTGGTGGTGTACACACTGCAACCACTTCCCCTTCCCCCACCAACCCAACTCCTCTGGTTTTGCAAAAAAAAAAAAAATCACCTCCAAAAGAGGCGTAGAGCTTTTTGTGCCAAACTTTTGACAGCAAAGCGTTGGTGTAGACACCACGCTTGATTCTGTCATGGTAAATGGCCTCCAGGAAGAGCTCACATCTCATCTTTTTATCTGACCATGGCAGCTCCACATACCAAATGCTTTCCTGCTTGGAGTATACCGGAACTTCTGGATCTGATCGGCACTTGGGGAGAGGAGGTTCTGTGGTCCCAGCTCTGCTCCAGCTGAAGGAACTTTGATACGTACGGTCAAATTTCTCATTTAATGGCAGAGAGGGGTTATGAATGGGACATGCTGAAGTGTCATGCAAAAATCGAGGCGCTACAGCAGAGGTACTAAAAGGCTAGTGAGTCAAACTGTCACTCTGTTGCATAGCCAATGACCTGCCTCTTCTATAAGGAGCTGGAAGCCATCCTCGGCAGATCCCACCTCCTGGACCCCACCTCCACTGCCCAGAGTCTCATGGATACCTCCGCAGGCCTCGGCACAGCAGACATGGGGCTCAACCCCAACGAAGAAGTCATGAATGAGGAGGCTGAGTTAGAGAACGATGCGGATGTTTGCTGACAAGGGGAGCCAGGACCTCTTCTCAACCCCAGAGGGTTCGAGCTAGTTCCAGCTTTCCAGCCCTGGCATGCAGGATTCAGGATAGGGGAGCTTGGTCACTCATAACACTGCAGACCAAATTCATGCATGCTCGCTCATCCTTCCAGCCAATACAGAACAGCTTTCCGTGCCCTCCCCAAACTCCACCCACATATTCCTACCAAACTCCGGCCTGTCTCAGTACCCCATTCACTCCACTTCTTCAGACTGCCTCCAGAAACATAGCTGGACTTACACCCAGCTGTCATAGCGCACGCTGCCCCTCACTGTTTTCTCCCCTCCAGCCCAGCTTTTTGGGTGTTGTGAATAATTGTTATTTAATAAAGACATACTCTGAAGAATAAAAAAATCTTTATTTGTCTCTTGCACAAGGTGGTTGCACTTTGCATTGCTACACAGTGCAAGCTGGATAGCAGTCATAATATGGCACAGTGCTGTTTAAAAAGATACTTTATCAGTGCTCATTGTCAGAATAGCTTCTCAAGGCCTCCCTGATGAGCTCCCAGTTTGTAGCAGAAATTCTTATTATTAGATTCTAAGTACAAGATCTTGGACTTTGTAGTATTGAAGTTCATCCCATTTCTGTCACCATAAACTTTAAAGCATCCAGATCTTACAGTATAATATTTTGGTCCTCCTCTGTATTGATGATGCCTCCCAACCTATTATCATCAGCAAATTTCATAATCATGCTGGTACTCTTTGTGCCAAGGTCATTAATAAAAATATTGAATAAGATTTGTCCCAAGACAGATCCTTGAGGAATTCCACTAGTACCCTCCCTCTAGTTCAGTGGTTCTCAACCTGTGACCTGTGGGGGGCTTGCGGCCCAATTAGAACACAGCTTCAGCCCATGCAACATCCTCAGGGCCATACATTTAGTATTGGCCACTTATGCAGCCCACAATGATAAATAGGTTGAGGACCACTGCTCTAGTCCAGTGGTTCACCTTTCAGCACAACTTGCTTTTCCTCCTTTTAGCCAGTTTTTTACCTACTTTACAATTCTTGTATTAATCCTCATTTTCTCTAATTTAACTGATAATTTCCCATGTCACACACGTCAAATGCTTTACCGAAATCCAAAGTATATTAGATCTACTGCATTTCTGTTATCTAAAAATTCAATTATCTTCTCAAAGAAAGAAAGAAAAAGTTAGTCTGGCCTGATGTACCGTTAGTAAACCCATGTTACATTACATCCCCTTTTCCATGTACCTTCATTAATTTAATTATTCTTTCCTTCACAATTTGTTCTAAATCCTTGCTTACTGCTGAGGTCAGACTAACAGATTTGTAATTGAGTGGATCACGTTTTTTTCCCATTCCTAAATATTAGTGCAATATTAGCTATTTTCCAATCATTTGGTACTACTGCCAAATAGATAGACTTATTAAAGATCTTTGCTGCCGGATTAGCAATCTCATGTGCCAATTCTTTCAGTACTTCACCTCAGATGTGGTTATTTCCATTTCTACACACTCATTTCCATCAGCCATCTGCCTTCATACCCATGATCCACCTTATCATCCTTATTGAAAAGTGAGGCAAAGTATTCATTTAGGTTTTGGGGGATACCTAGATTACCTTTAATCTCCTCATCCACACTGTATAGCGGCCCCACCTCATTCTTCCTTATTCTCTTATTATATAACTAAAAAACCCATAGAATCCCAGAATGGTGCAGAAAATTCATACAAATGACAGCCTCATCTCCTCCACTAGCCCTTCACGGATCCTGACCCACTTTCTTCACTGCACAGGAACCATAGTATGTACTGAAGCGCTAGGTCTGGGGTCCCCAACCTGTGGTCTGTGGAAAAGAAAAATAACATCCTCGCCAAATAAATGTACAATTTCAAATAAAACTAGTAGCACATACTGGTCTGTGAAACGTTTGGAGGTTGAAAAAGCTTCCGCACAATCAAAAAGGTTGGGAACCACTGCCCTAGGCCTCCATTAACCTCCACCCTAACTAATCTGCAGTAAGGGAAGCCCTAGAAATAGAGGGTCTCACTGTGAGCCTTCCAAAACCATTAGTGAATGAAAGGAGGCTGGAAAGCGCCAAGAGTTTTTCTTCTCTTCCCTTTCAGCCCACCCACCCCACCCCCCAGGCTCCATCTGCCTTGCATGTGATCTTTGATTTTTGGCTGACAGCTCTGAAACAAACTATCGTCTGGCTCTCTGGGCTGCTGTCCTCTCCCTCTGTCACTCTCCTCTGGATTGTTTGGCTTTGTACCCCCTTGGTGTTTGGGTGAGAATTTGGACTCTTATAAAAAAGAATTATGAGTCAAATACACCATTGTCAAAAGTCCTTAGAACATTAAAAGGAATCATCTGTGAGATCTACTAGAAGCAATTGTTTCTGAGGCAGCCACTTCACTCAGACCAATGGTTTATGATTCCATTCGAGGGAATAGGATGAACTTCCAAAATGTGCAGGATCATTCTTTCTGCAACAAGAACTACGCAGATGAGCCATTGCCTTTTATTGGTGCCTTTCACTATGTGTTAATCCCGTAGAAAAACAGCATGCAAGAACTGACCTCTCCCCAGAAGAGATGACAATTAAGACTGTTGTAGGCACTTCTACAATAACCATACAGCGTTGCATGGTTTTTGTCAGCTCTCACAGAATAAGTAGGGTCAAGTCAGGGCAGCAATTGTATGGAAAACCTCCAAAGACCAATTATACATAGTGCAGGAAGCGGTGAGTCAGTAGAAGGCACTTTTCCTTTTACTTCGTTACAGAAGTAATGAGTGCTAGAATGGTGCTAGGGACTACTGTGCTGCTGGAAGGGCTGTTTTGGGGATGAGTCATAAAATGAAGGGTCTGTTTACATTGCACATTAAGCGCTGCATAGCGGGCTCTGACTCAGGTTGAGCCCAAACCACACTTCCACCCACATGCAAATCAGTCTGCCTCAGGTCCTCGGACCCGTCTATGGAGGTGGGTCAGAGCCTGAGTCCCACTATGACTTGGGCAAAGCCCTGTTATTCTGTAGTGTGGATGCATGTCAAGCTGCAGATCCTAGTCAGAAGGTCTGCGTAATGCAGGATGCAAATGTGAGCACGTCTGTCAGTCCCAGCTGCCGCAGTTGTAAGGTTTACAATTCCGTGTGGATGCTCAAGCACAGGCTTGGAAATGCCAGGTCCCATAGACTCAGCCTTAGTGTGCAGGATAGATGTGCTCAGTCCTGAGCTCAGTGAAGCAAATGAGAACTGCCACTGAAGATAGTAAGAGGAGACCCAAGTCCAAGCTTCAGGCTTTTGTGCTCCATGGCACTTTTTGCAAGAGGAAGTGTTCTGGACAAATTTAGCTTCTGTGAGTACTATATTTGTTTGATTAAATAGTAAAAAGATAAGATCATGGGTGAGCATTGCACTTTCCAAGTACATACAGTATTTTTGTATGTATTTTGCTGAGTGCTGAGTATTTTGTTTTATTTTCAATGTGCTTCACATACAGTATATTGTTGGTTCTATAAGAGTGCGGGAGGGCCTGTAAGGGTACCAGTTTGTTTACAAAGGGCCTGATCCTGAGAGGTGCTGGGTACTTGGAATTCCTAATTAAGTAATTGGTTTAAGAGCTCTCCACACTTTGTAGGCTCAAAATGTCCTTTAAATTGAAATGTATGCACATCCTGGCAGATGTGTTCTGCATTTTGCAGAATTGAGCCCATAGCGCTTAGGGATCCCAGATGAAAACTTAGTACATTTTAGAATATATTTGAAATATACAAGATTACTTTCATAAGGCATATTATCTGTTTAAACAGCGAGATCCAGGTATAGCAGTTCATAAGCTCTCAGCATGTGTCACTCGACAACAGAGATTCTATGACTTCTACCTTCAAGCCGCATACTAGGTTTGTTTTCAGTGATTGTTCCCTCGTTTTATTTTCCTTAATTCATTCTTCATGGCTAGCTAGGATCATATCAGCCAGAGTCAGTTAGAATCACAGAATTAACAAGAGATGCATGTGCTACCTCTGTTAGACAAGTGTTGCCTCTTTTTAGTCAGAATGTAAAGACTTGCTAACTCTCAGGCTACAACAGATTTTCCCTGCCTGTTTTTGTTACACTAGCCCTCCAGTTTAGGAACCTATCTGTAATGGAAGAAATCGCTCCAGAAACAATTAAATTCCTGTTCTCTCCTCTCTTAGAGACAGCATGAAAGAGAAGAAAGTGACAGAGTAAGGAAAAGAGGTGAAACTTGAAGGAAAAAAGAGGCCATGGTGGGATGTACTGTCCAATGAGTAGTGGGAAGCCTGTGGGAAGTGGTCACTCAGGTGGATCCAAGTCCCCAAATCTCATTTTTCCTTGTCACATCTCCTGGGGTTTAGAACCAGACCTGAAGAAGTTAAATTACTGGGAAGCAGATGCAGCTGGGACTTGCAGCTGACATCCATAAAATAAGGAAAAGATGAAGGTAAATTGGATCCAGCTCTAGTGCTAATAAGTGGGGGAAATTTTGTTGTTCTTCTATGACTGCTGATCAAGGAGGGCTTTTTGTTTAAGAGCCTATTTATGCAGCAGAATGGTGAGTTTTTACTTGAAGCTTGTTTGTGCTCTTGTGATGGGGAGGTTTCATTTAGAGTTTATGCTTTAGAAAGGGAAAGAACTTTTTTGGCTCTGTTTTGGGGGGTGGGCTGCTTGTAGAAGGGGTGAGTTTCCATCCTGTTACAGGAGTCCATCTATAAAACCTTATTTTCCTGTGTCTGGGAAAGCAGCACCTAAAAGGCTGCAAAAAGAGATGTTTGGTTATTTTCAGTTCAAATGTTGGGGCCTTGATATTCTATGGCAGCTGGGAATGATAACTGAAAACTCATCTGAGGGAGGACTGACATTTGGGGAAGAGAAAGAAGTGAGGACCAGGACAGGCAAAACCAGGAGGAAAGTGGGTCTGGCTTATATAACCAAAACGTGCATGCTGTTTGGTTATGTGTTGTCCGAGTGGGGAACACAGAGACATATTAATGTTGGTTAAATGGGTTCTGGCTTTGGTCCATCTCAAGTAGAATATCTTGTTTTGAGCTCTGACACATAGGGTGTGTCCTCACTGGACAAACTGTGCCCTCTAATTCTCCATTGGTACAGCTGAGGTGTTTTATCCCCACTTGATTGCCTATCTTTGCTCAGAGTAGTTAGTTGACAAACTGGTAAAAATATTTAAGACTGCCTAAACTACAGCTTCTACTGGATTCTAGCATAGACTATCCCACAATGTGCATCTATAGTAGTAGCCTGTAATCTTTTTGGGGCAATAATTGTCACTTGTGTTTGTACAATACCTAGCAAAATAGGGCCCAACCTCGCCTTCAGGAGCTACTGCAACATAAATGCTGATGATTTATTGTTGTTGGTATTTCAGAAACTGCTAGCGGTGGTGCAAACGCACAGTTGCTGACACCCACTACTATCTGGAAAAGCTCATGTATTGTTTTACCATCATGTCACACACACCTGCTCAGTCTGTGCCCTGTCTATGCTAGCACTTACAATGTGCTACCACTGGGGCAGCTGCACTACTGCTGGCAATAGTTGGAAAAACAGTTACTAAGCACTTACAAACTCCACTGACTCCCATGAGCTGTGGATGCTCAGCACTTCTGGAAAAAAAAGTCATATTGGCAGACAGCATAACTTATTTAATAAAAGCTTTTCCTTTCTTACTATATTACTACTACTTATTTGTCTTGAAGAAGTAATACAAATAAGAGGGCAACATTTGTTTTGAGAATTGCAAAGCTTTTTCAACAAATGTTGAAGAGGGCAAGCAATCTGTGTGTTTAACTCTTCTTTTTTTAGATCTGTCTGTGTAGGAAAATTGTGGCTCAGGGAAATTATACCAGGGACAAATTTTGGCCCTCCAAGTCCAGCATATGTGTCCTTACTTCCAACTTCTAAGGGTGCGACTTTCAAAAAATGTTCAGTTTTCACTGGGACCACAGTTAAGGCAATATGAGTGTGCTTCTTACTCTGCTGGAAACAATTTAGGGTGGAACTTTCAAAACCTGGTTTCTATCATATCTTTACGTGAAAAGTGAAGATTATACTCTAGTGCTGCTGAGAGTTATTCAAAATCCATTTTAGCATTTCTTTTCCTTGTTACTTTAAATTGATTTTGCACTCATTGGGGTAGGTAAGAAATGTTGGAAGGCATGTGTTTTTTTTTTTTTTTAATGAAGGCTGCTAAACATAATTGGATTGCTTGCACTAAAATATAAAGCAAATCTCTTGATTTAGGGAGCCTTTCATGCAATAAGTATGGCAACAATTATTACTGAGTGATTAATCTAAAATTGTAGACTTGATGAATATTGGGAAGCTTGTTTAAATATAGAAGTGGATTTACTAAATGGATGAATTAGTACAGGGCTAAAAAAAATAATCTCTGGAGCAGTGGATGGTTCAGGGGACTGGTAATGGGGCTAGGAGCAATTCCTGCTTCATTTAGTCACCTGAATAGACTAGTGGAACATGATAGAATTACCTGACTGCTTAAAATGAGTGGAATTAGATGCACATAATCTGTGACCTTGAGGTCACTGGCTCAATCCAGCCCAGGTTGGAAATGACCCTTCAATGGATGTTGGGTGGTCTGTGTGAAACAAATCAGCATTTTCAATCCACTTCCTAGTGTCCATTGCAAAAGAGACACCAATCCACTAACTTTCACCCTAACTGGGAGTGCCTGCAGAGAGTCCAATAATCTAGTGTGCACAAAATTGAATTATCCCATCACTCTATAGGTGGTAACTCCAGAACAGGGTTGAAACATGAGTATAAAAATAGGAGGAAGCATGCAGTGTTGCTTCACCTGTTTTATGCAGAGGATTTTAGACTCTAAAGCTGTGAATCTGGTACCAACTGTTCTGGTTTTTTAAGGTGAAAGTACTATCAAGTGTCTGAAATATAGGCTGTCTAACAATCCATGATGTTACTAGAACAACCCATTAATGGTAAAAATATTAGTCAAATTTCTGCATTAGATGTAGTTCAGTATTTTTGGTTTTATCACTTGCTTCCTTGACTTGCACCTATGCCTGTGATCTGGTCGATGCATGGAACCACAGAAGCTATATTTCAGTGTATGGGCACATATAAAGTGCTTTGTCTAATCTAGTTTTTAAAACCCCTTGTGATTTCCTTGGGAGACTATTTAACAAGCTAGGATCTCACTGTCAGTCACTTTCTCTTACTACTTGAATTGAATTTACTCTTCTCTTCATCACTCATTTCTAGTTACAACCATTTGTGCCACCCGGTACAAATACTGTACCTCCTGCATGGAGGGAAGAGTGTAGGTTGGGAAGAGGCTAAGGATGAAGAAAGAGGTACACCACACAAATGAGCAAAGAACAGTTCATGAATGAAAAACATATCCTGTGCCAAACTGCCAGGCACAGAAATTGATAATTATCCCATTAGAAATAAAGATGGATGAGACTTGCATGTAATTTTGCAGGTCTTACTTCTCTCAGACAGAGGGCAGGGTGAATGCAGCCTGTTTCCATGCAAAACAAACTAGCTACATAAGATAAAGCTGTCTCTCAGCAGCCGAATGTTACATATTGACCTTCACATCCTTTATGTGAGAGCTAGACACAAGGTTCAATTGGTCTTGACTAGTGCCTTTAGTGCAGAGGTCGGCAACCTTTACTATCAAAAGAGCCATTTTGCCCCCTCTTCCACTGACTAAAGAAAAATAGTCTGGAGCCGCAAAACATAGCTTGCTGTGGCTGAAGAGCCGCATGCGGCTCCAGAGCCGCGGGTTGCCGACTCCTGCTTTAGTGTATTGTATATTAGCCTGCTTTCTAGTAACAGAAGGCATATGCATGATGATGTGGTGTACATACCGTTTATAACCATTTCTCCTAATAACTGGTAAATGAGCTCACTTAATGGTGATTCCCCAAAGCCTCAGAAGTCAAAGACCCTTTAACCAGGATCATGAATTTAGAAGAACAAAGTAGGTGTAAGAGTAGGCTGTTCAGAGAGTCCTCTTTAGTATGACCAAAATAGTATGTTTCTCTATTTGGATCAGAGCAGAGGCAAGACTGGTTTGGGAGTGGACTTATATGTAAATATCTTTCGACTAGCTTAAAATGAGAATCTTCTGTTAAAATAAAAGGACTTCTGCCCACACTTTCCAATATGATGTGGTTTTACTCCAGTACTGTGATTTCAATGAAAGAATAGACATGCTGGGCCCACTGGAAACAAACAGGTAGTGCAAAGCTGTGATTTAACTGCTTTTGAGAAATACACTCTGTGCAGACTAGTAATTACAGAAGATGCCAAAATGGATGCTAAATTTAGACCAACTAGAATACATAACCCATAGCAAAGTGTGCATATGAAGGTGCAACCTTCACCATGAAGGATAAAGCCACTTCCTCACATCCCCCTTTGAATTCTTCTATTTACATATTTAAAATAAGACAATCTGAAATGTCTTAGGTTTTTGAAAGGGCAGATGTCTTGCAGTATCCTGATGAGTCATCTTTTAGGATGACTTGATTTCCTCCCCCCTTCCTCCCCGGCACTTGCTTTCTTTATTCTGTTGTGAGTTATACAATCTGCCTCAGAACTGCAGAGGAAGCTGGGCAAAGTTCCAGAATGATACGTCAGTGTGAGGAGCAGTGATGGGGTGACTCAGCAGAAGCATCCTCTTTTAAGTTTCACTGCAGTGCTGTTCACTCACGATCTTCCTGGAAGCCAGTCTAGTTTCTCACGACTGTCACCACATCCCTCGCTTATTTGTATCTTGATATTGGGCAAGGGCACTGGAAGGGAGAGGAAGACCTCCATTGAAACTGAAAATGTGAAATTGCCCTGCAGATTAAAAAAAACTTTCAGTAAATAAGTCCTAGTAGCAGAGTTTGCCTACTTCGTACAGTGTCTGATTACCAGGGAGATCTTTATTAAACACAATATTCTATTTCAAAACCTCAATTCATTTTGTGTGTATGTGTGAATACATAATCCTGACAGTACAATGAAAAGGTAATGGAACAAATTGTATTTTTAAAAAAAAAATTCAATAGCATTAGCTTTCCTAGTGGCTTTTTTTTTTTAAATCTAAGCACACAAAGAGGAAATGAGATTAAATGGTCTATTCTGGATTAAAGGCAATAGGAAACCTACTGAATGGTTTGAATGGAAACCCATCTTGTCTGGCTAAACACCTGTTGAAATACCTTTTTGTGTATTGTTGTTAATCTTTTTAATTTGCTAATCTCTTACAAGAATTGAAATGGCTCCCTCTTGTGGCAAAAGAGAAGTAGTTGAGGCACTTCATATTGCTTTGAACAAGTGCAAATTTGGTTCAGATTTGAACCTTCCAAAGTTCAAGGGTTTTGAACGCTTTGGTGTTGACAATAGTAGAAGGACAGGTCATGCTCCCTATACCCATGTGCAGATGGAAATCTTCCTGTTTTGGTTCTGTCACTCCCCATGTGGAATGGGGCGGTTGTACGTCTCTGTGGCAGTGTCCCCCAGAGACCTCAGTGAGTTTGTATGTTGGGACAAAGAGGGATAGAGAAATACGCATAATGACATCAAAACACTTTTTGGTAAGTCCACCCAAAAGGTAATGAAGCTCAGGTTCTACTATCTCTTACAGAGTGCCCATTCCACACTGGGGAGCCCTCTCTTAAATCTGTGTCCCTGGAAGAGCCACCAATACAGAACTTCATAGCAATATAACTACAGTCAAGTTGTGATGCCGGGGAGCCACATGCTTTGGTACCTGTTCCAAAGTTAGGCAAACTCATACTTCATGGGGGAAGAGTTCAGAGGAAATCTGGTGGGGGGGAGGGGAACCTGTGGAAGTGGATGATCCGAATCAAAGATGGCAGGCACATACTCAATTCAATCCAATAAGAGTTTGGATTATAACCCCCTACCCACATCACTCCAGAGCTACCACACTCAGTAACAGCCATACATGTATGTCTGATTCAGGCCCTTCTTGACTCTAGAGCAGGTGGTCTGGAGAAACCTTTCCAAATGTTCTTCAGGGAAAGGGTGAATTGTAGCATAGAATTAGGTGTTAACTCACATCCAAAATTCTTAAACCACAATTCTGTGTAACATGCAAATTTTCCTGTTTTTTTTTTTTTCCTCAGCGATTATCACTGATCTTGGCCAAGATGTTACAATGAAAAGGAAATAGGTTTCTAGTTACATTTTTTAAAAAGAATGACTGTTCAAAGTAGCTTTTATGAAACTTATTTTAGTATGTTCACATCTTCTGTGAATGTGAATTGTCCCTCACTGGAATCTTTTATTGTACTGATACTTCAAACAAAAGCTCCACAGTGGGGAGGCAAGAGTTAGGATTGCCAATAATTACTTCTGAATCACTATAAATAAAAAAAATAGGAATTTCATTCTCTTAAGTCTTGCTCTATATCATCTGACCAGTAAGGATGGCACTTTCTTAGTAGATTACATTTCTTAAGTACAGTTAAAGAATAATTCAAAGTGTGTTAGTGATTTATCCTCATTAACAAGATGTAATCATTAGATTTTACCATGGATTCATCTTTACAAATATCTCCTCAGCCTCAGGGAGTCTGATCATTGTTTTTTCTCCCTGGACTCATCAATATTAAATTCTTTATTCTTATTAGAAATTGAGACTCTAGATGAGAGCACTTTGGATGGAATTAGTGCCACGTGTGTTTACCTAACACTTATTGACTTGTGCTGCCAAAGAAACAAGCAGCTTTCCAGAGATGGTGCTAGATGATCATTCTGTACATCCCATTCTATCTAGTTTAGGTGCTTATTACCATAGTCCTCTCACAATCTTTAATGTATTTATTCTGGCCTTGTTCCTGTAAGTTTGGAGAGGTACTACTATCTCCAGTTGATGAATGGGGAGCTGTGGCACAGAGACCCTAGGTGACTCAAAGGTTACTGGTCATACAAGCAGCTTTTGTCAGAGCAGGGAAATGAATCTGGATCTCCAAGTTCTAGACTAGAGCCCAAAGTCTAGACTTTGCCTGGTGTTTGTCACATACTCACTCTCCTCCTGTTTTCATATACTGTTTGGAAAACATAATGCCAAGGAATTGTACTCTTCCCCTTTTTTCTTCATAAGGAGGCAGTGTAGAGTGGACAGGGGCCTGGCCTTGGAGTCAGGAGATGGGGATTTTGACCTACCGTGTAACCTCGAGCAATTCACTTCACTTTTTCATGCCTTCGCTTCTCCATCTCCAAAATGGTGAGAGAGCATTTTGAGACTTGTACGGCATGTTTCACCTGTAAGCGCTACACAGGAGTGCCCACAGGACAGGTGGAAGGTGTGGGACTCCTCACAGTGGCTCAGGCTCCATGGGCAGCTCTTACTGTAGCCCAGCTCTGGCTTCTGCCCCTCAGCGTCAGGGACGCAGGGGAGAGGAGGATGAGGGGTAAAACCTCCACGGCGAGTGGGGGCTACGGCAGCCAAGGTCACAGGGAATGCGGGAGAAACGCTGCGCGGGAGCCATTCAGCCTCCGGCGGGCCCTGAAACGTGCATGTGGAGACTGCCCTGCCCAGTGGGGGCCACGTGGCCCCTCCTTCACACCCTTCTCCTGTCCTGCAAGTGCCCCCGCCCTCCCCGAGACCCCAAGGTCGCGGCTCGGCAGGGCTGAGGCTAGTTGCGGGAGTCCCCCAGCGTGACCCCCCGCGTGCGCCTGCGTCACCTCCTGCCCTTCCCGCGGGGTGCACGCGTGGGGCACGGGGGGGTGAAGTCGCGGGTGGGCCTGGCCCCCGCCCCCAGCGGGGCTCGGGAACCGGCCGGGCGCTGACGAACCGGGCACGGCTGGGCTGGGCGGGCGCCGGGCCGCTTGGGGCGTATCGAGGCGCCGCCAGGCGCGTCAACCAGAGAGCGGCGGAGCCCGCGCCGGCAGCGGCCGGTCACACGCACGCCGAACGCCAGGGCGCGCCCCGTTCTGCCGCGGTGACGTGTCGGGTCATGACCTCGGGCCGGAAGCGTGTGTGGCGGGCGGGAAGCCAGCCCGGGATGCCGCCGCCGGCCGGAAGATGACAGGAGGCGGGAAGCGGAGACCCCGCGCGGGGGAAGCGGGCCCGGAGCAGGTACCGGCCGGCGGCCCTGCCACGGCACCGCGGGGAGACCCGCGCCCCCAGCGGGGGGCCGCCCGCGGGCGCTGCCGTCGGGCCGAGCCGGGGTCGCTCCGCGCGGGGAGGCGGCGGTTGGTGTCGCGGGCCGGGCTCGCGCCGGCCCCTTCTCCCCAGGCGCGCGGCGGGCCGGGGCGGGCCCTCAGAGCCGGGCCGGGTCTCGCCGCTGCCTGGCCACGCTGCGGGCTGGCAGCGGGGGGCGGGAACGGGGCCACGGCGGGGGGGCGCCGAGCTGATCCGCCCGGCCAGTCCTGCGGGCCGTGCCTTGCGCGTGACCCGCACCCGCCGGGCCCCTCGGTGCGGGCCGAGCCGCGCGCCTGGCGTCTTCGGCGCCGCGGAGGCTGGGGCTGCCCTGGGGCTGCAGAGATGGGAGGACGGTTTCCCGAGGTCCTGGTCAGACCCGAAGCCCGATTTCTGCTGCTCACCTGGAGCCCACCCGTCCGCGGGCCCTTGCCCCCGCCCCTTGTGTGCAGCTGGAAACCTGCACCCAACTGAGGCAGTTTTCATAAAACCGGTCAAGTTCCGCATAGATTCCTACCCCGTGCACTAAACTCCTTTTAATCACTAAAGAATCCACCCTCCCAATCAGGGGGACCTCAGCCCTTGTTGGTCTAATGCAAAGAGTTCTGTTAACTCCTTTAGCTGGGTTAATGTGAACATGTGCATTTCATTGCTGTTTACCTGCAGTGTGAAAAAACTAAAGAAGTCAAGAAGAGAAGGTCCAACCAGGCAGATGTTCCTGATCACCTGCGTCAAGAAGTAGAAAGCTGCTATCGGCTCAAGATGCCCGAAGATTTCTATCAATTCTGGAAGTTCTGCGAGGTGCTGAAGCCTGACAAACCAAGTGGTGGGTTCTAAAAAATGGGGTTTTTTTGCTTGCTGCATGGCTTAATTTGGGTTTTCAAGAGCAATCTGAAGTAGGCTTTTAGTGGCAAAAGCAAATGAGAAGCTTTTAGAATGATTTTCCAGTTTAGGGACAGGATGGTGTTACTGACTCTTGTACACTTTTTGTCCAGCCTAAATTTGTATCATGGAGATGTTTTATAATCTATTTAAATATGGTTGAGATTAGTGTCTCTTGTCTGTTTTAATGTGCTGATTAAGAGACTGACCTATTTGAGAGTGAAGTTAAGATTAAATCAGGAACACTCTTAAGA
This sequence comes from Mesoclemmys tuberculata, assembly GCA_007922155.1. Lineage (NCBI taxonomy): Eukaryota > Metazoa > Chordata > Testudines > Chelidae > Mesoclemmys > Mesoclemmys tuberculata. The sequence goes on along the minus strand of ML675624.1, from coordinate 26,475,790 downwards.
ATCAGACCTTGGGGGGGGGGAAATGAGTAAATTTATTTTAAATATTTTTTAGGATTTACTTGTTAGCTTTCAGACATGCAACCTTTTCATAAATACTTTTTTCAGGTAGGATGGAGATGTTTAGGACATGGGGAGAAATTTATGTATCATAAAATAGACTGGACTGTTTCTAGATGTTAGGATCTAGGAACAGTAAAAATAAATCTGTAGAGATTCTTAAAAATAAAGTGGATAAAAACAGGTTATTTTTGCAAAACAAAAAAGTATCGGGGCAACATACCTTTGTGGAAGGAAAGCTATGTGAATCTGAATACTAAGAGCTGTAAGTGCACAGGTTAGAGTATCTTGCATGAGGGAGTGTAAACATGAGTTTTGGGTCTGAGTGCTTGGCTTTCTTAGACTTTTATGTGATACCTAAGCAAGGTGAGCTTGAAAGCTACTATGTGCGATAGTGGGGGCAGCTTCAGTTTTGTTCATGTCAACTTTCCATTTAAAGATGGAACTGTCCTAAGGTTGAGATCTTGCTTCCTGCCTGCACGAGAAAATGTCAGACAGTTGATGATTTTGTTTTGCAGAAGCACTTATATCGAGTGTTGGACTTCAGCTGGTTGGACCATATGATATTCTTACTGGAAAACATAAAAAAGCAAAATCATCCGATCTGAACTTCAACCTTCACTGGAGGTTTTTTTATGACCCTCCTGAATTTCAGACTATAATTGCTGGGGATACCAAAACTCAGTATCACATGGGATATTTCAGGTATTTTATGTATGCGCCTTCTAAATAAACACACATTTTCTCTTCTCCATTTCCATGGATGTGTGTGCACTCCCTTCTACCAAACAGAACACTTCAGTTGTTGTCTTTAGTAGTTAGCATTATAGGGCAAAATGTATTGAAAGGGCTGGTGATGAGAACTCACGTGGTCTAAAAACGAAACAAACCCTAATTTAATCATAATGATCTTTTTACTACTGCCATGATGTCCTGGAGCAAACAGTTCTCTGCTGCTGGGATTGGAAAAAAGGGAAGAGAACTCTAGTTTTTTGTCTTGGTGCACCCAGCAACACTGGAAACATGCTTCTGCCTTATTTCTTCTGCAGAGAGCTATTCTTTAGCTGTGGTATCAGAGAGATCCTGACCAGCAGTGGCTCTGGTATAATTATTCTGTATTAAAATACTTAAAGTTCTGCATGGGAATCTAATGTGATTCAATGCTGAATTTAAGCTTTTGGTGGTCTCTGCTGTTTGTAGTGAATGAATAATTATTATTCAAAGTCCTCTTAGCTTATGCACAATGTGTGTCATGTGGCACGTGCCAGAATTCATCACCAAATTTGGTCCATTAGAGTGGTGTACCCAGCAGGGTGGGTCCAGTCCCTTGGAGGAGGAGCTCTCACCTGCTGCCGCATGTGGCCAGGATCTGCGGCCGTGCCGACTATGGTATAGGACCTAGTTATTGATACTAAGTCCCAAAATCTGATAGGTCCTGGGTTTTGGCACTACACCAACAACTGCAAGCATCCTCCCAGCCCTTCTGGCCCCACGCTGGGTGCAGTGTGGGAACTGTGATGACCAGACTACATCACGTGCTGCCGCGCCGCCCCCCCGCCCCCCCCGCCTCCTCCCCCCTTCCCTCCCGGCAGGGCTCCCAGTAGCATCTGCCACCCCCACAGTGGGGGAAAAAGGACCACACTCACATATCCTGTAGGGTGCTGCTGCTGCCGGTGGGGGTGAGAAAGGGGCAGAGTGGGAAACAGGCCCACAGACAGTGGTGTTCTGAGGTGGGGGGGCCCCCTGCGCATCCTGAAGGGCGGCTCGGTGCTGGTGAGGCTGCCCCGTATGAGATGGCACCAGGCTGCAGGGCTGGAGCAGGAGAGGCTGGTGCCGTGCAGGGGTGGTAGAGTCAACCCTGCATTTGCGCCCCCTCAGACCTTGTGCCTTCTCCCACTGGGCCACCCCCATCTCCCCTGTTAGTCACCCTTCCCTCCCTGGGGCACCTGAGGGGTGGTGCCTGGACCCCTCCTACCCTGTAGCTGGGGGTTAAATGTAGGCTTGGCCCCAGGGCAGCAGAGCATCACAGTACGCCACTGGTGGGATCAATAGATTCCCCGGTGTGGACCAGGTACTTATGGAACGCTGATCCATGCCCCACATCATTCTGAGAGGCAGAGAATTGGAGACTGAACTAACCAGGGTGTCTTTTTTTAAGAAAAGGCATGTGTATGGAACGGAAGTATGGGGAGGTTCATATCGTTATTGCCTATACTTTAACTGTCCAGTGATAAATTTAGGACTTCAGGCTCCAGTGCTCCATTCAACATCTCTTGTGCATGTTAACTTCACTTTAAGGAGAAAAACCCTACTGTTGGTATACATTTTTGTTTTATAGGGATGTGCCAGATGAACTTCCAGTGTGGGTTGGTGCAAATGAAGCAAAGAAAAGCTGTGTAATCTCTCAAGTTGGTGACAATGTATTTGCTGCAGTCAAGTAAGGTTTACAACTTCTTATTCCTAACTAAATGCAGTTAGTTTTCCTTTAAGCTACAATAAAGTACTAATGTGAGATACCTTAATTACTTGTTAAATATATCTTACTGTGTCAAATCGCTTCTTCCCCTTCCAGTGTTTGAGATGGAAAGGGCCAGTAGCCTAATCTGCTTTTGAAGGTTGGAGAGTTGTGGCAGCTGGTGCTATTCTACAGTGTCTCTCTCTCTCAAGTCTATAGGTTGTTGACTTTGAAAATAATATTAGAGAAACATCTACAAAAAGGCATACCTTTCATAAGATTACTAGACCGGTGGGTAAATTGGCTGACCAGCCTTGAATTTTAGGACAACCACAAAGCAGCCAGGATTGCTTTTCTTTGTAAAATCCAGTGTGTTTCTGTAGGAATAGTGCATTTCCATAGAGAATGATAGAGGCATTAACAGAAGCTATAGTTTAAAAAAGATCATAGTTTGTCTTAGAATGATTGCAAGTTGCATTTTGAAATGAACTTTGAAGGGCGATGAAACACAATGGTGAAAGGAATTTAAATGTAGAACATTTTTACTAAACCAAGTGTCCTCTACCTTCCGTAAAAAAATCACTTGTGTGTTGGCAAGGATACTTGTCATTCTAAAACATAACAAACTGCCAGTACTCAGCTGGGACAGGATAACTTTCTTTTGCAATTCATAGGAGTCCTACAAGATTTGACTTGCTCGAACATAAAATCTAGGAGATGGAACTGTAGATTATCTGACCTTCCCGGATTAGAAATTAGGTAAAATTGCCACTTTTTATAGGGAGTGGTGCACATGAGCAAGAAGTATGGGTGTGTACTGAAAGGACACTGTTCCTCAGACTCCTAAATAGAATACTTCATTTGGGCAGGGTCGTAGCCAAGTGAAGATGTATTTCATGGTCTTGCACATGAGTACTTCCGTCCTCCAAAGTGTTGGCAGATTCCTACACTTGGCTCAGGAGCTTACTTTGCTTCAGAGTTTTGAACCTTTGAAATTGTCTTTATAGTCCAAGCAGAGTACATTTAAAATAACTAACTGTTTAGCCATGGTCCTGTCTTCTTGTATGCTTCAGAAATATACTTATTCTATTTCGAAGTGTGTTGACTTCTTTAGCTGTAAACTTGTTGCAGTGTGGGTTTGTTTGTGCATTGTCCTATCTTCACTTAACTGAAGACTTGTTTACTCATGCCCATTAACTTTAAATACTTTATTAAGAGAAACATTTATTCCAGATGTTAAACACCATGACTTTTTAAGAATTAGTCATTAATAGATAGTGTTTAAAAAAAAAAAAAAAAAAAAAAAGAGGGCAGATGCTGGCATTAAGAATACACACACACACAAAGCATCCTGTCAACCTGAAAATATATTTTAAATGTTCTTACATAAATTTTTTACCCTAGGGGGTGGGAGAACACTGATATCTACACATTTTCTGTGGGATTAAAAATGGTATGACATTGCTTGAAGAAAGCAGGAGACCCTTTTAGCCACCTTTTTAATTTTTCGAACTGGCAGTCTGTCTTTACTGATACCTGTGATCATGGAATGAGTTAGTAGTAAATGCTATCAATGTCTTGTGTCTCTGAAAAGGAGAGACTCCTCCAGGCTGTCACAGCTGGATATAGGTCGCTGAATGGAGTGAGGCATTGCTCTGAAGTGGAACCAGTCTTTCTCTTATGCTTGTCTGGCTGGATCTTGCTCACATGCTCAGTCTAACTGCCCTATATGAGGGTTGGGAAGGAATTTTTCCCCATGTCAAATTGGCAGTGACCTTGCAGTTGTTTTTTCACCTTCCTCTGCAGTATGGAGTGTGGGTCACTTGACAGGATTATCTGCTTATGTCTCACTTAACCCGTTCCTTGCCACTGTAGGGACCTCTGGTATTGATGCACCTCAGTCCCTCCTAGTCTCTTCTGTGACACATGATAGTTTAGTCTTCTGTACTCTAATACTTCAGTTCTTGAATGTATTGTGCTGGGGCGTGATGGCCTGTTTATATATAGGAAGTCAAATGAGATGATCTGGGGTTTCCTTTGGCCTTCAATTCTGATACATCAATTTAAATGAAATGATGTACTTGAAGCAACACACATGAGGACAGGGGAAGATAATGGTTAAATTGTTTATAGGGAGAGCCATCAGCTATCCCTGTATTTTGTTCTCTAACTCTTTCTCTTATAGAATAGTCTTGCAACATTTTACAGCAGGACTCTTGTCTTCGGCAGGGGAGGATGCTGTGGCCTACTGTTCAGATTTGGCTGTCCTAAACTGTTGAAAATCTCCTCAATTTCTGTGCTATTTCTTGCATTGTTACTGTTTAATTTTTAGCAGCATACCAAACCCCTGAACGTTCTAAGATGGGGTGGCTACTTTGGCAGCAGCAAAGAGTATAGTTTTGGCTGAGCAAAGTGACAGCTAGATGGCTTCTGGCTGTAGTGTGTTGACTTTTGAATTCAACATGATCAAGTCTAAAATTTCAGACAATGCTTTAAGGTATTGAGAAGCAGAAGCCTCCTGACTGGTGAAGAGCAGGAAGCTGAAAGGGGAAATGGGGGACACACAGTGCCCTGGCATCTGGTTAGCAGACCCAGCAGCTTCAACCATACAAGCCTCTGCAAAGGTCTAGAAATAAACAAATCAGTTGATGGCCTTCATTAACACCTTCCAATGTAAGAGTACCCCATCTTGGCTTGCCTTTCTTGCCAATGAGTTAAAAAAGTTGACACCCTGAATGACTTGTCTGTCAGACAAAGAAAAAATGAGAATGGCGATGCGTGGGAATTCATGGGGCACAAAGAGCCCCTGGCATGGAGGGAGAGTGGGGGAGAAAGGACACAGCCCTAGCATGTGGCAAAGGAGAGAATGGGGGACCCTAGTATGAAGTGAGAGAGGGAATGTGGAACAGAGCATCTGGCATTTGGGGAAGGGTGAGGGGGTTGCAGGGAGGCTACACACCCCAGGGGCTTCTTGCATTCCTCTAACTCTCTCTTCTCCATCCTCCCTGTGTGCTAATGTGCTCAGCCTCCAGAAGTAACAAAATGTGCCCCCCTCTGGTGGCTAAGGCAGGTGAATGCAATACAGGAAAATTCAGTTCTGTTCCTGCCTCTACCATCAACTTCATATGATGAGCAAGTCATCCCCAGGTTGACCCCCAACTTGTGTGTTCCTCATTTTCTGGATAACCAGCTCAGATACTCGGGGCCTCATTTCAGGAGCACTTACAGTTGTAAGGGATGTTGGTGGGAGCTGTAGATACACCATTCCTCTGCCCGTAAGTCATTGCAGTGTGGAGGAATGAGCACAGGGTGGGTGCCAGGAGCTCCTAAATTCTAATTCTGTTAGGCTCGCAGGCAAGTCACTGTTTGTCTGTTTCCCCTTGTATAAAGTGGGGGATAAGTCTCCTCTCCCAGAGGCCTTGTGAAGAAAAACAATGTTTGTGAGGCACTCTGAGCCAGCAGTGATACACACCATAGAAAAGAGAAGGGGGAAATGAGTAATTCTGTTTTCAGGGCAGGGTTTGGATGGTGTGTAGCAAATAAATCATGAAGCCACTCATTGAATGATTGTAATAAAATCAGTTGCCTTAGTTCATAAGCACTGTCCAGGTCCTGTGCTCCTTATAGGAACAGATCCTGTAGAAATAGTATGTGATCTAGTAACTGAAGACTGAATCATAATATATATATATATATATGCCCAAGCTGCACAGGCAACTTTAATTCTAGCATTTTCTAACTTTCAAGTGCTTGACTGTAATCTAATAATTTTAACATACTATCTTTTATAAGAAATAGTCAGATACACATATACATACACTTAAACTTTGATTACCAGATTTTTGGTTAAGAGATTAGGGGACTAGTGTTTTTTTTTTTTTTTAACTTTCTAGATTCTGAGAAAGGTGACCTGCTGTGTAATGAGTTTTTTCCTTTGTGTTTCAGATTGTTTTTGTCAAAAAAGCTTAAGGAAGTGACAGATAAAAAGAAAACTGCTGTTTTGAAAGACATAGATGAAAACCTTACAAGAACAGCAAAAGAATTGGGTTATTCACTGGAACAGAAAACCATGAAGATGAAACAAAGAGATAAGAAAGTATGGCTTTTTATTTTCCCCTGACCCACTAGGTAGAAAGGTTACTCCCGTTAAGCCAGCTCATTTTAGCCTTCTGTTGCCTGTTCAGCTAACAGGCTTTGATGCGATAACCAAAGCATTGACTAAGGGATGATTGTCTAACAAGTCTGAAGAGTTGCTGCCCTTGTTCCTCCCCTTGCTTCAAGGATGGGATCTGTTAGATGCAATTTTTCACATCATGGAATGAACTCATCACGGTTCTAATACTAAACCTGGTGGCTCACTGCTACCAGATTGCCAGGTCATCACATAAATGTCCTCTTGTCAACATGTCAGATAACCACTATTCTAAAAAGGTTGCTTGGCACAACATGTGGTCCATCACTTACTTTGGAGGAGACGTCTGGCATGCCTGTATGGCTGGTTTTAGGGATTCTTTGTTCAGAGTCCTAATTCAGTGACTTACCTATGCTGCCCATCTAGAGTTAGTAACCTTTCCTATAAAACATTATGCCATACAGTGTTGCAGGAAGCCTCTGTATCATGGTGGCTACTTGCTGCCTCCAAGCACTCCCTTGTGGCCAGGAGTGCTTCTGCAGTGCCCACCCCTGTTTTCTTCTTCACAGGGTTCCTTAAATTCTACATGGTCCAAAGGAAGATTAAACTGGATCTCAGGTGGGGAATGTTTTATTCAGTCCTCCAGTATACCCTGGGCCTCTAGGCCACAACTCGAGTTCAGTGCCCATCTCCCCTCACGTGGGGGGTTCCCAGCCCCCTTTCCTAGTGCTGGGTCACAGTGTCTCTGCACAGGTCAGGGCTGCTTCAGTGAGCTGTGGGATTTCAGGTTTCTGTTTTCTGAGCATCCTGCAGCTCGCTGCCAGGCCTCTTGGCTCGGACAGTCTCAGCTACTTCTCTCAACCACACAAGCTTCCTCCTGCCTTCTTTAAATTGGAATAATCTGATTCCTCTCAGATGATGCTCATCTTGCAATTAGGGCAGTTTAGCCCTGGGCTTTCCAACCCAAAGGCAAGCCATTCTATTATATTCCAATCCCCTCCACCAAACAAAACCCAAACTCCAATGCTGTGTGCAATCTTCCATTAGCTCAAGGAGTGCTGAGGTCATTCTTCATCTAATGTCTACTGGATGGCAAGACCTCATCCATCCTAGTAAGCCAGCCATCTCTCCACCATTTTGTTCTTTTAAGAGCTATATCAATGTCTAATGTTGGGAAACAATGCCAGTTTCCTTTTTGTGAGTACTTGCTGCATATACAGCTTCCAGCACCTCCATGTGCCCTTCCTCTGTCAGTGAAGGGAGGATCATATTACAAATAAACTTCCCAACTTTTGCTTCTAAAAATAATTTTACAGGCATTTACTGAAGGTTACACAAAGGACAGTGTAGAATTACTAAAGTACAATTTAGCAATTTTCGCGTGTGTGTATTCAGTTGGCCAATGATGGCATGAATAGAGAACTTCTAGCTGGACTGCAATTATCCTCCATCTGTGGGGGAAAGATTAATCTAAATCTGATAAATTTTGCAGGTACCACAGATGAGCTAGGTAATATGAAACCATGTCAGTTACAAGTGTAAACTTGAAGTAGATACCCTATCCACCAGTGTAAAATGAAACAAAAAGAAAATAGGTAACACTATAAAACCACTTGTCAGCAATCCCTAAGTTTTTAGATAAATCTAAATTTAAATTCTGACTTTAAAGTCAGAGTAAGCTCCATTATTTAACAGTGAAGCTTTTAGACCCCTCCTTATTTGAAAGACAAACTGCCTTAAGGCACATGCTGTGAGAATAGCTCAATGTAGAATTTTCAAGTAAAGAGCACATGGACGAGAAAAGACTGCAGCGTCATACATGCATACATAGTGATGGGGTAACTGATATTCATCCACAGCTGCAGTAAAAAGGGGCAAACTGGATAAGTTGTATATTGGAGAGAACATACTAACTAAAGACCTTGCTATGCCTTCTGAAATAGCATGAGGTACTGGTCTCTCCTTGCCCATGGTCAGATGTTACTCCCTTACAGCACAGTAGTGAACAAGAAAGCCACTGTCTATAGAGTTTAAAGGCTAAGGTTTTTAATAGCAATCTTCCAAATCGTAGGCTTGATTTAAAGTAAATTCTGCTCAGTCTTTCTCTTGACCTATTCATCCCCAGATAATAAAGGTTCAAGTACTAGGGTACACAATCAAGGAACTGGGGGAACAAAGTAATTTTGAAATACTGGACAAAACTTTTTCACGAAAGTTATCAACAGATATGATAGAGATCCATACAAATAGACATGGTAGACCTGGTGGCCATTTTTCTATTAACAAAACTGAAAATGCCTAAGGGGATAAGAGCCAATAACAGTGTGGCTTGTTGTATTGCCTATCCAAAGGAACAGATTGTTTTAGCATGCATTTAGATAACATTGCCTTCCATCAGTGACTATAAGAATCCTTCCCCCACATGCACCAGTCAGAATGTTCCATCACTGTAGAGTTTATAGTTACTTGGGTTGATGTAAAATGCTGCAGGGGTCATAATTGTTAGATTTGGAGGCAAGAGTAAACACGATGTGCTTTAGTCCCTGGGAAATTTAGGCTCCCAGGTAGTTCGTTATATTTTGGTTGCTCATTGGAGGTGATGTGCCAATGGTATATTCGGAGTAAGTTGTAGGTGTGGCTGGTATTACTGTATTCTTACTCTGATGTACCATTTTTCTTTCCTTTATTCAGGTAGTGACTAAGACATTTCATGGAGCTGGTCTGGTTGTGCCTGTAGATAAAAATGATGTTGGGTACAGAGAGCTCCCTGAAACTAATGGTAAATTGTTTTAAAGTTAAAGCATCTTTGTTCACATAATTCCTCTGTTTTAGTCAAGTTGCACTCAAATATTTCTGCTGGCTGCAGTCTATTTTTTGCATCCTATTATGTAAGAGTATTAATATTGTAGGGGACAGAAAACAGATCTTACTGTCCTTTCACTTGAATATGTATTTTTGGTTTGAATCAACGTGTTTTTTTTTTTTTAATTGGATGAAAATCATAGTCCAGTAAAATACTGAGAACTATCCTGAAACAGGCAGTTGAGGCTCACTTGCATTATGAATGTATTTGTGGGGAAACCATTTTATTTTCCTCTGATAATACACAAGAGCATGTTAAGTGCCATGAGACTTTTTATGACATAAGATTTCACTGAACATTAAGCTGACAGCACTTGTATTGTGTATCTTCAGGAGGAAGCACCTTGCCATGTTTCTCTAACTTGTGAGAATAACCGAGATACTCCTGTTCCAGAGTCAATCAGTTTTCAGCTGTTTCTACCCATGACTCCAAAAACCCCACACTCTTTTCCTGACCCTGTATTCTAGGATTCATTGTGCTGTATGAGTGAAAAAGATTATGTGCTTTCTATGGCCGAAGTTGATATCTAATGTGAATGCAATGAACATAGGTTCACATTTTTCAAAGTACATTTACACTGATACTAGTTTCTTTATCTTTACAGCTAATCTTAAAAGAATTTGTAAGGCTATTGTGGATGCTCCTAGTGATGACCAGAGACTGAAAGCCTTTGCACCCATTCAGGAAATGATCACTTTTGTTCAGTTTGCTAATGATGAATGTGATTATGGAATGGGGTATGAACTGGGAATGGACCTTTTTTGTTATGGGTCACATGTAAGTACTAAAACACAGTTCAGCAAACGTACACTTAAAGTCCTGTTTTGAGGTAGAACAGGACTTAACTTGAGGGGCCTTTATTTACTTACTGCAAGAATTAAGTTACTATTATTGGTAGCTATATTACAGAGCAAGGATATAAATAGGGCCCTCATTTGCAATTGTGTAATGACTTATTCATGTTCTGTGAGGCCATGTGCTGTTCAGTTATTTGAAAAGTGCTCTCGCTGTCCAATAACCGTTATTTAGCAAATGTGGTATGTACATAACATTACCAAGTGATATCTTCAGCTATATGCAACGGTAATAGCAATTTCGCTGGTGCAAGTTCAGCGACTGCATGTTTTAGTTACATAGTACAGCACTTGCACATTACTTATTACATAAACTGAGCAATAGGAAGAAAAACAAATTTGCTATTTTATTCATAGCTGTGTGGTTTGTCTGTTTCATATCTTGTGATAGCCCTTGGTGGTAAGCGAAAGAAAGTTAGCTTTTCAGGCTGATGCACTAGTGAACATGTCTTGAAAGACTAGTGCAGTGGCTCCCGACCTGTGGCCCAGGAGCCAAAAGTGGCTCTTGGTGGCTTTCAGAGTGGCCTGCAGCTCCCCTCCTGCTGGCTGCAGAAGGGAGCTGCTGCCTAGAAGACCGGTGCTGGCTCCTTGCTGCAACTAAGGGGATGGGAGATCAGTGCTCCCCTCCTCCTGGCTGTTGCAGGGAGCATGGCCAAGTGCTCCACTTGGGATGCTAGGCACTGGTGTTCCTTCTGGAGCCGGAAGGAGGGGAGCACTGATGTCCTGTCTCCCTGGCTGCAGAATGGAGCCACTGCCTATGGACCCAGGTGGAGTGCATGGGGTTGTAGGACATGTGTGGTTTCCCTGCTGCAGCCAGGGGGACGGGAGATCAGTGAGTATGGAAGCAGCCTCCTTGCTGAACTCCTTCTGTCTGGCTGCATTGGGGAGAGGGCTGCTGGGAGAGACTGGTGGCCCTTCATGGTTGTAACAACGATATCTGTGGCCCTTGAGCAAAAAGGTTGGGAACCACTGGACTAGTGCTGTTCTCCTAAATAATTATCATATTAGGTTATGTATACACTTATACATGGAGTAACATTGTTCTAACACAACGCATTGCTAGTGCATATCTAAAGTACTTTTAAGAAAGTGAAAATAGTTTAGCTTTGGATGTCATATAATTTACCTTACTACAATAACTGCATACCTTGCCAAGTCAGGGCTTCACTTTATTTGTTAGGTGTAAGGCATTTAACATAGTTTTGACATTAGACATAAATAGATTCATTTAACAAAACTATAGTTTGCCAGTGCACCTGTGTTGAATTGCTTTGCCCTTGCCAAAGGGAAACTTCCATTCTTAATATAGATGTGACAAAGTAAGTGCTGCCAAGGGCATGCGCAGGAATTTAAATTTAATTGCTTTTGGAGGAGCTTGCTCTCCTAGGCCTGGGGCCTGAGGAGCAATGTGCCCATGTTGATTATTTGGGGGGGGGGTCTTACCCTCCCCATGCACACCCGAGTGTTGCTAAGTACAACCCAAATACCCCTTTACTAGAGTAAAGTTACAACTGGATGGACAGAAAATGCTATTAATGCAAGTGTGAAAAGCCATAGTTTGGCTTTTGCCAGTTAAATTATCCCTTATAATTTAAATGTGACTTTGAAAAGGGATGGAGGCAGACAGGATCAACTTTAGCCATAGTTCCTTTGCTTCTCATCTGGCAGGATTTAATACAAGCTATTTCGATTGTCATATACCATGAGAAAGTAAGGTTGATAATGCTTGAAAATTATTTATTTTGGGACTGTATTCAGTCAGAAGAGATGACTGTCCGCTGTTCTGTCTGCCAAACTCTAACTTCTTTTTCCCCTCATTTCCAGTATTTTCACAAGGTTGTTGGTCAGCTGTTACCTCTTGCATACAACCTGTTGAGGAGGAACTTGTTTGCTGAGATTGTTGAATCGCATTTAGCTAACAGAAATGAAGAGAACATGGACCAACTAGCAGCATGATCCAAAGAGAAGAGGACTTAAATATAATAAAGTTTCAAGTATTAATAATGTTACACTTCTTTGGCATTAAACTGATGTAGGGGTTTTTAAATAGTAATATAAAGTAATGTTTGTGTAGTAAACAAACTTTTGTGAATAACAAATTAGAAATGTTTTCTTCTGGTAGATTTTAAAAAAAAGTCTGTCTATGCAGGGGCTAGAACAGCACTTCCTAAACTTCACTCAAGCCTGAACCTTGCTATTAGGAGCAAAAAAAGATAGCTGTGTCCAAGCTGACTTCTCTATTAGATGGTGGTATAATGCACATCTCTTCATAGCTTGGGATTGTTTTTCACCATGTAGCAAATGTTTTAACCCTTTTTGTTCAGAATATCTTCATCTTGTAACAATTTTTTCTGCTATTCTATAGATAAGGGAGCTGCCTTTGTCCACTCAGTAGTAATGTGTAGCAGTGTCTTGATATCCAAGAAGTAGCTGCTGCTGTAAGTTAGTGTGAGTAGGACAATTTGATTCTTCTGTCTATGCAAGTTTTCAGTATAAATGGACAATAGCCCTGGTCATTGCATAGCCGGAACCCAGAAAACACACGTACTCGTCTTCTTCAAAGACCAAGACCCTTTCCCTTCTCCCCTACCTTTTGATGTCTTCACATTCCCCAACAGTATCGTCTATCCCTGGTCTCATCTGCTTCTCTCCTACTCCTTCTGAGGGAAGTTTTAAGAAGCAAGACTCATAGGAGAGCTATTGGGGATTTGCCACTTCACTGCATACTTGCTATTACAATCTTTTCTGAGTACAGCACCCTTCTTTCCACTCTAAAGTTGGGAAGATTAACACCACCGCTCACTAAAGAGAGCAGACACTGGCTGGAACTCTGTAGGGAAAACTTTCTAATGGACTTGCCAAAGGGGGCAGGAGGGGTTATTTCCCTATGTAGAGCTGTACCTGCTCTGCCTGCTGTAAGCCTGGATCATGGGTCTCTGCAGTGGTGTTGCATGCCCGGGAAGGTGGTGAACTCACTTTAACTCCACTTTGTAAAACTCATTTTAGTGGCATAAGAGTTTACACAGGGTGTGGAAAAGGTGCAAAATAAAATAGCATTGAGTCAGGGACATTAATCCAGGACTAGTATGTACAGTTAAACCATCTATTTCAATAGAAATCCTCTTAGTGATCATTTAGAAACAACAACTTTAACATTTATTTTACAATTCTAAGGTCTTTTCCTTTGAATTTTCTGCCTAGTTCTTTCTTCTGTGAAATGTGGGGTTCACCCACTCCTTTCTTTCAACTCCATGACCTCTAACTGAACTTGTACAGTGGGGTTACTACACAGCAAATTGCAAGGTGGCTGCCTTTTCCCAGTTCCTTGGTGACCCCAGAGTGACACAAGTACCAATCCATCAGTCAGGTACTTTTGTGGATCCTCACTTTGCCTACCTGTACAGGTGCACAGATGTGATTTGAATTAACTTTCACCTCATCTTGTAAAGTGATGCTTACAGTAGCATTCCACTGCTGTGGATAAGCTGAAATCTTTTTAAAACACACAGATACTACAGCTCCACACACACACATTCTTGTATGTGGCAGCAGCAATGGAGAAAGCAATGTTTATCAGTAAACCTTTTATTTCAAACAGTGCTGAAGCTACAGTACACTTCTTAATAAAGTAAGAAGCAGCCCCAGTTTTCCAACAACTATTATAAACTGAAGTTAATTCTCTAAGTTACAGCTACATATCCATTTTCAATCAAGCTTTCATAAAAGGTCAGTCATATTTCAGACCATTGCAATGCATACCTTGAATCTATTTCCAGTTTACTATTTGTATTTTCCCCCAATTTAAAATCTCACAGGAAACTTATTTCTACAAATCTAAGTCCTGCATCATCAGTGAAGTCTTACTGAATTAATTATCATAACTGCAGCCTGATGTGTTCTGCAAAAAATTTTTTTGCTTTTTACTTCATTTTTGCTTCTTTTTTTAGAGCCATTATTAAAGACATGCGTGCATTCGTTATGCTGTGCTCTGCTACTACCAGCTTATGGTCTGCATGTTCAGGCATCTCTTATTTAAGATATATTGCTCTCTCTTGTCTGGTAACTGATATTTTACTTTAACTGTACTGCATATGTCCCACTTCTTTCTGCTTTGATATATATATGTTTACACACAGTTATTAAGTTTCAATTTTCCCATGCTGGAAAGGTAGCCTATCTTTCTTCTGGGCAAGTTAGAAAGAAAAACACTACAAAAATAACAGGGAGAGTACAAGATACCAGATTGCTTGTGCAATTGGTTACAAATATATTGTTATGCAGCTAACTTGAAGGGTACAGTAACGGCCACACTTAAATTACTGTTAGGGTAAACAACTAAACAGCACCTTGCGCAATAAACCTGGTCTCCGGCAGATTCAGTGTCCCATAAAGACGTGACTAAAGAAAGTTTGTACTCTCCATGACTGTGTCTACCTCATACAGCTGACACACCAATAGGCTGTAATTATAAAATTACTTACGAAGATGTGCAAGCCAGCAGAAGCAGCTCAACTGTCAGAGTAGGATGAGTTTTCTGCACTAGGGAACGTGAACTGCCTTTTTCCTAATAAAGTGAGAATTTTATATGGCCACCACTAAGATAGCACAGGGAATGCTAATGCTTTTTTATTTTGATGGTCACTTGTCCACATATAAACACATTTTTAAATATGCATGTGTAGTATATGGTTATGGGCTCAGGATTGTTCATTTTGTGCACACACCACAGCAGATTGGCTGCCCTGTCAAAAGTACATTTCAGGCTCCGATTCTGAAAACATTTATGCTGATGCTTAACATTACATACTGGGCAATGGGACTACACGCATTGTGTAGCATTAAGTAGGTGCTTAAGTCTTTCAGGAATGGGGCCTTAATATAGATTTCCCTGATTTCTTCGTGGAACATTTCACTAATATGTGTTTGCTGTCCAATAAAGTATATTGACAGCAGCTTAGCCTTCAAGAGCAATAAGAAACATTTATAAAATGTAATTGATAAATTACTAGAGAGAAGTAGTCATTGCAGTATGCATGATGTGGATGAAACTGGGGCATCTGCGAGTCAGCCATGTGAACCAACATGGTTTGAAAGTGAAGTATTGAAGTTGCAGTTATTCAAATACAGAATTGTGGCTTTAAGCCATCAGTCAAAATGAGATGATTGCATAATAAAGCCACAGTCAGGAACCAAAATAGTCTGCTATTTGAAACAAAAAAAACCCCCTTTTTTTAAAACTGGAAATTTTCAAAGAAAATCCATTAGTACTGAGGTATTTGCTAGATAAATCATAAGCAAATGCAAAATAGCAATAAGCTCTGATGAACTGTGCTCTTGATGTCTTTTTGTTTAGAAATTTAGAAATGCTTTGCTGTATGTAAAATTGCTTGCGGCTAATTTTTCTTTGGGCCAGATGTAGGGCCCCTCCACCCCTACCCCAGGGCATATAAATTTCAGAGGGGGAAACTAATATAAATAATCTTTGATAGCACAGGACAATTAGAAGTCAAACAAGAAATGGTCATACAGAAATTTTTAATGTTTGATTAAATCATCACAGTAAAGTTTTTACTGTAATGATACACAGCTCTACCACACTATTATAAATAAAAACATTAAGATCAATATTTAATACAGCTCCAGGCAACATCACAGATTAAACTATGCATTCTTCATGAATCAGTAACTGAACAGTTTAAAAAACAAAAAGATGCTGACACCCTCACCCCAGCTACAACATCTGCTCAAATTAGTAACTGTAATAAGGCGCTGAAAATCTTACATTAGCAAAACAAACCTCTTTGTTGAACAGCACAGGCACACTTAATTCAATATTCGAATTTCTAATGTACCATGATTAAATAAGAATGTCAAATATCAATGAGGAAAACTTAGGGGGTAAAACAGTGACCCAAGGTGCATGAGATCAGCACAATATAAATATCGCACTTGAATCTACAGTTAAAACAAAGACCCAGCAGGGGCATGAATTGTATTGTTTCACTTCATGCAGTGTGAAAGTGGAACTAGATATGAATTTATACAATACACACACTGGTGTGTCTTAGGGTAAAGATAGCAGCACAAGTGGGGTGGGGGTTCGAAATGATTAGAAAACTTTTTTTTTAAAATAAAAACATGTTCTGTTTATATCCTTCCACTCCACGGAAGAGCAACAAGTTGGATGATGAAAGGCAATGTCCTGAACTGCTTCCTAGAGTTCTGCAGTCAGATCAGATGGACCAAATCAGAATTTGGCCCATTACATAGTTGCTTCAGTTAGAAAATTATAGCTAGTTGCAAAACTGCAGTTTTAATAGTAGCTTGGGTCCCTGCCTTAGTTCCAAACCAGTTTTTAAAAGGGCTGATTACAATACGCACAACAGAAAATTATTCTGTTTTCCACTGGGTCAAGAGGCCAGAGACAATAGAATTTAAACATTCATTACATTTTTATAATCAGTCCTGATTCAGAAAGGCACAAACGCATGCATTACTTTTAAGCATGCTACTCGTCCCATTGGCTTCTGTGTGATGACTTGTGCTAAAATTAAGCACTTTAGTGCTTTGCTGAATCAGAGCCTTCAAGACAACAGTGATAAAAGTAGCTAAGATTGATAGAATTTTTTTAATCCGTTATATTCTGTAGTCTCAGGCATATTAAAAGTATGAGGTCATTGTGTCTAATTTCACATTATAAATATAATGAACATGCCAAAAGATTAATTTAATCTGCCACATTTTTTTTAACTGCCTCTTTTCCTAGTTTTTGTTTTCAGGACAATACTTTCTTGGGCTGTTGTCTTTTCTTTGTGTGTGGTATTTTTTTTTTTTTTAGCCTGATAGATGAATATGGTCAGCTAATGATCAGGTTTTCTGAAAAGAAAAAATCTGAATCTGTCAGCCTGCTAACGTGTGTGTTGCTGCTGGAGTTTAAACCCCACTCAACATTTCAAGTAAGTTTTTGTTTTGTTTTCTAAAAGCCTACAGTTCATCAGAAGTTTCAGCCATTATATTTCTAGATTCTTAAACAAAAGTAAGTCACAACAGGTCTATCAATTAATTATTATTTCTATTATTATTTCTAAAACCCTGCAGTGTTTAAAAAGCATATTTGTAGGGTTTGGTTTTTTTCCAGTTTTGTAATAATAAACAAATGGACACCTCAAGGTTATGGCAGTGAAAGTGAGGTTTGAAAATGCTATTATGCTCATGTTGGATCACAAAGAAATATTTTTTTAAACCCTTCAGCCAGTTGTAAACTTCTTCCCAACCCTCCATTACGGTTGGGATTTTGACTTACTCTATAAAATCACATTGAAAGGTAAAATTAGTTATGTGAGATGTTAACTGATTTATATTTAATATATTTTTAATCCATAAAAATATAAATAAAGAATGGTAAAATTTCAAGGAAAAATATACATTTAGTGCAAGTTATGAATTATAGTTCTTCAGTGTCAGCAGTAGAACATCTTTGTGTGGTAAAGAAAAACTAAAAGACGACGGATTTTAATTTAATGGGAAAATATGTCCAGTGTTTCCACATGCAATTACCACTAGATACACTTATACAGAATTGTTCCAGTTCTTAAGTTACCAGAGTAGCAGTACTTTTTCCTCATACTGCAAAACATTGGTATGTCAGTGTTTTCAATAATACAAAAATTGCATAAGAGCAGGTCACATTGATATATTCAGCAGCAAAAACATTTTTCCTAGAAACACAAATTTCACCTGTTTTTAATTTTTCTGACATCTCAGCACCTAAGGCTGCAAAATTTCACACATGCTTCATACAAGGTGTTACCTACTCAGTCTGCTTTCGCTGAAGCAGATCTGTACTGCCCCAAGCTTTTCATGATGTACAAACTACATGTTTAATGGCACAAGAAAAACTCCCTTCGTGTGATCAAACCTTGGTAAGTCACAGTACATCTCAATATGAGAAACTACTGCTTCAGAAGGGCACACCAATTTTAAATAGGCTTTGTTATGGCTCAGGAGAAAGAGAGAGGGGGAGAAATAAAAGGTCTTCTGGAATGTAGAAAAGTGAAGTGTAATAATTATATTTCATGAGTTAACACAACAGTTTTCAATGGTAAAAAGGGCAAGCAAGACCTTGCAGTCTTCAGAAGATGGCTCAATTCAAAGTGATCCCTCTGGAAACAGGGACTAACAATGCATCTCATCAATGCTAGGCTAGGGGTTGGAGAATTCTGTCTTCTGACCCAGCTTTTGCTCTGCACTATCATGGCAGATCTGTCGTCATGGAACGCTTCCAGTGCAGAATAGCAGAGGTTCGCTCTCCCCACGTTACAGTGAGGAATGTCACTCTTCCTCCTCTCCACACTCCCCCAGGCCAACTCTTGAATTCCAACAGCACTGTTATGCAAAAATCCAGCTCTCATTTCCAACCACAGAAGAATCCCTCATGCTAAAGCGTTGTACTGTTCAACAAATGAACTTCCTCTTCAGTTTCCTCTCTCTCCTCAGCTATGGGTTTCAGTTGAACATTATTGACTCGGGGTCTTGGTTTGCCGTCTGGGCCATATGACGGAGGATATCTTTTTTTGTTATAATGCCAAGGAGGCGCCTGAAAAGGATAAATAGAAAATGGCTATTAATCTACAAGAGAAAAAAACACAACTAAATCTGTAGCCAAGTCCTTTTTGTTGACAGGAATAGAGCAAAATAGCCTGATTTTCTTGTTTAAACAAAAACATTTTATTAATAAAAATATCAAGTAACCATCATTTTGTTAAAAGAGAGCAGCATTGAGGCACCAAATAGGATGGTCACTAAGCTGTAATCCATTTTTCATGATATGCAAGTAATGCAAGCAGAGTTCAAGACCATTTGTATTTAATTTTTGTTTGTTTGTTTCTACAAAATGAAATTTTGATTAACGTATGCCAACAAAAAAGTAACAAAGGACAAAGAACAAAAAAGGTATGACTAGGAAGTGATATTGATCCCATTTCAGAAGGAAAATATGTTCCAATCTAGCCACCAAGTCACAAATTGCTTGAGGGCTCAAAACTCTGAAACCAAATCAACCTTTTTTTTAAAATTAAATTTAAAGGATCTTTCCAGTCTAACATCCTGGCTTAATCTGGTATCTTCATAAGAGCTCATACACTTGAGAGCAGAATTTAAGCAAAATAATCAATAGTTGTGTTCTTAAATTTAGAATCTTAGAAAGTAAACCAATGAAGAAACTATCAACTTTAAAAGAATATATACATTTTAAAATTTAAATTGGTGTTCTTATGAAAAGATCTTAATAGCTGTTAAGGATATAACTGTGTGTTATATCAAAAAGAGTGAAGCTGCCCTAAAGGATAATATCACAGGAGAAGCAGAAAGAATGAGCTACTGATCTTGTTAATCTGGTTAGTACTTTTTGGTTTGTTGTTTTAAAGGAGGCATGAAATACTTGTGAAATATTAAAATAAAATGTGAACACAATTAGCATGTTTTGCATATACGCAGATATGTTTGGAGGGCAGGTTTAGTACATATGAAACAACTGCAGCACAACCAATATCCAAATTAAGATAATTTCTAAATTATAACTAAGGTTAGATCACAACATATTAGTGTAATTACTGTACCAGGGTTATGATACCACTAGTACAAATATGAACATAGCATTCAGTGGCTTAGGACATAACTAGACATCTTATGAAGGGACACTGATTGCTATGGATAATAACAGCAGGACATACAGTGCATAACAAAAAATAAAGGACTGCTCTTTTGAAGGATGCAAATACATGGGGCATAACAGAGAAAGTCTAATTCTGACAGTAAGTAAAAATTACGTTCTGGTTGGGTTGTCAGAAAACTAAACTGACATTTTTTGGCTTGATTAGCAACTTTTTAAAGCTGTCAAGATCAGATAAAGGAATATTCTGGTTTTAATACCAAAGCATCTTAATATGTATTAAAAAAAGAAAAAGGAAAGTGATCTAACTGGGCCTTTCTCTATCTGGCATAATATAATCACTTGCCATCCTTTCGATAATATCAAATTAAGTTTCTGATATTTGATCTCTACAACTTACTTTCTTTTAATGTTGTGATTAACAGCAAATTTTAGCTGGTGTAGCAGTATGTCTGTATTAACGTATTTTTTACAGATGTTTTACATTACAACCTCTTTAATGCAAATTATTATATTTGTGGCAAAGGAAGATTTTTATTGTTCAGCTGATACCATTGTAAGAGAACACTGAACAGTTCACAAGTTTCATGCTTCCTAACTTCTAACATGTCTAATTAGGAGATCTGATATATCTAATCACCAAGGGTTCGACGTGCTGCTTTAGTTGCTCGAGATGCTCTAATATGTTCTTCTTTGTGATGATCCCCAAGACAATCCTGAAACAGATCATGTTATGCTAATAACTGTGTGAAATCAAATGAAAAAAGTTTCAATCATAATGAGAAAGGTTTAGAGTAGAGTAAAATGAAAAACAATGGATTGCAAGAATGCTTATAATGAAATAGTTAAATGAAGAGTGATTTGACAATCAGTACCCTTTCATAGAGATTGATGATTCGTTTTCTACATGGCACAAAAATGCATCTTTAACCTTAAAGTAATATATTCAAATGTTGAATATGAACATCACGGTAGATTTACCATTACCACATTCACCTTCCTAAATATCTATTCATACATCTTGCAGTTATAAAAAGTAAAACACTGCAACTAAAATTTAATTTATCTTCTTCCTTCTTTCAGCAGTTATTTCTAAGCTCATACAGATATTGGGTGCTAAAATTTTAGCCTGCCATAGTACGTGACCAAGGCTAAAATCAAGCTATAGATTTTAGAAAGACAAAGAAAATTTGGGTTTGAAGCTACCCTATGCAGCAAAATCATTCTGAGCTGTAGCTCAGGTCATAGTGGGCCTAATTCTCCAGTCACTTCAGTTTAAATTAGGAGTGACTGCATTGAATCAATACGTTAGTGTAAATCAATGAGTTAAACCTACTCTGTTATATACCTCCCAATAGTCCTTAATTTACTATCACTACTATCAATTAATGAAGCTTCCTAGTCCATCTGTAACATGTTGTTGCACAAACTAGTTTTAATAAAATGGAAGGTTGTCTTTTGAGAGTATATTTGATTTGCAGATTGATTCTCTGTTACCTGTTTTGTTTTTTTCCCCCCATAATTTAGATTACATTAGCCCTTTCTGTCTATGTGGAAGTTTGCTACTCCCATTACCCAAAGCATCATACACTAGGTTTAAAATTTGACTGGTAATATGTATTGAACTCACAAAGTAAATTTACAAGCTGAAGCAGGAGAACATTGTTACAATGCAGCTGATTAATGAAGCAGTCCACGTTTTCTACTAATTTATACTGAAAGCAACTGTTTACTATTCATAATAGGGTTTGATGTTAATTTTGCATGGTTAACTTTTCTTTATGATTAACAACTGTACCAAAACAATTATTAGGTTCCTGTGTTTGAGCACTAAGCTTCAGCAGAAGCTACTTACAGTACTGAAAAGATCATAAATATTTCTCAAAGAAATTTTAGTATTGCAGATTTCTTTCTCCAAACCAGGTTTCAGGAATGTAAGTAGACACATACACGGACTTAAAATTGATAGTGTATGAGTCCTTTGCCCTGAAGTAGCAAGGTTTTCAGGAAGCTATTTTAGTTTCAGAAAGTATCCACCATTCTTTCAGTACATGCATGTGTTAAAGAAAAATTTTAAAGCAAATGCATTTTAATCATGCTTCCAGGATGGTACCATCTGAATAATGCAATTTAAAAATAAATTGGTTATACTTTTAATTAATAGGAGCAGTCCATTTACTCACAACAAATAAACAACCCCTCCACCCAAATATTTTAGTTCCCTAGTTTATCCTCCCATAGCCATTCACTCTAAACAACATGAAATTAGTAAGGAGTACCCCACATCTCAGGTGTCTTGAGAATGTATGCTAAAGGGGAAGCATGACAACTGTGTCAGAGATTGCTACATTTAATTATACTTCACATATTTCACATAGGAAGCACACGAAATCAAAATGTTCAGTAAAGAAGCAGTCCCTCAGAAAGAAGCCTTATAAAGGGGCAGTGTATTTTATAAAGTAGGACATTATAACAAGTCTTTAAAAGCTGCAAAAGGCAGAGTTTATTAATTATATACGTAGCTGGCAGTTCATGCTATGATGCCAAGCCCACACAGTCCCTCTCATTCTTGAAATTATATTTTTGAAGTATGTTTTAAAATTTAGAAAATAAAAATGGTTCTTGTTTGAACTTTTAGAACTAAGTAATAACTACCTAGCTTCTAATACGCCAGAATCAGACCTCTGAGGATATTTACACCAGAGGCTTTTAATCACCTCTGCTAGAATATGCAGGCACTGATGATAAATGTGCCAATTTTCTTTTAAAAGTTTCAGAGCCTTTCTTCCCATGCACTTGCAGATCACATACCAATGGCTGAAGCATTGAACACAAAGTGAGCACAAAAATACAAAAAAGAAAATTTGGGCCCTCTATTGTGCCTCATAGAAGTCTGAATTTGTGCTAGACAAATTATATCTCTTACAGGTCCAACTGAATTAACTGTGTATGCAAAACTGAGGGCACAGACTGAGCGACTGTTTAAAATGACACATCTATTACTGACTTGGACCTGTTCTCTTGGCATATGTAAAAAACACGTGGTTGGCCCTCGTCAGATGACTGAGGCTCAGGTTAAGGGGCTGTTTAATTTCAGTGTAGATATTTGGGCTCAGGAAGGAGCTCAGGGTTTAGGACCCTGCGAGGTGGGAGGGTCCCAGAACTCAGGCCCAAGCCTGAATGTCTACACTGCATTAGAGAATTACTTTTTACTTATTGGTTCACAAGAGAAGGGGGAAGATACTGTAGCTCATTACAAAGCTTTCAGTGTAGTAAATTAGGTATTCCCATCTCATGCCTCGTTTCCACCATGGTATGCCTCATGAGGAAACCAATGAAAATAAAAGAAAACATCCAATTATCATGCATTTTATTCCTGTTATTTCACAATATAAAAACAAGGCTGCATGAAGGTAAAATAAAAGAGTCTGATTTTTTTTTTAAACTATGAATTTGCTCTCTGCAGCCCATTTTTAACTGGCTGCAAATGGACAATGTCAGAATAGAGGCACAGAGAAAGGAAGGGGGGCAGAGAGATGAGATGAGCTTATCCCTAGTATTTGCATGCAATTTTGGTTCCTAATGGTTATCTGTCAAACTATTTCATTCTGAAAGAATTTGTTGTTTCAAAGTTGTTCCTGTTGGAACAGTTTTAGTGAGGTGCAGCTATTTTTCCAATCTCTCACCAGCCACTGAAATCAACCAGAAAAGTTCAACTTCTGGCTCAGGTACAGGCTGTCCATTGCTGAGGTCAGACACAACACATCATTAAATATGATAGGCCTGAATCACATAGGAATTAAGTTTAAGTTGTTGGCATTTTATACTAGTCACCAGTATTACAGCTGACAAAATGAACAGAGTTTCTGCTGCTGTACTCACCCATTGTGCGTTACAAGGCACTGCCTCAGACCCAGCTTGCGGAAAATATCCACCACTATCTCCATTGGGGTGTGATCTGTCACGGTGAAAGGGCTCATATCAAGAATGCTCCTAAGTTTCAAAGGCCGAGGACTTTCTGCTGGAAGTGATGGGGTATGCTGGGCAAAACAGACTCTGGAACTGCCAACAATACCCTCCTGCTTCTTTCTAGCACTTTCTTTAATAAAAAGAGAAAAACCATTAATTAGGGGGCTAGAAATCATTCTTGGATTTAAAGGATTTAATGCAACTTGCAAGATCAACGAATGGCATCAGACTCCAACTAGATTTCACAATCACCTCTTTTCTCTCCAGTACATGCACTACATAGAGACCAGCAGAAGAGATATCTATTATACATCTTTCAGCCATACTCTCCCTTTAGTGTAATTTAGTAAAGATCTCAAATATGCAAGCTGGCATGTAATGGAACAATTCTTTTTACCATTTGGGCAATATACATGCTATTTAATAACATCTTAGGCAATTGGCATCCACTATCAGTGTGTAGTGCACAGAAACAGATGGGTTTCGTAAGTGGAAGGACTGTCTCAATATAGTGCACTCACATTGATTGTCCTATTGTTACCACATCCTGCTGCTGCTGAAATGAAAGCACATTCTTACGAGGGTGCCAAGGTGATTGAGGGACACATGAGGAAAATTAATTCAATTATTTCCATAGGAATAGTTTGTTCCTTGAAAGTCACAAAACATCATCAACTGAGCTTTGACTCTGGAGTAGGGAAGGTGCATCGAAAGTTTAGAACACTCTCCTCTGTCACTCCTTGATATAGCTTGTGGAAAGCTAACAGGACTTTATATAGTATGCACCATTAAAAAAAGTAAACAAATCTGACTTCATTTCCTGTAGCTTGTATACTACACTAACATATTTGTGCTGCATCATGGGAATGTTTTTCTTTTTTTTAATAGTGATTGCTTTATATATTGTGTGGGATTTCCCTCAATAAATAAATACCTTTCATTTACAATAAAGGGGAGGAAAAGAAGATCTAATGTGGGGGGAGCACATGCCTGGACACTGCATGGAAGAAATTATTCAGGAGTGCAGTCTCATGTAACAATTACCTAGTAATGCTGCCAAAGTTTGTCATGAAATGTTGGATATACAGGTTAAAACTGATCAAGGACTCTTGATTTGCAGCTGTTTAGGAAGTGTATTTGTTCCTGCAAATATGTGTAATTTGCCTATTTGTGCAAACTTCCTTCCCTCGCCAGTCTTCTCTCATTTTTAGACATAAACTTCCCTACTTTCATCATTTCCAAGAGCGGGTTTTTTTTTTATATACAAATTTGAGAGTGAATAATTTCAACTGTGTAATTTAGATGGTAAAATGAATCTTGCCTGAAAAAAGATTATTATGAAGATAAATTTCTTTGCCTGTAATCTAGTATTAGGTACTCCAAAATGTAAATGAAAGACAACATAGTTTAACTTTCATTTACATTTTGAGGTACATAATACTAGATTATGGACATCTTGATAAGAATCATATATATTTATATACAGAATTTGTATTCTGCCTCTGATAAATATTTCCCTTGTTTTTCCTGTCCTCAAAAACTTACATCTTTCAACTCTGCAAAGAATATATGTTGTCATATTTGTCTTGAAAATAAAGGAAGTAGAAAATGTTAGTGTTGCTGCTGCACACTCAAGAGTTAATTAAAAGGCCACGCTAACTCCATATTTAATCAGAAATGGAGAAAAAAATCAACATCTGCGAAATGGAAAAGGGAATTTTTAAAAGCTTCTTTCAAGAGGAATTATATGAAAGAGTTTGTGTTTGGTGCTGGTGTTCTGTGTTGTTGTTGTTTGTGGGTTTTCTTTACAAAAAAAGAAAAAGGATACTTCAAAATATCTCCCCCAAGTATCATTGTTAAAGGGACATGATCAATTTGAAATGTAGTGAGTGAAAAAAAAAAAAGACAAAGAAATATCAGATCCCATATCTTCCAGTGAATCCCCTAACCATATTTCATAGCTTTACAATCACATTTTCCTAAATACTGATGTTCTCTCTCATTCCTGGATAAAGATCCACCATAAAAAAGGAAACTGACTGTACACAAAATGCTGTAACATGCACAGAGTGCCAGTATAAGGCTTATCTATGTAACTTTTATGGTAGATAGGCCTTGTGCTAGTCCCCAGCACAGGTGAATTTCACTTGAAGTGAACACGCTGAAATAACTTATTTTCCTCTAGTCTCTCAGTTCCATGGAATATTAGGCGTTAACTCTAATAATCATAGATAAAACACTTTCAGACATAAGTTTTGTATTTCTTGAAATGAAGAATTTTGCTATGTTCCAATTTATGGCATATACATTCAAAAGTACCATACATCCTATTTAAGAGGACTCCAGTATACTGTGGAGTTCTGACATGAAACTGAGTAGACAAATCAATTACATATTAGACATTTACTGACAACGTACCCTGGTATTGTATGAAGACAACCTGCTGGATGTTTTTGTAATGCCAAAACTGGTCTAACCTTTCTAAAATTTTAATCAAAATTCATAAAACAGCCCAGGGGTTTATAGCGATGTATAAAATTTGAAATTAAGTTTGAAATCAGATTCAGGTTGCCACAGAGGGGTGACTCAGGCAATATTTCCCAGAGAACTCTGCAGCTTGGAAATTATAATAATAGGGCTGTGATGAAGCTGGGAAACTGCCAACACAGCAAGGGTTAAAGAAAGCCTTTGGGCCCAGCTATTGCCACTCCACTATACCTGCAGCCAGTGCCAGCTCTGGAGAGGGGATAAAAGAAGGGAGCCTGGCTCAGTTGGGAGATGACTGGTGAAGAGGCAGGAGGGACAGAGTACTGTCTCCCTGCCTGAAGGGATGGAGCTGTGGCCTGCCAACCAGGGCAGCCACCTAGAAGCACAGGTTTCCCAGCCCAGGGAGACTGCGGATGAACCCCCCAGCATGAGATGTAACCGACTGAGCCTCACCAGCTTGCGGCTGCTCCACCGAAGGAGCCTGGGACTGCAGCAAGGTGCCATCTGAACCCCAGAACGAATCTTAAGGGGTACAAGCTGCCTGGTAGATGGACTAGAGGAGCCAGCCCGAAACTGAATGGACTGATAGGAAGTAGCCCAGGGCAGAAGATTCTGACTCCCTGTGGGGAGGGACTCCAACCCCATTCAAGGGTTGGCATACAGAGGGTGCTGGGCTGGGACCTGATGGGGTGGGGAGATATAGTGGGTCCCCTATTCCTCCCCCCAGCCTTAAAGGGTGAGAGCCAGGCAATCTCACCACTAGACCACCTACTCGTATTATAGGGGCATTGAAGACACAATTTCATCTCAAATGAGGAAGTGTTGGCACAAAGTCACCAAAACTAGGGGAGTGGCGACTGACATAGCTCTTCCTTCCATGGTATATACTGCACATTAGGTCCATTATGGATGGGTGTCATAAATTTCTTATGAAGCATCCAGCATTGGCCACTGCTGAAGACAGAATACTAAAGTCGGGGGTGCATAGGTTTGTCCCAGTGTGGCACAGATTTTATTAAAGCATACCCTGTTTCAGAACCTATTATAGCAAGACACCGTTGTAAAAAGAAGTTCTAAGCATCCTGATCAAGGTGATGGGAGAGGAACAAACAGCCTTTGCTACACATCTGGACTTTTAGACACATGAAACATTCTGGTAACAGTAAGAAACATAGTAAATCCTGTTTTAAAGTATTAATACATTTGAGTGAAACTGTATGATCTTATAGAATTGTAAAATAATTACCGATTGCAATAGTTAAGTCTCTCCTTAGAGCAAATCCCACTAGTCTCTGAGACTCTTTTGACATTATAACAGGGAAACCATTATAGCTGGTTTCATTGATCAGGTTTTCTATATCGTCCACTGTCATGTTATCCTGGGTCAGCACTGCCAAAGGTGGATCACTCCTTCGAGGTCTCATAACGTCAGCTGCCAGTGTTGTGTGAGTGAATTCTTCTTTAGCATCCAAGAAAGGATAGCCATTCAGCCGGATGTGCGCTTCATAGATGCCTTCCCTCCCAAAGGCGTCACCTACCCACTTACTGGTCATTACTGCAGCCATAAGGGGCACAATGTATTCCAGCCCACCGGTGAGCTCAAATACAATAACCACTAGGGAGACAGTCATCCTCGTCACACCACCTGCAAGAAAAAAGGAACTTATCAACATTTTAGTATGAGAGAATATCCCAGCTAAGGAATTTCCTGATCTCCTGTCAACTGCCAGGTACCAACCTGTCAATAAAGACATCAACAAAAGGTTAGTCTGTTAACAGCAACAGGCACAGCAATAAATGCATGGTAAAACTCTAGAAGTAACTGAGAACATTTGAGAAACCCCTGAAAAACTGAACGTGCAGTGTCTTAAGAGAGAAAACATATGCCTGACTTAGTCATATAAATTAACTAAAAATCCAGGACCTTAAAATAATCATTGTAATGATGGCCCTATCTTTGCCAAAACATTTTTCTGAGTTTTTTAAAAGAAAAAAATCAAGGAGAAGGTTAAGGAAGATCACAAAGTTTAACATTTGTAAAAATACTAAAAATGTTTATAAATACAACCCTTGGAAAGCAGTAGAAGAGCTACAAATTTAAAGGGGTCACAAACTGAATATTTTTTCTTTTTTCTACTAAAAACTCTAAAGAGAATCTCAAACACATTAAAATTAACTCTCTCTGAACAACTGGAGAAGATGCAGTCAATAGCAATTTTTCTTCTCTTGTAAATCATGAGGATCCTCCTGCTGGATAACAGCATTAACAGTATATACATTTATGAGAACATCTGAAATATTCCTCTCCACCTAAAAATTAACTGATACAAGTTCTTTGCTTCTGCAGCCCAGTAGTAGCTAATATATCTTCATTGGATAGAAACGTTCAGGAAGAACTGGAATTAATCAGATTTCTTTCAACAGATACAAGTAAAGAGGTTAAAATTAAATTTGGGATTTTTTAAAGTAAGATTGATGATGACACTGTTATTCACCTGTTAGTTTTGTCCTACTCTGCTCCTCTGATCACTTACTGGTATGATTTTTTTTAAAGAACTGTACAAATGGCTTTTCAAAAGTTTAATTCAAGCCAATTTTTCCAAGTGTCTACTTACTTGGGGTGACCAACCTGAGATACCGTTAAAGGGCCTGATTTTCATAAGGTGGTAGCTCTCCATTTTCTGAAAATGAGTCCCTTAATAGCATCTCAAGTTGGACCCCTCAAATCATTAGACCCTTCTGAAACTCTTGGCCTATCTTATTACGTATTTTCAAGAAAACATTTTAGCAACAAATATGGAAACAGCAGCATGTAAAAATCAAGTACTTCTAAATGATCCCAACATCTCTTAATTTGCAAACACTTAACTATGGGGAAAATTACACATTATATATTCCATTCCATATACTCATTCTGAGTAAGGGCTTACTAATACCTCAATACCCCAAAGAAAAAATAGACTGCAGTATTTAAATTCTTCTATTTCATAGTATATAATCAATCTATACATTTAAAGTGATTTAAACTTTGCATTTAAGTCCAAAGCAGACTGCTAAGAGTTAAAAAGGAATCTCACAAAATTGTGTGATGGGGCACAAAATTCCAGATGAAATTCAATGTTGATAAACACAAAGTAATGCATATTGGAAAGCATACTCCCAACAATACATCAAAATGATGGGGTCTAAGCCGCTACCCTCAAGAAAGAGATCTTGGTGTCATTGTGGATAGTTCTCTGAAAATATCGGCTCAATGTGCAACGTCAGTCAAAAAAGCTAACAGAATGTTAGGAACAATGAGGAAAGGGACAGATAAGAGAGAAACTATCATAGTGCTGCTATATAAATCCACAGAACGCCCACACTTCGAATGCTGTGTGCAGTTATGGTCACCCCATCTCAAAAAAGATATATTAGAATTGGAAAAAGTATAGACAATGTCAACAAAAATAGGGTTATGGAACAGCTTCCAAATGAAGAGAGATTAAAGAGACTGGGAGTGTTCAGCTCAGAAAACAAACACGTAAGGGGGATGTGATAGAGGCCTGTAAAATCATGAATGGTGTGGAGAAAGTGAATAGGGAAGTGTTATTTACCCCTTCAAACAACACAAGAACCAGGGATCACCCAATGAAATTAATAGGCAGCAGGTTTAAAACAAACAGAAGGCAGCACTTTTTCACACAATGCACAATCAGCCTGTGGTACTTGTTGCTACAGGATGTTGAGGAGACCAAAAGTATAAATGGATTAAAAAAAAGAATTACATAAGTTCATGGAGGCTAGGTCCATCAATATCTATTAGCCAAGATGATCAAGGATGCAACCAACCCCCATGCTCTGGGTGTCCCTAAGTTTCTGACTGCCAAATGCTGGGACTTGACGGGATGGATCACTTGCTGATTGCCCTGTTCTGTTCAATTCCTTTGAAGAATCTGGCATTGGCCACTGTCAGAAGACAGACTACTGGGCTAGACAGACCACTGGTCTGACCCAATATGGCCATTCTTACGTTCTCTTTTAGGATTTAGCTCAATGATTTCCTGTAAAGATATGCACATTTTCCTACTAATATAAAACAGTTCTATGTAAGAAGCTCCTCTAATACTGTATGTTTGCTTTAACCCCTAAACTTATCTATTTCAATAACATAAAATGAATCAGGCCCTTATCCTTTGTGGTACAATTTAGTTACCTAAGCATGCAGCAGCACCAACCATGGCATATAGGCCCGGTGTGATACAGTCAGCTCCAACTTCACACCATTCCTTGAAGATAAACCAGTCATGGTGATAATAGGCCAACTGCTCCACTGCAATTCCCACAATCCTTCCTGCTATTGCTCCAATTGCCATACTAGGTATGAACAAACCTGATGGAACCTACAACAGAAACAAAAAAACTGCTAACACGGCAAATACAATACATGGCACCTGTTAGAATCTTATTTTTGGAGAGCTACTTCACACAAGGCAAGCCCATGGGAAAAAAAACGTACATATGTTTGGAAAAGTAAAGCTGACCAGAAGTTTTGAAAATGAAATACTCCAATTGCCATCGAAGGAGCAGTCAATACATGAACTGCCATTGTCAAGCTAATAGAATTTAACACAAAAAGATACTGACCCTTCAGTTATTTGAATATTTAGGTATGTTCATCTTTCCTTTTCACTTTACATGTTTTTAATTTAAGGCTCAATCTTTCATTAAGGTAAAGCTATGAAGTTGGTTCTCCAGGCAAATACCACAGTTCTTCCCCTACACGTGCCCAAATCACAGCTGTGTCAAGTAATAATGTTGAGAGATCTTCTTACTTTCTGCTACTCTCTACAACACCCACAACTCAAACAGGCTTCCTGACAGAAACATGCAGCTCCCCAAACTGGTTTCCACTCCCCTTCTGCTCCCCTGCTCCCTCGATTCTGTGGCTGCTTAATATGTATATTTTTTTTAAATACAGGGATCAAAATCCCTTAAAATACGTGGCACCATGGAGGTTATTACCAAATACCAAAAAATCAAAGAATGCCACCCGTATTAGAAACAGGTAAGGTAAAGCATACACGTTTGCACTGAGAGTTACACTCCCAAGCCTATTGTGATTTTTGTTACTTTCTTCATTTAAGCTCCAATTTTCCCATTCATTACCAGGACCTACAGATACAGCTTTGCCTGGCACTGTGTGATTCATAAAAGAAGGAGAACAAAACCTTACTTATGCCAGAAGCATTAAGAACTGTGACGATTCAGCAACGTAATAGCTGCTGTTCATCTTTTCTACTCCCCAGGGAGCAAACGTTCTCTCTGAAAAACATACTTGTGTCTATACGTCTCATTACACTCTGGAAATCACTGTTGGTTCTCTTTAAGGCAGTCAGCAGTGCTGGAAATGTGTTACATATTGGCTGAACTACAAATCTGATACATATATCCCTGCCCTCTTAGCTAAATATATTTCCTCAAAATATAACATATCAACTTAACTGAACTCTCCTAACACTTTAGGGTCTGACCCCAATGCACACAAAAGTGTAAATAAAATTTTTTCTTGCCAAACCTATGCCTCTTCATACATTAAGTAGTCTCAAACAAGGATGAGGTCAATCTTTCCACAGTGGTTTTAGCATCCTACCAGTTGTGAGTTGAGTCACTAAAAAGGTAATGGGGTCAATTAGACCCCTCAATGTTAGACAACGGGGAAAATTAAAGTACTTCTCTTTCAAGGTGGGGTATCTTGGACCCAAACACATACAAAAGTTTAAATAAAAAATGTAATAGGCAAACCATTGCTGCTGCTTTAAGTATTCTCAAACTACGATGAGGACAACTTGATGTCATTGTCTGGCTATACCGAACAGGAGACACTTGATATGGTTTTAATCAGGCCACAATTTTATATTAGGTGACTGGGACTACCCCTGCTCCCCCTAAGCCAATCTGGTGGGGAGGGAAAATTTCCTTCCCAGCCCCCCTGGAAAGGAGCGGCTAGCCTGATGCCATAGTCTGGTATTTTGCCACCCCAAGAGGAGGGAGAGTGGGTGCTGTTCTGCCTGATTTGGGGAAAAGGGGCTTCTCCCACTGGGTTTGTCCTTTTTCAACTTTCCAGCCCTTCTAGCCCCCGGGGATGAGTAAACATTGTGACATTGATCTGCTCCCCCTTTTGCAGCTGCTTCTGAGCCCCTCTTCTTTCCCCCGCCTGTTAAGCACAATTCCCCTTCCCCCAGCATGCTGGACAAGGTAAGGTGCAGTCACTGGTTTTGTCTGAATACCTGTTGTGGTGTTAGTGTAGTGAAAAACGTCACTCAGAAGGTACTGAGATCAGTTAGACCCCAAATTTCATGAGATATTTTTTATTTTGAGGCAGCAGTTCTGATATAATCATACGAATCTTTCAGCATTATTTCTATCATCATGGTTTTAGTAGTTTTTGTTTTTCAATATAATGCACCGAAAGGGTCTTCAGAGACTATGTGACCCCAGATAACATTTGTCTCATGTATCACGATTGTCCAGCAAACTGAGTTTCTTTGAAGATGACATTGTCAAATTGATTTTCTGGGAAGCCTACACTTGCAAGGAATGGTTTTTAGGGAAGCCAAGATTGTCAGATACATTTTCTGGCAAACCCAGACCTGACAGATGCTGTTGATAAGGCAAAGACTCACTGTTGCACTGCATGCGCACCCTGCGTGTCTAAATGCATGTATTGTCTGGATGTTGCTGAATCACATGTGCCATAATAAATCTTTGAGTATGAAATGGATGTTTCTCGGTGACCTGCGTACAGAAATGGTGAAACCACTGGTACAGGAAAGGAACGCTGTATCCTTGCCTCAGGCCTTGAGGGAAACATCACAAGCACTGTGTAGTGTGCTTCTGAATCTAAGAAAAACCAAACTTGTTCATAATTTGAGAGTTCACTGGTCAGTTTTAAATGCATCCCAGGTGTTTTTTCCCCCAATTCTGACATACTATGAAAACAGTTAGGTGATTTTTGGTCCAATACAAGGTTTAAAAGAAATAAGTAACAAGACTTGTATTTTTTACTATGGCATCCTGAGAGCTTTGTGGATCATGTGATTGATTGCACAGCCACTACATTTTCTGTGAAATCTAAGTCCTGCTGCAGACCTGTGTCTCAGAATTTATTTATTTTCAAGTTACATCTTCAACATTTATAGCTGCAAATATAACTTTGAAAATGTAAACCAAAGGCAAATCAATTCATCAAACTCTGCCTGAGTCTGCAAAGAGCATTCATCTCAAAGAAATGTCATCTTTGAAATCTACCACAATGACTAAACAGTCAACCTTGTTAACTATTCACTGCTTATCATGTTAGCAGCAACATCCAGTTAAAGGGCTTGTCCCACAATGCAAAACTGTCTCCCACCATCCTCCGGAGTCCCCAAGCCTAGCTGTTAAAACCTCTAGCTTCCCTCTTAACACAGTTCTTTCCAAGACATAGCTATGGATAGTTATCAAAAACTGGCAGCATATTGAAAAAATGGAGAATCAAATATAATGAAGTTAAACCTTTGAAGCTGTCACAGAATTCCCATTCTCTGCACTAGTATGCTGCAGAAACCCAGGGGTCTTGCCACTGAAGATGGGAAACTGATTTAGAAAAAATGCTGAAAAAGATATTCGGTGACAGTAGGTGGAACATTTCATACCTACACATGGACACAGCCCAGTTCCTCTTTATGCCTTTCGGTACAGAAAAATACAGAAAAGCAAACAGCTAGAGAATCACTGACTGCTCCTTATTGCTTTAATTTGGCAGCTTCTACTTGTTACATATATTTGATAAATTAATCTAAGATATCTGATCTATTGGGAAGGAGTAGGCAGGGAATGGGGTGGCAGGCAGTGCAGCAATGCATAAGAGGTAGGCCTTTAACATCACATAGTGGGTTTGGTGGACATGAATGGTTTCATTTTCCTGATATGGGCTGAGCTGAGAAGTTTGGGTACACTGCCTTAATTTGTATGGGCCTGAATCAGCCCACACCAAAGATGAATCTCTGGTTTTTGCACTGCATAAATCATGAAGTACATTTTAACATACCCTCAGCTGTATGAGAAAAATGGTAGTTCAAAGGTAAAATTAAAGCAGTGATTTGTTTCAATAATCCTCAGTAAAGAGAAATACAAGAAACATTATTCATATATTTATAAACAAAAGTAATTGTTTTGGGGGGAGATGAAGAGGGAGAAGAGAAGTAATTCAACTATTACAGCTAGAAATACATTACATTAAAACTTACCTTGATACCAAAGGTGAAGACTGTCATAATTATTTTAAATATAAGAGCTAAACACAGCTGCCATATGGCTGAATAAACTCCAGTGCCTGCTGGACGGTCAGGAATATCATCTACTATCTTACTGGCATTCATGTCATTTCTGTAGTCACAAAGGGAGGAGGATTCTAATGGCCCACAATCTGTGAAGAGCTCTTTAATAAGTTCACTGGTGTTGAGCCTTGTGTATGGATTAGGAAAGGCAATGACAGCTGTTATTGCTGCAACAATGATGACCTCCAGGACAGGATACTTCCCAAATTTTGTTGATTTGCGTCGGCGACACCAGGCAATGTTTGCACGGATGAAAAATGCTCCCCACAGCCCGCCGAACACTCCCAGAAGAATGAATGGAAACAGTTCAAAAAGGTACCAAGGGGTGTGGTATTCCACATAAAAAAGGACAAGACGGCTGTTACCAAAAGGATTGATGGATCTCAAAACAAATGCAGCCACTAATGCAGCAAAAAAGGACCTCCATAAAGTTTTCAGTGGGAAATAATAACTGACCTACAATGAGCACAGGTTAGAATTATTGGCAATTCATTTTTAAAGCATTTCAAACTATTTTAAAATTAACAGAAAATACTAGCATATTCCATTGTTGCTCAATGTGTTTAGGCTAAGTAGGTGCACACTGAGTTATCAATCCATTATAGTAATGGCACTTACATTCATCACTTTGCATTTTTAAAGTGCTTTATTTAAAACATTTCATACTTATATCACCCTTACTGAACACTGCAAAAGCAAAACTGAAACCATCACCATTTTACAACGAGTTGGACAAAATTCCCAGTAACTGTTACATTAAAAAGCTGCTGTGTTTTAAAGTATTTTAACAATCAGACCAATGGTCTCAATTCGCTCAGCTGTTGTCTTGGTCATGCACAATACTAGACTATGTGCCCACTAGTTTTTCCTCTCTAAAATTTACTGCCATTACTAGCACTGGTTCAGCTCCACTGGAGGTAGCAACAGTGGAAGTGCTACTGTAGAGAGGGCTTCACGTGGCTGCTGACATTTTGAGCGTTATGGGCAAGACTTTCAAAAATGGATACCTAACATGAGACTTGTAAGCCTATATTTAGACGTTTAAAGACGTAGCATGATTTTCAAAAGTGTTCATTACCCAAAAGCTGCCAAGTTGATCTACCATCTTTTTTTCTTTTTTAAAGACTATGGAAGTTCTCAGAATATTTTAGCAACAAGGCAGAAAGATCTCTTGGCTTCTTCTGTCCTTCAGCTCAAAGGTTCTCAGAGTTTTCATCAAAATATTAAAGCAGCATTCAGATTCTGGGCACGTCTGCATTTGAAACACTTCAGCGGTACCGCCGCAGCAAGCTAAGTCACTGTACCGCTTTCGTGTAGATACTCATTACAGCGACAGCAGGGGGCAGTTGCCTGCTGGCATAGTTAATCCACCTCATGAGAGGCAGCAGTGAGGTCAATGGAAGAATTTCATCAGCCTAGCACTGAGAACATCAGGTGTTCTGTTGGCTTAACTATGTCACACAGGGGTGTGGATTTTTCACATGCCTGAGCAAAATAGTTGGGTTGACCTAACTTTTCAGTGTAGACCTGGCCTCCGATTCTTTAAATTAGATGTACGGAGATAACCAGAAAGATAATAAAGCTCTAAATAATGCTCCTGCATCTCCCAAATACCAATTTCTAATTGGTATTCATAGTTTGTGTTCTTGAGAGACAGAGAATTTCATTGGCTTGGTGGTCACCATTTTATAGCATACTTGATTCGTGGCTATGATGTACTCCACTGCATGAAGGCTTTAAAATCAAATTGAACATTTAAAGTTTGTTTTAACTTAATTGGCAAATCAGTTTTTGAAGGGCCTCTTGGCCCAAGGTAAGCAAAAAAAACAAGCGGAACCAAACCTTTATCCCCTCCCCATCTTTTTTTAATTAAACAAGGTATGTTCACAGTGTCATGGAATGAGAACATTAGAAATAAATTAACAGGAAAGGCATAATTGATGCTGATCTACACTATCTATAACAAACCAAATAAAAAGGGCTTTTACATCAGCAGATTTTTTTAATGTAACCTGTAAGGAGAAAAAAGCAGGCAAAATACCTGATCAACTTCAAGTTCATATAGATACTTATTTTCTTTTCTTTCTTCCTAGAGGGGAGGGGACCCGACTTATGAATTGTCAACTACAACATTTAGTTTAACTCTATCCATTTGTGAGCTATAAGGCTGCAATAAAGGAATCTGCCTTTCTTCAGAAAAATCTAGAACAATAGTGAAGAAATGTTGGCCTACAACAGTCACTGGAAACAAAATGTTCTGAGGAGTTTGCCCAAACCTGAGTTCCTAGCACTGAATCAACTTAATAGAGGTAATACATTTGATGAAAAATGTCCAGAGTCAGTGACTAATGAAGATTAGTAACCAGACCAATAGTGTAAAAAAGTATTTTTCAAACTGTGGGCCAAGAAGCTCTCCTTAAGATATTGAAAAAATGACTTCATGAAGAGCTCACTGCAGTTTCAGGGCCCACAAGCTTTCTGGTACAAAAGGCACCACAGATGAAAAAGTTTGAGACTACAGATATTATAACATTAATTTTTAAATGTATTTCCTTCAGTGCTCTCTATTCACGTACCTCCTCCAAACTAAAAAGGACACCACCGATTGGGGCACCAAAGGCTACTGATACTCCTGCTGCTGAAGCAGCTGATAACACCTAGAAAAGAAGAAAGGTGTGGCTTTATTTTTGTGTTTGTGATGCATTTTAAAAACAAACATAGAAATGTATTCTTATGATATACCACTAACTATACCTGAACAGATGTATATTAAACTAAAGACCTAGGAATCCTAATATATGGACTGACTACCTTCCTCCCATTTTCCTGTCCAGGACCCAAATGGTTACGCTGCCCACTTATTGCACATTGCCATTTCAGCTTCTCCTGCCCACATGCTGTTTCTCTCTTCTTCACAGTTGTACTTCCTACCAGCTTCTCAAGGGAACACAGCTAGCTGCACTGCCTAACTGCCTATCTTCACTGCCTGAGGGACTGGAACCAGAGATGAAAAAAACCAAGAGAAAGTTGCAATCATGTGAGCAACTGTGAAAAGAAGGTAGGTTCTGAATGCAATAAAAATACAGCTGGGAATTCTTGCCAGTGGTGTAGCCGTTATTACAGAAGTACAACAATTCTAATTAATAGCCAACCATTATGCCATGAGCTAACCAAAATGAACAGATACCCATGATGGAGGAAGTTGACTGCTCAGGACTCATTGGAGTCTAGCAGCAAAGTTCAGGAATGGAACAATAAGCAAGCCCTAGCATAAAAGTAAATTCAGAATAAAATGTGGAAGGGAGAGAGACATAAGTAATAGTAAGTGAATTTGTTGGTAGTAAATCTAGATTAGATTTTGAAGAGGGCAGAGGTTCTCTGATATATTTGAAACATGCGAACTAGAAGACACTCTCCCTTCTCTTTCCATTTGGTCAAATCAGTTAGCCCTTTTCCATCAATCCTGCACTTCTGGATGCCTGAATATTTTTACTCTTTCAATTTGCCAGACAACAGCAATCTACACTGATAAAATACAGTGTATTTCCTTCATTTTATTTCTTCTACTTTTTCCTGGCTGCTGTTTTTTCTCCCTCTTCTTATGCAGTTTCTCATCTTTATTTCATTTCTTTCTTCTTTGCCCTCCTTCTCCAGCCGCACCACAATCCCCTCCCACCTATTTCCAACCTTCACTCTATTGCCATTCTCTCAACCTAACTCTCTCTAACAAACTGGTTCCCCCCGACTTCACTCTTTTCTGAGATCTCCCTCACAGTGTCTCCCAAAACTCAAGACAATCAACCCAGACTGTTACCTCTCCACATCTCTGCCCCTTCTCTACTCCCAATCCTGATTCTACTTCTCCTTTTTCAATTCTTGTACATTACCAGATCTGCTTTAAAGGTCCTATACTACTTACAGTATAATTAGACAAGACAGACAAAGAGTGGGAAAAAGAAAATTATCCCCATTTTACAGATAATGAACTGAGTCACAGAAAGATTAAGTGACTTGCCCAAGGTTACAGAATACTATGGGATAGAGATGAGAATTGAAGCCAGATCTCTTGAGATCCAGACCAGTGTCTGCTGCACAAGACTAACCTCTTCCAGTCATATGGGAGTTAAACGTACAGCATGGCTGGGCAGAATTTAGAGAACTTTTTATCTGCTGTTAAAACATGGGAGATTCTATTAAAAAGTAGGATTATGCTGCAAAAATCAGGATATCTGGCTATATTCTGACATTGTGCTCACTTCTGTTAATATGGCATTAGCTGTAATGCAAATTGGTTTCTGATTTGTTCCATGTGCCAGCATGGTCTGGAAGGGCTGCAGAGACTGTGGTCATCAAACAAAGGAGGGCACATGTCTTGAGTAACTTCAGCAACTCCTTTGGGCTTAGTAGTTTGTCAGGGAGTTC
Source organism: Mesoclemmys tuberculata (assembly GCA_007922155.1). Taxonomy (NCBI): domain Eukaryota; kingdom Metazoa; phylum Chordata; order Testudines; family Chelidae; genus Mesoclemmys; species Mesoclemmys tuberculata. The sequence goes on along the minus strand of ML675624.1, from coordinate 26,436,521 downwards.
AGAGATAAATCCATTGTGCTTCTCATGGTTTAAAAGGACAGTTGTTATAATGTGGGGTCTTGAAGATGGAGTGTAAAGAAACACTAAATGTGGATGAGAGAGAAGGGAAGGATTTTTCAGGGCTCTGAAAAGGATGTAGATCACAGGATGTGGTGGTCCCTGACCTGAGAATATAATGATTAATAATCCAAACCGATACAATAGCTAAATCTCTTGATTATGGGAGTTTATTGTAAAACTGTATCCTTTTTTATTCAATGTGTAAAGATTTTAAGAGGAACTTACCTCCCTTTTTTTAGCTTCATTTGTACTGTATTTTGGAAAGAGGTAGGAAAAAATATTCCCACAGCAACAGGCAACATGTACCAGCGGACCCTCCTTTCCTAAGCTCAACCCTGATGCTACAGCCAAGACTAAAGTGATGGTTTTTATCATCAAGGTCCATTTGCCCAAATAACCTCGGATGATGAAGCCACTCAAAATAGTTTTAATCTAGAAGGAAAAAATATTCCATGTTATTAGAGTTCATTTTTCTTATAAACTTAAAAGTAGGATGTTTTGTAAGCTATTATCTATCATTTTAGTATCATAACTTACAAATACTGGATTGGAAAGAAAACTGTTACCTGCAGAACTTTAAAACCTTAAAACACTTTAAAACTTTTGAATGCTATTTGCACTCTGCCAGAAGCATACCACGCACATTGCACACAGTACAGACACATTATATTTTAAGCAGATATAGCCATACCTAATTCAGCAAAATATGGCAACTATGTTGAACAGAAAATATACCTGCAGTAAATTACACAACTGTATTAAAGGGTTTTGCAATGCAACCTGACAAATGCAGACCTTAAGTTTCCTGCAGCAGAAAAAAAACTTACTGTGAAAACTATACTCAGAGATACTTGTTATTTACAGATGTTTTAATTATAATAATATACTGTTTTTGCTCATGTCACCCTTCCCTATATTCTCCTGTTTTACTGTAGCTGCATACAATATCTAAGAGTAATGGCTTGCATTACTGATAATGAGGAAGACACGCTGTTTTCATTAGTAAAGAGCTTATCTTTTTCTAATATATTACTTTGCCTAATATTGCTTTGTTATAATATCTGAAAAAAATCTACACCATCTACAGTAACACACTAATCACAGTAAAAAATACATCTATAATTGAGCATTGCAAAAAAATTTGGTCAGTTGTGCACAGAAAGCAAAGATTAGTAGAGTAAATGTACAGACTGATTTCAAATTTGGATTTTGGACCTCAAATCCCTGCACACTTGAGGAAATACAGAATATTTAAAAATAAATAAGTACAAATTCTACTAGAATTACTAGAAAGGTCATGCTGCTGACCAATTTTTATAAATTCTGAAGTTAGAATGGCAAAGACTAGTTGTAAAAAGAACAAGATTTCACTATATTTTGATCAAACGTGTTTTACCTTATGAAATGACTGTATGTCAATTTATGTTACTAAAGAAGATTATGGCCAGACATCAAAAGAAAAACTACTGCATCAAAGGACCTGGCACTTTGACAATGAGTTACATTCTATCATCACTAATTAAACTGACAATTGGAAAAAACAATCTCTCTCCCAAAAGAAAAGGAACCAGAGGTTTCCTGTAAAACTAGACAAACCAGAAACTGATGGCAAAACCTGAGAACTCAGGAAACATTCTGAAACCTTTTATTATTTATTTCAGAAGTGCTTAATAATGTCAAAATTATTTCAGTTTTAATTCATATATTAATTAACATAATGCATCATAGATACAATGTTCATTCTTGTCTTCCCCTTTGCCCATGATGATATGGCAACAAAACCTTTTATATTAGCTTTAAATTTCCACTATGATACAAATTCTTCAGATCCTACCTCTGGAATCCCAGAGCCGCAGGCATAGGGGGCAAATACCTTCACCAGGGAAACTGCTAGGAAGGCAAAGCTCAAGGCCCAGAAAATGTACATGATGTAGTTCATAATGTATGAACCTGGACCCTAAAAGACAAACAAACAAAAAACACAATATAATTTAATTAATGTATCAGCTAAATGTATTAGACATTTCTAACCAAAAGTAATCTGGAAATACTCTTGCTGCAAAAGCTCTTACGTATATATTCCCATACTAATGAAAGCAAAAATGTTACTAAGGTAAGCAAATATTCGTTTTGCTTGAAAAACATTAAGTCATTAAATTAATTAAATTAAAGTAAAGCCTGAGATACAAAAGTTTTGGCTATTATAACAGTCTGTACCAAAATCAAAACTATGAGTGAAACAATTACATTTAGATGGCATGGCATAGCAGATTATTTTCCATTCAGATGCTAAAATCTAATGAATACAGTATATAAAATCTATTGTGGTAAGGTGCATGCTGCTAGAAAAAATTAATAAAATCAACTTATTCTTAGCTTTATTAAGACAATATGAGTCCTATTTTAGTTTATTTTCAATAAAAAGAAAATACGCCTGAAAAATTAGCTTCTATACATAACCACAATCAGGAATACAATTTCTCTTGCTCTTATTTAGAAGATGAGCCTTTTATTTCTTTATTAATAGGCATTTCTATTGTGCTTATCACTGTAGTATCCAAGCAGCTCACAAGTATTAATTAATCATAACAACTCCCCATCAGCTGATTAAATATTATCCCAATTTTACAGCTGGGGAAAATGAGGCAGAGGGAAGTTCAGACCTTGATCCTGTAAGCCGCTCTGCACAGTAAGACCCCTACTACCATGTGCAGCCCCACTGTAGAATACTTGCATAGAACAGATTGCAGGATCAGGGAACATGGCCCTGTTTAGACTAAAGAGATTTTGCTGGCATAGCTAGATCAGCAAAAATCACCTAGTGTACATAGTTATACTTGCATAAAAGCGCTTTTGCCAGTATAGCTTATTCTGGTTTGACGAGTGAAAAGCACCTTTATGCCAGTATAATTACACTGGGGGTTTTGTCAGCATTACGTCGCAAAAATATCCCAACTCTAACCAACACAGGCAAAATTTAAGTGTAGATCTGACCTAAGTGATTTACCAAGTTTACACAGGAAGAGTGTGACAGAGCCAATAAAAGAACCCAGATCTCCAGATTCTCAGTTTAGTGCCTTACCCCAAGACCATCCTTCCTCCCTGGCTATTAAACCTCACCAAAGCAACTGAACAATGCCTTCACTAAAGGGTTATACTTACTTCAGCTTGACCAATTATTAGTTCTGCCCATGTTTTCCACTGTGGACATTTGTCTCGCTCTTCAAATGTGGTCTCATTTGATCCCCAACAACACTGTTCATGGTTAAACCACAAAGCACTAAGGCAAATGCCTTCCTTTAAGTCAGTCATCCAATCAGCAGCAATGTCTATCAACCCTGCCAATGCCCCTGTTGTACAAACAGTTATGTATTAGCTTCTGGAAATTTGAAAATTTCAAGAAAAACAGTGGCAAAACAGAAAAACAGAAATATAGAAAATGTGCTGTAAAATACATTTGAGTTTGTGTATGACTCCAGTTTGCAATAAGGATAAGATAACTTTCATCTTTTCCTTCAGAATCCAGTATCAGATAAATTACAAAATACCCAGATTAAACAAATAATTTCTGATGATTTTAAGGCACAAATCTTCAACAATCCAAAAAATTAAGGATGTAAAGAGGGTGTGTACAGGGCTACTGTATTTTTCTGATCAAATAAATATTTCATCTTGTGAACTGAAGCATTAATGTATCTCAGCTGCATCACTGAACTGTACCGATATACCTTTTCCACATAATAGCAATCACGAACAGCAGTAACACAATTCATTCTTATTTTAACAAAAATATTAAAACACAAATGATATGCCAAATAAAGCAAAGTATTCAAACCCACTGCTTGAAATAATCAACATGAAAAATATAGCCTCATCCTCGGAAGTGCTGAGTACCCACAATTCCCACCAAAGTTAATGAGAGATATAGATGGTCAGCACCTCTCAAGCTCAAGCCCTTAGAGACAGGAGTCTGTGTTGCGAATGCAAGCTGAAAACTAGTCAAAACAAACTCTTGAAAAACAGGCATTCCTACCTTTAAGAAACTGCTTTAAAAAAGGCAATTTTTAGCAGTTTAGTTAGAAGTGGAAGATATACTCAATAGCTTAACAAAACACTAATTTCCATAACAAAACTATTTTATTTTAAAAAATTCATACAGTTCACAACTGGAAGCAGTGAATTTTGATCTAAAGAGGAAAAGAGTTTAACCCAAAGTGTCTCTAGATGGACAACAGGCTCACATAGGTCAGTGATTGTCAACCAAGGCTACCTGTACCCCTGGGGGTGCGCAGAGGTCTTCCATGGAGTACTCAACTCATCTAAATCGGTGTTCCTCAACCTTGGGGTTTTGATCCTCAAGGCAGGTCAAAGAATGGGTTTAGGATGAAGGCAAGTTCAGGGCCAGCATTAAGGGGTGGAAAGTAGGGTAACTGCCCAGGACCCCTGCCACAGGGGGCCCCACGAAGCTAAGTTACGTGCTTTGCTTGCTTTTTAGGATTTGTGTTTGCGAGATATCCAGTTTGGCAGTTTTAAGCAGACCTTCAAGTTTTTTTTGTCTTATCTTAAAATATATATGAAAAACTAAAAATGAAATTGAGGCCAAAGGAAACAGAATTTGTTTATTACAGCTGATATTAGGAACTCAGATTTCATTCTCTAGAGAGATGAACATCAATCAAAAATGTTCATTAGACTGGTCAGAACTGAATTCAGCTCATGGCCTATGAGAGTGTATCTATCAAAACCACAAAGTTCTAGTGGCTAATCATTGGTCTATTTGAAATGTGTTAAGGGACTCAGCCAAGTTCCTAGTGAGACATGCATACCTAGCAGAAATTCCACCAGAATAGTATATGTCTACACAGCAAAAAAAAAATATCCCAGTGGTAGCAAGTCTCAAAGCTCAGGTCAACTGACTACTGTTCACACTCTGGGGCTAAAAATAGCAATGTAGATCTTCAGGTCTGGGTTGGAGACTGAAACTGGGTGACGGGGAGGGTCTCGGAGCCTGTACTCCAACCTCAGCAGGAATGTCTGCACTGCTATTTTTGGCCATGCAGTGCAAGCCCCATGAGCCCAAGTCACTTGACCCAGCTGAGGCTCACTGCCATGGGGATATTTTTGCTGTGTAGAGGAACCCATTGTGAATACTGACACTTTGTTGGGAATCTAAAGGGAGGGAGCTGGAGCTGAATGAACAGGAATAATGAATTACCCACATCATCCCCAAAAATGTGGCTCTTCCAGGCCAGGACTGAGGTATGTAGTTCACTGTGAGGAAATTTTACCTTGGATGAATATCTGAACCCCCTGAAGTCAATGACAAAACCCCACTGACTTCACAGGGGCCACAATTTCCTGTTGTGGTTGTGTGGACATGAAAAGTCTCTAAATCTCCAAAAGCTTATAATTCTGGAATTTTTCAGAAGAATTATATTAATTACAGAATTTTTAATCTTCCTCTCCCAAAAAGAGATTACACTATTAGCCTGGTTCTGTTCTACTGTTATCTGAAAATATTTTCTCTTCATTTATGCATTTACCACAGTTAAGATTTGGGCAGATATCAGAACAAAACAATGGTAATTTTTAGTACAGGGACACATAAAAACACATATACGATACCACTTTGGACACTCATGAAAGATCAGAAAAGGTTGGAAAAGTTCTGAAATTGTATTCTATTGTGAAAACTAGAAGAGATCCTCTTGTCTTTACCTGATGCCAGACCAGTTAGTGTGACTACAAGCCATCCTGACCATGCATCATACAAACTTTTTGTCATTTCCCAAGCCGATTCTTTCTTCTTGCTGTTAATCTGCAAATAGAAATCACTGTCTATATCATTTTCTTGTACTATAAACATAAAATATCTAATTAAAATATGATTTACAAACTGATAATGAAAACTGCATACAAGATATCCCCCTTCTTTAAACTACAAAGGCATTCTCCTGCAATAATTATCATTACGCACATAATTTATCAACTTGGCCCATCAGACATAATAGAATTGATAGGGGAGAGGAAGAGAATTTGATCTAAAGGAAGATGTAAGATATTCCTCTTATTAAAATAAATTATTGTAAAACTAAAGTCAACTGTGTTAAACCTGCAAAGTGTTACCAAAAAAAGACTTTAATACAACAAGTATTAAATATGTATTAACAGTCTAGCTGGAAATAAACTATTCCACATAATTCAAAGACAATAAGCTTCTGATGGATTTGATTTCAAGTACACACATCTCCCTTTTACATTTAGAGGGAGAGACAACTCTAAAAAATCATGCTTCTGTTTGAAGTTTTTTACTATCATTGTTACAAGTCACACCTAAAACTACTATAACTGAACAAATTCTCTGAATTCTTTTCAGTCTTTTTACTCTATGCATTTGACAATATTTCATGCATGGTCAGTTTTATTACAAAATATTTACTACACATTCTTTTCCTGTTCTTGTGGGATTTTCACATTGCAAAAGGAGTGAGAAAATTGTGTAATAAACAGGAAATATAATTATAAAAGCACAAAAATGTAAAAACCCTAAAATTAATTTTACCATCTTTTTGGAGATGATTTCTGTCACACTGGCTGGACTGGGGGAGGAGGAGGGGAGGAGGATTTAACATTTAACATCAATATGTCAAATATTTAACATCAATATGTCAAAATCATAGTAATTCATATGAGATATACCATGTCAGGTACTGTTAGAAAGGCTATAATGTGCTAAGTAAGATTATAATGTTTATGTTCATATGTTATATATGTAATGGAAGTTATGGATATGTTTGAATATCTGTATTTCAAATTGTGCTGTGCCTTGGCAACACCCCAGACAGGATGGCTGCATCACTAGCCTGCTTAATGGCCCATTAAGGAAATTCACAGGTACAGTGGGCCCAGGGAGAGAAGCCAGGGATATACCTGATGAGTCACCAGGACTTATTCATGTGATTCTGGACTCCATCTTATTCCTGTAAAATTCCACAAGCAACATGGCAAAGACCAAAGGACATAAAAGGCAGCTGCCCGAGATCCATTTTGTCTTTCAGTCTTTGTCTTCAGTCTCCTGCTTACCTCTGGATCAATCATCTACAACTGACCCAAAGCTGTGAAATAAAGGACTGAGACCCATCCAGGTATTGGATGTATACCAGAGGGACTGTATAAGCCTGCAAACTCCACAATTCTGTTAGAAACCTGATATATATATAGATTTTCAAAAAAATTGTATGTATCTGATTGCTTTAATCCTTTTAACATTTCTCTTATAGTTTGTTTCTTTCCTTTTGTAATAAACCTTTAGTTTTATTTACTAAAGGATTGGCTGGCAGCGTGGTATTTTGGGTAAGATCTAAACTTATATTGATCTGGTACTGTGGCTGACCCTTTGGGGTCATGAGAAACCCTTTTGGTAAAGAGCACAGAGTTTTAAATAACTGATCTCTTTACTGGACCTAGGGGCTGACTGGGAGCCAGAGACTGAAATGCAGTAAAGGGGGCTGTGTATATTTTTATTTTGGCTTCTTGATAACCGATGTGGGGACTCAGAAGCACTGTTTGTGGCTGGTTGGGAAGTCTGACTTCAGTGTCATCCACCAGTGCTGGGAGAATCTGGTCTCCTTTTACAGCCTGCCCTGACAGTGGCATTTTCAGGTGGCTACCCTAGGCACGGACAGGCCCCAATTTCAAATTAACAATGTTTCTTTAAAATAAAAGAAACAGCACGCATTTTGGCACACTCATAATAAACATTCAAAGTGTCCTTTAAATGTCTCTAAACACTAGACTTTTTCAGTCTTTTCCCCCCGTTTCTAAGCACTGTGGCTACAAAGGCTTACACAATTTACAGCAGCTATATAAATTCCACAGTTGTCCAGTGAATATAAACTCAGTACCCTCTGCTCTAACTTCTCAAGTCCCTACTGCTGAAACTAAAGAAAAAACTTTTAGTTATCAGTAATATTAGTTTCCATCCTCTAGATTAGCCACTGGTGTGTGATCATCCTGCCTACACTTGACCATGTCTGGCATTCTATCCAGTAGCACATAGTAGCCAGTACATCTTCAGTATGAAGATGGAACTGTGTTAACTATCACTTATTTACAACTAAGTTATAGAAGAAAGAATTATTTAAAAGCAAAAATGTTCCACAGAAAGAGAGAATCCCATGAAACTCACCCAATCAGATTACATACATGCTCTCAGATCCATTACACACAGACCTGTTTATCTGAGAGGAGTACCAGACAGTACAGTTATGGTTTGGGTTTTGGGGTCTGTTTTTTTTAAAGTAGGATTTTCAGTAACAGATCAGTTCATCTATACAGCCTACAGATACATGGTGCTTCAGAGAAAGGCCTAACCTATTGTTCAGTGCTGAACATGGAAGGACTTTCTTCCTGACCCCTGCAAACAAGCAGTTTCGCAGCCTGAAGTTTGAGATTTAGTTGTCCTTAGTTTTTAAACTGTTTTTTTAGATCCGATTTAAAAAAAAAAAGATTTCTCATCTTCAAAATGCTTCCCTTTCCAGGTAAATTAATGGGGGTCTCCCAAAAGTATTTCAATGACCTTTAAAACAGCTTACTTTCTTTTAAAAGATATATTTTTGCCTTATTTAGAGTAAAATTAGACCTCATATAAATGGCAGTTTCTAATAAGTCACTGAGTAATGGGCATTGAGACCCCAGTTCAGGAAAGCATCTGTATGCAGCAAAAACTTAAGTCCCCAGGTTTAAGCAGGTGTTTACGTGCTTTCCTGATGGGGGGCCTGAAGGATTTAGATTTTCATAAGAGTTGGTATGAAAAGAAAGAAGGAAGCTTTGTAGGATGAGGCAGATTTGGGAGAGGGAAGTGGGAGAGACACTTTCCATTTAAACTAAGGCCTGGTCCATGCAATTTTTGTATTAATAACTAATTTAGTTAAGTGTGTGATTTTTTTTTTAATCAAAATAAGTATACGAGTACAACTCCTAGGGTGGATGTAGTTATACCAGTATAGAAGCACCTTATACAAGTATAATTTATTTCCCTTACTGTATGGGAATGAGTTATACTAGTATAAAAGTGTATACTAGTACAAATGCATCCACATTGGGCAGTTGAGGGGGTGGAGGTGAGGGGGTCTGTTGTGGTCTCTGTTTTCACTGCCTTGAATACTGTTTGCCTTCCTAAACATAATGCTATCTCAGAAATATGGTATCTCATTGACTTAGACTCCCATCCAGCAATACACATAAGCATGTGGGTGAGGTTTACCCATGTGAGTAGTCACGTTGAAGCTAATGATACTACTCACATGTTTAAAGTTATGCACATGTGTTACTGGATCAGACCTTAATCGCAATACACAACATTAAGCAATTTCCAATTATTGTTATTGATCTCAAGTACCCGTCTGTGCCTTTCTCTGTCTTTGCACTTCTCTCGCACCCAGTCAATGGTATGGAAGTCATCATATGTTCCAACTCCAGGAATGGGTTCATCCAAGAGGTCCAGCAAGTGTGTTGAACTATTAATGCTTCCTCCATTTGTCATTGTATAATGCGTTCCTGTGGCAGAGAAAGGATGAGAAATTATTAAATTCTGGAATGGAAAATAACTATCTGTATAAACCTTTCCTTATAAATGCTCTAATTATCAAAAAATTATGGTATATATGATTTCCATTTGGGAAACATCTTCATATTAAGGTTTTTAGCTGTATGTTTGTTTGGTTGGTTTTTTGCATTTTTTTAAATCACCGTCATCTTTCTAGACATTTTTTCAAATTATTAGCTTGTTTCTAATGTGGTAATGTAAAAGACTAAGGAAACAGAAAATAATCAATAACTCCAGTAAGAGTTCAGCTGGTTTGTAACTATTTATTTGTACTGCAACAGCTCCCCATGGCTCTAGCCCAAGATCAGGCCCCACTATGCTAGGAACAGTATGAACATATTGTATGAGACCGTTTCTGTGCCAAAAGCACTACACTTGGCCTTAGTGAAAAGGCCACAAAAGTTTGTTATTTTAAATGTGCACATTATATATCATCATTTAAAACAGGTAAAGAAGGACAGCCATTTGGAAAACCTGTATTTATGTGAATTTTCTGGTTCTAAGGGCTTCACTTAGGCTCACTGCTGTTGCGGTCAGTGTTTTATTTCTGGTGTTTAGCTGCAATCTGAATTTCAGCATTGTTGATTTACTATTTCCATTGGCTAAATATTCATCAACAATCTGCGAGGTACTTGATTACTCTAAGTGTGGGTTCTTGAGCAAGCACAGTAACAATCTGAAAAATGAGTAGCTCTCACAATTAAGTTTTACTGCAGATAATGGACTAAATATAAGAAAACTTGGCTGTAAAAAACAAAAATCACAAAAACTGGCTGGAGTGAGGTGTGTTGTCTAAAACTGCTTTTAACTCACTGTTGAAAATAACTAGATTTCAAGTTGATTATGTCCCTTTAAGGTAGCCATTATTCCTTGCCTATCTCCTTGATTAGAAATCTCTCCATTCAAATGGTTATTGTAAAACAATCATAAGTAGTGATATAACGATTAAAACAGAGCTAATCTAGCAGCTACATAGCAACACAGGACCCAGAAAGCCGTGTATCCAAGTCAGGGTACTCCATGCCTGGTTCCCTTCACTCCCCTGTGAGGCAGAGGCTGGGAGTGCTGTGTAAAGGGAATGTCTCATACCACGCTTTCACTACACTGCACTCCTTTGTAGCTGACACATTTGTCAGCACCAGCACTCTCCCAAGATAGATGCTTCCAATTAATACATTAAAGGAGCACAGAAGGACTGAGGGGGAGGGGGAGGGGAGAAGGAGGAAATTAGCCATCACCACCAAAGTCTCTTCATCCTACAAAATCTGGTAATTTGTTATTTGATCACTTTCTGTGGTGAAGTAATTTACAAGAAGTAGGAAAGAGAAACAGTTATCTGCTGGACAACTGCCCTAACTGTAACTTGGCCACCGTCTCCCTCTCCCCCCAATTGTTCTCCTGTGGCACATGGGCACCAATCACAGTATGCATGTTTGTATTCAGGAGAAATACACATTAACATTTGAAGAGTGTTCACTCAGGTCTGTTTTCCAATCCCTTTATTTAGAGACCTTCTTTCCAATGCTTTGAGTTCTAATGGGGAAAAAATGCTATATAAAAGTAGGTATTATTCCCATTCATCTGGAAAAAGTAATGGATAATCTGTGAACACATCCCTGGAAGTGGAAAGGGATTACAAAAAATCAAAACAATGTGACAAAAATGTTTTGGAGGATTCATTTAGTTTGTAACTATAGTTTTGTTTGATCTGCATGTAAATTGATAGATTGTGGTGAAACAGATGCCGAACAACATGGGTAAATGAAGTCAGTTCTCATACCATTACATTAATTTACTTGTAGTTTTTCTTAGGGATAGGAGAGGTAAACAAAGGGAGAAAGGGATGTTTTGAATACTAAGAAACATTTTTCTAATAGACATTCACTTTGGTACTTAACTTTTAATGACATTTTACTAATATAGGTAGCAGTAGAGTCAAGTTTCTAGAATGCTACCAAAAACTTGTGCATCTATTTAAATACTTTTCTTCCTTTCTGTTTTATTTTTTTTATTTTGAAAGATAGAGGAAGGAGCAGTAAGAGATAGATCTACATCAATTTCTATGTCTGTTGCCTCAGGAGCCTGTTTCCTGATCTGTTCTTGATAATGCTTTCCTTGTCTGTGTCACAATCAACTCTCCATTGCCTCCCTGCTATGTCCTGTGCTATCTTCAACTTTCTGCCTGTAACTGCTACAGCTCTCAAGTAGGGCAGTTTTGAAACAGCATTTACTTTTCCCTCATTGATAAACGGCTAATGAACTAAAAATATTAAAAGAACAAAGTGTTAATGTGGATGAATATCACACAGCTTGGTCCCAACTAAGGATTTCCAATCTAGGAATTGTAACGCACTTGCCCTTCTCATACTGCTAACCAGAAGTGAGGTCCAGGTTAGATCCTATATAGATGGGGGGGAGGGGTGTTCCTGATATGCAAAACAGTTGAGCGAATCATAATACACAACTGTAATACTTAGTTTAGTTCTCAATTTGTATTAGTAATGCACCAGATGATAAAATAAATTATGAAATTTTATTTTTTAGGTAAGATGAATCTCTTTCGGAAGGCAATGGGATACAATGTATAATTATACAACAGCTGTTAACATATTAATCTACTACAGTGTTTTATTGTGTTCAGGTAGATTCCTGAACCTGTTAAAAACACTGTCTGCATAAATGGTAGCAAGTCAAAGCCCACCCTATCTTCCTGGAGTTTCATTTTATTTACAAAAGAAATTCAAAACTAAACACAAAATCCAGAATGTGCCTTCTCTCCATGATGCTCCCAGAATTCCTTTTGTCTTCACTACAAAAAAGGTGTGTTCTTGACCTCAAGGTAGCATATGGAGGAGCACAGGCTTAAACTTGACCTCCTAACGTGGGTGAAAACTACATATGTCTTGTCTTCGCTAGCATTTTAACTATTTAACTAAATCTAGTTAAACACACAATTTTATTTTAAGTGAAGACAAGGCCTGAGATTTGCTCAGCCTAGATACAAAGTCCTCTTTTACCTGAGTCACACCCACCTATTAGGTTCAGTAACAGCCAACCCGCAACCACATGTCAGCAAAACACATTTAGTATTTTTCTAACAAGGTTGGGTTCTCAGGCAAACCACACAGTCCGTTAGATTAATCACAAAAGCTATAAAACTCAAAAGCTCTGCACATTTAGCAAAATAATTCAATATAGTGTAAAGAGACTGTTCTTTATTCTTTTGAATTTTCTTTTATTTAAAAAGTAAGTACAAGGAAAAAACCACATTGATCCACTTTTTTCTTTAATCCTTTAACGGATGCTGGAATGTGCATTTGTTCTGGCAGAAACTTCCTATGAAACATCGACTCAATGAATGGAACACCAGAATGCACATGCTATTTATTAGATAGCACAGAAGCAGCATATTTCCTGGAGGAAAAAAAAGGGGGGGGCAGTTCAGCCTACGAAGCAACTAAAAGCTACTAACAGTGTTACCATTTAATAGGCACACTTCTTCTTAACATCTTTTCAATACACAGGTTGCCTTCATGGTGCAGAAAGGTGGAAACTTATCTCCCATTTTTCCCCAAAGGAAGCGTCAATTTGGGGAATACAGCAATGAAGACTTTGGCTGTCCCTTATTGTTAACATTAGTCCATAACTGGTCTGAATTGCTTACTCCCTGCTTTTTATATTAAGCAAGACAATTATGGGTTAATGATTTACATTATACATGCTGCAGTTATACGAATAAAGTTGTAAGTAAAATACAAAGAGAAGAGATTAACTCCTTCAAAACTAATGTAACCAAAAAAGCTAAAAAATCAGTACTTATCTAATGGGACATGATTATTTCTACTGGACTATCCACTGCATGACACACATAACACTGACTATAGAAAGGAGTAGCAGTCACAACAGCCATTATTTTCTGGTTCTGGACCCTTTGCGGTACTTGCTGCCTGAGAGGAAGTAAACGGAGAAAAAAAAGGGGCCTAAATGGCAAAGTGACTTCTTATTGCATATTGATACTGTGGTAGTGCCTTACAGCAATCCACCACATGGCTTTTGTGAAAGAAAAGCCAGGCCAGAGCCAGAACAGCTGCCAAAAGCAGTTCAAGCAGCTGCTGCTAAACTGGGAAAGAAGGGTACATCTAGCCTAGTCAGGGCCACTCCTTCCCACCCTATTCCCTAAACCCAAAACTATGTAAAGAAACCCCACCTCTGGGGCACATCAGAAGCTATGCCCAGTTACTCCCTTCTGTCACGTGACATTTGAGAAAGAAGCTTCAAGGAGCGGCTGATAAATATTGAGGGCTTTTCTGCACTTGCAAATTACTCTGGATTGAATTTTCTGGAGATTAACTGCCTTGCTGCCATACAAACATAGGGCTAAAACTAGGAGTGGTGCCGCATTCCCTGGCTTGAAGTGGTTTTCATCTTACACAGGGTTTATAGTTTTTGGTTCAATGGCTCTCAGCACCCGCACTATAAAATTTGTTCCAGCACCCCTGCACACAAAAGATTCCCCCCACCCAAACTATCTTGCATTTCATATGATATTAATCTGCTTTAGAAGCAGGTTTACTCTAATACGGAATGAGTTACCCCAAATAAGGTTAATGTGAATGCATCCTCATTTTGAACTCACTGTTCTGCTTCTAGCAGTCCTGCCACTGCTATCCCACACTGCACTGCTGCACTCCTGGGCTGCAGTTTCTGTTTACGTATGTGCACTCGTGCTTTAATTTTTGAGGATCATCTTGACTGGATGTCATCTCCCTGATTAAATGCTGGTGTACAGTAAGACGTAACCTCTTGTGATTCCAGCTCATGGCGAGTTCACAAACCCAGTCACATCCTGATTATAGCAGCTGTGCCCCAGGTAGAGGGATGCACTTCCTTGCCCTTTGGGAAGAGAAGCTGATCCAGGCCCATCTTAACAGCAATCACCAGAATGCCAAGGTGTACAAGAGGATATCAAATCAGAGGCAGAAGAGGGCACTCCTAGGGTGCAGTCCAGTACCACAACAAATGAAAGCCATTCTGGCAGCTATAAAAATGCCAGGCACAGTAACAAGATCTTGGCAGATATGCAGCTACAAGGAGCTAGGCTGGATTTTCGCAAGGGAGGCCACCACTGAACGCTGGCATGTTCTACACAGCACTGAAGACACCCAGTAGACCCTAAATAGCACCCTGAACAGGTGGGGATTGTCATGGATAGCCAGGATCTCTTCAATTTGCAAAGCTCAAAGGCAGGCCCAGCATTGGAGACCAGGGAGAGCCCTGAAACCCAGGCCTGACAATGCTGGGGAGGGGACCTCTTCCTTTGAAGTACTATGTGTTTTATAGAGGGATTTAAAACCATGTTCTGGGTACCATCATAGTGCTGCCAAGTTGGGCAGATGTGAGTTAGGAGCCTCTCTCCACCTGCTTGGCTTTTATCTCCCCTCTGTCCTCCAGTATGCTCAAAATAGCATCCATGCCAGAGAATTTAAGCTCCAAAGTGTTTATTTCTGTGAAACATTAAATCCCCCAAACAAGTGCCCCACTACCACTACTTTCCAATGCTGCTTAATTCTCTCTCTTGCTCCTGGTCAGATGCCCTGTCCCTGCTCAGATTGGCCTTACAGGGGAGGGGGACGGGTCCTAAAAAATTAAACACATTGCATTGCAGGCATGTAAGAAAAAACAATAGGAAGAGTATTTTAGTTTATAATTCAATCAGAGCTGTAAGCTTTCAGCTACCTTTACATTTTTTGAGGTATGTTGGGCAACAGCCACACTTCAAAATGAACAGCATTATAAAACATTCATGGTTATTTTTAATCACACTTTCAGCATTGTTAATCCCTTGAGTTCAGAACAATTATTCACCGCAGGCCAGGGTGAGCCCATGAGAATGGAATTCCAAAACTGCAGAAAAAGCAACATTTTATCATTGTTGGAATGGAACTATTTTCTCTGCCCCTTTGGCACCCGATACATTGTGACCCCCATGGACAGGACAATTATCAGTGGCTGAATGCCTGACAAGTCTTCCGGGTATGAGAAAGAGGACATGAGGATATGTTTAGTGGCTTTGTGGCTTCATCCGAGAGGAGAAAGAAGATGACAGACGAGCGAAGGGATGGTTTCCTTCACCATGATACCAAGGCGAGTGATAAGATGCTCTCACAGATTCTGGAGATGATGAACAGGCAGACAGCTCCAATGGAGAAAAAGGTGACAATACGTCCATGGCCATCACCCTAATCTAGCCACGTCCTACATCCCCTTGAAAACACCACATATACTTACTCCTGAGGGAATTCTACACCACTGAGTGCATGCAGAATTTCACGCCCCGCCCAGATTTCTTTGCTTCCTTGCAGAAAAATGACTTCTGACAGGGAAGCAAAGGGAAGCCGCAAGTGTGGTCACACACCTGTCCCCAATAGCATGGATGAATTGTTTCAGATACCTGGAGCAGCTGGTCGAGAGGTGGATCACTGTAGGGCAAGGCAGGAGGGACTGGGAATATCCTGGCCAATGGCTCCTACCAGGCTCAACTGCTAGCCCTGGCTGGGTTGGAGGTGAGGAAGGATGGGACTTCTTCCCCTGGAAGGAGTGGCCAAAGCCAAAGCTAGGTAAGACCCACCCCCAGAAAGCCCCTCCAGCTTCCTCCCCCCACTGCTCTTGAGCCACAGGAGAAGGAGTGACTGTAGGGGGAGCTGCTCCTCCATCCGCCCAATCACCATGGATCCAGACCCCTCCACCAAGCCTCACCCCCCTGCATCTAGAACCCTCCCTCCCCCAATGAGACTCCCACACACGAATACCCACTCCTCCAAGCCTCCCCCACTGCATCTGGAGCCCTCCAGCTGAACCCCAACCCCCTGCATCTGAACCCTCGCTGAGCACCCTTTGTGCATCCAGCCCCCCACTCCTGCACCCAGACCAACCCCTGCTGAGCCCCCCACTCTTGAACCCCCATCCCATCTGCACCTGGACCACCCAAATGAGCTCCAACCAACTTCTCCTGGACTCTGCTTCAGAGTCCTATTCCCTCTGCACCTGGAACCCCACAATGAACCCTCATGCATCCCGATCCCACATGCACCCAGAACCCCACCAAGCTGCCTATACCCAGACTGCCCCACAGAGAATACTCTCACCCACACCTGGATTCTCCCAGACTAATTCCCTCTACACTTGGATTCTGCCAGGCTGAGCCTGCCTGCCCTCCACCTGAGGCGGGGACCAGAGTTAGGCACGCATGCAAGACTCTGTCCCTCTTGTTTGCTATCTTGGTGCACCTGTCACAGAGGGGCAAGTGTTTCTGTGCAGGCCTGGGCTGTGTCAGGGTTGGGTGCAGCCTCACAGGACAGTCCATGTTCCGAGGACGGGGTAGAGGAATGTCCCATCTCTGGGCAGCCAATGGCTTGTGCTCCCCATTGCCATGCTTGAGCCTCCACATTTATTTATTGACAAATAAAATGTGCACAATTTTTTATTTTTTTGGTGTAGAATTCCCTCAGGAGTAATACCTTGGAAGCACTCCATACCTTCCCCAACTACAAGGAACTGACTTTTCTTCACTCTCCACACCTCAAGACGAGGAGAACTGTGGAAATTCCTGCATTTACGAGGGTGGGGCTCTTTGCTTGCCATGCCACATCCCAAAACACAGAGAACTGTTTCAACCCCACCTACACATTTGTGACCTCAACAGCACAAATGTGTGCATTCAGCACTTGCATGTCTTGCCACAATTCCACTGGTTTTAAATTTGCACTGTGTGATGTTCAGTAAAGTTCTTTATTATTTACAACTCAGTTGAAAAACTTAATCAATTCCTTATACAGAAAATAATTACATTCTTACCCAAGGCTCAATAAAAATCAAACTAGCCTTAAAGTATAAGCACAATGCATCTTTGACTGAATACCTCCCCCAGGGTTGTTTTCCCTCCTCAGAAACTCAACCCTCATCCTCCCCTTTATCCTTTCACAGCTCAGTATACAGTTAAAAATTGTCATTAGGAGGTTTGGAAAGCACCCTTGGACCAGGTCTAGATTATGAAAAAAGGTTATTTTAAAAAACATGTTAACTAATAAGTTTTAACTTATGGGATAAGCCCTCAGTGGAGGAAACTGATGGGCTCCTGCTCATGTATGCTGGGGTGTAAGCACTTCAAAAGAACTGTTGCCCAGTGTATTGGGAGCAGGAGGAGGCGAGAAATGGCAGGTTCCTGCCCCCAGGTTCCATGACATGAAATCCCACAGAAGGCACCAATGCATTCTGTTTAAATTGGTTTACAAGTTTGAGCTGGGAGAAAAAAGGTTTGCACACTTTTCAGTAAATATTGTTTCAAGCAGAATAAAGTATTTTTATAACATACTTGCCACTCCCAATTGCCACACCACAAGCCTTGCAACACTCCTTCCTTGCTTGCCACTCTTTTTTGGCTCAGATAATAATGGTGAGCAGAGGGAGGCTAACACCTAGGACACATTCAGTATTCCCTTTGCAATCAATCAACAGAAACTATATATTTATCTAGGTTTTTGTAACATTGTAAAATTCATTGTCCTGGGAGACGTAATTAAGCCGACCTAGGCCCCAACATAGACAGCAAAGACCAATGAAAGAATTCCTCTGTCGACCTAGCTACCGCTTCTTGGAGAGCTGGATTTATCTACAGCGATGGATTTACTTCATCAGTGGAAGAACCCACTGTAGTAAGTGTCTAGGACACAGCGACGCAGCTGCAGCTGTGCTACTGCAGCACTTCTAGTGTAGACATAGCCTTAGACAAATATGGCTTGTGGAGTAAACAAGGACCTCACCCAGCCTCCATTGGGGACTCCGCAGCCCTGACCAGTTTCAGGGTGCGTGGATACCCCACAGCCTCAGCGGTGGACCAGAGACGTCAGCCACGGCTGGGGTGGACACTAGTGCCCCGTGTCACTACAGGGGATCCCAGAGCTGGGAGCCAGAGAGCTCCCTGGTGCAATCACGACAGGTGGCTCCAACCTCTCCCTTCTGCAGTAAGACTCCTCAGGGATTTGGTCAGCCTCCCCCCCCATTATTTTTAGTAGAAGTCACAGACAGGTCATGGCTTCCGTGAATATTTGTGTACTACCTGTGACCTGTCTGTGACTTTTACTAAAAATAATTATGACAAAATCTTAACCTTACTAATAATGATATAATACTTTATATCTTGTTTAATCAGATGCCAGTAAAGATATTTGTTGAATTACCTAAACCTCACAAAACTCACACTGAATTAAATCATCACTTCATCACTGCTGAAGTATAGCCACCTTTGGGGTGAGCCAGTGAACCTGGTTATGGTTTAACAGTTCACAGCAACACTACAAAGCAATTTGCCATGTTGATATTAATTTCATCTTAGTATGCCCATGTAGACAGTCTCTTTGTCTTGTCACTAAATTATTTTTTATCTTATGTGCCCCAACACATCTCATTTAAGAAATTTGCTGTCACTCCTTATCCATGAATTTTTAATTTTTTTTTAAACATGTTAAGAGCTTACAACACTATAAAAAACCAAGCAGGGTAAGTTTCATGGCACTTTTCCCCAGAGATACAGTTAATTTAAAAAAGTGAGTTTGGCCTATGTTTCCATCTTGATTGTTAGCATTCATGCCTCATTTTTATCTCAAGATGAGAAGAATTTTCTAATGACTGTTTTTAGATAACATGAATTAATCAAGTGAAGATTTGCAAGATTATTCAATGGTAAACTGACCTTTCAATCTAAAGTCACTCCAACAAACTGAAGTACTATCAAGTTTCTTGTTCAATGTAATTTGATCAAAAGTTATAAAACGACTTGAATCACACTTGGAGCTTTCTGGTTGGCTGCAAGTGATGTCACCATCTTGTCAATATTCAGTACAGCTCTGGATGGTTTTCTTTAAAGTGACTGTAAATTGTGTTTTGCAAGAGCAATAATGACACGCCAGACAGCATTTTACAGGATTACTGCCGTCAGTAGGGCTGCAAGTTCCTCTGCCTTCGGCTTTATATCCTATATAAGTGCCCTAAATAAGTAATAGTCTAGAAAACTACAGCCTATTCTGTTAAATTTATTAATTAAAATGCTCAAAGGTAAAATAAGACAAATACTACTAACTGCCTTGTAATTTTCATCTTTATTTCCTCTTTACAGAATTATTGCAAAACTACATTCTGTGATGTCAGGCAATCAAAAAAGCCAAACAATCTCCAGAGGAACAACAAAATACTGTTGGCAAATCTTCACAATTGATTTCTATAAACCAACCTGCAAAATTAGGCAGCTTGTGTTCAAAAAATAATAGTAAGACAAGCAAACTTTTATTTCTCCAGACACACACTGTACAACAGGAAAGGCAACTAGTTCTAATATAGTATATTGCACATTATCTAAGGAATCACAAAAGGACTATGTATAAGCTGCTCACAGCAAGCACTGAAATACAAGCTGCAATTGCTGAATAAGCAAGTGCATGACCTAATTAATTCTCTGTAGAAATGAAAGCTTGACTGGAAAGATTAAAGACTAACTGAGAATTTTCATACGACTGGAAAAACAATTCATTTTATGTAAATCAACCTATTATTCTCAAACTATCGCTCTCAAATTCCATCACCAAACACATTGTCTAAAGCAGCAAATACTGATAAGAATTCTAATTTTAAGTTAACCAACCTCAAGAAGAAACTAAATTGAGAAAGGCCTACTTAATTAGCATAGATACCCTTTTGAGCAGGAAAGTTCAACCTGACAGACCTAAAGAAGAGATAATCAATTGGAGACTTTTTCCTGACTTTGAAGGCATGATTTTATTCTATTTCCACTGTAAATTATCTGCTTATCTCAATGCCACACCAAAATTTTACACATATTTTGCTTTAACACTTAAATATATTGTAAGAAATAAATGGCTGTGTCAATGTACATAAAAAGATATATATATATATATATATATATATATATATATATATCAACTTTGGGAATTATGTTATATTCTTTTTAAAATCCTGATTTCCTGTGAGTGATAGAATCATAGAAACGTAGGACTAGCAGGGACCTTGATAGATCATTAGGCTAGTTCCCAGAACAGAAGCAGGGCTAAGTATTATCTAAACAATCCATGACAGGTGTATGTCTAACCTAACTTAAAAACCTCCAATAGCAGAGATTCTACAACCTCCCAAGGGCATTTGTTCCAGTGCTTAACTACTCTTATAGTTAGGAATTTTTTCCTCGTGTCCAACCTAAATCTCCCTTCTGCAATTTAAATCCATTACTTTTTATTCTATCCTCACTGGATAAGGAGAACAATTTACCACCTCTTTATAACAACTTTTACATACTTGAAGTGCAAGTAGTTTAAGGACCAACTGTACAACCTTGCATTTCTTTAAAAAACCCACTGAAGTTGATTTAATTAATATATTGCATTTTGTTAGCATTTCTTTTAAATTTCAAACATGCCAGGAAGGAGTTAACTCTGAAAGCATGTACAGAAACTTCAAAGTCCAACATAATCAGTATTCCATTTAAGTTATCCAAAAGGAAGAAGTTGCTTCCTTTACAAAAAATGGATATGTGTATTTTCTTGGTAAAACAGAAGAGAATGTTTAAAAAAAAGATAGAAAAAGGCTATCACATACCGAAAATGGAGTCACTAGCTGATGTGATGTGAAGCAGGACTAATCTGCCCACAGAGAAAACAATCAATGACAGCACAAGGACCAGTAAGGGTTGGATTCTTTTCCTACAAAACATATCACACTAGCTAAACAAAGTAATGCAGTGATTAAAAACTCTGCTTCAAGTCTGAAAGCAATCTACCACACAGACATGCAAACATGTAAGAAATTGAATCATAACATAAATTCATTATACCTCTTTTATGCAATTCTCTTAGTGGAATGTTGTCTCCTCCCCCATCGTATGGTAAATAAGGATCAGAAGCTACATCCATGAGCGTAACAAACAAAAAGAGTATTTGTTAGCTTAGAACAACCAAAGAACCATTTCTTACACAACAGCAGCAGGCTGGGAAGCTGCCATATTTGATCAGGATTTGGACTGTGTGCTGGCTTGTTGCAGCAAGTGGGTTCTTCCACAGTCGATGATGTCATCAAAGGGAAATTATTGCAGCTTGGTTGCTAGTGGCTACAATCTAGCAGTACCTAAAGGCGGAACAGCAGACTTAATCAATGCAGCCTGCTATGCCTGAAGGTGACTAAGCTTGAAGTGAAAAAGAACGAACTGGTTTTAAAGATTATAAAATGCACAAGGACACACAAGTTAATACTGGAAGATATACTGCAACACTATAGAAAAAGCAGCCATTTTTGCCCCAGTACTTGCTCTCTACAGTAAAATCCAAACAAACCACCCTAACTGCTTAAAGTGGCTCACTTTCCAGACCACTGTACCCATTTCAGGGGTCTGATTTGTCTTGCATAACTCCAAGTTTCACCTCACATAAAAACTACTTGCTTACAAAATCAGACATAAAAATACAAATGTGTCAAACACACTATTAGAGAAAAATTGCTTACTTTCTCATTTTTACCATAGAATTATAAAATAAATCAACTGGAATATAAATATTGTATTTACATTTCAGTGTACAGTATATATAGCAGTACAAATAAGTCATTGTATGCAATTTTAGTTTGTACTGACTTCACTAATGCTTTTTATGTAGCCTATTGTAAAACTAGGCAAGTATCTAGAAGGGTTGATGTATTCCCTGGAAGACCTCTGTGTACCCCAAGGGGTACGCGTGCCGCTGGTTGAGAACCACTGGCTTAAAAAAAAGAAATGCTTACAGTTCATTTAAGTTAGAAGAAAGACGTATACATTGATAGACAAATCCACCTTCACTCCTGCTTCATCACGTTTGAATACTAGGATTAAAATATAAACACCAATCTGAACTGTAATAACGGTACAAACGTCTGAATGACAGCTCAAAGGCACTTACTAATTTTAAGACTAGAAATGTGAGCCTTTCCCACAAATACTAGTTTATATTTCAAAGTACAAAACGGACACTGTCTTCCAGTTTTTGTACTTGTTTCATCCACATTTCTACTGATGTCACAGCAAAGGTGTTTAAACTGGTGGATTTTAACATTTTTTCATCTGCGATGCCTAAAATATTTCTAATGGAGGTTCCCTTAGTCTTAGTCTTCTGGCCCTCAGGGGTCTGCGGACCATAGGTTGAAAACATTGGTTTAAACAATCAGTCATTTAAAAAATATTATTTGGAGGAGATACAAACCAAGGACCTGGGGCCCAGATCCTCAAAGGTATTTAAAAGCCTAACTCCCCTTCATTTCAATGGGAGTTAGGTGCCTAAAAACCCTTGAAAATTTGGACCTATATCAATAAACTGTATTAGAAAACAGAAACTGAGGTCCTGCCCTCCACTGTTTTATTATTTATTATTAGCTGTTGTTAGTCTGTGGCATCCAAACAGTTGTTGAGCCAAGTTGTTTCAGGAAGCTTAGCAGAAATTGGAGAAACAGTTCTGTCCCAAGATCCAATGGATCATCTTTTCATTCTTAATCCACATTTGCCCCCATTAAAGCATGTCTATATAAAAATGTTGCACCAATTAATTGTTACACTGCTGCAAAACATTATTATTATTATTATTATGTAGACACCATTATTTTGGTTTTATTTAGACAGGTAATGAATAATTTAAATTAAACTTAAGTTAAAGTCTAGAAAATTAGAGTGTCTGCATGGGCCAGGTCTAAATGACAAAGTTTTGTTGGAGTAACTGTATTGATCAGAACTGTGAAAAACCCAGACCCCTACCCAATACAGCTATGCTAGTAAATCCTGCAGTGTAGACGCTGCTATGCCAACAGATATATAAGTACTAATGTCATAGAGGGAGATGGTGGTACTATTCTGACAAAAATACTCCTTCTCAAAGCATAAACTGCATCTACACTAGGCAGCTCTAGCAGTATGGATATTCTAGCAAACCATCTGTAGTGTGGATAAGTTCATGGGGTTTTGCACCAGTTTCATTAAATTGGTTTAAAAAAACCTCACATCTTTAGTTAAATTGGTGGAAGTTTTTTTGCACTGGCTTAACCAGATTAATTTTAAATCAATTTAATTAAATTGGTGCAACTTTTCTATTATAGACAAGACCTTATACATCAGAGCTTCAAAATTTGGATTAAATTCTATAAAGGCTCTAACCAGCAGAGGCACATTTCCCTCTTCTACTTTATAAACATGAATAGGGTCACATACCTCTCTATTTGTTAGAGTAGCTTTAAAAGTCTGGTCATGTAATCTTTTTTTTCAATGCTTTTAAAAGTTAAGGGACTAATCTTCCTATTAAAAAATACACTATTATATAATAATCACTCAAATAAGTACAATATCCACTACTTTAAAATGTGGTAAATTGGCCCATTATTGTAGAATACTGTAGTACGTTTTTAAAAAATACATTGTTTTAATGAGAATTTCTTTTGATGAAATAAGAGACAATTGGTTTGTCCCTGAAGTCCAGATTCTAGAGTATGCAAACCATATACAGGGTATGGATTGAGGAGATGGTTCTTAGACCTTTATGTGAGGGGAAAAATCTTACTGAAAAATATGTTTACACTAAAATAATCTCTTAAGATAATAGTATCATTTTTTACTATAATATTCACTCTACATTAATATTACTATACTATCTGGAAAAAAAAACACTTAGTTTAAAAAATACAAACCAAGGCCCCAAACCTGAATCGTGTAATTCACAGGCAGACAGCCTGAAACTCCACTCATTAGCAGGGCTTTGCATGGGCCTAGCAGTCCACCTGCATGCTACACAATGCAGGATTGGGACCCAAGGTTGCTAAGTGAAAATGTAGTTATCTATCACATAATTTGTATAAACCAAGCATTTAAAAGCAAAGAAATGACAAATTAAGGTCATCAAGACTCATACTACCCACATAATAGTCATTGTTTTAATCATCACAGTACAATCTTAAGTCTGACCCATGGATTTTTTTTAAATGTTCTATCTTTTTTATCTTGTTACCGTACCTAAATATTTTATTTTAAAGGCATACTGTTAAATTAGATTAATCATATTTGTCATCTGATAGTTGATTTTTTTGGTGAAGTACTTGCTCTTTGAGAATAATGTATGCAGCTTAATAGGAAGTATAAGCTATTGATCTATGGTAAAAATATGTTTCATACAGGACTATATTAACATAAACTAGTTACCTTTTAGTTGTCACTAGCAGGGTCTACACGGAGCAGTTACAGTGCAACACTTTGGTTCACCCTGGTGGGCTGTGCAGACAAGCCCTAAAACAGATTGAATCCACCACATAAAGGTCTCTACTATTGACAATCCCTGGGTAGAAAACAAAAGGCCTACATCTTAGAGTGGATGACATTTTATAATTATTATATTAAACCTCTAACCTACCCTATATTGAACTCAACAGGTCTTCCTAAATGGCTACTCATAGATTGATTGCCAAATACAGTCCTTTGTATAGCCTTAAAAACCAGTATGCTCATTTTTCTTCTCAATCATGAGTGATTTTTGCATTCCCATTGTTCATAATCACTCTGTACATTTCCTTCCCTGCCCAACACAATTAAAGTGTTTTTTTTAAATAGTGAAATACAATGCATGCCAATCTGACCTACAAACAAACAAACAAAAGTATTGTGGCTGTTCATTTTTTCTTTTCCCATAAGCAGGGCCCTACCAAATTCATGGCTCATTTTGGTCAATTTCATGGTCATAGGATTTTTAAAATAATAAATTTAATAGTTTCAGATAGTTACATCTGAAATTTCACAGTGTTGTAACCATGGGAAGTCCTGACTCAAAAGGGAGTCGGGATGTGTGTGTGAGAGAGAGAGCGAGAGAAAAGAGATCACAAGGCTATTATAAAGGGATCATGGTATTGCCACCCTGTTGCTGGCCAGGTGCCCAGCTCTGAAGGTAGCGCCGTTGCCAGCAGTAATGCAGGAGTAAGGTGGCATGGTATGGTATTGCCAGCCTTAATTCTGCACTGCCACCAGAAGCAGCGTGACAATACCATACCATGCCACCTGACTCCAGCACTGCTGCTGGTGGCAGCGCTGCCTTCAGAGCTGGGCTCCCAGCCAGCAGCTGCCATTCTCCAGACGTCCTGCTCTGTGAAATCCGGTCTCCCCTGTGAAATCTAGCTGTTGCATGAGACCAGCTTTCACAGTCCGTGATACATTTTTCACAGCTCTGAATTTGGTAGGGCCCAATTCATATGTGCACTGAATGAGGTGTGTGACATATTGTGATGAGCATGTGTAGGACCTGTGGATCTTGAAAGCTGTTTTGTGGGAAGTATTGACCATCATAGCAGTGGAGATCTGTAGATTTTCCATCTGTTATTTATGTAGGGATAAAAGTCAGTTTAATCTAATCTGGGAACATAAATACTAAAATGCCTTAAATCAAAGTCTTGGTTTTTTGCAAGGTGTCACTACAGTGTATAGTTATGGTTGTGTGTCCTAACTGTACATTTATACACCTTAAAGACACTTAGATTTCTTTCAAGTTTCACCGTAATTCTAAATCCCTAAATTTACAATGTTTGGTTTTGGAATCATGACAACATCTGTGATATATTTTTTGATATGTACTGTCAACCTTAACACTTTTTTTTCTTCTGGGAATAGTACAGCAGAAGCTGGTAGTGACTAACACTTTCCATGCAGTCTCCCCCGCCCCCAACTCCCAGTTCCTCACTCTTTCTTTCCCACCCCATCTTTCAGTATCAGTCTCACTCCCACCCAGGCTTCTTATTTCAATGTACTCTTCCTGTCTCCCACCCCCCCAAGTTTTTGGTTTATCAGCATTCCAATCAGGCAGCTTCCTCCTCTATATAGGGCCCAGAAGAAGGGTCACTGAGAGCACAGGAAAGACACGTTTCTGGCTCTCCCTTCTAGTGAATGGAGCTAGCACAGTATAAAGTTGTTAGGAACTGTAGTTGAAGGGAAAGGCCTCTTTAGCCCCCTGAAGTCCCAGACTACGGCATGGTTAGGACAGACAGAATCTTCAAAAACTTTAATGGTTAATAACAAGCCTCTACTGAACATGCACCAATTGTGATTTTTCAAAGGCTTCTAACTTAACCCAATTTGGATGAATACTCACAGGGAAGGCAAAGGCATGTCCCTGACACAAAGGCACCCCCCTTGCCAAATTTCAAGTCCCTGCTCCTAAGCCCAAGTGTTAGAGTGTCTCAAAGAAATGATCACCAGGATTTTTAACATGGGCAAAACAACATATTTTTCTGTAACCTCCTTGTCAGAAATGACTGAACCACTAACCGAAATTCAAAATAAATAAATAAATAAATAAATGTCAGCCTGAATCAGACACCTGGCATGGAAAATTTCAGCACAAATGATTAAAAGTTTGGCAAAATTATAAACAACTGAGAACAGGGTCTTGTAGTGGGAAATGTCAGGCAAGTTTAATAATAGGCAGTTCTACACCCCTGCTGCAATAAACATAATAGCATTAAAACACAATTGAAAGTGGCAAATCTGTGTTTGACATTAACGTAAGTCACACTGCCAAAAATTGTGTTCTGATATTTATTATACAACTATAGAAGCTGACATGAAATTTGCGGCTTTTTTTTTGCAGAGGGGGGTCACTTGGAGCTACAGTAAAATTTTTGTTACTGTTTGTTGGTATTTGTTATGTTGATTTAGCCATCATCAACCAGTCACACTACCATTGTGCACAATCACTGTGGCATAACAGGTAACTTTGTTTTAGGTTCAGCCTAACCAGGGCGCCCTGACCCAGAAGCTTCCCCTCTGCCCCAACAGTTCCTGCTTGTTTATAGGAGCCTGAATAGTAGTGACAACATAAGAATCCTCAGCAACTGCTTTTCTTGCTCCCACTGGTCAGCCCTGGAAGAAAAATGAAGTCAGATCCTAACTAACAAGGGAGTGGGCCAGAAGGGTATGTGAAACTCCAACATAGAATTAATATTCAGACCCCAGCAAGGTAGTTGCATCTTTCCTGTTTTTCCCTGGGCTACACAGAAGAGGAGGGTTTCTCTACTGCTTATCAGAACCCTGAATTCAGAGGGAGAGAAGAAAGAGAAATTAACAAGGGGGAAAGCAAGGTGGAACAGAGGAGGCAGAAGTAAAGCCAAGAAAAGGAGGACCATTAGGCTTCTGGAGGCCTACTTTTACAGCTTGGCCCAGACCTTATAACTCCTGACTGCAGCCCTGCTTGCAAGTAAATGATCAATTTTCTCTTCATTGCTGCTCTCAAGAATTGTCCAATAAGTTTTTCTTCATGCCTAGCCTGGAAGAAAGAAAATCCCTGAGACTAGGTGAATGCCCACACCTATCAGGTAAGATTATATTTTTCAATTAATAAAATTAAACAAGATTAGTTTTTACACTCCTATTAAAATCACCTATTTTCTCAATTTTAACTGGGTAGAGAGGATGTTCCTTCCATTTCAAATATTAAGAAAAAATTAGATGTGCTGTTAAGGCTCTTGTTTCTACATACAATGTACTGAGTTTGTCTCTCCTGCTTCCCAGTTTACTAACCACACCAACATCCTTGTTAGCACTTACGTTCTGTCCCCTCATATTCAGGCTCTCTGTAAACTAGTCTTGTGGCTTCTTGCTCTATCACCTGTAATATCTGTCATTTTTTCTGCTAAAACTGTGGTAATCTCTCATTATTCACCAATCAGTTTAGCTATGGATTTCCAGTGGATCACCACCATGACAAGTAGGTAAGTAACCCAACACAAGAGTAAAAAAGCAGTCTTAGAACATTCTGATTAGGACAATATTCTCAGCCTCTCACAGGGTATGGCGTCTTTGAGAAGGGTGATTTTGGGCAGCATCACTGGGCCTTTTTATTACACTGCAATAAAAGTCATTCATGGCAGGCCCTGTCAGCTGACTTGCACTTACAAGACTTGGGCTCAGGAGTTATAAAACTGCAATGTAGCTGTCTGGGATTGGGCTGGAGGCTGGACTCTGGGACCCTCTCTTTTTGTGGGGTCCCTGAGCCCAGACCTCTACACTGCAATTTTATAGCCCCCCACACACACCTTGAGTCAGCTGACAGGGGCCAGCCACAGGTATTTTATTGTAGTGTAGATATACCCTTAGTATATTTTTTGCTGGAACCTCCTATTCCCTGGACTTCCTACATTTCACTTCTTCCTCCTCTAGGTCTATCCAAAATTCTTCTGCCAACATCATCTTTCTCTTTTGCTGTTCAGAATATATCCCAGTCCTTCTCTGGCTTCTACACACTTTCTGCATCAAGTTCAAGCTCCTAGTCCTCACTTCAAAAACTATACACAAATCTTCCTTCCTCCTATATCTTGCCTTCAACTTCCACTACGCCTCTTCCTATTTCTGCCCAGGCTTCTCTTAAACGACCCTAACTGTCTCCTTTGCCTATGTCTAACTTTGTGCATGCTTCAGTGCCACTTCTTGCATCTAAAACAGCTTCCCTAATAATGCATTTGTTCACCAGATGTCTTCAATCAGCTTTTGGGCATCAAGGTTTAGATTTCTGGCCAGATAATTTTTGGAAGGAATGGGTATAAATCACCAACCCTTTTGTTTTATGTTGCATTTCACTCACTTGTGACTTTAAAATATAAGCTCTTTTTCTTATTCTCTTCCGAGTATTTGTATTAGCAATGCACTGGGCTTGCAAGTTCTTTGGGGTTTTTTGCACACTTTTGGTCTATGTATTTTATGCTAATAGTTCTGGGAGCCTGATGAGCCTATGTCAAAGAGGATTTCTGAATTCTTTAAATTTAGCAAGTAAACAAGTTAAAAAAAGAAAACCGCATCCCAAGTATACTTTAAATTTGACAAGTGTAGTTTACTGTGTGTTTGTAGATAATTCATAGAGCACTAGTGACTATTCTGGAGAATATTTTGTTAAAAATGTCTTAGCAATATAAGACCTTATTATAGCACTATTGTGTATTCACTGGGAAGTTGGGGAAAGAATGGCCTTTGTACAAGTGAATTATGAGATATATGGATTAGTGATGTGTGATTAGCAAAGTTTTGCTGGAAAATTAATCCTCAGAGGCTTCACTGTAGCATGCTGCACTTCCAACTTGGTGGGAAGTCATGCTTTCTTAATGACCGGGATTATTCGTCCTCCATCCAAATAATAAAATCAACTTTTGGAATGTTGTCACATTACTTGTGGAATGATAAGGGGTGTCAAAATAAGCACTAATCTAAATGTCTATCAGGCAGTCATGCTTATTGTCGTTCTCTATATGGTTGTGAGACAACATTTGGCCACCACACTAGAAAACTTGACCAGTTCCCTGTGTGCTGTCTTCAGTCTGTTTGCAAGGTCAAATGGTGGTACAAGATTCACAATTCTTTATCATTGTCTGATATCTGGCATTCAAAGCATGCTCGTGAAAGCTCAGCTGCATTGGTCCAGGAATTTTGCTCATATGGCCAACTCAAGAATACCTGAGGCAATATTACATAGTTTGCTAAAGCAAGACTTGTTCTCATGATGGCCAGTGCACAAAATATAAAGACACACTGAAGTCAAACTTGTAACGATAGCAGGTTGACCCCAGCAACAGGAGAGCAAGATGGTGGCAGATTTGTCACATCACTGTTAATTTTTTTCAAACATGGAACATTAACACTTGATGTGAGAAAAGTGAACAGAACAAGCAAGGATATAACAGCATGCAATGGTTATAGAAAATCTTGCCTATCCCACATGGAACTATTTTTGTGGTTCTTAAATTGGTCTGATCACACCTATTTGTGTTCATCTACAGAGTTTGCTAAATCCTCATATGTCAATATGAGTGTGAGACTCAATCAACAAAAGCACAAAAAATTGAGGTGCTAATGGTCCTGACAAAGTGCAGAACATGTGACTTAAGCCCTGTCAATTGAGTAAGGTACCAGTGAAAGCAAATGGAGGATGGGACTCTATTAAGAATTGCCTATATGACAAGAAACACACAGCTCAGCTTCAGTTAGCCAAACTTCAAACACCCCGTTCGACAAAACAAAATCATGTTTCCTGACATTTGTTACATCAAAATTCCTTCAGTTATCTGCAAATTTGATTATATGAAAGTATTCTGTAGCTACTCTGCCCCACCTGATGACATGTAGGTAAACACAGCTAACTTGTACATTGTTTCACAATTCTCTTGCAACAAGGAATTACTGGCCACATTCATGCCAACTACTTCCAGTTTAACCAGTTATCTTAAGAACTTTGCTTAGTCACATTCATCCAGAGAAAAAGCTTTTATAAAAATAATTTGTTCATTATTTGCCAAGGATTTGCATTCAGTTTCACAAGTGGTGCCAATGGATATAAGGTGGGACAAACCAAAGGGAAACAGGGAAATCAAGGAAAAATTGTTAAATCTTTGGTGAAAAATCCATTAATAGAATATTTTAGTCACCATTACCTCAATCTGCTTTATTTCCTGCTTTAAACTCTGAGTTGTGTTTATATATCTAAATACAAACCATTAGTTTTCTCTGCTTTCATTCTCTCATCTTAAACTATTACTTTAAACATACTCTTCCCCCCAAGTGCTTATGACTTGTAATCTACCACACAGTGTAACTCTGTCAATAATAAGTGCCCCGTCAATAAGAAGTCTCCACCACATTGTATGATCTGTTGTCTACTGAAATACATTTTAGGCAACAGACAGGAACTGAAGAACCAGACTGACTTTTACATCGAATCAGCTGCCCAAGAAAACTGATTAATGAAGAAGAAAAAAGTAAAACACTAGACTAACAAGGCTGTAATTTTTTTCTGGACTTTTGGCTATGGTTCTAGGTTCAAAGATGCAAGATTGCCACAACCAAATAGATGCTACACTACTATTCTCTGCAAAATTAGAGATCATGTACACGGTAGTACAGTATATTCGGTGGAAGAAGGGAACCTTCACTGATAAGCATTTGATTTCCAGGAAGAATTTGTGACGCACTCTACTACCAAATGGAGGATTTACTTTTGAAAACACTATAAGCAAAACAAACAGTGATTTGTGTGTACTATATTGTTTATGCAGTTTAAAAGAGAAAGAAAGGAAGTCTTCAAAAGGCCACTACCTGCTCCTCATGCAGTTTTCTTTTGGAGACACATTCAAAACTGTTTCAACTTTCAGTAAGATCTGCACTACTCTCCAGCTAGTTTAGGATCAGTTGAGTTTGTGTTCATCACATTTATTGGTTTAGTTGAAACTTTGTAAAAGGTCACCTGCTGAAAAAGCAAAAATATAGATATGAAAGAGGCCTAAGTAGGTAGTGGACTCTGGAGGCAGATATATCTTATTTACAGAATATGAAGATCTTCATTCTGGATGAGTGCCTTTTTACGTTTGAGAAATAAATGTTTCTGAAATTAACCACATAGTATACTTTTTTGTTTCATATCATAAAAGCTTATGGATTATATAGGAAGAGGGGAGGGTCATATTGAGGAACAATTACAGAAACCCTGAATAGAAGGTGAGGACAAGTTGCTTCTAATTAAAACACCACCAATTTACTGTTGCCTAATTGGTTTAATCAAAGCATGTATTTTTCACCTAACTTTCTGTCCATAACAAAACTACATGTTCTGATGTGACTTTTAAGTCTAGCAGTAGAGAAGAGGTCTTCCAACTTTGCTCAGCAAGCAGCGCAGCCCAGTAACTTTATTAGTGTACATTTGCTACACAGTTGCTCATACTCTAGAAATCCCATTAGTAATTTTATCTGACTACTGATTAAACACTCACAAGAGGACACATTTTCCTGTGCTGTAACATTGCAGAAGATCCTGTGCTCATACACTGTACACATATTGCCTATGTAGCTCAAACTATAGTATGTGATACTAAAAAAGAAATGGGGATGACTGTTATTTACTCACAACTTGAGTATTTCAAATGCAGGACTAGGAGTTCTAATTCTATTCACTGATGTGCTAGATACTTCCTGTGTCCTTGGGCAAATCCTGTAACCTCTGTGACTTAGTTTCTCTTTTACTTCACAATACGGCTCTGAGGCGTAGTTCGTATGTTTGTAAAAGTCTAAGATGTTCAGAAGATGATACAGAAATGCAGTTTGTAATTTGTAATGAAAGAGGTGCGAGGGTTCAAGCAATTTGGTGCTGGGGCTAAAGTAATGTGTTTTTTAAACTTTCATAACTGACGCAGGAAGCCCAGAGGTGCCGGCGCTATGCACTGCTAAGCTAGAGGTGCCAAGGCTCAGCCCTGGCACAATTAAACTCTGCAGAAATGAAAGTAGTAGTGTACACACACACACACACACACACACACAAACTCAGTTACAGATACAGAGAATCTGAAAGTTATTTATTTTATTGTTTGTATTGCAATAGTGCCGTGAAGCCAAAATCAGAAATTGAATCCCTGTTCTGCTAGGCAATGTAACATATACAAAGATGGCACACAATATAATTTAGTAAGACCTTGCAATCAGCAAATTGTTAAGTAAGGAAGCATATTGGAGATAAATACCTATGTGGGGTTCAAATTTTTCCAATATTTAATCTCCACATCCGATGTTTATTAACTTCTCTACTTCCTGCAAGCAAGACCCACAAACCTGCTCCCCCTTTTTGTCTTATGATCACAGGGGTGTTAAAAGGTCACTTCATCTTGAACGGTCCCTTATCTTAGAATACATGCTAACTACTTATGCTGAACTGTCTGTTCGACCTTGTGTTTAGTTGTGACATTCAGAGTAAGGTTCCCACACCTGAGAAAGAACTTTGTCTAGCCCAAAAGTTTCTCTCTCTATCACCAGCAAAAGTAGGTCCAATAGAAAATATTACCTCACCCACCTTGTCTATCTAATATCCTGGAACCAACACAACTACATACGCAACACTGCATACTGTTTAAGAATACATATATGCAAAGCGTAATGTAGAACTGATAATTTTGAAGCTTTGATTACACTTCAGTTGAGGCTGTGTAGGGTTGTTGAGCTCATATCCAATACAGTCAACTCAGGAACATACGCAGTCTGTTTAGAGGGCAGAAGAAAAGGCAATTTATGATTATACTAGGAAACTGATTGCTTGACCTGAGGCTTTCATTAAAGTGAAACCTACAAACCTAAACAATCTACAGTCTCTTTTTTATGCAGTGTTGTTGTATTACCTCACCCATCTTGTCTCTCTACAATCTTTTTTAGACTTTATAAACTACTGACACCAACACAAAACATAACCTAACATAACCATAAGGCTATATCAGTCAGTGGTTTGATCTCTGACAGACAAAACTGTTCCACTAGAAGCCGCTAGGGTAGACACAGTTATAGCAGTAAAAGTGTACTGTTACCAGTACAGCTTTCTTCATTTAGTGAGGATGGAATGAGCTATACTGGTAAAAGTACAGCATTCATAACAGAAGGGCTTTGCTTGTACGGAATACATATATTGGTAAAGTACTCCTAGCCATAGTGTCCATGAACAGAATTTAGGTGCAGCTCACTGCAGAATAAACTGAGTCTTTATCTTAGGTTTTAGAGAGAGCTGGTCTTTACAAAAAATATATTTTGGGCAAAGGATTATGCATTCTGACAATATTATGTATTCTGTCTTCTATTTCCTGACTTGGATATTTCAGAGAATAATCTTAATTCAAGTTATCAAGTCTGGAGATTCCATCTTATATTCAGAAAATTCTGAAGTTTTCTTTTAGTGAAAAATCCTAGATTTTATAAACTCTTGCAACATATATTTTTAGTAACATGGATACATATATTTTGCAATACAAATCAAATATGATTTTATTTTTCTAGTGCCATTATCCCTTTAATACATAGAAGACTGGATTTCCTCCTGCATGCTTTGAACTACTGGTGCAGGCAGCATATTTTGTAGCAGCAAATGATCCAGATGGTCCTCAATAGCAAATATGCCAAATTCAGAGCAAATATATATATATTAATATATACATTAATTCAATTTAAGCACAATAAATAAATAAATGAATACATGGGAAAAATCTCTAATGTGTTGAAATAAAGCTGCTTTCTGCAGAAGTACGTCTCTAGAAAAATGTACACATATAAGTTGTTTTCCATTCCTAAAGATGCAGGTACTTCTGATATTCTAGCCAATATTGCTCCAAGGTAGAAATATGATGCAAGGTATCCAAAGCCTCCACACACAGAGCAACCTAACTATTTACCCTGTTGTAATATAGGATTTATGAGGGAATTTACCAAGAACTGCCAGTGGTTTCCATCCATTACCAGTCTTTAGATACTGAAAATGGATTCACAGTTTAGTGACGTTTACCAGTCCTCCCTCACACCACAATCTTGCAGGTCTCACTTAGTACCACTGAATTCAATGAGATTTGTGTGAACAAAATAACCACAGCATCTGAGGGTAAATACATTTACATGTAAGAGTTAAGAATACTCAAATGCTACCATATCTAGCCAGATTTTTATATTTCACTCATCAATGGAATATCTGAACTCTTATGATAGATGCTTTCAGTTGTTAATCATAGAGACAGCAATTAGTGACAGAATTACCTGAACAAACTATTCCTCAGCATTAGGTATTGAGACAAAGGAGAAACCTCATGAGTTGCTGCAAGAACCAATTCAAACCCTCAACTGAACAGGAAAAACATGAATCTCTAACACAAAGCTCACTTCTAAATATAGTCAATTATCTAAATATTAAGAAAATACCCAGCTTATCATGTCAAACTATTTGTAGACAAATCCTAGCCTGTGAATTCAAAATGCTTCATAGATTTATTAGGGGTCAAATATTACATGCCTTACTTACCTGAGTAGAGCCAGAGAAGACAATATGGGTATGGCTAGTTAAGCAAGCAGGATGAGTCCCTTAGTGTTGCGTGTACCTTCTCAATTTTATCATGTATTCAGTACCCAATCAAAAGAATTATCAAATAATGAATTTATATCACCTATTCTTAATCCCTGAGTCAGCTAAATACCTAAGAATGAGTATTGATTTCAATGGTATTACTCATGTGACTAAAGTGAAGCATATCCTTAAAAGTTCTGCTTACTTGGGGTCCTGGTGGTTGAGGGGGCTGATCCAGAGCTACTGAAGTCAACAGGAAAGTTTCCATTCACTTTAATGGGCTTTGGACCCGGCCCCGGAATAAAGAGGGCACATTCATTTATTTTTCTGGAATATGTTTTATTTTGTAATAGAAGAAAAGTTAAATGC
>ML675624.1:26270099-26400535 GCA_007922155.1 Mesoclemmys tuberculata | reverse complement strand
GGAAGGCACCTGTTTGATTTTGGCCCTGCCAGAACCAAGATTAGATTAAATTCACACCCCAAGGAGACAGAAAGAATAATAAATACATACATATTTAAGTTCACAAAATATTTTGCTGTCCACTTAAAAGTTTAATAGGCAAGTTTTTACAATTTTGATAAAAAATCCTCCAGGACTGCCAAGGAAAGCAATTTACAGTGAATAAGCCCAGAAGGTATATATACTTTCACTTTTTGGTATTTCATACAAAATATAATATTTTAGTTATAAGACATGTAAATATCCTGAAAAATTACTCATTGTAATGAAACATGATTATAGTAGAAATGTTTGTTCTATTCTACTGATGTCCAGTATTTTCACAGGTAAGGTTTGGGTATGTCATTGATAAAATGAGCTCATCTCCAGGTATTAAAATATCAGACGCACTGAAGTGCATAAACCTGCATATCTATTCTGGGTGAGTCTTCTGAAGCACTTAGTGAAATTAGATGTTTATCTGCTCTTTAGACCAGTTTATAGTCAAATTCTGCTACACTAATGATTGTTCACGCCTATTCGAGGGTGACTTAAGTGAAAACCCTTCTAATCAGACCAAACCATGTCTGGCCATGGGGAAAAAAACCCTATGCAGTGGTGTGCAGGAGGAGGGGCAAGCAGGGGCAGGCCCCCGGAGCCCCAGCGGGGGACAGAATGTGCTTTTCCAAAAGCAGTGGAATTTAAATTCCTGAACACACCCCTGCTTCTCTGTCTTAAACAATTGAGTAAGACCAACAAATTGCATTTAAGTATATTATTAAGATCCCATTTACACTATAATCCTTTCACATTCATCCTGCAAATAAAGTGAAACCTCCAACACAACTAAGAGCTTCACACTAAGATGCAGTAATCTTTAAACATGAGTAAACCCACTTCAATCTATAGACACATCTTTTAATAAGATAGGCAACCTTATAAAAATACTTATAGATGATCTAACACTTTCCATTATAAGCCCTTTGTTTTCAGTTGCATACGTCTTTTCCAAACTAACTAACTAACTGGGCATGACGGATGTCTGTGTCCGGCTAATTTTCTTTTAAGAACTTCAGGTAAAACAGTTCAAACTTTTTGAAGAATGAAGTCAGGGAAAAGTACATTTGCTCTGCCAACAGTAAGAAATTCTTACAACCATTTCATTGAAAAACTCTATTGCCTTCATGGATTGGATCGTCACATGAAATTCTGCACCAATTTGGCCAAGTTATGAGCCTCTCAAAGTCACATTTTGGATACGATCAGTAAAGACATCTTTAAAAGAGTTTGACACCAAAACTCTCCAAAGGTTTTCCTGTACTGAGTATACTCCATCCTACAGCCACAGAGTCTGAGCAGGACTTGGCTTGCAAGTGTTCCTCTGGCTGCGAAGGACCATTGTGGTGCCATGCACTGGAATGGAAAACTGAGGAATTATCTGTC
This sequence comes from Mesoclemmys tuberculata, assembly GCA_007922155.1. Classification (NCBI taxonomy): domain Eukaryota; kingdom Metazoa; phylum Chordata; order Testudines; family Chelidae; genus Mesoclemmys; species Mesoclemmys tuberculata. The sequence goes on along the minus strand of ML675624.1, from coordinate 26,399,074 downwards.
CTGTGCTCTCAATGCTGATGCCCAGGCAACGAGGAGGAGAAGGAAGCTACCAGACTAGAATACAGGGGAGAGCTGAGAACAGAACAAAAGAGAATGATAGGGACAAAGTCAAGGTGAAGGGGAAAAGGGAAGCAATAGGGACTGGGGAACAGGTAACTGTAAAATGAGGACAATAATACTTTCCTATCTCACAGGAGTGTTGTGAAGATAAATTCATTAATTTTTTTGAAGACTTCAGATCTAGAGACTGATGAGTGGGATCACTTCAGTGCCCATTTACAGATGCTCATAGCTTTCTTGAGTAGCAGCTGGTGGAAGATGAAAATCTCATCTGTTCCAAAGTGGTCTGAACAGAAGATTATGTTCACATCTTAGTTCACATCTGATGGTTCTCTCTGCTGTTGCTGATGGGAATCAGACAGGCAATAAAGACATTATTGTCCCTGTTTTACAGATGAAAACCTAAGGCAAGCAGAGAGAGGTGCTGATGCTGATGGAGATATACTGGTAGGTACAGAGAGAAGAGATTCATCATTTCTGATCACAAGGAGAGGCAGAAGCAGAATAAAACTGGAGGACACTGGTGGGTTTCACAGCTGCTTCTCTGATGCAAGAAAGGAACTCCTCCGCTGTAACAGGCAACAAAGGAACTAAAGCACATTGTTTTTTTCACGGAGTTGATGCTGGAACTCTTCCCCTTGCCAGTGTTTGCTATTCACCACCACAGAGTGCATATTTACTCTAAACTGACGAAGAGTTCTGTGCAGCTCAAAAGCTTCTCTCTTTCACTACAGAAATTGGTGCAATAAAAGATATTACCTTTCCCACCTTGTTGCTTTAACTTAGTCATTTAAGGACAATCTACTTTTCCTGGAATTCTTGGCAGTACTATAATCAATTACTGAAGAATCACTATTCCATTCTGATTTGGAAGGAAACAGTTTTAAGAAGCAGATTACAGTAGACAATAGGAAAAATAGATACTTCCACTCTCATTCTATCACAGTTAGCCAAGATAATTGCTAACAACTATTTTCACGATCTGCTGTTCAGATATGAGACGTAAACTTTGCAGCCTTCTCACTCAAAGAGCCAGATATTCTCCCACAGTATTCTTATCAGCAAGTTAAAAGTGTTTGGGTTGGATGGACTATAAAATGGATAGAGAACTGGCTAGAGCAAAGTAGTGGTAGTGGATCAACGAGTAGTGATCAGTCGCTCCATGTCTACCTGGCAGCCGGTCATAAGTGGAGTGCCCCAGAGGTCGGTCCTGGGGCCGGTTTTCTTCAACATCTTCATTAATGATCTGGAAGAGGGGGTAGATTGCGCCCTCAGCAAGTTTTCAGATGACACTAAGATAGGGGGAGTGGTAGATACCCTGGACGGGAGGAATAGGATACTGAAGGACCTAAACAAATTGGAGGATTGGGCCAAAAGAAATCTGATGAGGTTCAACAAGGACAAGTGCAGAGTCCTGCACTTAGGACGGAAGAATCCCACGCACAGCTACAGACTGGGGACCGACAAGCTAGGCAGCAGTTCTGCAGAAAAGGATCTGGGGGTTACAGTGGATAAGAAGCTGGATATGAGTCAGCAGTGTGCCCTCGTTGCCAAGAAGGCTAATAGCATATTGGGCTGCATTAGTAAGAGCATTGCCAGCAGATCGAGGGTAGTGATTATTCCCCTCTATTCAGCATTGGTGAGCCGCATTTGGAGTATTGTGTCCAGTTTTGGGCCGCCCACTACAAAAAGGATGTGGACAAGTTGGAGAGAGTCCAGCGGAGGGCAACAAAAATGATAAGGGGGCTGGAGCACAAGACTTTTGGGGAGAGACTGAAAGAACTAGGTCTGTTTAGTCTGCAGAAGAGAAGAATGAGCAGGGATTTGATAGCAGCCTTTCACTACCTGAAAGGGAGTTCCAGGGAGGATGGAGCTAGGCTATTTCCAGTGGTGGCAGATGACAGAACAAGGAGCAATGGTCTCAAATTGCAGGGGGGGAGGTCTAGGTTGGACATCAGGAAAAAGTTTTTCACTAGGAGGGTGGTGAAGCATTGGAATAGGTTACCTAGGGAGGTGGTGGCATCTCCATCTTTAGAGGGTTTTAAGCTGCAGCTTGACAAAACCCTCGCCAGGATGATTTTGCTGAGGATAGTCCTGCTTTGAGCAGGGGGTTGGACTAGATGTCCACCTGAGGTCTCTTCCAACTCTAATATTCTATGATTCTATGATCTATAAGAAAAGGTGGGGTTTTTTTTACTCTCTTCCCAAGAAGATTTTTTTTCAGCCTTGTAAGCAATGATAGAAGACCTAATTATCAGAAAAAAAATTGCATTTATCTGTCATTGTAAGTCTAATATAATTGCTTAGCAAGAGAAACCATAGTAAACAGTACAGGACATATTTCAGTAACTTTTTTTTAAAGCCATCTCGTCATGAACAGATTTGCTGCCAAGATTTAGAAAAGTCTTAATTAGTGCTGCAAAAGCTATTCTCTTCTAAATTCAATGAACAGAAAGCTTATAAACCAAAAAAGCCATAAATAAGAATTACTAACTTACCAATTGACGCATCACCATCTAACAAATTGTCATCTTCAGAAGTCTGAAAGTCCATAATGACACCTGCTCCATCTAAAAGCTCTTCATCACTGCTTGCACTAGTTATACTGTTGTAACTATTTCGATAGTAGCCTCTATGGAAGAGCTGCTCAGACTCCATTTACCTGCTTTATAACCTAAGAAAAGGAAGAGCGCTGTATTAGGAAGCAATTTTTAAGATAAACAGATAATTTGTATTAAATAAAGCAAATAAGCTTGAGGTTTGTTTGATAAATCAGAAAATTCAGAACAAATGTGGAACATTGTCCAATTACTACTCTTTAATACTTTTTATTACTTACATATTGCTATAATAATAATATTTACAATGTTATTTATAATAACAATATTTACAACCTCTTACGCAAAGAAAATTTTTCTGTTTATGGCTAATTCCCCATCATCCCCCTTGCCCAGGGCTTCCTACTTCAGTCTCAAGTCTCCTGTAACCATTCCACTCTGAAGAAACATAGATGTAACCCAAATAGGCTCCTTTTGGACTGATGCCTGCCCAATATTCAGCTCTAAACAAGCACAAGTAATGACATTGGCATAAACCAAACTCAGTGTTAAGATACTCAGGGTTGGAAGATAAATGAAAAAGTAAGCTTTCTTAGCCACTAAGGCAGTTCAGTGTGCAGCAACCATGTTATACAGTCTACTGTAATTCTAGTATCCTACCTGAGTCAGAGCTCACAGTATAAAGCCAGGTCTAACACAGATTTCAAGAGTCACCTTAACTGTAGTGCATAAAACAGTAAGACCCATTGAAGTAAGTAATTTCAGGGCATGTCTACACTGCTGTGGTGGCAGGCATCAATGCACTGGCATCGATTGAGTGAGTCTGTATAGACCCGCTCAGTCAATGGGAGAGTGCTCTCCCGTCAACTCAAATAGTCTACTTCCCCAAAAGATGGAAGGCAGAGTCAAAGGGAGACACTCTCCCAGTGACATAATGTCATGAAGACTCCGCACTGTGTAGACGTAAGTATGTTGACTTGAGATACATAACATAACTAGCATATCTCATGTCGACTCAGTGCAGCAGTGTAGACCAGGCCTGAGACTTAAGTCATAAATAATAAGTTGCAATTAATGAAAGACTTTTATTAAGAAGTTGGAAACTAAAAATAGACACTAAGAACTCGTTCTACTGTAATATAAAAATCAATCAATATTAACTTCATTTTTAACCACACATTCATAATCAAATAGGGTGGCAAAGTTTGACATGGAGGAGTCAGCAAGTTGTAGTGGATCCCCTTTTTGCACACTATATAATATGGCAACATTGGAGAGGAATGGACACATAAGATTTGCTCGTGTTTACTTCATATTCACTCAGGCAGATGTTAACTAGTGTGTACCTTCTGTTTTGCCAAGGCCTATCTTGGGGAAAATTGCAATTGCACCTTGATATCTGTCTTCCCCGCTTTTACTCAAATGATACATACTTGCATTAGTTCCAACTCATCCAACTATCTCACTATGTCACATTAACACACAACAAAGTTACCATAGTAATTGCTCATGGTGAGCTACATTTTGATATGCTTTACATTCAATGGTTTTGATCAAAAGGAGGGATAAGTATTTTTGTATGCCAAAACTTAATGTAGCATACAAAACTATCATAGCAGATAAACAACAAAAATATATCTGTATTGTGGCTCATTGGCACTGCCAGAGTATAGGAGAACTGGGTTTAGAAGCAGTTTCAGAACTCCTATTTCATTCCCTGCGATGGTGAAAATGAAGCATGGAAATTAATCATGTGTATATCCATGATATATATATATCATGATATATATATATGCTGCATATGCACATGTGTGTGGTAGGGCACATACTGGGAAACTTTGGGATTCATGTAGAATTCACAGAAAAATGGCAAGAAAGTGAGAAGAGAAGCTGCAAAAAGGAAAACAAGAAAATTATAGCAGTGCTGTCTCCAAACATCCTCAGACACTTCAGTTTTTACTGTACTTCTGGATACCTCAAGAGAAAGTATTCCAGATGCCAGCTAACGAGTTGGTCTTTATTTTTAAATATAAAGATGATCTGTCAAAAAAAAAAAGGATACACTAAAATTATTACAAATGTATATAATCTGTTAAAGATTTCATCTCCATAAACTGTAGTTGGTATCTATCAGACATGCCTTGTTCCATAGAAAAACTATGTTGTTTGTCCATCCTTTTCCTGATGAGTATCAAAATGAAAAAACAATATCACATATTCTAATATCAAGTTATTTTGGATGTCAAGATGTTTCACTGCTTCTTTTATGCCCCTAAAATCAAACACTAAAATCAAATACCTCCTCACATATGACAATGTCAAGGGTGGCATAGCAAAAAGTGAGTTATTTCCCTAGAAGCTGCATGTTTAATTGCAGATTAGAGACCACAAAATTGTGATATTAGCATAACAATATTGATCTAATTAAACACAAAACTGTTATACAAAGAGACCAATTAATTTGTTGTTGGTCCCTGAATGAACACATGTGCAACAATACACACCCTATAATGCATTACTCTTGTGCTTATGGAAATCACGCATTTATTTTTTTAAGAGTACAGTATGGAGCTTGTCCTAGGGCTAGTCTACACTTAAAACTCACAGCGGCACAAATGTATCAGTATAGCTGTGCGGCTGTAAGCGTGTTGTGTAGCCATGTTATGCTGGCGGGAGAGAGCTCGCTCACCGACATAATAAAACCTCCTAAATGAGCAGAGGTAGCTATACCAGTGCTGTCCAAAAAAGTGCTTGTGCCGACAAAACTTGTCACTCAGGGGGTGTTATTTTCACACCCCAGAGCAACAAAAGTGTTTCCAGTGTGAAATGCTTGTGTAGACAAGGCCTTAGGCAATATAATAGCTTGTTCACTTCTTGAACTGCAGGGATGCACAGCAGCATTTTCTTCCTGTTTGGAAGGCCCCTCCTGCTTTCAACACTCCCAAACTGAGGAATAATCTATATCTCTACATTAGACTGACCTAGCTACAGTGCTCAGGGGTGTAAAAAATGTCACACCCTGTGTGATGTAGTTAGGGCAACCTAACCCCCCCACTGTAGACACATCTAAGTCAGCAGAATTCTTAGGATGACTTAGCTACTGCCCCTTGGAGATGTTGATTAACTACACTGATGGAAAACTCCTTTGTGTAGATGTAGGTAAAATCTACACATACAGCACTGCAACAGCACTGCGTCACTGTATTCCCTGTAGTCACTGTACACTATAGACAAGGTCTTAGGTGGTAACAGCACTGTCCTAAAATTAGTGGAACTAATAAGTAGTGTTGTAGTATCAATGTAGCTAACCCATGTCCTGGCCCCAGATGGATTCTGCACAGACCGTCAGCAGGATCTGCAGGTGAGCTCCCTTGGCAAAGGAAGGAGCTAAATATATATAATTAGGGTCAGGAATCTAAGAATTTTATTTTTGTAATATATATATTGGGGGGGTACAATGAGCTCATCATTAAGTGTTATGATGAAATATCAACCACAATGACATGGACTTGTTAGATCAGACAATGTGTGGTAGCTGCAGTTTTCAACACTTCACTGGAGTATACTAAACTGTTTTCAATGCATACCTAATAAACTACTGAGCATTAGTTATTTAATGCATCATTATTCTATTCCCCAGTTTATCAATAGACTTTGACCATCTGTCCTAAGAAGGGCTTTCCTATCATATTGAGCTGGAAAAAGTCTGAGGCCTGCCTCTTCATCTATTGCATTTTTCCTTTTCAATTCCCTGTATCCATTGCAACAGCAGCTGTATGTGGTCCCACAATTCCACTCACAAGAAAGGAAATAACTTCATGCCTGTTAACTGTTAACTAGCAGAACCTATTTTGTAATGACTAGTTCTTCAACAGTTTACATTTTGGATTCAGCAGATGCTTTTAAGTCTTTGAATTTCTTGGCATTCTGATAATCTCATTCAGAATGTAATTTGTGCACAGAAACATTTTATTTAAACCTTGTATTTCTGTTTTTGGAAAAGTTCAACATAGCTTTCATGATAAATGATAATGTGTATTTACCTTAGACCCATGGGGAAACAGCTAGTGTTTGGACTATTTTTAACTATTAATTTTTATTTTTCAGTGCTGCCAACTCATGAATTTATTAAGGCAATTTTGGCTCAGATGCAGGCAGTCTAGGGTTTATATGAATAGCTCCACTGTCACACAACTTTCAGACGTGCCAATAGGGAAAAAAACCCTCCTAAGACTGCCTTTTCCATTTCCTTACCTATTCTGTGTAAGTTCTTATTTTGCCCTCTTCGCTGAGCATATTACAGTAGTACATAAGCAATATACGCCATATATGACAGATGTTAGTCCTCTGTCTTCTTCCTTCTAGGGGAGAATTACGTACACAGTGCAGTGGTTTAGTTTCTTTTCAATGAGAAGGAGGAGCTGTTCATTAGCACATGGTGTTTGTTTATGTTAGAGAAGCCTGATCATAGAAATATGCCTGCAGTTTGGAGCAGAAGGCCATGAGGCACATGAGGGTTCTTAGGTCTTGTGGAAGCTTATTTTTGAGAAGTACAGCCAATCTGAGTTGTTGCAGGAAACAAGCAGAGCTCTCCACTACCCATCAAAGATTCACTGAAGTTCTTGGGTAGAGAGCAGGGGTGGGGGTGAGAGAAGACAGAGCATCCAATACTATTTGCAGAAAGTGAGAGGGTATAGGATGAAGCAGAAAGATCCCAGCAGCTCAGGCTAGCTCGGTATTCCCTTCATATGAAAAATTGGTCAGCTCCTTTCTGTTCCTGCCCTCTCAAGGCTTGCTAAGGGAGAGAAGAGGACTCTGTCACATTTATGGTGTATTAGGCAAACCTATGGATACCCAGGGATGGAAACTGACTCCTCAAATTTAGTCCTGGTAACCAGGAGACCAAAGGGAACCAGCGTGTCAGCAGTAGCTTCTAAGAGAAGGTGAGCTTATATTTTTCTTCCCTAGAGTACATTATCACTGATTCTTTCACTCAAAGCCATTAAACAAAATGCTGTTGAGCGGAGGCTCAGATTTTTCCAGATCAGAAAAGTGACAATATAAGGGATGACAATGTGAAAAGACAGTTCAGAAAATGAATTTCACTTTACAATTCATTAGTCTTTATTTATTGATAAAAAGCCGGTAAAGGGAGGGAAGTGTGTGTGTGGGAGGGGATGAGAATTGGAGGGGGAAGGTTGGGAAGGGAAATATCTCGCTTCACAATTCATTACTGTTTATGTATTGATAAGGGAATAAGGGGAAGGGGAAGGAGGAGGGACTGAAACGGTGGGTGAGGTGGAGGGGGGGGGGGACTGGCTCACTGGGAGATGGGTAGGAGATGTGAATGCATAGCACAGATAAGCAATGCACATTACTGTTGTGTCTCCTTGCAAAAGCTCTTTTTCAATGCTTCCCTGAGGTGCAGTGTTCCGTGATTGGCTCTCAGTGTTGCAGTGCTATTTAGCAGCTCAAAATTTGCCTCCACAACCCAGCCTAATGGGAACTTCTCCCTATTTGTCTCACAGACATTCTGGAGCACACAGCAGGCATTGATAACTATGGGGATTTTTTCCAGAGGTCTAACCTAGTGAGCAGACGTTGCTAGCGTGCCTTTTAAACATCCAAATGCACATTCCACTACCATTCTGCACTTGCTGAGCCTATTATTAAAACACTCCTCCTAGCTGTCCAGGTGTCCATTGTAGGGCTTCATTAGCTAGGGGAGCAAGGGGTAGGTAGGATCACCATTGGCATTTCAACATCACTAATATTTATTGTTTGCTCAGAAAAGAAAGTGCCCACCTGCATTTTTTTTTGAGAGAGAGAGACCTGAGTTCCTAAGGAGGCACATGTCATGCGCCTTTCCAGACCACCCCCAACTGATGTAGGTGAATCCACAAGGGCCTGCAACACCACTGAGAAGTATCCCTTTCAATTTATGTACTCTCTGGCAAGGTGGGCCAGGGCTGAAGTAGGGATGTACTTGCCATCTACCCCTCCCCCAAGTTTGGAACCCCACTATGGAGAAGCCTTCTACTATGTCCTCCAAGTTTCCCACAGTCACTACCCTTTTTAGCAGAAGTCTATTAGTGGCCCAGCACACTTGAATCACAGCTGCTCCCACGGTGTATTTACCGATTCTGATCTGATTCCTAACTGACCAGTAGCAGTCTGACATTGCTAGCTTCCACAGAGTGATAGCCAGTCTTCTCCACTGTCAGAGCAGGTCTCAAACGAGAGTATTCATGTATTTCAGGGTGAGGGAGAGCTCTCTGCAAAGTTCAAAGAAAGTGGCCTTTCACATTTGAAAGTTCTGCAGCCACTGCTCATCCTCCCACACCTTCATAATGATGCAATCCCACCAGTCACTGCTTGTTTCCCAGGCCCAGAAGCAATGCTCCACCAACTGCAGATGGTTCATGACAACCTGCAGCAAATAGGAATTGTCTCATTCTATGGCTTGTAACAAGGTGGCTTCTGTAACATCGATTTTCAGCAGTAAGGCTCCTGTCTTGTCCCTAAAAATACTGCAGAATAAGTTGTCGAGAGTTTATATGCTCACAATAATAGTGGAGAGCAGAGCAGGCTTCATTCCTCTCAGGCAATGGTGTGCGCGCAGCAGAGAGTGGACAGTTTGAAAAAGTGGCGCAAAATGAGATAGTTTATTTCAACTGGACCAAGGAAGGAGGTGGAGTATGTTGCATCATGGGAGGATGACAACCTTCCCAAAAACTCCATAGCTAGTTGCACTGTGGGATAGCTACCCACGGTGCACTGGTCTGATGGTCAACCCAAGCACTGCTAGTGGGGATGCAATGAGTGTGGTGTGGTCACATTCTTCCAACTTCTAAAATTCAGCAGGTGAAAATCTATTTAAAATAAATTGACTTCACTCCACAGTGTAGACAGATCCTAAGCATATTATGACATAATTATTTCTAAGAACCTACCTTGCAGCCTCATCAAAAAGCTACATCGTTTGACAACATCTACTAATCCGTTAAATCATGCTGAGTGGCATTAATTATGCTACCATCCTTTAATTCTTCACTAATTGCATCACATATCAGCCTTTCCATTATTTTATGTGGGACTGATGTCAGGCTGAGAGGCTTACAGTTATCCAGATCATTTCATTTACCCTTTTTAAATATTAGCAAATTAGCTTTTTCCCCCTAATCCTCTGGAATGTCATCAGTGTTCCAAGATGTGTTTAAAATAAAGAACACTTGAAAGAGCTCCTCTGCCAGTTTTTTTTTTAAATCCTCTTGTGTACTTATTACTCAAGTCCTACTGATTTAAAAATGCTTAACATCCTCCTTAGTTATTGATGAAGTTAGTGCCAGAGTGGAGAAAAGAACCCAGATGCTTACCTCAAAGTCCTAATACTCAGAGCGAGGACCATGCTGCTTCTCTTCTATCACCCATCCTCAAAAGTTTTAGGATACCATCCTAGTAAAATACAGATTCTGTTGCTTTGATGCTTCAAATTATATTTTATTCAGTGGAATAATATATAGTGCAGTTATAGTAAAAAAACTGGTTATAGAAAAAGTCATTCATTCATTGGAAGTTTTAGTGCTTTATTTGCATATGTTGTCAGTAAAATACGTTTTTATGTTTATTTGTTAGCATTTCAGAGTCAATACAGGTATCCGAGAGTAAGCTGGAATCTATTTTCTTTTGCACATCAACCAGACTGTTAAAGCCCTGCTCCCGCAAAGACTTACACAGATGCTTAACCTTAAGCACATAAGTAGTCCTAATGACCTCAGTGTGACTACTTCACATGCTTAAAACTAAGCACTTTAGAATCTGCAGGGTCAGGATCTAAGTTTGAATTGCAGAATTTATCTACTGGTGATTCATAAGTAAAGATAAAGTACAACTTGACCTTCAGATTTAAGATGAGTTTCCAGGACTGGTAATCAGAAAAAAAATCTCGACATGCACAAGGAGCAAATTCAATACAGAAATCACACACAAACACGGAACCCCACAATGCCATTTGTATTTTTCATTTTTCAAATGCACTTAATTTCAGTATAATGTACTGTATTTGAATTTAAACATTATGCTTCTACAGGAAGAACAATGAATTACTAACAGCTTGTTTTCTGTTTCTCTTGCTGAACCTAGAGAGGTGCTAATTTCCCCTCCCCAACAATTTACAATGTAAAAGAATGATTTAGGGAAATTACAGTTGTATGGACTGAAGACAATGTCATATTGAAAGCTAAGAATGCTCATTATTTTAGTCATATTAAAATATGCCCTGTTTGAAGGTTGTCACAAGTCAGTTTCCCACAAGCTATTTTATCTCCACTTTCCCTTAGAATGGACCTGAATGTAACTGTTATGACTTATTCAAGAGTTCTGCTTGAAGAGTTCTACTTGAAATTCTTAAACAGGCATTACTTGTCAAATACATGATCTTGACATTCCCTGTACTAGTCCAATCACCTAGAACATTTCAGAAAAACTGTGTCCACACGCAGAAACAGTTCAATTGTTTCACTGGCATTCCAAATACACTGAACCAGTTCTAAACAAATGAACATCTGTCTGTACCAATACAGTACTTGTGTAGATGGGAAATGCAGGTGTTGCAGCTTAACCTATACATTTAGATTTCCCAGCAAAATCACATAATGCTCCCGCTCACTGCTCTCTGCATGCTGGGAGCATTGTTTTTGTAACCTTCTTAAACCAGTTTCGTGAAGGCCCCAGTGTAGCAGAAGTGGTTTTTGGACTCTGATCTGCCCAGTTACTCCAACTCCATCTCCTGTTCTGGGGAGGAACTTTCCTGTTCTTAACTGCCCAGTCTCTCCCATATTCTGACTGGAGGCACTTCTTGGCTGGTCTTGTCACAACCATACAACGAAATACAAGACACATAAAAGCTAAGTAAAATGTTATTTATTAGAACCAGAAAAATATATGACTTAATAAAAATATGCACACTAGTTTTCATAAACATACGCCATCGGACCCCTCCTGAAAAGAGCTCCTAAAACACAACAGAAAAATGGCTAACAAGCATAAAACATTAACAGCAATAATATAATATTTTTCTTTCATATTGTTTGGGTAAGTAGCAACAACTACAACTTCATATCTAGGTTTGATAGCCAGCACATTGCCACAGCAGTGAATTGGTGAACGTCCTCTGGCAAAAGAACGAAGGCGACACTCAGATAAGATGTGTTTCATCGTTTGTGACTGGTGACCACAGTTGCATGCAGGTGTTTGCCTCATTTTTCTTTTAAAGAGGGTTTGTCCACATCTCCTATGAGATGTCCTGATGCAATTCAATCTGCACCAGTCTGACATAAATCAAAACCCGGTGGTTCCTCAGCAGGGTCAACGATGAGCTGTTTGTTTTGTGGTGGAAGGAATCACGCAGCCACTCCACTTTAGGTGAAGATCGAACAGAGCTTTAATTTTACAAACACACATACAGACAGACCATAGCTATGGGGAGCCCAGGCAGCCACCTTAGTGCTGGTCACTGGACTCTCCGGTTTCAGGTTACAGTGGGTTTATATAGATTTATCAAAAGGTTCATATTACATACATGATCGTATAGTGGATTTTCTAGTACTTAACAAGTCGTTTACTACATATTGGGCACTTATACCTCCCGCTGGGATTCTCCCGGTGTCAATAAGTCAGGGTGATTCTCCTGGTGCCAGCCAGTCGTGAGGCACCTACATTCTTTGGTAGCCTGCAGGGATTCCTGACAGGTTGGGCTGGGGTGGCTGCAAGGTGAGTTAATGTCTTATAACATAACTCACCAGACTGGAGTGATTTGGTTCCAGCCTAAGGCCTCCTGTCTTGATTTTATTCCACAGTTTTGAGTGGTCGAAACACTCCATGTGGCTCTCCATTGAGCCTCAGGGCCAAAATACAGCATCCTGACAGAAACTCAAACATCCTCCACCTTCCCCACCACTTGGGTTCCGCATGCACCTTATTAATGAGTCCCTCACCTCTTCTTTGATATATGCCACAAGTTTAGCCCTCCAACAAGGGGACCACGTATTTTGATGAGTAATGTGTGTGTCCTTTTTCTCCAGTGTACCCTAACCCTCTCCAAGAGGTTGCCCAGGGCTGGCAAACAAAATCCCCATAGAACTGGAGAGAGATGTCTCCCTCTCCAGGGAGCAATCAATCCATTAACACCAATCACCTTGATAGTTTTGGAGTTTCAATCTGGGCCAGACAGACAGATCAATACCAGGAGCACCTGGCTACTCAGAGAGGTAACAGAGACAAAAAATATAATGGATTCACACCTGGAATAGGCAGAAAGAATGGGTTTCTTGAGGGAGAGAGAGAATAAAAAAAGAACAGAAGGCCAGAATGATAGTTAACTGACAAGCAAAGGCAGGTCAGACTTCAGTTTTGCTCTAAGATTTAAATTCTTATCCTGTACATCTTTTACTGTAACTTAAGACAGTCTTATCTTATTGCGAAGTCCAAAGCCAAGATATGAAAGATAAAAGCATTTACATTTCTTTAATCATTTTTCTCAATGCTTTTGTACCTTTTAAATAAAATAATTTGTTTTTAAAGAGAACTGTTGAGTTGGCTTGAACAATTTCTAGACATTCACCACTGAGAAGAAAATATTCCAAGCATCCCCACACAAAAGGGCAAAATAAGGGACATCTGTGGACCTCAGCACTTACCCCAGTTTGGTCTAGAAGTAGATCATGGGATCTACCTCAAGAAATGGAGATTTGCAATAGGCAAAACAGGTAATTCCTCAGGGTGCAATCTAGAGATCAAGGGGAAGCAAGTGGCTCAGTATAGTTTTACACGATCACACCCCACACATTAAACAAAGCTATATGTACAATATGGCTCCCAGTTGTACATTAGATTTTAAATATAAAACACTGCAAAAATACGCACTTTCTACCATGTTATTCACATAAAATTCACCTGCTTCAACATTGTGCCTGCAATTGACGGGGAAGGGTGCCACAATGTGCAAATGAAAAACCAGTTAGAAGGAATGCACCGGTTTACACAAAACAAACTGCTTTGCATTGACCCGATGAACCAATTCAGATACCAACGGTACTAGAAATTCTCTTATATAATGTCCAACTTTGAAACAATTTAATTTAAACAATTCAATGTAAAACAAATTCCCATTCATAGCTTACTACTTTAATCATCAAACAATCCACAAACCTTGGATGCTGTCTTTCATTCTATTGGCCCAATCCTGCAAAGTTTTTAGCACTCTCAACTGTTTTCAACATCCTTTGAAGTCAATGGGTGGTTAAAGCAGAACCTCCCAAGATCAGGTCATATATTATTAAAACTATTTACTGTTCCTTCCTTTTAGTCTCAATTTCCTGTTACTCCCTAAAAAAATTCTCTTACTGCTTCTGCTTCAGACTTTCCTTCCCTCTGTGTAACACATATTCTATGTGCCATTCTGTCTTTCAATTGGCATTTCCTTTTCTCAGTTTCATGATAACCTTTGGGAGTCAGTGAATGTTCCAGCTGGAATGACTAACAAAACAGTACATTTGTTTAGATCAACTGGGTAAGCCACAGAACAATGACACCCAACAGTTTCTAACATAGCTCAGGGATTGTGTGTTGATGTTTCATCATGTTCACCACCTCTACGTTTCTTTGGCACCACGATGTTAGCAGGACCCTTAATAGAGAGATCAAGAGATCACTAATTATATTACAGATGTGCCCAGAAGCCCCATTATGATTCAGAGCCCTCTTTACTAGTCAATGTGCTATCAAACAGCAAGATATGGAATATGTCCTGAAGAGCCTCTGGTCATTTTATTTTTGCTTTCTCACCTCCCACCTATTCTGCTTCACAAAATTGTTTGATTGCACTAACGACATGATTACATATGTGTTTAACTCATTTTTTATTCCTGGTTCAAGATCTGCCTCTCACAGAAGTTTTACTGTGCCATTACTAGTAAGACCGCTGCACTGAAATAGATATTTTTACATTTAGCCTACATGCTGTGTTGTTGATAACTAAATATAGGGAGGCCTATGCAGTTGCACATCTTTTGTTTAAATAAAATTTACCCTGATACCTGCTTGCTACAATAATTGCTTATCACTGTCAATCTCAAAGCACATTTAGGTATCAGTCACCTAACCGAACAAAGCTATCTATGCAATATTCAAATGCTAAACTGGGAACTTCAAGTTTTTTCAGTCACTGTGATTCTTGTGGTTTAGTATCAGCTCAATTCTGGTGTTTATATACATTAGAACACACAAAACCACGCTCAGATGAATAAAACTACATAATGTCTTTAATCTGTCTATTAATCCACCTCTGCCAGGTGCAGTAATGCTGTGTCGATCGGAGGGCATTTCTTGTCAGCGCAGCAAACAGAAAACACTAAGAAGTTAGTAAGTTGCAAGTAAGTAGCTTGCGTACCTCCTGTCAACTGTCGCCAAAATTTGGCAGGAAATGTAGACAATCTACATCAGTTTAATACAACAGGAGACTAAAAGCAGGCATTAAGCAAAGAATGGCTCAAGATAGCCACCACTCTGCAAATACTTGAGTGTTAAGAGGACAATGCGCAGACTACTAACTTTAAAGCTTTTGCCTCCTTTCTAGATAACCTGTAAAACTGGTTTGAACCAGGACTGGAAAAGTCCTAGAATGGAAAAGAACAAAATGCTGCCAGGAACTCTCTCTCAAGAGAGCATGGTGGCTGGTTAGAAGAACCAGATAGACATGGAGGTCTGATGGGAGTTTCTAAAGAAGTTAGGCCTGCCTAGGTTACAATGAAGCCATGGTCAACCTTTAGGTAAGACGGACGTGGAGGCAGACTGATTTAAAATCCTTAATCTCTTAAAAAAATGGTTAGCAGTAGAAACAAAGCTAACAATACTGTTGAGATAGGATGGCAGTCTGATCACTGTACATCAGGGGAAGCAAAAAACTACAAGTATTCAGACTGAATCAGACCTATCCCAGGACCAGCATGGATACCAATATATGATTTTTAAAAATAAAAAAATTGATTAAATTTGATTTTTAAAATCGAACTACTGAGCAATCCATCCCATCATCAAGTCCCAGTTTCTGACAGTCAGAGGTTTAGGGACACCCACAACATAGGGTTGTGTCCCTGACCCTCTTGGCTAATCGCCACTGATTGACCTGTCCTCCATGAACTTATCCAGTTCTTTTTTGAATCCAGTTATACCTTTGGCTTTCACATCCATTGGCAACTAGTTCCACAGGTTGACTGTGTGCTTTGTGAATAAGCACTTTCTTATGTTTTAGAACTGCTGCCTATTAATTTAATTGGGTGACCTCTGGTCCTTGTGTTATGTGATGGAGTAAATAACACTTCCTTTTTCATTTTCTCCATACCATTCATGATATTACAGACCTCTGTCATCTCCTATTAGTCATCTTTTCCGAATTGAACAGTCCCAGTCTTTTTAATCTCGCCTCACATGAAATCTGTTTTATCGCCTCAATCATTTTCATTGCCATTCTAATATATCTTTGAGATGGGGTGACCAAAACTGTAAGCAATATTCAAGGTATCTGTGTACCATGAATTTATATAGTGACATTGTGATCTTGTTTATCTTCTTATCCCTGTCCAAACTGTTCCTAATATTAGTTAGTTTTTTGATTGCTGCTGCACACTATACAGATATTTTCAGAGTACTATCCAGGATGAATGCAAAATCTCTTCCTTGAGTGGTAACAGCTAATTTAGACCCCATCATTTTATATGTATAGTTGGAATTTTATTTTCTAAAGTACATTACTTTGCACTTATCAACACTGATTCTCATCTGCCATTTTGTTACCCAATCAGCCAGTGTTGTGAGATCCCTGTTTCTCTCTTCACATTCAGCTTTGGATTTAACTATTTTGAGTAATTTTGTATCATCTGCAAACTTTGTCACTTCTCTGTCTATCCCTTTTTCTAAATCATTTATGAATATGTTGAACGCTATTGGTCCTAGTACAGACCCTTGGGAGACCCTGCTAATTTTACCTCTCTCCAGCATGAAAACCGATCATTTATTCCTACCCTTTGTTTTCTATCTTTTAACTAGTTATATCCATGAGGCATCTTCTTTCTCATCCCATGACTGCTTACTTTACAACCTTGTTGAAGGCCTTCTGAAAGTGCTAGTATGTTATATCTACTGGATCATCCTTATCCACACACTTCTTGCCCCTCTCAAAGGAATTCTAGTAGACTGGTGAAGTGTGATTTCCCATTAACAAAAGCCTTGTTGCCTCTTCCCCCACCTATCATGTTCATCTACAAGTCTGATAATTCTGTTCTTTACTAGTTTTTAAAACTTAACTGGTACTGAAGTTAAGCATCCTGGCTCAAAAGCTTGTCTCTTTCACCAACAGAAGTTGGTTCAATAAAGATATTACCTCACTCACCTTGTCTCCCTACAGATAACTAGATTATGCAATCAGTTTTCACTAGAAAGTCTTCTATTGCTGATTTATAGCACAGGATCAAATGCACCTTTCTTTTCTAGACCGTTGCCATGCCTATCATTCAAAACCTACAGATGAAAGGTCAGGCAGTAGCAGTTTTATTGGTGAACTGAGTCAACAAATAGGGCTCTCTATAGCGTGAGATGGTCTACACTGGCCTCAGGAGAACGAGAGCCCTGCTTATGCTAATATCCATTATTATAAATTCAACAGCAAAGATTCCTAGGAATGCTCAATACCTGGGTCCTCCATATAAAGGTATATAGCAGAAAGAAGCCAAATTGACAAAGGGAAAGAGACCCTTTCTTGGAAAATAAAAAGGTAAGTTTAAAAAACAAGAGAGTTCACATAAATTGCACAATAGTACTCAAATTAATTTTCACCAGATTATTGACTAACTTAATTTCAGCTCTTTATTTTGCCTCCATGCAGCCTATCTACAAATTTTAATAAATACCTCAGCACAACAGAAAACAACAAATTGGGTATTATTGATAAAAACAACTGGAAGTTAAGAGTGGCAGCTGTGATACATACATCTTTCCTCCCCTCATTCCAACACACTGCCTCCAAAGCATATAAGGGAACACCCTCAGAAAGAAACTTTCAGGTGAAAAAGGGGCTAAAACAGACAGTGTTTACAGTACCTCTGAGATATAAATATGAAAACTTTCATTGTAATTATATTCACACACTTCAGTAAAACAGATGAATTATTGATATTTGCTGAAAAATCTGGAAAATGCCAGGATTCTAAGGGTATGTCTACACTGCAATCAGAGGTGCAACTGCAACATCTGTAGACATGCGCAAGCTAGCTTTAATCTATCCACAGTGAAGCCACCACAACACCGGCTTCAGTCTAGGCTGTGTAAGGATCCTGGGTACATAATCACATTGCTATCTCACCCTGAAATCCACGTTGCTGTGGCTTCACTCTTATTGATTCCCATGCTAGCTTTAATCTAGCTAGTTTGGGTAGTAGTCACACCTCCGATAGCTGAGTAAACATATCCTAAAAATTAAGATTATTACCAGTTAAAATTAATGCTCTTAACACCACATTTGCTTGGTATCAAATGCAGTAAGTGATCTTGTCAAGCAATTTTAGTTATGCCCTGTAGATCTTATATCGTAACTTTGTAACAGTAAACACACTGAATTTTCCATTCCCCCCTTGTTCCCCCCCAAAAACCCCAAGAAAAAAAAACAGACCTTAAAGAGAAAATTACCAAACAGTTGTTCTTGACCAATCAAGGAGCTGTTTGGATTAAACAGACATCCCTTACACTCTGTTAAATGTAGAAAGGAACAGTAGAAAGAGCTGTAATAATTTAGAAGCTCACCCAAGATAGTCAGCATCAATCAGAAAAAAATGGGACATCATACATGGGAGGGAAATAAATTCTTCTTTCCCCCGACCAGCACAATCAGTTGCATTGTCACTCCAGTAAGGTGAAACAGGAACACTTACTGTTCCCTCTGGCCCTCACCAGATATCAAGAAAATGATCCTTTAAGATCTGACTCTGCTACCTTTACTCACACTGAACAGCATCAGCAATTTCAGTGCAACTGTTTGCAAAGTTAGGTGCTACTAAATGTATAAAGGGTGGCAGAATTGGGTTTGTAATTATCTCAGAGTCACAAGCACAAAGAACGTAGGATTTATCAGTCTGATTAAAAGAAGTAAATGATCTGGTATACAGTGGTAATGCTGTGCTACTGTGATGTTAGAAATCATATGATTTGGAGTACAACTTTCAGTGCATGCTGCATGGCTCGTTTGTTTTGCCTGACATTTGAGAAGTAAGGGGGGCTAGATTATTCACTAGTCACCCTAGTGTGTTGGGGAGTTATTTGTATTAATAGTTCCTGTTTCTTGAAGGGGATGAGTTGACTGAAATCTGTATTTGATTTTATAGTTTTAAATAATTGGTAAGGCACACAGAGTTTGGGTACAGATGCTTTTTATAGTTCAGACCAACAGAAAAAAAATGTTATCCTGAAAGTTCTTCTACAGACCTATGAGCCAGTGAAAACTCTTATGTCTCAAGAAGCTCAAAAGATCATGTTAGTCGTACATAGAGCAACCTCATAAAAAAACCACATAGAAGTTATGGACAACATCCACTAAGGAAAGGACAATAGCTGTAATAATATATACCAGGGTGGACTGATTTAAATCACCAAGTGGTAAGCTGTGATTTAAACCAGATTTTAATAAACTTTTCCATTTGTACATCAGTTATTTTCTAAATAAAAGTACACTCAGTGGTTGATATAACCATTAAAGCATGTTGATTTACAACTAAATAGAAACCTTACACTAAATTTAGTACATTTTTGCTATATAGGAGAGTACATTATAAAACTACATACATCTATTTAAGCAATTTTATAGCTTAATGTTTTCAGATCCTTAATTGTACGTTTTTAGCACATTAGAAAGCGTTGAATTATATATCACTTATTAAATTTTTACTCATTACTTGTCTCAAGCTGCATTAGAGTGGTAACTAGAATTTAATAAAACAGAAAATATTTAAACAATAAATACATTTGAAGAGATTGTAGTAAGTTTAGGCCTTAACATATTGTATTAAACTTATATTTAATTTTAAACAGGTTTATTTTTTAAAAGAAACAATTATAATTAAACAAAATTAAAAAGTCCAATTCTTTTTTGTTTATTTAGAAAAAATAACTGATTTTTATCCACCCTGTTAACAGGAACAGGCAGTAACAGGAAACTGCCTCCTGTCATTTGCATTTAATGACAAAAAGCATCAAGACAAGTTATTATATCAGTTTTAGGCCATTTACATTCATTATGTGGTGAAAAGAGAATATAGCTATGTTCCCCATATTATTTGACTTACATGTTGCCTGATGTATTTATAGAACAAGGTAACATTACAAAAATTTCAGACAACTTTCAGCATAGAAGAGGAGACAAAATACAATTAAGTTTTTTAAAAGTCAATTAAAAATAAATATATAAAACTATTACCCAGTTTCATTAAATTCTACTTAAAGGATAAGAGATTAATTCCTCCTGCAAAAAAAGGAATGTACAGTAAAGCTGCATTTGAATACAGACACTCTAGATTGGAAAACCATTATATATGGAAGTTCAGAAATAAAGGAGAAAGAGCTAGAAGTTTCCCTTTGTGGCATACTACACACAATAAAATATCCATAAAAAAATGAAAAATACCAGATTGTAATTCATGCTTGTTATAATCTTAAACAGAAGCTAGTACACACACCAAAATTATAGATTCCTTATTCCACTGTCTTAAGGTAACGTTTCTCTCAGACATTAAATCTACTGAACTTGAGTTTAAAAAAAGGGTTAAGGGCACAGTAAAAAGTGAAAAATGTTGACTGGTACTTACCAATACTGAATGGGATTTTTTACCTCTATTGAACTTGCTTGTCTTCTTGAAATCAGTTACCATTAAATATTTATCTTTGACAGCACTTATGCATTCACTCAGCATTTAAAACTCTGAAAATGGCACTAGTCTACTTATGATGAAAAATGAACTCGTGCTCCAAATCATATGATTCCTAATATTGAAGTAGCACAGTAGTGCCATTGTAGTTAAGGATAAGTTATACTCAAAATTTTCAAAAAAGTGTGAAGTGACTTAGGAGCCGAAGTCCCATCTTCAAAAGTGACTTTGGCATTTAGGATTGTAAATCTCACTGAAAGTCAGTAGAACTTGATCTTTACACATAGAAACTGTACCACTTTTACTATACCAGTACACTTAAAGCACCACAACCCCATTAACAGTATCAGCATAAGAGTGATTATACTTGTATACCAGGAAGAGGAATTAGCTATACTGGTATAAGACAGTTAGTAATACTATTATAACTGCATCCACATGAGAGATTATACCAACACAAAAATACATGGTTAGACCAATCCATAGGTTTCTTTGGAAATTCTACCCTGTTGTACTTATCTAATATGGGAGTCAGTATCTTTACAGGGTTAAAATAAACATGGTTAAAACTCAGCACACACATTCTCAGCTTGAAAATATTTGTAAACCAGAAAGTTTACTCCTACTTGGCTATTTAAGTCTAGCTAGTGGAAAAAAAATAAATTCCCTCATAGCACCATGAAGCTCTTAACTTACAAAATTAAGTTCCTTTGAATAAATATGCATGAAATCTCACTAATCATAAATGTGTTTTGGTTTTATGCTCTTCAAAAGTAGGATATGGTAAAATCCACAAAGCAACAGTTCAGTTCCACTGGCAAAGCCAGATTAGAGATACTCACAGGCATAATCATATGGCCTGAAATGAATCCTAAAAGGTGTACTGCCAAGGGAAAGAACCCTTGGAATTTTAATACAGTCTGTAATACCCATCTAGAAATTTGAAAACCCCTGTATTGGCTAGATGGAAATCTAATCACTATCAGCTTTAAGGAACAGACAAGGTGGGTAAGGTAATATCTTTTAATGAACCGAATTCTGTTTATTTAAGAAATGGCACAAGAGCCAACAGCACTTATTGTTTTACTTCTTTAGTTTCATAAGTACCACTAATTATGGTGGAAAATTTTTGGAAATAAAGTTAATTGGTTAATTTGTACCCCTTCTTAGCAGCTGGAAGCCTATGCAGCAGTAGCAAAATTAACAGTGGCTATTTAGAAACAATATATATTTTTATAGTGAAACATTTTTTAAAGCTAAATAATCTGGTGGGAATTAAATTACAGTAAAATTTTAAGATTAATCTTAGATTAGGTTTGGAAGGAACCTCAGGACGTCATCTAGTCCAAGCCCCAGTCATCTAGTCCAACATTACATGTTAATGTAACATGCATTTTAAAAAAGTTATATTAGTGCACACCAACAACCCTACACGCAAATCCTTGTGTAACAAGTAATGGCTAAATTCACCTAAGCAGAAGTTATCTGCTAGATATATAGATTTGTAAAGATAAAAAAAAAAGTTTAGTGATTTTTAAAGCAACCATGGGAAATTCAGTCAACTTTAAAAAAAAGTAACAAAAAGATCCTGATTTTAAACAAAACCTAGATTTTTCACTTTTTAGTGTTAATGAAGTATGAATTCAAAAATTGTAACATGCTTGACTTCTGACTGAGGCAACCTCCTGTTCAAGAGGCATTTTGCTTTCCCCACCGTAAGGCTGAGCCAGGTAGATGGCAAGTATTGTCTTCAGACATCTTGTGGCTACCTAAGGGAGCTCTAAAAATGGATAGGGAGAATGTGACAGGAGGTCCTGTGCATTGTCACTCTTTGAAGAGCAGAACTTCAAGGGTTGCAATCCAAGAGGTAAAATGACTATTTTAAAGAGAAAGAATGAAAGCAGCCCAAAAAGAGATCATGGAATAGAACGTTGTTAGAAATAACCAATTAAAAGGCTTTTGTGAGAAGACTACTTCCCTGAAGGAGATTCTTTAAAAATGTGCACAAAAAATATCAGGTTCTTGGACTTTCGGTATTAAAACAAGCATTGCAAAATTCCACTTATGTCTGTAGAATACAAGTATGTTATTTTGGTGTAAGAAATAAAATACTGGGAAAATACTTACCAATCATGGGAAAATTTGTGCACGAATTGGCCAGTTTTCATGACAATTTTGCAAAGTTATTGTTTCACATCATATCCAGAATGCCTTTTTGTTTGGGAAAAGGAAAAGTGTACATCAGTCCACTCCCCGATATAGAAGAGAACTCAACTGAAAACTCTGTGGGACACAAAGTTATTAAATATTCTATTTTCACCATTTGATTTTCCAATTGTAAAAATTCAGTATATTGACTTTCTTCTAGAAGATTATAACCAAAGTAAATGCTAAGAGAGGCCTTCTGCAAAGCAAGCAGCAGAAGCAATAAATGTAATAAAAAGAAAAAAGGACACATCAGAGAAAAAGAGGGAGACTTTTAGAAAGAAAACAGATTCGTTAGTTCATTTTCACTCACTGGTTCTGTGAAGTTAGTGGAAAACACAAAGGAAGTCAGCTGACATTTACAAAAATGATAGCTGATAAGAGAGAACCTCAGGGGAAGAGTTATAGTAAAATAAAGAGTGCTAAGAGAAGATCTCTCTCTGTCTTTTATTAAATGAATGAAGTTAACATTGGATAACAGAAAATCCACCTAGGGAATAATGGTTTTGAGAGGAACATACAGGAGGAGAACCTGGGTATGACAGTATCATTTAGGGAGAATGGGTAGTTCAAATACCACCTGTTAAAATTAGTTCTGTCAAGACATTTGAACACCTCAATCACCATATAATTAGTACTTTGACATACTATTAAAGTGGTAGTAACTCTCCAAGACTAGGATAGAGAAGTGATTTTAATTATGCAATTTTGACAGGTACTGTAGCATATCACGGTTTTTTAGATTAACAGCCAAAGGAGAATTAAGTTTTAGAGGTTACCCATTCAACCTCTTGTCAAAAGTAATAAAACAGGTTACAGATGCTGCACATACAAAATGAATTTCCTGACTTATGTGACAAAGATGTCAACCATAATAATGGATTGAAGTAGTATGTATAGTGACTCAAATAAAAATTCATTATTTCTACAGAAAAGTAAGTTTTCAAATAAACATAGGTGCATTTAATTGTGTAGCAGTTATATTACACATCCACCTGCAGCATGGAAGTCCACACATAGGCAACAGCTTTCCAGAAGTTTAATGTATTTTTAACCATTTTTTTTTCAAACGTGGCTCTGCCATGAATAAGAAGCCAAAGACAAGACAATCAGACTGAAGTAGTGTATTTAAAATGTGCTTTATACTTTGTTGGATAATTTAAATGATGCTTAAAATGATTTCTACTTTATTTTCACTGTTCATGCGATTTACTTTTTGCATTTCTCTCAGCTTGGAGAACTAATATTTTAATGTTTCCTGTATTTTCAAAAGATAATTCATTGTTTCCATGAGAAATTATTAAAATAGTTCATGAAAACATTTCTAATGGTTTTCACTTTTTTAAAAACCAAAATTTGGGCAAGTGAAACCCCAAAGTGCCCTTTTAATGCATATTGGGGTTAAGAGTACATGCGTCACCAAGAAATAAGTTTAAAAAAAGAATCTCATGTTTCATGTGTGTTTCACACAAACAGTCCAGGTGATTCCTACTTTATGGGTTACATGATATTTTAAGAAATTCTGCATGTTAGTCCACAGCAAAAGTCCATATCTTTAGAAACAGTTTAACTATAGGCTATTTTTCAGATTCATAATATTTAAGCAGTGTGAAATGAAAGAAACCTCAACTCCAGTGGAAAAGTTAGCACAGCAATACTCTCTGATACGCAGCTAGAATTACTGCATGTCATGACTCATTTGTTAATGGACTACAATTTTATTTTGTGCATGTAACTACATGTCACATGTAACTTCAACAAATGTGGGAAGCTGAATAAAATAGGTGAAATCTTGTGGAGTAAGGGAACACATTTAAAATTGCTTTGTTAGGCAACTGCCTCTAACATTTACATTTTGGGCATAGGATACTTTAAGTTATTGTAGACAAGGCCTAACAAAACTGTTGACATTCTGGGCATGCTGTTAAAGACACATAGTTAATAAGGAACTTGAGGAGGACTACAGATAAGTGTTTGGGGCATTGGAATGAAAAATGACTGCTACATTTATTGGCTTGAATATGAATACTCCCATGGTATTAGCTGTTTGGTGATATTTTAATTAACTGTACACTTAAATGCTGTTAGAACACTTTCAGTTCAGGTATAACCTGTGTTTGTGTTTTTTAATCAAATGTATAAATAATAAAATCTATCTTTACACCACCCCCATTAGACTATAACACTCAATACATAACAGGAGGTATAAATTAAAAAACTTTTTTAGAAATTACATCAAAAGACAAAAAATATCAGACCGTAATGCATAGCTAACATTGAGGGAGCATATGTTCTTGACCTGAAGCATGAAACCATCTGTATTTTACTTTTTTTATTCAATTTTATTTTTGCCACACTTGCTAGTTTTTTTATTATGTTAGTTTAAAAAAAAATTTTACTTCTGTAGCAGTGTCATGTCATTTGTGACATCAGAGCATGGAAAACGAACCTCAACAAATCCAGCATTTTGCCTTCACTGCAGGATCAAGCAGACAGTGAACTAGGAAGAAATTTCCACAGAACTCTTTAGAAGGGAACCTCTTCTATCAACTGATTTATTTCAGTCTTATGACTAACTGAGTTTTGTCACAACAAAATGTTTAACATGATTAATCAGCAGTTACCTTTTACAAGTCACTGAGAGTTCAAGATTTAATATACTATAAATTAAGTCTGATTTACTAAGGCATGGCCTACACTAAAAAGTTATGTCAAACCAACTATGTTGCTCCGGGCGTGAAAAATCCACACCACTGAGACACAGTTACGCTGACCTACCTCTGCCCTCTCCCCTTCCAGTGTACACAGTGCTAGGTTGACGAAAGAATTTCTCATCTACTTAGCCACTGCCTCTTAGGGAATTGGATTACCTGTGCTGTCAGGAAAACCCATCCTGTCAGCACAGGTAGAATCTACACTGAGCTACAGCAGCATAGCAAGACAAGCCCTAAATTTCAGATCGAGTCAGGTGTTCAACAGGACAACTACAAAAGACATTTCACTTGACCAGAATGGTAGAGGAGATCTTTTTGATAGCCTCAGTATGGATGAACCTTCCAGTTTTCTAGTCTCCCAGAAAGTCAAAAAGAATCTTATGGCTCATACCAAAAAAAAAACAAAAAACCCACAAAGAACAAAGCCCCAACACCTCACTTTTTCCACACTATCATGAACATTGAAGGTCACAGTGCTTTTCCCGCTACCATATTTCCAGCTTCCTCTCAAGTCTTCTACATGAGGGTAAAAGATTTAAGTAGTTCGAGATCAACCCAACGACACTAGATATTAGATACATTTTTATTTATGCCACTAACCTCTTCTCAGCGCTACCACTGTCTTGTCCAATCTATAGTGTCAAAGTCCAGATTAAAAATATCTTTTCATAAAAAATTGAGGCAGGTTTTAACATTTGACCCAGAAAATTCTCAGCTTACATTTTGCATGTACTGCTTGTACATAAAGATTGATACATTTGGAAAATAAAATCTCAAAGGATGTGTGTCAGAGTATTGTCTTTATACATGGGTTTCACAGTTTAGTTCATGAAGTTAAGATGTTACATAATTTTCAAACAATACAATAAAAAACCCTTTTCTGTGACTTATATAAAATTGTTACTTTCCTGAATACATACTAAATTCAAAAGAATGTGTAACTGAGACAAAAAAGTTTGCAATCAAGAATATTAAATCTAATATAAAACGTTAGCTTACAGATGGATATGTACAGCCACAGAGTCTGGAAAGGAAGTTTAACTTCAAAATAGATAAAGACACTATGCAAAAGGACAGTGTCTCTCCATGCTTACAGGAATTCAGGTTGAATCATACAATTGAGCAGTCATTGTCCACATGGGTTAAGCCCAACGTTTAAGTTACAATTTAACAAACCCCAAAAGTAAAAGGTTTCCAGTGATATTTTTAACTGATTTTGTTTAAATGCAAATGTTCCCTAAGAGAACCATGAACTAACACACATTACCATTTTGTTAATGCATGAAAATCAGAAAATGAAATTGGTCATGTCACTGTCCATGTAAATAAACAAACTACATAAACAATAAAAAGATAGATTTTTAAACTCTAGATTTTAGTAATCTAAGACACTAAAACACACTCAGGAATTTATATATGATTTTTATACTGTCAGTACCCTTTGAAGATTTTCCTATAAGATTTTGCTCTTTTGTACATTGCAGAGCCTAGACTTACTTTCATTTAACAACAATTAAGAAGTTTCTCATTAATAGGGTGTTAGACTAGAAGCTTAATCAAAAGACAACAACTCCCTACCTTAATAAAAACCACAGAAGGAAGTATATAATCCACTGGATTTTACATTGGTTTAAATGCAGAATTAGAGTTTGGGACCTTGCAAACAAGATCTGGAGAACTCCATATAATCCTCAACCGCTTTCTGCCACCCTCTTGGGTTGTCACTCTCATCTCAGTCTCTCAGACCCAATCCAAATCTCTTGCATCAATCCTTGCTGGCTCTTGCTCAATTGCTCCCAGCTCTGACCTAAGAGAAAAAAATAAGCCATTTAAAAATATATGTAATTCTTACTCCTGTGATCCTCTACCAACATTAATCTACTATGACACAAACAACACTTTTCTTTCCAAGCAACAATGTGTAGCAGAGAATGATTCCGTGTACCGAGGCCAACAGGACAAGCAGACTAATATCCACTGTGGACATTATGAAATTGTGCAATTAACTTTAAAAAAATTCAATGCTCTGAATAAAATAATCAAAGGTAAATGTAGGGAAATGTGGACACCTTTAAAAAATTTAAATATTTCATACAGTATCCCAAACCACTGGATGAACCGATGGTAAATGATTCCATCCTCAGGGTTGTAAGTAAACAGTTCTTCATTTTAATTCTGCATTTGATCTCTCCTTTTGACCCCTATCTTATTAAAAAAGAAGCTGCTTTCCATCTGAAATTTTATATAAATTCTTTTCTATCTGGAGAAAATATATGTGGCAAAAATTAGATTAATCTGAAAATATTGGAGGTACGGGAGTTATAACATTTCCCAGAATACCATATTCTCAAAAACAGCTTGGTCTTGATTAACTAACTAGATTGAGTCCTTCGGTGTCTCACCTTAAGACATTTTACTATCCTTTAGTTATTCTTGTGATTCTTCTCTGAATCTCACCAATTTTTCAACATCCCTCTTGAATTGTGGACACCAGAATTGGACAGTATTCCAGTAACAGCTGCACCATTGCCAAATACAGAGGTAATATAACCTACCATGCACAACACCCAGCATAAAGATTGAATGGGCATGAGCACCACCCATTTGCACCCCTGTAGTGAGTGGGTGTAGCCTCCCTCCGAGAGTGACAGGGAGAAACAGGCTAGGCCTGAGGAGGCAGAGTCAGAGACTGCCTGTCCGTCCACCCAAAAGGCAGCTACTGGCGGCCTAGTACCCGGGCCAGGGTGCTGGTGACTGACCCAGAATCGGCCTGGTACCCTGAGGTACCCCCAGAGCAGAACACCCAGCTAGACCTGGGGTCCCAGACGGGCCAAGACTTAGACAAGCTGCTGTACGAGGAGGTGGCCATACCAGGGCCAGACCTGGAGGAACTGCCCCACACCTACCTCCCCAAGGAGCTGCTGGACCTACCGCCCCCTGACAAGCTCGAGGGACCCTGCAACTTGCCCCTGGACAAGTACCCTGATGAGGAGGAGTGGGCAGCAGCATAGCAGGTACCCACGGAAAAGGGGGCAGGAAGTAGCCCAAGGGACGGATTGCCCAGTCTCGAGACTGAAGTACTGGACAGTGAGTCAGCGTGTTGTGGTTGGAACCCCGCTTACTCTGTGGCATACCCCTCTGCCACGGATAGGGACCTGGGCTGGGATGCAGTAGAGTTGGGTGGACCCGCGTCCCCCTCCCCTGATCCCCCCGAGTGGCTTTAAACTGCTGCCTGCCGGGGTCTGAGACTGTGGGCGGCGCCGCCAGGGGCCTCTGAGACTGTGCTGCCGCCTGTTGAGCCTTGGGGGTATTGCTTTAAGGCTGCCTCACCTGAGCCCAGAGACTGTTCCCCTAACCTGGGCTGGGCCAACTCCTGCCAGAGTAGGGTAGGGAGTAGGTGTGGCCTCCCTCCGAGACTGACAGGGAGGGATGGCCAACCCCTCTACACCCCTCCAAAACAGCAGTGAGGCATGGGTGCATAACAGGAAGAATTCACAGCATCTACCTGTAGATAAATACCATTTTGTATCTGTAGATGAAGGATTTCAGTCATGCCTCTATCATAAGCACTAAGGGCTAGACCTACAAAGGGATTTAGGCATTCCAACACTAAACAGTGCAGCACCTAATGTTTCTGAGTATAGGAAGGCTGAGTAAATTTAAAAAAGCTGCAGATGCAGAGGTCTTGGGAGGCCTAGTGAAGAGTAAAGGCAGGCCAAACACTAGAAAGTTCAAGGGGAAAAGATGAAGACTGGAAGGACAGATAAGAGTGGGAATCATCTTCAGACAATGTAGGCTCTAGAGAGAAATAGAGAATGGTACAGCTCACAATGTCCTGTTTCTTTCCATTCATAGAGTGCTATAGTTAGTAGGCGTGTATCATGCAAAGTGGAATGGGATTCTGAGTGTATGTAGGGATTCCGATCACCTTACAAATTGGAGCAATCTTCCAACACTCTCCTCTTTCAGTCCCTAGCAGGTATTAACCTGTCAGTGACCAAGTGCAAGCATCACCTCCGATTAACCTGATATCTCATTAGTGCCAGAATACATACCCAAGCCAACTATTTACATTCCTTCCCATCGTCCATGGTCAGTATACATTCTCTATTATCAGAGCCAAGTTCAAAGAACTTATGAAAGAAAAAACTCATTTACATTAAGCATCCACATCAGCATATTAAAATGTCTGACAGAGTTCCAAAACAGGTGCTAAGAAATATTTATTTAGAGTTCTCAATTTACAACTCTGTAATCATGTTTTGAAGATGGAAAGTTTGAAAGCCAGGAAGATTGTTCCACAAACAACTTTAACCCTGACCCCGCTTCTCTGCCGATCCACCACAAATCTCTTTATTCCCAAACTTTTTCCTAATCGCTAAGAACCACCTGGCACACCAATGTCTCACCTCCTATCTATATGTAATGTAGACAATACTCTCCCCCATTTACTATTTTAATTATAACAGAGAATGCAAATTTAATTAATCCATTCTATATATAAATTAAAATTCTATTGCTCCATGGGCTTGCAAGACCCTACTCTATAGGAATACGCTTGACGTGCACCATTATCCCGTTCATCATATAGAAGTTGGCTGGTACCATCACATCTGCAAAATCACCTAAACATAATGGGTAATGCAAGTATTATTTGTAGTCAGATAGTGCTACAGCATCCTAGGCACTGTCAACACACATGCATAGGAAAACAGTCCTAGCTCCAGTCTAAGGCCCCAATCCTGCCAACACACCAGTGGAAGTACTCACGTGCTTCATTAAGCAGTATTTGCAGGATCAGAGCCTAAGAAAATATATGAAGCATGGCAGACAATTACTATCATAAATGTTTGTATATAAATTGGATTGTTTTATTAGATTAATAAACAGTTACAACAGACTACCCATGTGCTATCCATTATCCGTTGGCCAATCTCTTGTAGGCATTGAGGGAAGAGTTCAAGGATAACTTTCTATGCACAGGAAGCAGCACAGACTAAAGTACAGAAGTGATTGTGGGAGAATGACTACCTTGCCTACGTTTGTGCATCACTGAAAGAGTAGATGGGATGGAGGATAACACAACAGGTCAAGGAAAACGTTCAGAGGAACAAAGTTGTGAATGGCTTACATTGCGTGGAAAGTAAATGTGAACTTGATTTGGGAAAAAGGGATCAAATGGAGACAAGATCATTCAATTCCCTCCACTAGTCTTTTACAGTGATAGATAGCTAACTTGAGAATCAGTTATTTTGCCGTAGATATAGGTCTGGTTTTCGGCAATGAAGATATAGCTGAAGATGACTCCAAGCTTATGGGCTGGGTATATCACCACCACCACCACTACCCAATCAGTTAACAGTGACAGAGGATACGGGTGTTCTGGAAGGCTTAGCAAGAAAGATAAAAGAGTTCACTTAACTGGTTACAAGTGAAAATAAAATAAAGTATTTCTAAAACCACTGCAATACCCATGATGTGTCTAATCCCCATAAGGTAGAAATATATTAAGTTTTATATTGTGGTCACACTTAGAAGCAAACCAGACTGGGCCCCGTCATCCTAGGGTCTGCACAAACATAAAAATCCACACCTTCTTACCCCAAGATCTTACAATCTAAACCATGAACTATCAGAGTTAAGGTCCGCAAACAACATTAACTCCAGCATTTTTTACATTTCTATGTTTATAACAATGTTTTTAATTAACTGATAGCTGTAGTTCGTAATTTTTTCTGGGGGGAGGAAGAAGAGATTTGACCTGGGAATTTTATTTTGAAACTCTATATTTGTAACTTCCCATTATTATATGAAGATACTTTTTTTAATCTTTACAGTATAAACACCAGTGAAAAGATAAAATCCATACCATTTCTGAATTTGGAGTCTTAGCATGAATTTACCATTCAATTAAAATCAGTGTCTATAAGTAATCATTCATGTTAACATGAGTTACAGGCCATGATCCTATCAAACACCTGGTAAAGGAGAGAGAAGCATTTTTTCCAGTCGAGGGGTACCAACCAGAGCATTTCATAAGGCCTGGGGTCTGCTTCAACACAATACACTAATGGCCAATTCATTACTGTTTTGTCATGTTTACATCATTTTAGTTTATTTATGTTCTTTTCTGTAATTCTGATACACATTATGCACAGATTTGTTTTTGAATAGACAATACTGTAAAAAGAAAACCTATCTAAACACACACAAAACAGAATCTGTTTGGCCCACATAAGGTTGTGCTTAGGGTAATGTGACCCTCCTGTGTAATAAGGTTGGACACCATAAGGTGACTGAAAACAAAACTTACTAATTTAATTCAGTAATTTGAATATGGTACCTCATATGACTTAGTTTCCCTGCTCAAAGTTTGCCCCATAAACTTCAGAAATCTCACAACCTGAAATGTGGGTAGAGAGAAGACATTTTCCAGAAGGCTTCCCTTTTTTCTTTATATTATTATCAATACTTTTAAATTATATTTGAAGTTTCTTTTCTAAAACAAATTGGTACCAGAAACTTCAAAAAACTGTTTTCTTGATATTTTACCTAATTAACAAATTCAGGAGAATGACAACTTTACAATCTGACAGTTACTGTACTTCTGTATTGGCTATGAAAAATGAAGCTTTACGCAATTGTATTTATCAGTGTTTAAAAATCAATGTGGTTTTAATACAGCTCATCTGAAAATAAGAAAAAAATACATTTGTTTGCTTTCTGCCCTGTTCTAATATTTGGGGTTGTATTGGTGACTTTGAACTAGTACTTTGCAAGAGAACACAAGAGACCCAATGTCAATTTCAGGTACATATCTCTAACATATCTCCTCTAGTTACAGTACTTAAGATGCCTCAATTATACGATCCAATCTCCCTGGTGCTACAGCCATCTTGCCAGGCCATGAGGTGATGCGAAGTGAGCAAACACAAGCAGAGGGGATTATTCAGCGGTAAAGCAGGGAGCGTGTGCACCAAGGGGACAAATACTGTAGGAGCGGACTACAGAATAATATTCAGGAGGGTGAGTTTAAGGACAAAGACCTTGCCCTATGCTTGTGGAGACACGAGCAAACCGTTCCGTTGCTGGAGCAACGAAGTTAAACCTTTGCAGGAGAAAAAGCAGGCATTCAGCCCCTCCCCCGTATGTCCTCAGGAGGCCGCCCGGGCTGTGGGCGCCGCCCCCGGTCGGCTCCGAAAACACCAACTCTCAGGGAGAAAGCGGCGTCACGCCCGGCACCCAAGGGCCCTACTCGCCCCGGGAGCCAGGCACGGAGAGGGCGCTGCGGGCAGGGACCCCTGCCAGGAGACAGGCGCAGCGGAGCCGCGGGCATAGGCACAGCATCGTACGGACGCCGCCGCGCCGCAGGCTCGGGGTCACGGATCCTCCCTCGGCCCCACCCGCTCCGCTCCCCCACGCCCGACTCGCCCCGTCCAGCCGGCAGCCCCCAGGCAGCCCGCGCTGCACCCCCCGCCGCCGCCGCCGCCGCCCGACCCGCCGTACCTGGCCGAGGGCGCCGCCTGCTGCTCACGGGGAGGCGCCCGCTCATCCTCCTGCGCCGGGGCGGGGCGGGCAGGACGCCGCAGGCCGCCGGCACCAGGCCCCACCCCCGCACTACTCGGCTCGCAAGCGGGCGACGTGCCCAGGCGCCGTGACAGAGGCAACCACCGCTTCCGCCCGCTGCCCCCCACTTCCGGGCTGTAGGGCGGCCGGAATGGAGGCCACGCCCCGCCCCGCCCGAATGGGGCGAGCCGAGGCCGCTTCCGGTGGCTCCCGTGAGGAAGCGCGCGCGCCCCGCAGGTTGCGGGCAGAGTGAGTGACCCGCCCTCGAGGCCGGGCTCGGAGCGGTCGCTGCGGTGTGCGGCGCGCAGGGGCCACTCACCTGCCTGCGGTGCGGCAGCGAGCTCCCCCCTCGGCTGTGGGTGGGCAGCACGAGTTACACCTGAGCGGACACCGCGGGGAAGCTGATCCGCTGCAGTTGCAGCGGGGCCGTGCCTTAGTTGCTCCGCAAGCCCCTCCTGTCTCAGCTGCAAGAGAATCCCTGCGAGCGGGTGCCAGCCAGCCCTGGACTCACCCGACCTGCCGAGGCTGACCACAGTTGTGCAATTGCCACACTCTGCAATGTGCTGCTAATTGCGAGCTTGGGCTGGTCTGTAGCGTGGCACAAATGCTGCCGAATTAATATTAAATAACGATGCTTTCCTTGGGTGGGTATTTTCCTTCCTCCAACGGGGTTCTCTTCCTCTTCCTACACGGTTTTCCCCTGGGTCTTTTCAGTTTTTAAACGTACGATCTGACACTTAGGCTCACCAATAGGGCTCTGCCATTGTCCTCGTGCAGGCACCAGCCCCACTTTATTTTATATCTGTTTGCCATTGAAAATGTGAGCTACATTAACTATGAGATCTACAACTGTTTTTTGAAAAATCTATAAATATTCAGGAAGTGCATTCCACATGTTCATATAAATATTTTAATTTATTACAAATGTTAAACATGCCTGGCTGCTGCTTAGCTTCAATGTTAACAGAACTAGACCATCCCTAACTCCGCCTAACTGGGTAGGTGGTAGCATGAGTTATATAAATAGAGTTAGGGAGGATCTGATCCTCCAAACATTTAGGTAATAGGCATGACAAAGCACTGTGGCAAAGTAGTAAAGGTAAGCACATATCTAAGTGTTTGCAGGATCAGGACTTTACTGACTGAATGGATTTAAGACAGTTGCTGGCAGTGCCTGCCTAAACAATTCTGAGGTGCATGAGATATTCTGAGATAAGCACTGTACAAAAGTGATTCAATTATGAACAGTTCTACTACGGTATTTATCCCTTTGTAATTCCCCAATTTTTATAAGTTAAAACTACCAAGGATGGAATTAATTCCAGAATCTAATATCTTCTGTCACTTGAAGAGTCAGGTGTGTTCACTTAGATCATGCTCTTATGATCAGGCTTGTACATGTAGTGCTGCCCTCTGCTGGGTAGAATTAGACTTGCTTACATTTTGCGGTTGTCTCAGATCTTCTCTGAAGTTACGTTACAGGGGAAAAAAAAGTTCTCTGGTCCATTTTCCCTGCCAGGGTGGAATTGTTTCTTATAGTACATACTACAGAAGATAAGCTCTGTTACTATTACGGATACCAACAAACCAAGACAAGTTTAATTTTTGTATAAGCAAAACTGTTACACTGATTTAAATAAGTAATTTTAGAAACCTCTTGTGGATGCTCTTAAATCATTCCTTACTGAACACTTAAACTTATTTAAGAGTGCCCATTCAAGTGCAGGTTGCACCAATTTATCCCAAGACAGTACAATTAACTTGTTCAGACATGGCATCAGGGTTTGTGGTACCCAGAGATAGCTGAAGGAGATATCTGGGCTGGGTGGTAAACTCTCTCCCATTCTATCATATTGGTCAGCAAGTTACCACAAGACCACAGGTCTTCAATCAGTCACATGCATCACTTGAGCTCATGTCTAAGAATGACCCTGCTGCTAAAAGAGATTTCTTTTTAGTTCAAAACTCCATTTAGAGGTCTGTGCTGGAGAAACAGAAGCCTGAGGTGTTTACTCGCCGTGCAAAATGTAGGAAGTTTAGCTGATAAACATTGGTGATAATGGAAACAAAATATGTGAATATTAAAACTTTAAAATTGCTAGGGACTTAACTTGTTTATGTAACCTGGAGTCTTCTAACACTCGCCAGGTATTCAACTATCCTTTCACCAGAGAAAATAATTCAAGGGTACTTCAATTAGTAGTATAGCAGTGCAAAGACCACCCAATAAAAAAATCAGGGCCCCAGTGGGAGAGCTTCTGTACAAACAATCATTGAAAAGACGATACCTGCCCCCCAAAATTTACCATCTCAATTATGACAGGACCAAAAAGGAGGACAAACAAACAAGAGGTGGGAAGAGAGCTGCAGGGCTACTGAACTGTAAATCATGCATATTTTAGCAAAATTTAGCAATAGTCATAGCTCACTATCTGGCTAGCCATTGTCAACTGGCAGCATCTTGAAGGCATGATGGCAGAGATTAAATCCTCAGGAGAGAATTTCTGGAGCTGTTCCTTTCTATAAGGTTCAATACTAGACATGTTTGGTTGAGCTCTTCATCTTTTTGAGGTAGATATACTGAGCACTATGCAGTTTGCTGTGTGTGTGTCAGCTGAAATGTTAAAAACGCAAGGTTTTCTTTGCTCAGAATGGTCATTAACAATCCCATTGCATTTTTCATAATAGTAAGGGTTTTCTCTTTTGTTAGAGGTCAAAACTTACCCATCTCCTCCAACAGAACAGTTATATTGGCTCTTACTCACCCCAGAGGAAGCTGCAGCTCAATGGTGCTATATCTGTATTATTTGTGACACATTTTAGGATTCTTTGAGATAAATGTAAATTATAAATAAGTTTTATTTAGGTCATAGATAGAAGCACTGGGGGAAAGGAGTCACCTGTAGAGCCTCCATCTCCAGTAATATCTATGTACATGTAAACTTCAAAATGATTTGCTTTAAAGACGGCCTCTCTAAAATGGAAAGTGTTTTGCTGTCATTGTGCATGCATATGCACACGTATTATACAAAAAAATTTATTGGCTTTCATATATATATATATATATATATATTTACCTAACTTATGTTTCCCAATGCATGCACTCTCTCTCTCTTACTCTATCTCTCTCTCTGTCATACACACACACACACACACCTTATTTATAAAGTATAATATAGACAAAAAACTATATTAAAAATATTAAAATTAGAGAGCCAAGCACTGAATTTAGGAAATGCCAGAATTAAAGTTGCCTGTGCAGCAACTTTCCTTCTCTTGTGTATATGCATTGAATTACATGACCACATACTTTTCCCCCAAAATACACCTGCCTCATTCAGTGCACGGGATGGAAAGTACTCACTGAATGAGCAGCTATTCAATATTTTGTTTCATTTGTGACCCTATGTCTTATCTACTGCATTCTACTCATCCCTGATCTGATTTTAGAATTACTTTAATTACGAGCTTTTCTATGGCACTCATCAATATAATACCTGAGTGCTTCACAAATGTTACGGAATTCATTTTCATAATATCCCTGCAAGGAGGTGGCATTATCCCTATTTTATAGATTGGGAACTGAGGCACAGAGAGAGTAAAGTCAAACATATCCACTAATTTTGAGTCTCTAATTTGAGCCATCTGAAACCTAGTGTGTATTTGTGCATGTACGTAGATGTTTTTTGGACTTCAGCTGCATCTGTGGGAGTTCAGCACTTCTGATAATCAGATCGGGCCTCCAGAAAGCAAAGGACACAATTATTGCTCATCTTGAAAAGTTTGACTTAAAGCATTTTGCCCAGTCTCACACAGAAACTCTATGGCAGAATTCAGTTCTCCAGAGCAGCATTCAATTGCCTTAGCCATGAGATCATTCTTTCACTTCCTACAGTCCCCTGCCTCTTTCAGTACGTGCTTCCAACTTCTGTAACAAAGGAGGCTGGGTCCTACAGAAGACAGCCTCCTTTACTACACAACCTTGATTTATCTCCAGATAAGATCCATCCTGTGCACTGAATGAGGCAGGGATGCTTGTATGAAAAATAGGATATTATGTATTTGAAGACTGTGTAGAACACATTCACAAAGTTGCCTGGGCAACTGTAATTCCAACATTTTTTAGCTTACATTCTTGA
Organism: Mesoclemmys tuberculata; assembly: GCA_007922155.1. NCBI lineage: Eukaryota > Metazoa > Chordata > Testudines > Chelidae > Mesoclemmys > Mesoclemmys tuberculata. The sequence continues at coordinate 26,361,866 of ML675624.1, read as the reverse complement.
CCCTAGATCCTTAGTGTTCTTTTAACTTTTAAAATGTTATTTCAAGGGTTTTTTTTTAAAAAGAAAAGCAAACTGACAAAAGGAGAAATTCCATCACTTGGAACCATATTGACACACATGGTTCATAAGCAGTGCTAAAATCTTTACATCTACCGCACAAATCTCTACCACTTGAGCTAACAGAGTAAGCAACTGCAAAAGTAGGTGGGCATTCTGTATGTGAGCCAGTCATTGCATGTGAATAACACACTCTATAGGGATTTCACAGTTATTTTCTAACAGCCAAGGGATTGTTGAGACTTGGGAATCTTTGGCTTCATACCAGGCTCTGCAGGGGAGTTTGTTCCAGCAGTCACAGGCCCATACCCAACATTTTCTGCCCCTGGTTCCTCTAGCCTGTATTTGTCCCATTCCGGTCCTATCTTAGTTTCCTTGCCCAGTAACAGAATTTCCCAACAATATAGCTGTGGAACTAGGGTGTGCATCCTTATTTTTCCCTCCACACATGCTGGCTATCCTTCCCTAGGCAATAAAACCACTCAGCTTGGATTTCAAACTCTGGATATTGGCTGACTTGATGTGGTGTCTATTACCTCCCTGCTCATGATGTCCACCTGACTGTGGTCTCACCTCAGGGTCTCACCTCCCTGTAGTTCTCCAACAAAATTAAAGAACCTTGTTGTGCATCTGACTCTGAAGGTGATGACTCCTAGCTCTTTGCTTGGTTAGGAGACTGAGGGTGCCTCTTGTGGGCCAGGACTCCCCTTTATCAACCTCACCTCCTCAGCTACCCTTACTAGATTCATGGGGTCCTGAGCCCCTGCTCTTGGGGCTGCCTCGGTCAGAGTATAAGGGCGTTTGGGGACAGGGGGTCCATATCTTCTTAAAACTTCCCCAGAGTACTCCTAGGTTTTGATGGAAAGCAAATGGTTTGGTGAGGGTTAAGGCCAGACCCATTGCTAGGGACTCAATGTGTTCCCCTATGGTTAGTTGGGCCTGCATACCTGGGTAGCTTAACACTGTTATGAACATATTGTAGGTAAATGGTGTCCTGTGTCCTCTACCAAGTGGTCCTGTACAAGGATTTTATCACGTCCTAAGTCAACCAGACCTCTCACCTCAGCCCCATTTACTTAGATGGGGATGGTCAGCTTGGTCAGGTTTAGTTTTGCCTGCCCTGCTTTCTGACATCCAGGCTTGTGCATAGCTGCACTCCATGTAGGGGCAGTCTCAGCACACACTACATGGGCACCCTCATGAAAAGCAAGCTATTGGCCCTGATCGGGATACTCAAGTAGAGGGATACTCAGTTTTCTCACACCCACTTACAAAGAGATTCCTCAAGGGCACAACAAACCTCTTTCCCCAGTCCAGATTTCCCACTCCAACATGGGACTTAAATCTAGTATTAAAAAGCCTGACTAGTCCTTTGAACCTGTGGCCATTTGTTTGCTTACACGCTTGTCAACGAAGACAAAATTTCTCAAGGCCATCACCTCAGCGAGGAGAACAGGGAAAATAGCAGCGCTTATGTTACACACATACTCCCTTTACCGTATTCTTTCACGACAAGGTTACTTTCAGACCATACCCAACATTTATTCCTAAAGTGGCCTTCTCTTTTCACATGAATCAACCACTTCACCTCCCAACCTTTTATCCTAAGCCTCACTGTGATAATAGAGAGGCCATACTGTACACACTAAACTGTAGGAGAGCCCTGGTTTTCTACCTGAACAGGGCAAAGATTTTTAGGAACTCTCCCAAGCTCTTAATTTTTATTGCAGAAAGGTCTAAAGGCACAGCAATATCAGTCCAGAGGCTCTCTAGCTGGGTCTCTAACTGTATTAAGCTCTGCTCTCTTGTTCGCTGAATAGTACCTCTATTCAGAATTTACACACACTCCACAATGTCAGTTTCCTCCTCCATTGCCTTCCTCAAGAATATCCCTGTCCCAGAAATCTGCAGAGCTGTCACGTGGGCATGTATGCATACCTTCTCAGAATGCCGTAGGCTTGCGCATGGAGTGTGCCGGGTGTGCCCAGGCACATCCTCATGCAGGGGTGGCAAACCTTTTTGGTCCAGCCCGTGGTTGCTGCGCACGCCGCTGCAAGACCTTGAGATTTGGCAATAGAGTAGGACTCGTTGCAGAGAGTAAAATTCCACGAGATCTCACGTCAGCGCGCAGGAATGCAAGATCTCGTGATGTTACTCTCTGCCACGAGTCCTACTCTGCCCCGAATTTCAGTTTGCCGTGGGATTGCACGGTGGAGAGTAAAAGGCTGTTACTCTGTGCTGCGAGTCCCACTCTCCTACTCCGCCACCGAATCTCACTTTGCAGTGGGATTTCACAGCGGAGAGTAAAAGGCTGTAACTCTCCAACACGAGTTCTACTCACCTTTAAAAATAATAAAATTCCCTGGGTGCCCACCCTAATGAAATATGCTTCACACGCCTATGCAGAACGCTACGTGATGACCGGGCACTCTGCTTCAGACACTATCTTTGGCTCCAAGGTATTATCATCCATAACAGACTCAACTCTGAATCCACAACCTCCCATAAAGGTTACTGCTCACGAGTCACCTATAGTGGAGCACCCATAGGGATGCTACTTGAAGAAGTTACTCAGCTTGTGCAGTAACAATGGTTCTTCAAGATGCGTGTCCCTATGGGTGCTCCACAACCAACCCTCATCACCTCTACTTTGGAGGTTTTGATATGGACTCTACAGTAGAGAAGGAACTGAGGGTGGTTTGCCCATAAAGCTCTAATTAGCTTTGAGGCAGAGCACAAGGAGGGGAGAGCTCATGGGTGAGCCAAACGGACACTGTTACCAAAGATCTTTGATTAGAAGCACAGGGACTCACATTCACCTACAGAGGGGTACCCATAGGGACACACATCTCAAAGACTTATGATTATTCCACACCATTGACCTGCACTGTATTAGCCTGCACTGTACCCTTTTAACTCCTCCTGCCAAGCCTGACACCTACTGCAGATGTATAGCAGGGTGGGGCTGATTGAGCTCACAGTAGTAACTCAATAACCCTTTTCTGGCCTATGTGGGATTTGTATACCAAGGGAAGACCAAGACGGACTGAGAGGAAGGGGCAGCTGGTAGCAATTAAGAGTAATTTCAGGAGAAAGGGAAAAATAGAAAAGCAGATAAGAGCAAATAAGTTTGTAGATTTATTGGGGATGACTAAATGATGGGAAAAGGAATAATAGGACTTCCCAGTATATAAGTACCTTAAAAAGAAGTAGAGGTATCAACAAGCTGTATATTTATGGAAAATAATAGAATACGATTCCAGGGAAAAAAAAGACATGAATATTAAAGCAGTTGTCTTTTATATATTGAGTTGTTAGTGGATTAAAAGTGTAAGTAACCCAAACTCCATCCTCCTCCTAAATCATCTCTGCAGCAGGCACAAAGGAATAGAATGAGCTCCATCTCAAATATTTTTGTTATGGTCAGGTTGGGGAACCTTTGAGAGTTTTGCTGAGACTTTATTTGGACCATTGTGAGAACTGTATAGGGAAGAGTTACTCTGTAACAATCTGGAAAGAGACCTATCAGCAGCTTGAGATAGCACCAACTGCCAAGTTTTTTGTCTTGTAAAATATAAACAGTTAATGACAGTTTCTTGAATATTTATTTTTTCTTTAAACATAATTATTTTATTCCCATTAGCATATTGCCATTTCTTCATCTGTTTTATCAACAGGTACAAAATGTTCTTTCATTTTGGGGTTAACACTCATACCTAGATACACATACACACATAAAATGGCTGCATAAGCTTAGTGTAAGATAAAACTTGTTTAATACTACATGGAATACTACTCAGAAGCTCATGCACACACATATAAGTATGACTCAGCAAGCACCTCTGTCTATATGCATTAACAACCACATGCGTAGGCCCATATGCAAAAACGTGTTTATATGCTGAGAGTAACAGAAGGCAGCTAGCAGTTAACTGCATACATGTACAGGAAGATATACATGCACCAATCCCTACATTTTCAGGCATCCAACAGCTATGGATGCACATGCATGGAATTACAGACCCATGCATACATCCATGTCACACATGAAAATTTATGCAGAAGCAGGGACACATGGCTGAACACTCAAAAACAAGCATGGCGAGAGACATGGATCCACATGGCCACACAGACATAGTGAGATGCAGAGACAGATACCCATACGCCCTGATATGCACGGGTAGCCTGACACCCATGCACAGGCACACGTCCCTGTATGGAAATGTATGCCGCCACATGCTCATTCTTGACCACGGGTGACCAAGACACACGGGAAGACGCGCATGCACACACGTGCTTGGACGCATGGTGCAGAGGCGCTCATAAGCTGCACCGACGCCCGCACGCGCCGGCAAAAATTCGGAAACGACTCCGTCATCTTCCCCAGGAACCCCGCCCCGGGCCGCGTGGAACCCGCCTCTCCGCTGTCACGTGCTCCGCGTTACCAGGGCGAAGAAGCCACAATCACCACTGCCCAGGAGCTGGAAGGGGCGGCTCAGACAAACTTGCTAGGCTCGCGTCATCCAATGGGAACCGGCGCGGGGACGCGCTCACAAATGACAGCGCGAGCGAGAGGCGGGAGTGTCTGTCGCTAGGGTGGGTTGAGCGGCGCGGCAGGGGATGGCCGCTGAGAGCGGCAGCCGGAGCGGGTGGTGAGTGCGGGACGGGGCGCGGCGGTGACACGTCTCGGGGCGCGCGGGGAGCAGCTCGGCTCCCGCTGGCGGAGAGGCGGCAGGTGCCCGGGTGGGGGTCTCCGGTCTCCCCGGTGTGGCTGTGCGCGTTGCTGAGGGAGGCCGGGCTGGTGGCGCTGGGGGCCGGGCCGGGCCGGGGCGGGCGGGTTATCTGTAGCCCTGCGGGAGGGAGGGTTCGTGGCTTCTGCTGCCTCGCGGGGCGGAGCCCTGCCCTGCGGGCGGCCCTGGGCCCGTAGGCGACCCTGTCCCAGCCCCGCGGCCGGCTCCCCGCATCGGCTGCTGGGGACCGACGCAGCCCGAGGTCCCGGGAGTTCGGTGCTGTCTCTGGGTCGTAGTCCTTCACCTGCGGCCGCTGGCCTGCGACTCGGACTCCGGCCTGGGGTAGCCCGGCCCCGCCCTACTCAGGTGCCGCTGCCTGGTCTCATCTCACCTGCCCTCCGCCGTGGAGCCGTCTCTGCCCGCCTCGCCCACAAATGGCTTTATGCCCAGCGACGGCTTCCACGATGCCTCTCGTGCACCCCAGGGTCTTTCCTGCACAGCTCGGCAAAGCCATCCCCCTCTGACCAGATCTCTCCTTCAGAGGCCCATTTATCATGATGTCTACAAGCGACTAAGCACCTAGGACAAGAAACTGTGATCTGCGGCTGGACTGTGCGTAGTCCCAGCTCCTCCCCTCCCAAAGGCTCCTTAGTCACCGAAGGATGGTTTATATCGCTCACAGCAATAAGCTCTAAGTATGGCCGATAGCTCCAAATTAGCATAATAAAAACAAAGTTAATCAAACTTAGACAATGAGCTACTGAAAATAATAAATGGCAAAGCTTCATAATGCAGTCCTAGTTGGGTTGGTAGAAAGACTTTGCCGCAAATAGTGTTTAAGGCTGTACCTACACTACCTACACTATAGCTACTGCTACCACTGTGCTGCTGTAAGGTCTCCCATGTAGCTGCTCTATGTGGATGAGAGATGCTTTTGTTGGTGAAAGTAGATTGGTCAGGGTGTGATTTTGTTTTTTTATACCTCTGACAGAAAAGTGCTGGTGTAGACAAAGCATTTTAAGCAGAAAATTTTGGGTTTGAACTGGTTCCTCTGTCTATCCTGCCTTTTTCTCTTGCCCAGCCCTAGTTGGATCTCCTTTCTCTTAACCTTACCACACTTAATAGACCTCAGTTACCTCCCTTTGATAACTGTCTAGTTTGTCTGACCATCTTGATCAAACATTCTTCCTACCCTTGGGAGTTATTTTAGCTTATCTCCTTTCTGTTTCTTAGCCGGAGATTGTCTTTGAAACTGGGTTCTTTTCCTCTATATGTTGTGATAGCTAAAGTCATGCTTACAGAAGTCAATATGTTTGCATGTGTAAATTGACCTGCAGAATCTTTATTACTGGTGATGATATGGGGGAGAGAACCAGAACTGACTATAGATTAGAGCCTAAAGTTGAGTCTGCTGGCCTAGCAGTTAATAGATTATTTCTTTACTTGTGAACTGTGCACATTTGATATAGAGTTACCAAGACACAATAAACACAGAACTATGCTTTTTTTAAAAAAACATTGCAGTTTTGAAGAGTGACAGAAAAAAGTTGTGATTTGTTTGTACCAATATTTGATCTTAACTTTTGGGAAATATCATGTACCACTAGATACGGGACATGACTTGGAGTTTAGGTGACCTGAGTTCTGTTCCCAGCTCTGATACTAACTTGCTTTGTGACCTTGGTTTAGTTATTTAATCTCTTGACACATCATTCTTCTCATCTTTAAAAATTAGTCCTATTATACTTTTTTGGTAAAGCATTTTGAAATCTGCAGATAAACAGTAGTAAGTACTGTTTTGATTTTAAAAAAATCATGGATTCTAATGCACCAACTTTTCACTCTTGAATACTGTTAACATACAAGTTCTAGGTGAACTTGTAGAAGACTTAAGGTGGCACTGTCATGTACTATGTACACATTTGTTTTGTCTCAAAGATTTAGTTGTATAAGTGGGGCTTTTGGCAAAGTCTTTGAAGTAAAAACAGAACTACTGTTGACTTCACTGGAGTCAAGATTTCACCCTCAGTCTTGAAATTTAAAAATATGAAGTCATTTTTTTTTGACTAAGCATTATATATAAGAAGCTTATGTTAGAATTTTTTTCAGTACATTGATAATAGTAGAAGAGGCTTCACATGAGCTGTTTCATTTGCACAGTAAGATAGGGCTACATAGTGAATTAGACCTGGGTCTTGTGGATCTGTGCCTTAATTTTGACCAAATTCAGTTTGCATTTACTGTGGTGTAACTAAGCGCAAGTTGTGTCCTTGCAGAATGGACAGTAAGGGTAGTGAGAGATGAGTATGCAGTGAATGAACCAGCACTCTATTCTGCACACAGTGAAGATATTAAACAGCTGACTTTTTCATTGAACAGTGAGGAGGATGATGATAAATATGGAACAGCTGCCTGATGTATTGTGTGGCACCCAGTTTACATGCTGTGTGAAATAATATAATAATAGAGTATGTTGTAATGCATGTCTGCATGGGGCAGAGTTGAGAATATGTTGACAGTTTTGGCTTTTCCACTTCCAGACTTTTTTGAGTGCTTCTCTTTTCCACATAGACATTTTTTTTAATATATGCAAGTGTAACACTTTTTTTTTTTGTCTGAGTGTTGATTGAGGAAAATAGTCTTGGTCTCAAAGGATTTTACTGTCCAAATAGAAAGACAAAACAGGACAAATATATATGGCACCGAGAGACCATAAGATATTTATAGACCAAAGTGGTTAGGTTTGAAAAGTGCATAAATGTCACACGTCTTTTTAAGGAGGAGAAGTGATTAAAAACTTCACACAAGTCTTCTGGAAGGTTTTGATGGAAGTGAAGATAGGCTAAACTTGAAGCCCAGGTGCCATTTTTAGCTATGTAAGTTGTGCCTAATTTATAAGATACGCATTCTGGTGCTTTTTAATAAAAATTCCCATTTTTTTTTCCTGAAGTAGTCTTCCCAAATAATATTAAGGGAGAGGTAAAGAAAGCTAACTGCTGTAGATATTAATGATGCTTACCTGCTAACTGAGCAGAAAATATTAGGTTGAGTACTGACTCTACTTGAAGACTCAATGCACTCACTTTAGCTGATATTTTCTGACTATCTGCATTCCATCAAGATGAAAGAGCTGAACCGTGCATGGCAAGATAGCTCCTTTTTTTGGAGTATTGAAGCAGTGTGTGAGAAAAGTTGAAACTTGGATTCACTGAATTGCAGAAGAGGGATGAAGTTTCTTATGGTATTGAAGAGACAAGTGAATTAGAAAGTAAATTGAAATGCATAACTTGATCTGGCAGACACTGAACTTTATTATTCAGTTAACAGAGTATGCTTTATTTTTCGCCCAGCCCTTGTGGAAGGATGCCTTAGAAAAAGAACCATGGAGAAGTATGTTAAGGTGCAAAAGATTGGCGAGGGATCCTTTGGAAAAGCAATTCTGGTCAAAGCTAAAGAAAACAGTAGACAGTATGTTATTAAGGAGATAAACATCTCTAAGGTGAGTGATATTATTCGTTACTGGTATGTTCTTTTTGTGCTGTTGCTTTCAAAAACAGTCTTTTGGTTTTTTTCCTTTTTTAAGATGTCCAATAAAGAGAGAGAAGAATCAAGGAGAGAAGTTGCTGTGTTGGCAAACATGAAACATCCAAATATTGTCCTGTATCGGGAATCATTTGAAGGTAAGATTAAAAACTATAAAATGGAACCTGAATCAGTGAATATGTGGTAATATTAAAATACAAGTGATGATCTATGTATTTGCTTAAATTATACATTATTTGAAAAACAAATCTTTCCAATATCTTTCCATCCTCACCTTTACTTTCTATTTCAGTTCCTTCTGGCGTGTATCTTTTGTAATTCATTCTTACCCAAAAATAACCAAACCAAAACAACATCTAGCGCGCACATTTGTTTCAGCTCCTTCCCTTATGTGTCTAAATATTTTTCGATGAGGTTTAATGTAAGTGAAAAGGCTGTGAGGTATTGTTCCTACTGGAAAGTCCAGCCAGATTGTTTTCTTCAAATATGTATGTCTATCCTAAGCTTTAAATGCTTGTACTCAAACTAAAATCAAATATGACTAACTGAATCTGATCAATTTCTCTCTACAAGAAATCCTCAGTCCTCAGGACGGTAAGCTACCCCATACCATCACTAAAAAGCTTGAAATATAAATGAACCTTGTAGCTTGCCCTGATGGTTTTGATTGATTGGGGATGGAAATGACTTCCCAAGCCAAGGATCCTCATGGAAGACACAATTCACTGTTCCTCTAGGTAAAGATCTACTTACCAATGGCCAAATATTCTGTCTACATCTTGGATTACTTCATGTTGGGATCTGAAATTATTAACATACTTGATCTTGGGAAGATTAAGCATACTCCAAAATAGCGCATCACAGCCACAGTGAGTATCCCAGGAATAAGCAGACCAGATATGGGAGCCAAACATGCTATTGTGAAACAGTGTTTGAAAGAAGCTGGGAACCTGAACATAACACACTTGCACATCTGGGGTTTCCCTATGGTTTACACAGACTAATCAGGCATTCCTTGTGATGGTTTGTTGGCTTTCTATGTTCCTTTATTATGTATCTGTTTAAAAAAAAAAAGAGAAATTCTGCCGAACAATAACTTAATAGAAACATAGGGCTGGAAGGTACCTTGGGAGATCATCTAGTCCAGCCCCTTGTGGGGCTGTTCTTAAAAATCTCCAATGATGGGAATTGCACAACTTCCTTTGAAAGTTAACTCTATCCTTGTGGTTAGAAAGCTTTTCTTTAATATTTGATCTAAATCTTCCTTTCTGCAGTTTTAAACTGATTGCTTCTTGTCCTGCCTCCAGTGCACATGGAGAACATGTCACTATCTTCATTGTGACAGTCCTGGACATATTTGAAGACTGTTCTCAGTTCCTCCTCTCAGTCTTCCTTTCTCAAGACTAAAAATGCTCAGACATCCTGGGTCAGTTTTTCTAAACCCTTTGTCACTTTTGTTGCTGTCCTCTGGACTCTCTCCAGTGTGTGCACATCTTTCTTACAGTGTGGTGCCTGGAACTAGACACAGTGCTGCAGATAAGGTCTCATTAGTGCCAAGTAGAATGGAACAATTACCTCTCATTGCACAACCTTCCTGTTAATATACCTGTGAGAGATCTCCATATACCTAGTTCTGTATCACCTTGTTACCCCTACCTCTAGCAAGAAGGAGTTTTACCTGTAGTGGCTGGTTTTGGCTTGCTAACACCACCCGCCTGTCAGGCACTCGCGTACTCCCCTCCTGGTTATGCTAGCCCTGTCTTTGCCTTCAGGTTAACAAGAGATGCACCCGAGTCCCCTTGAAGCATTCCCCTGTTATATCCTGCTCGACACTGGCTACTCACAGAAATCCCAGGTCCCCTACTCCCAAATGAACAGTTGTGTTCCAGTTTCACCTTAAATTATCATTTTGGTACAATGCACAGCACTAATGAACACTTTTATAATAGAACAAAATAAGGTTAACTGAAGAAAGAATAGAGGTTCCACTAGGGACAAGAGAGTGATTGTTACAGTATAAAACAAAAGCATAAAAATGGCAACTGGAGCCTACACTTAGTAATAATTACCTTTACTGTATAATGAGATAAGTTATCCCCTCTCAAATTTCAGTCTGTTCCAGAGCTGTCTGCTTGATAGGAGCCACAATTCAACTTTTCATGAAAGACCCCTGCTCAGCAAGATGTCTCCTTGTATGAATAGATTTAGTGCCTCTCACCACTCTGTTATACTGAAGCAGCCTTTTGTCTTTATTCATAGGCAGGGTGATCCCGTCTTTTTATAACATTTCTTTTTTTAACTTCGAAGTGGTTTTGATTGATTGATTGTTTTACAGTTTGATGGTTTTCCATTTTGATGTGGTGGGGCAGTGGTAGAAAACTGAGACATGCATTACATCACCAGCTAACCAAGGAAAAGTGACAACTTTCTCCTGCATGAATGGGCCATCACCAAGTAATATAATTTTCTGGTGACTGCTTTTAACAGTAAGGCCACAAGTGCGTAAATTTCACTATGATTACGCTATTCCTTAAACATTACCTGTACACACCTCACACCATGATTATGAACACCAATAATTTGCCAGCTTTCAATAGAGACCTTACGTGTTACCCTTTATGGACAAATATCCTGTAAGCAATGCATTTGATGTAGAGTGTTATCAGGTCTGAGGTGAGAGCAGTTTGCAAAGAACAGGAGATCCTTTGTCAAGGGGACTTGTTACTGCAACCCAGAATATTAGCCTTTTTCACAGTTGCATCACATTGTTGGCTCCGATTGTGATCTGCTATAACCCCAGATCCTTTTCAGCAGTCCTACTGTCTACCCAGTTATTCTCCATTTTGTAGTTGTTGTGCATTTAACTTTTCTTTCTGAAGTGTAGTAGCTCCTGCCGCCCCATGGATCCCATGGGGGACGCCATGTCGTCACGAACTTATGTACTCACCCCCTTCCGCACCCCCCCCCCGCAATCATTGTGACGCGTAACCCTTCCCCCATCACTGTGTTGCTTCCTGCACTTTAAACCACCACTCCTCACCCCATCCAGGACCCCTCGGGCTATGATCTCGTTCTGCTCCCCGACCCCCAATGACTCTGTACCCACCGATAGCCCGTACCCCCGCCCGGATGCCTCTTGTTCTTGTGTTGTAACCCCTGTACTGTTTTTGAAACATTAGCTTCTAATAAAACCTTAGCATTTGTCTTCATTGACTCACATTTAAGAGGGTAACTCGGGGTACTCGGTTTTATAAAATAACATTTTTGCAGCCTTTTATAGCAGTACTAAGAAAACAGATTGTGTATTCATCCATGAAGTAGATTACCTAATTCACAGGACTACACCTTTCTAGTTGAACTACCTTGATTACACATATTGAATTGATTTGAGGGCAACTACTTATTTAAGGGATGAGTCTGCAAGGTGGTGGTAACTCCCATTTCCTTCCCAGATCGGACCTTAAATTATTACAGTAGTTCATATTGAGCCTAATCTTCTGACAGGTGACTATAAATTCAAATTAATTTAAATAAATTGAAATAAAATCCGTTATCGCTTAAGCTTCTTCCACCTTGGAATGTTTTTAAAATGTTTTGGTTACTTATCCTGGGAAATAATTGCTAACCCATATTTGATAGAATCATAGAATATTAGAGTTGGAAGGGACCTCAGGAAGTCATCTAGTCCAACCCCCTGCTCAAAGCAGGACTAACCTCAGCTAAATAATCCCAGCGAGGGTTTTGTCAAGCCGCATCTTAAAAACTTCTAAAGATGGAGATTCCACCATCTCCCTAGGTAACCCTTTCCAGCGCTTCACCACCCTCCTAGTGAAAACCTTTTTCCTAACATCCAACCTAGACCTCCCCCACTGCAACTTGAGACCATTGCTCCTTGTTCTGTCATCTGCCACCATTGAGAACAGCCAAGCTCCATCCTCTCTGGAACCCCCTTTGAGGTAGTTAAAGGCTGCTATCCAATCCCCCCCTCATTCATCTCTTCTGCAGACTAAACAAGCCTAGTTCCCTCAGCCTCTCCTCATAAGTCATGTGCTCCAGCCCCCTGATCATTTTTGTTGCCCTCTGCTGGACTCTCTCCAACTTGTCCACATCCTTTCTGTAGTCGCGGGCCCAAAACTGGACACAGTACTCCAAATGTGGCCTCACCAATGCCGAATAGAGGGGAATAATCACTTCCCGCGATCTGCTGGCAATGCTCTTGTTGTAACATTGTTTCATTTTATAATTAAAGTGACCCAACTCCATTTTAAATTAGTAGAGGTGTAAACTCATTGGGCCGAGGTGTAAAATGTTAACTGCTTTGTAACAACCTCCAGCCATGTATTACAACAAAATCTCTGTGACAAGCACCGGGAGGACCCCAGCAGGTGTTAAGTACTAAAGACAACCAAAATGCAATCAGTCTGTAATCTGAAGACTTTGGTAAACCTGTTACTCGAAACTCAGTAAATTTCATTTAAGTAGTATTCATGGGTGAGTCTTTGTCAACAGCAAACAGCAGCTGGACAATTAAGAAAAATAAAATCAAGTTTTGCTGTGTAGGTTTCGCTGTGTCAGGTGCAGCCCCCAATCACCTCATCGCTCTTTGGAATCTCATAATTGGCTAGAAAGTGGGCACATTGCTGTGAGGAAGAGAATATAAGGTGATCAAAATCAAAAGGTAGTTTGGAGATGTCCCATATCTTGGAAGGACACCAGAATAGCTCTACGTGCAGGCTTGATCTACCTACTGTCTCTCCCCAGTTTGCTGCTCAAAACCGAAGTATAGAGTGTGTGGCTGTGTAACCTGAGTGTGACGGTATTTTCCACTCAGATGAAAAACCCAGGAATCCTACTAATAGAATTGAAGTATTGCTTTGCTGCTGACAAACCTCACCGTTGCAGTGTAAGTATAATAGCATAAGTATAATCCTATAGTGTAAGCTAGCTTTGTAAATATAATTGTATAGTTGTAATTGTGATTGTTTAAGTAGTTAAATCGTTGTATTAAATAAGAATGAATGGTGATTTTTTTTAAATTGTAATTGATGATGTATATATTGTTGCAAGTAAAACAAAGTTGTATGCAAAGCAAACCTTGTCGCTCCTTATTTGAGGGATCCATATAAATTGAACCTGACAGCAAGCTGGTTCTTGTTGTCACCTCAGCTCTTACTAATGCAGCCCCATATGCTATTAGCCTTCTTGGCAACCAGGGCACACTGCTGACTCATATTAGCTTCTTAACCACCGTAACCCCCAGGTCCTTTTTGGCAGAACTGCTGCTTAGTCAGCAGGTCCCCAGTCTGTAGCACTGAATGGAATTCTTCCATCCTAAGTGTAGGACTCTGCACTTGTCCTTGCTGAACCTCATCAGATTTCTTTTGGCCCAATCCTCCAATTTGTTTAGGTCCTTCTGTATCCTATCCCTATCTTCCAGGGTATCTATCACTTCCCCTAGCTTAGTGTCATCTGCAGACTTGCTGAGGGTGCGATCTACCCCATCCTCCAGATCATTAATGAAGATGTTGAAGAAAACCGGCCCCAGGACTGACCCTTGGGGCACTCCGCTTGTGACCAGCTGCCAGCTAGACAAGGAGCCATTGATCACTACTCGTTGAGCCCCATGCTTTAGCCAATTCTCTATCCATTTTATAGTCCATTCATCTAACCCATACTTTTCCAACTTGCTGATAATACTCTGGGAGACTGTATTGAAAGCTTTGCTAAAGTCAAGGTATATATCATCCACTGCTTTACCCACATCCACAGAGCCAGTCACCTCTTCGTAGAAGGCAGTCAGGTTGGTCAGGCATGACTTGCCCATGGTGAATCCATGTTGACTGTTCCTGATCACCTTCCTCTCTTCCAAGTGCCTTAAAATGGATTCCTTGAGTACCTGCTCCACGATTTTTCCAGGGATTGAGGTGAGGATGACCAGTCTGTAGTTCCCTCGATCTTTCTTCCCGTTCTTGAAGATGGGCACTGTTTGCTTTTTTCCAGTCATCTGGGACCTCCCCCAGTTGCCACAAGCTTTCAAAGATAATAGCCAGTGGCTCTGAAATCACATCAGCTAACTCCCTCAGCACCTCGGGTGCATTGCATCCAGTCCCATGGACTTGTGTATGTCCAATCTTTCTAAATAGTCTTGGACCTGTTCCTTCAGCACTGCAGGATGTTCACCTCCTTCACATTCTGTGCTGCCCAGTGCAGTAGTCTGGGAGCTGACCTTGTCCTGTGAAGACAGAGGCAAAAAAGGCATTGAGTACATCAGCTTTCTCCACATCCTCTGTCACTAGGTTGCTTCCCCCATTCTGTAAGGGGCCCACACTTTCCTTAATCTTTCTCTTGTTGCTAACATACCTGTAAAACCCTTCCTGTTCCCCTTCACAGCCGTTGCTAGCTGCAACTCCAATTGCGCTTTAGCCTTCCTGATTACATTCCTGCATGTTCAAGCAGTATTTTTATAATCCTCCCTAGTCATCTGACCAAGCTTCCACTTCTTGTAAGCTTCTTTTTTGTGTTTAAGCTCACCAAAGACTTCTTTGTTGAGCCAAGCTGGTCGCCTACCATATTTGCTATTCTTTCTGCACACAGGATGTTCCTGTACCCTCAGTAAGGTTTCTTTAAAATACAGCCAGCTCTCTTGGATTCCTTTCCCCCTCATATTAGCCTCCCAGGGGATCCTGCCCATCAGCTCCCCAAGGGAGTCAAAGTCTGCTTTTCTGAAGTCCATGGTCCGTATCCTGCTGTTCTCCTTCTTTTTGTCAGGATCCTGAATTCGATCATCTCATGGTCACTACTGCCTAGGTTGCCACCCACTTCTGCTTCCCCTATCAAATCTTCCCTGTTTGTGAGCAGCAGGTCAAGAGGCGCACGGCCCCTAGTTGGTTGCTCCAGCACTTGCACCAGGAAGTTATCCTCAACACAGTCCAAAAACTTCCTGGATTGTTTGTGCTCTGCTATATTGCTCTTCCAGCAGATGTCAGGGTGATTGAAGTCCCCCATGAGAATCAGGTCCTGTGAACTGGAAACTTTCCCTAGTTGACTGTAGAAGCCTCATCTACCTTGTCCTCCTGATCTAGTGGTCTATAACAGACACCCACCATGACATCACCCTTATTGTTCTTGCTTCTAAGCTTAACCCAGAGACTCAACTGGTGTGTCTCCAGTTTCATACTGGAGTTCAGAGCAATCATAGTGCTCTCTTACATAGTTACATATTTGTTTGACCTTTGAAGAAATACGGTGAAACATGATTTTGTAAAGTGAAAACGTAAATTC
This sequence comes from Mesoclemmys tuberculata, assembly GCA_007922155.1. Classification (NCBI taxonomy): domain Eukaryota; kingdom Metazoa; phylum Chordata; order Testudines; family Chelidae; genus Mesoclemmys; species Mesoclemmys tuberculata. Next base: position 26,346,255 of record ML675624.1, on the reverse strand, counting down.
TAGAATGCTTGTCTTGAACAGTATTTGATTATGTGCCCGTGTGCTTGCATTACTCAAGTTTTTTGGGTTTCATTTGTTTGTGAATATCATTGTTACTTGAAATAGTGTAATGACACGTTTTGGCTAAGCACTTATGAAGTGCTAGAAAATTTTGTGTATGTCTGTAATTTCTGGACTAACTTCTTGCTTTATTAATCTATTTTTGGTACAGTAACTTAAATACTTCGTCAGTGTTGTAATCATGACCTTTTATCATAAGTAATTTTGTAGTTTTACAGTATATGCATTTATGTAAAGTTTTGGATTACACAAGTCTCAAGCTTCTTGAAGCATTCCCTGTAAATATATATTACTTTATCCATAACTAAAGTGGAATCAGACTCCAGTATGGGGTGCGACAGTCATATAATAGTAGTAATGTAGTTTAGAATTAAAAATTGAAACTGCAAGAGGAGTTAAGCTAGGCAGATGTGATGACCTAAATTAGAAATTGGGGAAGATGTTATCACCTCTAAGTAAGGATAAATGAGTGCTGGGAGAAGACACCTCTATTTCCCCAGTGGCCCCTAACACCATAGTGGGGTATTTGTTTGTGATACTGAGCGAAGAATGCCACCTACTGGATCATCAATGCCAAAAATGGTTTGACAAATAAATAATTGATAACTAAATCTGCAGTGAAGGAAACAATCATTGCACTTATCTGTGCCTTTGCTATGACACATATGAGGAGAAACTTCATATTAAATTTTTCAGAAATCTTTTATGTCTATGATATTTGTCATGAAATATTGAAATATGTCTTGTTTTTACAGAAAATGGCTGTCTTTACATAGTGATGGATTACTGTGAAGGCGGGGACTTGTTTAAACGAATAAATGCTCAGAAAGGCATCTTGTTCTCAGAGGATCAGGTAGCAGGAATTTTGGGTTGTAATTTACACTATACAATTTTTTAGCACAAGAACATTTTAATTGAGTAGTTTTGGATCAGCTTGGTGAATATGGTTATTTTTATATAGATGAAAGCCTGATAGTATAGCTATAGAGGGTTAAAAAACTTCATATTAGTTGAAACATACATTAAATTTGTTAATGGAACAACATCAAAGGAGATGTTCTAGGTAAATCACACAGTGAACTTGTTGTATTTTATTCCTCTTAAATATCTTGATTTAAAAAAAAAAAAAAAAAATTCTGGTGTTATGTTAAGGTAATTTGTTGGGCTTCTAATATGCATTGTATTATTTTGATGAAATCAAGGATACAAAACCAAACTTTAAGGTTTACATAGTATTAAAACCATTAACTCAACAGCTACTCTTCAAAATGGAATATTTCAATCTTAGCTTGGAAATGTGTAAACAGGATCTTTTTCTTCATGGCACGCTTTAAGAAGTAATAGATTGGGACATGAGTCAATGAATTGTGAAGTTTCTGAGGATTTTGTCTTCATGCTTAAAAAAAAAAAAGCAGAAAGAAGAATGCATCATGATACATCAAGATTGTGTTAAAAATTCAGATATTCATGCTTCTGTAGCTCCAGAGCGCATAATCTGCTACTATACTTGCATATTTGCACACAGTAGCTAGTCTTACAAGATATGTGGAGAGATGCTTGCACATCCAGAGATGAGAATCTGGCAGTACTCTTGGCTTGCAAGGGTTGGGAATACATTGGGCTTTTGCTGACAGTATAGGGAGAGGCAGAGGTGGAAAAGAAAATCACATGGAAGAGAGAAACACATTTTAACTTCTTTTCTAAAGTTTGAGCATCTCTGCTAGTAATAGGTCATAATGTACAGGTGAAAGTTAGACTTCAGTATTGTGCTTGTATATGTATATAGGTAATTTGAAAAGATGAAATGCTTTACTACAGTACTTTTACTCACACGCGCGCGTGCGCGCAAGTCACTGTATGTAAACCTGGAAAAGCCATGAAATAAGATCTGTCAAATTCCTTTTGGCTTGCTTGGAGTCATTCTACTAATTTTTGCTGGTGGGCTCTTCTGCAGTTAAGATTAGATCTTTTTTTATATAAAAGTGAAAAATAGCATAATATAAAGTAGATAAAAGTACAGATGCTGGTAGGGGAGTTGTAGCATTTTTGTTTAATTTCTTAATTGACTATAAGAAGATACTTTCTATTTTTTGTTTGCCAGTGAGATGCTGCTTCTGTAGCTGAGTATTCTCCCTGAAAAGTAGAATTTTAAGGATGCAAGGCCATGTTCTAAAAATCTTATGACCCAATTATATGTATACACACAGTTTTATCATAACTTTTAAAGACAGTAAATTGTCTAGATCAGTAAAACTTGAATAAAACTAATCCTTGTCTTATTTTTAATGGACTTGAAAACTCGTATGCATGTGCATGCAAAATAGGTGTATAGATAGAAATATGACATTAACTTTGTCTTTCTTTTATGTTTAGATCATGGATTGGTTTGTACAGATTTGTTTAGCACTAAAACATGTACATGACAGAAAAATTTTGCATCGAGATATAAAGTCACAGGTATGCTGGATGGTAACTTTAAGTTGAATTACAGTAGAATGATTATATGCTTTCTTTTAAGTTTAGCTTCCAACTGGGGAGGGAAATAAACCAATCTCCTATTGACTTCAGTGAGCCTGGAATCAAGCCCTGTAGCTGCTGCACAAGTGAACATGTTACCTAACCAACAGTAGGAACAGAATGCTACCTAGATGAACACAAGCCAGCTATTTTAAAAAAAGGCTAGTCTGTGTTCCGTCTATTTTTAAAAATACATGTTTAAAACACCCTTGTGATTGTTGAGAATAGTTGGGCTAAATCCATACATACCTAACTTAAAAAGAAATTGAACTATGTTAAAGATCAGTGTTGCTCTTGAATTTTATATTAAATACTGCTGACAAAGACTCATAACAAATAGTAGCACCTGCTCAATGAAGATTTTGGGTTTTGATTTTAGCTTGCAGTTAATCGTGAGAAATATTTCATAATCAAGAAAAGAAGACTTTGCTTGGGTTGTTGGGGTTTGTCTGCTCTACAAATATAGCTGCAGTGGGGCATAGTTACTGCATGGCTACTACATGTTGTATAAATGGAACTTTAATATAGTTTCATCACTGTTAGATACATAGATTTTCCAAAATGAAGATTGAACCATCTTCAAAGTTTAGTCCGCTGTGGGTTACCAAACCACTACCAACACAGTGTGCGTGCATGATTTGTTGTTCCTCCCTTCTCCCTGCCAGTTATGCTGGTAAATACTGAAATTTTACCAGATTCCTGGTTTCTGGATGGTTCAGAGCAGAATACCTGTGTATTTCTGGAAGTACCTGCTTACAAGAACAAAGAAAGCAGAGGAGAGAGAGCATCACAAGGATGAAAATATTGGTCTTGAGAAGACTGATATTTCTTGTGTCCTGACTTGTTTGTATTTGCAGAGTACAGTAAATAGAACTAAAATGTCTTGACTTTCTCTGGTGAGACAGTGAGGTAGATGCTTAATATTAGGCCTTCCTCTACTCACATACTGTCTCCTCATCCCCAGATCAGGTAACATTTATACAAGCATGTCAATGCTTCTTTGTTTTTGGTTTTTTAAATCTTTTACCCCAATGGATTGAAAACCACTGGAACAGTGTAAAGTTTGTTTTTCCATGTGTAACTTTTTTTGTACAATTAAATGCTTTCGTTCTTGCATTTCAATTCTAACTGACTTTTTTTCCCTCCTGTATTTAGAATATATTTTTAACCAAAGATGGAACAATACAACTGGGAGATTTTGGAATAGCTAGAGTTCTTAACAGGTAATACTGATTCAGCAAATTCTATATACGTTAATTTGAGTAGTTTGATCTAGCAAAAATGGACACTACATGACTCTAACTTACGTAAGTTAGTTAACATTCATTTTTAGTTTTCCTTTCTTTATTCTAGTACTGTAGAGCTGGCTCGCACTTGCATAGGAACACCATACTATTTGTCACCTGAAATCTGTCAGAACAAACCTTACAACAATAAAAGGTACTATAAATGTTTGACTAAATAGTTGACTTTTTCAATTTTGCTTTATTTTATTTACAAATTTAGAGCTGTTCTTTTCATGGAATAGTAAAGAGTCTAGTTTTGCTCTCCAACATGCTGTGCACTTCACTACATAGGTCAGAAAAATCTATTAAGAGTAAATGCACAAGCACAATAATTGATTTGATTAAACACATGACGGTCAGTACTGTAGCTCACTGCTAGGTACCAGCTTGGGTCAGATGTAGTGCTATCTGATAGAAGCAATTTTCTCATGCCACCGCTGTTGGAGACAGAAGCTGGTCCCATCATCTCCAACCTAATCTAGTGTGCGTTAGCCAGACAACCTCTATGCCTATCTAAAGCTGTTTAGGCAGGTGTGGTGATGAAGTTATCTACTAATACTCACTGGTTTTGGAGAGGAGGGATATGCATGTGATTTTTCTCTCCCCCCTGCCTAGCCCCCCTTTATAGAATACTTCCTATTCCCAGCATGAGAGCTGGGATTTAGTTCCTATCAGCTACATATAGTTGCTTCACTCCAGCCTCAAACATAATCTGTAATGTCCCAGCCAGACTCTGCCATCCACTAGAAAGTGAGGATAGGGTTAATCAGTACTAAAACTGTCTCTAAATATTAACTGCTCAAATGAAATTTTAAAAAACCCCAAGACCCCAATAGTTTGGTTTTCTTTAAATCTATTTATATGCTTTAGAAACTTGCAAGTTGTGTAGGACATAAAATCCATGGTACTTGTATCTCTTAAAAACGGATTTCTTCCACCATCCACTTATCCAGTTTATGTAAATCAGATACCATGGAGATAAGTGTGGTATTGATCCTATATATTGAGAATCTGGAATCAAAATATCTAGTGCTATCTTCTTTTGGAAGAGATGCATAGGAAGATATGCAAAATGCAGACATGTTTAATTTCTATCCTTACTGATTTCAAGAACATACTTCTAGAGCAGTGATACTCAGACCTCAGTGGTTCAGAAGTCAAATTAGCAATTAACATTACCCAGAAGAGTCACAGTAGTGTGAATTCATTGTTTCACTTACTATAGTATTATATTATATAATTCTCACAGCAAATAAGTTAACTTAGTGCAAATTGATAACTTAATTGGTTAATAACAGTAAAAGCATCCTGATTAGTTAACTTAGATCGGTTAATAACTAAATCACACAGCATTTTAATATCATGTTCTGCAAAGAGCTGCAGGAGACACTAAAGAGCCGCTTGTGAGCTGCAATCTGAGTATCATTGTTCTATAGAATTTTGTATTTTTTAGAGATAAAAACTAATTTTTCAGGTCTGTTCTCTTTGTTTAGTGACATATGGGCTCTTGGTTGTGTTCTCTATGAAATGTGCACACTTAAGCATGCAGTAAGTAGAAACTTTAAAATACTTTTGTAAAATATTCAGAGGAATAATTCCAAACATAGTTCTTTTGTTATTTTGTCCATTGCCAAATTTCAGAATGATTAATTTGTATTTGAGCTGATGCAGGGCTTGGTATGTTCTTTCTTTTGAAATTAACTTGACTGTTGTTCTAACCACGTCTTTCCCATATGGTTGCTGGTCTTTGTTCGCTAACTTCCCTTACTTTTTTTTTTTAACTTCTGTCCTGCATATCTATTTAGCAATACACGCTTTATGCTTCTTTTCAGTAAACTGTGTTTTAGCTACAAAAGTAGCAAATATGACAGCAAAGGTGCATTAAGCAACATATAGAGTTGCTTTCCTAGAAGTATTGTGAACTTTGTTTAATTAGTCAGTGGTGAATTCAGTCTGTATCTTTGGTACAGTAGCATTAATGAGCTTCCTTTGTAGCACACAGAAACGGTAAAAAGGACAGGCAAGTGTCTTCAGTTTCTAGATTTTTTACTATACCTTAGACGCTTTGACAGCATCTTTTTGCAGACTATCCTTTTCCTATTAGTATATTTTGCTCTTTCCTTCGATTCCTATCTACCTCATCCCCTTGTTTTAGATAAATCTGAAATTAGTATGTATGATTTTTTTAAAGGTATTGTCATATTTTAAAACATCATGCTTCTGTCTGAAAATGTTTATCCAAAATTACTTAAGAAAAAAGATTAGAGGAAAAATATATTTTAGTCCATCCCTGTTTTCCAGGTCTAATCAATCAGTTTTCTCGGTTCAATGGATCACTGATGTGTCAGCAGTGGGAAGAAAAACATTTTTAAAAATAGGAAAATCTAATTGTAAAATGACAAAAAATGAAAAGGGGCTTCAGAGGCAGATGTGCTACTGGAAATTATTTATATCTAATTTAACTTGAAATCCTGTCTTATATCCCTTTTAAGAGCTGATGGTCATAGTTTGCTTTCTATGGCCTAGGTATAATCAATATTGTTAATTAGAGGATTAAGAGAATTCCAAAAAGGTGCCCGACTACCTATACCTCATGTTGAAATCTCAGCACTTCACAGGATTTTGCTCTAAATGAACACAGACCTTTTACTGTCCTTTTGTTCTTAAAAGGTGGCTTTTCTGTGAAAGGATTGACAACCTGGTGGACTAAAATGAAGGAGGCTAGCAACCTGTATGGCATATTATTGCAAAACATTGTTTTGCATTACCATTGACAGTTGCCCAACTCTGGGAACAGTTTTTATTGGTTAACTGTAGGTACAGAATCAGCAAAAAGCACAAAATACTTTTAGAATCCAAAAAAGTCTTATTTTTCAGTGTGGCAGAGTTGTATAAAATTAATTTAGTTAGCATCAAATTACTTGATACAGATCAAATTTGTGATCTAAAATACCTGCGAATACCCTTCAAATATTTAAAGAGAAGTAATCTTTATTTTGATGTTTATATAAGGTCCTTTGTAACTGTGCCAGCATGACAGTTTCTACATATTAATATATACAAATTTCTCTGTAATTATAGTTTGAAGCTGGTAACATGAAGAACCTGGTACTGAAGATAATCTCTGGATCTTTTCCTCCTGTTTCTCTGCATTATTCCTGTGATCTACGTAATCTGCTTTCACAGTTATTTAAAAGAAATCCTAGGGATAGACCTTCAGTCAACTCCATATTGGAGAAAATCTTTATAGCCAAACGAGCGGAAAAATTTCTTACGCCACAGGTACGGAAATGACTTAAAATAGCTTTACAATTCTGTCTCTTCTATTTATTGTGTATATTTAACCATGTGCATTTTTTATTATAAGATGCAAATTTAGAATATGGATAAGCTAGCTATGAGAACTTCCAAAAATATTACAGTAGAAAGCAAACTACATATATTTCTTTTGAAGTTTTGTTTCTGATTTGAGGACAAATAGTTAATACTGTATTTAACAACCAGTCACACTTAATATACCAGTAAAATGAACTACCAACTCATTTCATTTCTAGATGTTAAGTACTATTTCTATTCCTGAATTCCAGTAATTCAGTTTTCTTATTTAAGTGCATAATGACCTTTGTGTACGTACAGTTAAACTTTGAGTTAGTCTTTGATTTATCTGAAGATGTGGCCTTCCATAAGATGGAACTGACAATGAATTCAGTAATCTATTAACGCCATTTTCTTAATAATTTTTCTTAAATTTGCCTACCATTCCAAATTAATAGCTTCTGAGACTATTTAAGAGCGAATCAGGTGTTAGGTTATGTTTTGTTTTTTTTTTAAAAAAAGGCAACTTAGGAATGTTTAAATGGACTCTGCCCCATGTGGCGTTTCACGAACAGTTCTGGTGATATTATTATATAAAATAACAATTTAAAGATGAGCAAAAATAGCAGCTGGCAAACAATACTGATTTAATTTGTTTTGTTTTTTTTGACATGAGTAAACAGAGGTTAGAGAAATGATACAAGTCTACTCCATAATTAAATTGAAATTCCAAATCAACTTTAAACTTGCATTCTTACAGGAGTTGAAAATTCTCTTAGAATTTATTTAGAGTTGATACAGGGAGTAGACTTCCAGTGGGAATAAATATTGTAAATAAAGAGGTTTCTTAAAGGACAGGTACTCACCTGTCCAGTGTTAACCCCATCGTAAAGATTACCCAGTTTGTTTCTCTGATCTGACTTTACTTTCTGAGGCCAGCATAGGGTTGGAATTTTCAATGCTGTCTGATTAGCCATGAGTTAACTAGCAGTAACTTAGCACATGCTGAAAGCAGTATTTTCTCCTGCGTCTAGTGTGGGGGGACTTGGAGATGGGATTCTTCCATGGGTTTACTGAGACTTGTGCAAATCAATTGAAGGAAAATCAAATTAAAAAAAAAAAAAGCGTCTGCAAACTTGTACTAATACTAGTAATTAGTAATACCAAAAGATCTGCATGTATAAATTTTCTGCTTGTCAGTGTATTTGTGCATTTGAGTACTTTGTATAATCAGTTTTGCTGTTTCCCATGTATAGTTAGTTTTTTTTTCCTCTTCTTGAAAAGATCTGTATAAACAGGGAAGCAGACAAATCTCCATAGTTTTAAAGAAATAAGTATTAAAAATAATCCAGTCCTCTTCCTGTTTAAACATACTATATCTAAAACTTGAAATTATTAGAAAATAATCAGTTTAAAAATAAAGATATCAGTATCATGTTAACTTTTGTGCCTTGATTCACCTATCCTTAGAATGGGTAATGTTTGCTTTGCAGTTCCTATGAGAGGAAAAAGAAGGTTTTAAAAAATGCCCTGAGATCTTATTATGAAAATACTTTAGGAGACATGATTGCAACTCCATTTTAACTTAAATGGGATTTCTCACATGCATATCCAATGTTATATACCTTAAGTTTTACTTTCACATGCATTCCCTAAGTTTTTTTTCTTAAGGTGGCTTTATTCCTATTGTGTTTTTCATTTATGTAAGGACAATGAAGACTTCTGAAACACTTCAATCTTTTGCAGATGCATGCATACAAATTCTAGCTGGTAAAATAACTTTGTTCTTTGTTTAGCTTATTGCAGATGAATTCAGTCACAAAATATTCCACAAGTTTGTTGCCCATGCTGCACCAGGTAAATATGCAGAAGTGCTCTGCAGTTCTCTTCAGTTGCAATAGGAGAGATTGTATATGGATATGGGATTTCTTTTGACTTGATATCAAAACAAAGATGGAAAAAATATATATTTTTAGGAAAGCGTGTATTTGTAACCCAGAAATGATACACAAACTATAAATGAGCCTCTAACATTTAAAGTTTACATTTTACTCTTGCCACATACTGCTTTCAAAATTAAGCAGATTGTTAATAGTGGTCATCAGTCAAGGGATTAATCAATATTTCTGTTGCACAAGTTCTCTTCTCATTCATGACAAATTTATAATGCCTTTCACTGTGAATTTTGGAGGCTGTTCAGTGTTGTTGCTGGAGACTCCAGTTCTGAGCCCTTTAATTCAGGATATCAGAGTTTCTGCCTCTGACAGCAGAACAAGTTCCTGGTTCAGTTTCTCCCAACTACTTTTGTCTTACAACTTCATTTTTTGTTTTCATGCAGTAGTGACTTGACTTCAGCTTACAGTTCCCTTCTCACTCTTGCCAGAAGAGGAATCACTGCAGCTTTGAGGGTCTAGCCCTCTCTTAGAGCACCATATGTGTAGGCTTCCTCTGCTCTCCTCCCCTATTAGTGATGGAGAAGCACCAGTAAGCATTAAGTCAAGTCCAACCGATGCATTAGGTAGTTTTTACAGACGCCTCAGAGGGCAAGCTATGCCCTGCTGCTGCTAGCAGCCAACCCTTGATCAGCCAGGGCATGAGGATTTAAAGTCAAACCAGCATGCTGGGGCCTCAGATCCTCCACCCAAAGTCATAAGCTCGCTGTGGGGAAGGCTTGACTAGGAGCCTGAGGATTCCCGAGGAGATCAGAACCTCTCGCAGCTTACTCAGGGGCAAGTTTTGTAAACTCTAAGACATCAGGTCCCAAAAAGATAGAAGTAAGTGTTCATCATGAAGTAATTGATATAGTTGATGAGCAAGCAGTGTAAAAATTAGAGTTAAAATATTTTTGCTTTTAACCATCCCACCTGAGAGAGTTTGCTGGGGCTATTTTACTGTAAGGGATTACTCACAGTGATCTGTATTGGACTCATTGCCACTTTCCCACACTGCAGCATCTCTGTGCATGAAGAGAAGCCTGTTACTCCGGTGATTCCTCAACTTAAGCAGTAGTGTAATAGAAATTGTGCATGACTGGTTTTCAGACCAGGGAGCCTCACTCTGAGCCCCTTTCCCTTGCAGAGTTTGTAGGGTAAGAAGAGGCTTCTCTCTCTGTGACCCTCCCTCTTCATAAACTGGTTCTGCCTTTAAGAATAAGGAGCTCCTTAGGCAGTCTGTTCCCAGAACAGAGGTACATAAGGACTTCATTACCCATACAGTTGTTCCATCATGGATTACATGGCATAAGTTAGTAAATCATATAGCCATTTTGGACTTTTGAAAGGATTTCTAAGCAAAGCTCTGCGTGATACTAAGTCTCTCCTAAATACTTAAATTATGGCTATCCAGCCTGAGGGATAAGATAGGCCTCCTTTCAGTTTCCTGGGGCCATCTAATGGGCTGTTTCCCCAATCAAGGTGTTTGTCCTAGTACCCCATCTTAGTTAAGTGGTCCCCAGACCAGGATGAATAATATGCTACCACCCTCTTATAAACAACCTAGGGAAATACCACACATACTACCAAAACCAAAGTACACGTGAAGACCCAAAATGCGTGAATCTCCCAGGGCATGGAGCCAGGGATTCATAGAGAACTCACTAATATTAAAAAATATGTTTTTCTCTTCAAGCAAATAGAGAGAGTTTCCTATCCTCTTCCTTTGAGGATATTGTAAGATCTGTATGGGGATTTCTGGTTAAAACTAGCTGTTAAACTAAAATGTTCTATAAAAACATAAGGAAATTTAACAAGTTCTGGGATCCTAAGGTTGGTTCAGCAGTAGTCCCATTATTGATGTAGACACACCTTCAGAAATGGACTTCCTTCCATATACCTTATGGACCATAAGAGTGAGGACACTGCATAGACATTTCTATATCTTGACTGTCCATTTAGACCAGAAGTGTTGTATCCTTACTAAGGAAAACCTAGTTAGTGGCAAGCAGGTTATTGGCAAGCTCATTGCCTAGAGGTATGATCATTGTTTTGGGTGCCAGTCTTGAGTTCATGTTCTACTCCAATCCTTGCACCAGTGTGCAAAAAATTCTTTTTTGGCAATCTTTCCTAGATCACTGTGATTTGTGATGAACAATGGTTCCTAAATCAGTGGGTACAAGAAAGATATGTTTACATCTATGAATAGAAAACAATCATTCCAAAACCTGTGCATCCAAATTTACAGGGTGAGGTTGTTTGGGACAATGTTATAGAAATTAGAAGCTGGAGATGATGAAGAAAGGCTTAACCTTCACTTTTGAATCCCACATAGGAATCTGTTGACCACGAACAGTGAGGATATTGAAGATAGGACTGCTCTCCTAGCAGAGGGGAAAAATCTGGAGCAGAAGCTCTCAAGGAAGACCAATATATTCCTTCTCTCCCCTTCAAACTAATAGTCCTCAGACAAAATGAAAACTTGTGTATGAGAGTTGGATTACTTTATAAGACTTTTTTAATGTACACTCTGCACCCAGAGTGTTAAATGAATAGTAGCCGTCAAAGCAAGGCTCAGGTCCTAAGTTCTATCCATACTCATTTATGGACAACATCACAATTTGTGCACTGTCCAGAGAAACAGATCTACTTATGACTTGCCAGCTGCTGGAAAGGATTTAAACCTGCAGGTTTTTCAAAATCAAGACATTCTTAAGCTCACTACAGAAAATTCTTTACCCAGAGTTCAAAATATAGCTTTGGCCATAATTTTAGCACTGTGGTAAAGATTTCCGTACATCCAAAATGTCTTCATATCAGTCATTTTCTGTTAGTGGTCATCTATAGCCAGTTGTTTTCAGCAACTAGTTAGCTGGTATCATGCACTGGTTTCCTCCCTGAATGAAATTTCACATAATCTGCTTCCTATAAATTAGTTCTGAGGATATGGAACAGCTGAACTAGATGCAATGCAGTATTAGGTGTCATTTCAGATCACATTTAAATATCCTATTGTGGGCAGGTAAGTTCAAGCAATATGTTAAAAACGAGGCCAGTTTTTACTGTAGACCCTTGTAGGCTTACAGAAGCAAGCCTTGCAGGGTAGGAGCATAGTTGGTGCACAAAATAACTGAAGGGTTATGGTGCCTCACTCAAAAAAAGAAAAACATCCAGCTCTCTCAAGCTTATACTTCATGCAGTACAATCTTCCAGAATCTCAAAATACATATCCTTTTAGTTCACTTAGTGATGTGACTGGGAGAAAACATAAGGATGGCCATATAGGATTACACCAGTAGTCCATTCAATTCATTTTTTTTGATACAATCAAATGCTTCAGAGGAAAGTGCAAGAAATGTCCTAGTTGACAGTTATGGAATAGTGTGCCACAGTGGAAGTTTGTTCCTATCTCCTGTTAGAAGCCATCTTATTCTCTGAACCATGAATATTTATATCCCTCCCAAAACCAGTGAGTGGAGTGGAGGTCAGAGTTCCTCTGAGGCAATGGAAATAACGTGCCAGGCAAATACGTTAACTTCCAAGACAATCTACCTTGAAAGGTTAAATCATCCCGCACAGGTCCAGAAGGCCAGCTTTATGTAGTTGATAGACAGCCAAGGAACCTCCATTGCGTCTGCCAAAAGGTAAGACTTCTTGAAGCAGAGAATCCTTCATTTGCACCTGGACCACATATGACTAACAGCCTGGCCCTTTAAAGAAGTGTAATTCAGCAGGGACTCTGTTGTTCTCATCCATATACTTTGGTAACGAGACAGAACTCAACCAGGAAATTTCATTCATTGAGCTGGTCTAATTTTATTTTTCATTTGAAGGTCAACAGTAAGCTCTTTGGGGCATAGACTGTCAAGTTTGTACAGCACAGTAGTGGCCCTGGCCTGTAACTATTACAGTTTTTACTAAATAATAACTTTCTGGTGATCTTAGCTGCACTAATTTCTCCAGGATGGCTGATTGGAGTCATACAACCAAGTACCCTGACAAAGCAAGTACCAACCCTAGCAGCTTTTTATACAGATGCCTTGGACTCCACATCTGAGTATTAGCAGATGTCAAAGTTTATCAGGCTAGCCAGACTAGAGAAATCGGCACCTAACTTTGCTAGTTACCATTCTCTCCAAAAGACAGAGTTTGAAATTTGGTTCCTTTATCTATGTATTAGCAGTACTTGTCATGAAGATGAGGTGGTTCTTACAGCTCCAGAAACCTTACTGCGCAAGGTTGTTCTTTACACAATTCTTGAGAAATAGTTCTCCCATCATTTGGTTCCAATCTTAATTGGGAAGTTTACACAAATGGTCATTTCTAGAGCTCTAAAGATATCTCAAGCATGCACACACTGTTTATATCCTGTTCATCCTTTTCCATCCCAAATGCCAGTGGCATATGCTTTTGAAGTTGCTGCGGGCAAAATGTTAAAATACTGTACTAGTTGGCATGTTAGGCATCTGGCTGACCATTCATGGAGGGAATCAAGGCTCCTTCCACATGATTCTAGTGGTATTGTGGGAAGAGACTCTTCCAAGGAAATCTTGCAAAATAGGTATCCTCTCCTTTGCAAAGATATCACTTGCTAGCAAGGTGTTACTGAGTTGGTTCCTAAGTAATTCCTTAAATTGTGAGACTTTTGCTTTATATGGAAAAACTTCTATTTCTCGTTATTCTATTGTAATAATTCAAATTCTGCTTTTCCTTCTATCTCAACTACTATGAATCACATCTACTATTTGGCATTTGTTATGATTTGAGGGGAGAAGCTGTTTACAGAATGAGAATTTTCTTGCATGATGATTTTCATTCTGTTGATATCCTCTGTCCTCATTTTGCCCATCCTAGCATCCTGATAAGTGACAGGACTCCAAAGACAGTAATTCCACAGGTGAGAAGCACTCCCTATTTGTTATGAATGAGAAAAGAAATGGAAAGCAGAAAGAAATTCTTACTTGAAATTTCTTATTAGCCAGAGTTCCTAAATTTGGGAGAGTTTAAGGGGCACTTTTGAAGCTGAAGAGCTCCAAATAACATCTTCTCTTTTTTCTGGTAAATACAGTTTAAGAGCTGTTTTGGCTGAGTCCTCGGTACCACTCTAGTAAACCATGTGTTTGTCTGGAGAAAGAGAAGATGCATCTAGTTTATTAAAATGTATCTTTTAAGAGTATTGAAACAACTTAAATGCCTGGAGGGGGAAGGGAAGGGAAGACACTACTTAAATGCCTGGAGGGGAAGGGAAGGGAAGACACTACTTAAATGCCTGGAGGGGGAAGGGAAGACACTACTGAGCACTGTTGTGTTCTAGTTTGTGGGTTTAAGATATGTGAAATTTCTCTTGCTTGCTCCTGTGGAGAGGGATGATAGCTTTCACTTTTTGGAGAGGAAATATCTCAACTGGGAAGAAGATGCCATTTTGATAATTATCTAATGAAAGTGGAGGAAGTCTGGAATGCAGTTATGCCCCTTCCTCAAATGAATGCAGTCTGAGTCTTCTGTCTTGATAATGGGTCAGGTAACTTGAGACAAAGCAATGCAATGGTACCCAAAGAATCTCAGCTATGTAAGTTTAAACTATGACACAAACAAGTCATACTTCTATCCTTTCTTGTCTAGTAAAAAGACCAGCTCAAGGACAAATATTTGCTTCAGCTGCACCAGCTCAGAAAATTACCAAACCTGCTGCAAAATATGGAGTGCCTTTAATGATCAAGAAATCTGGTGATGCATCTAAAAAATTTCACGAGAAGAAGCCATTAGCTAAATGCAGACAGGTGAGGGCACAGAATTTGTAATAATAAAGGTACTCTTTCCAGAAGTTTGTTTTAATTAACTAATTTGATTTTTTTTCCTTACTTAAATGTCTTAAAATATAGTCTCCTAATATTCTATTAATGTTTCTTTTCATTACATCTTTTGTATTGACACACATCTACATAGAAAATAGTTTCATTTACATAAACCAAATACATGCCTTGCTTTGTTTATTTCTTCAATTTTGTAAGAAGAGATTGCTGAACTTTGGAGACTCTCTGTTTGGTTTGGAATGCTACTTAAGTTGGCTGCAGCTTGTATGGCTTCAGTTTTGTGGCAGTCGGTCTTGGGAACATGGTAACTTACAAGTAAAGTTGGCAGATGCCCATGACTATTTAATAGCCCTATTCAAAGTATTCTCTGTCCCTCTATTTCTCCATCTGTACAATGGGGATAATGATACTGACCTCCTTTGTGTGGCACTTTGAGATCTACTGATGGAAAAGCACCATATAAGAGCTAGGTAATTATTACTTATTAAATACTTCTCTGGTTAATCCATTTGATCTTCAAATCTTTTTTTTTCTATTAGTAAGTTTACTTGTTCTGTATTCAACACTGTCAAACTCATTAAACATACAGTGTGATCAGTAGATAGCATGTCTAAGCAAATTGCCTATGTTAATACATAAAACGTGCCCCTTAATGCAGTGCAGTTTTCAGAGAATGCAGAAGTTGAAATAAACTGAGAAGGAATGTACCTGTAAATGAGTAGACTCTCTTCTAAAGCAACTGCATGTATCTGGAGGGGTGTAACAAAATCCTGGCATTAGGAACCTGTTTAGTTTCACCTTTTAGCTGATTGTTGTGGTGTGTGGGTTTTTTTGTTTTTGGAAGTTCTATGTATTTTGAAGAGGGTACCACTAGACTCTGGAACAAACCAAATTATTTGAAATTTTAATTGAATTTGTGATCTTAATAGTGGATTTTAAAAGAGGGGGGATAAAAAAGTGTTTCGAGAAGAAAACAAGCAATAGGGTGTGGAATGGGGCCGGGATGATACAGCTGGTTAGTCTTCACACTGTCCTTGAATGTGGACATTAATAGGTGCTGTTAAGTCTTGGAGTAAAGTTACTTAACTTATTCAAGTTTCACTTGAAAATAAAACAAAAAGCAAAATACTATACTCTGTGCACAAAAGTGAAGAAATTCAAAGCAATGGCTCTTGCAGTAAGTATAACTCTCTCCACATTGTTCGTGGTTCTTTCAGTGATTGACTCTGACCTTGTATAAGGCAAGGGGCAAAGAATATGTTTTAAATATCTGCCTTCCTGAACAGGGGGGCCAAGAAGACAAGATTATACCACAAGACTACGACCTTTGTCCAACAGACAGAGGAGCACTTAATATCTCTAAATATCATGGTCCTGTGATTCAAATGGAGGACTAGGATAACAATCCTTGAATCTAGTTGCTTCCCATTATATAACTTCACAACTCAGTAGCTCTTAATCAGTCCTTTTGCAGCAGCTGACAAATGTAGTTCTGTGTTAAAGGAAGAAGACTACAAAGAAGCTGCAGTGGGAGTTGCACATTTGCAGCTGATATAATCAAACCTTAAAAAAAGGAGGGAACAAATTAAAATACTACAAGTGTAATGCCCCCTTAGAGCCCATTGGTTTTACAAATTGATGTCTTGCAGCACAACTACCATCCTTAAACAATTTGCATGTGCCAACTAGGCAGAAAGACCCAGGAATCCTAAAGCTACTGGTGTGGTTGCTGAAGGAACTAGATCAGAAAAGCTGCTGTTTGGAAAAAGTCTGAAAGCACTTTAAGAAATAATCCACATCAAGAATGTAATCATTGACATGGAATCATTTTATGGGTACTAGAACACTGATTAGTGTGTATGCACAACCCTCATGCTCTGCAACTATTTTGGGGTATCCTGACCATGGAATTTGCTTCCAGGAGAGGCCTTGAGTAGCACTTTGGCTTCCTGACTCCACACACAGTTCATTGTCAGTTCACCCCAATGGATGGAGTTAGATTTCTTAAAGCACCAAAGAGAATCAGACCTTGAAAAGTATGTAAGTACTTAATAGGGAGCCTCAGCCTAGTATTTCAGGCTGTTAGAGTAATCTTTCCAAGCCATGGACCTCAATGTTCTGATGCAGCACCCCCAAAAAAAAAGTTTTCATGAATAGCTATCATTTTACACATGGGGAGGATTGGAATTCGGAGCCTACCAACGAAGAGTTGCAGAAATGACAACTTCAACATGTTATATTCTGTAAGGCTTCATACCCAAAGGAAATTTTCATCATCGTGAGTTCATAGGTACTCACCTTTTCCAAATAAGAGAAACAGATGCATACTCTTGAAATGTGAGAATTCACCAGATATTTTGAGAGAATATAACTTTATGTTCAAGGCTCTCTTTTTTTCTAGAGAAAGGTAATTGAAATCTAGATCTGTTTTATAGCATTGTTTCTGGATTATGTACTACACTGGAACCTGCAGAAACTTAATTTTTTTAATTTTAAAAAAGGGGGAGTTTAACTAACTAAATCTGAAAACAAATACTAGAATAGTAGCCTTTTATTTCATTTTTTAGAAATGCTACAGATTTTTTGTTTTTGACAGTGTAGAATACATTTTTAAAAGCTGACAGTGGAAGGGGAATTTAAGGGTTTTCTAGGCTTTTCGATACCCTAGGAGTTGTTGGGGATGATTTGAGACTGCAGAATAAAATAATTAGTTGCATGTTTCTGCTAAAAGAATCAGCAGTGAAAGATTTAGTATTTTTAAATGGTCACCTTGAGGTTTGAGTCAACACGTTGTGAAGAACATGGCCATTCACACCTCAGACTGTTGGCATACTGTACTTATTAGGAACACAACACTTCATTGGCTTATACTTGTGTCATGTATCTCGTCTTCTCAACCAAGAATTTTTTTTGTCAAATGAAAGCCTTAGATCCTGGAGTCAACTGTTCAGTAAATAGCAGATTCTGCTGCAAAATCTGTGACTGGGGGCTATCAGAAATCAAACTTCGTTCCCAAATTATAACACTTCCCTCTAAATGTTGTCAGAGAAGCATGCATAGCTAAGGCACTGCCTGCCCTAAGGTATGTTTCACCGTTTGTTTTCCTGGACAGAAATGTTATGTATTAACCAAGGAAGACTGCAAAGTGGCAACTTGGATCCAGTGTGCTCATGCTTAACTAAGAATTACAAACTAGACCTCTAAACAGCTGCCTCCTATACCCTTTGCTAGAGGGTACTTGGAATGCTGTGCCTCAGTAGTATTTTTGTATCTTCCCATTCACTGTTTGAATCACAGTAGCATTTATAGCATCAAGCCTGATAGTTACCTCTATGCTGTACAAATGGTGAAAGATTATCCTATTTCTGTTGTGTTCTTCCTTCTCTATATGTGAGAGAACTGTCTTCTCTAATGTATTTCTTATATTGAATGACACATCTGAGCTGATCCTTAATACAGTTGTATGGAGGCAAACAGACATACTCAGAGTTGTACAGGATTATACTTGGTGAATCAACTGTGGAAACTTCTGTGTTCATATTCATGCATTCCAATTATCAATATTACATGAGAATAAATTTAATTAACTACAGCTTGAAAGATCTCTGTAGTTGGAAATTTCAAGGCCAACTTGTTTTTCCCAGCGATCACCATGAGTGATATATCTAGGGGACCTTCAACCTGTTAATGAGAAGGGCATAGAGGATCAGTGGGCATTGATATTCTCAATGATATTCAGAGAAGGGGATTAATTGGGAAGGCAAAATTGAACTTTTAAAATTACTTGCGTCTTTGTTTTGACTAGATAGAACCCATAGTCAAGAGCCAAATGAAGAGTTAGAACAGTGTTACCCTGGATCTAAATATCATCATCTTTCTGAATAATACCTGAAGCGGCATTGTCAACTATTGTTGCATTTTAAATTATTGTTCTCACTTCCTGATTTCACTTCCCTATTATTTTTGGATCTAGAAAGTAGCAAACATTGATCTATCTAATTTGCAGTTTTACCTTTTATCTAGGCCCATCCAACTCCAATGAAGAAAATGAATCCAGGAGGAGAAAGGAGGAAAATGTTTGAGGTATAAAGACACCCATCTGCCTACTTTTTCCAACTACATCAAAAACAAAACCAGAACAAAGAGCTTTTTAAAATGCAAAATTAAAACCTCCAAACCTTTCCTCATTTCTTTCCTCCAGACACTTTCTAAACCTTTTAATTTTTACCTTCCTGCGCATGCCTCTGCCACTGGAATACTAACCTTCTTGACATACATTTGTTGAAAGTAGTGTTGACTGATAAATTCTAAATATAAACTTATTTTTCAGGAAGCTGCAAAAAAGAAAAAATTTGAATTACTTGAGAAGGAAAAACGACAAAGAGACCAGGTAGACAAAATACTTGTGCTTCTTTTCTATTTACAATGATTGTTTAATTACTGCATTAGGGAGCATTTTATTATGTCATAAATTACCTTGGAATATGTAGTTTAATATACCAACTGTTTAAATTTTCAGATCAGTTTACTGAAGGCTGAGCAGATGAGAAGATTGGAAAAGGAAAGGGTAAAATGTTTGATTTTTCTTTTCAACAGTGAAATTACTTTATTTTATTTTTTTCCAGAAAATTGAACTCTTGAACTTGTTTTCCCTTCATTTTTTGTCTTCTCCAGATGGAACGGATAAACAGAGCCAGGGAACAAGGCTGGAGGAATGTGCTTAGTTCAGGTGGAAGTGGTGAAGTTAAGGTTGGCAGCAGCTACTGAAATATAGCACAATCTGTTCTCTCCTTTTTGTTCATCTTCCATGGCATGTTCTTTTCTCCTGAACAGATAGAGACCTATATACATGTGGAGCTGTCCTCCGTACTAATCTGTGGACAGTCTTAGAGATATTGAATAATGGCCCCCTTTACATATGCAACTTCTTAGAGTTTGAGTACACATTCTGATTTCTAACACCTGTCAAATTTTTGCATCTTCCTTCATTCTGTTAATAACTTCAGCCTTCATACACCCCATTTGTTTCTTTCCTTCTCCCATTCCTGTCTGTGGTCCCTTGTTCCATACATAGGTTTCATTATTAAAAAAGTCTCCTCATTAAAATCTCTCAATTTTCTGTTTAGGTATTTTTATGGACCCCAGCAATATAATATCTGAGCCCTTCCCCAGTGAGAGATTTCTATTATTCCTTTCTTCCTTTCAAGCCCATAGGAGAAATAGCTTACTAATTTATCAGTAGCAAGTGTTTGTGTGAACAACTTGCTAAGAGAAAGTTGAGGTTGAAGACAGAAGTTTTTGCATTAATTCTGAAAGAGGTTAGGTCTGTTGTATTAATTATATAGAGGCTTAAAGATGCTAAATTAATTTAGTTACTGTTTAGCATTAAGCAGTTTTTGAGGTTTGGTGTATAGAGACTGTAGCTTGCGTCATATGGCAAATACAGTATTAAAAAATTTTAACTTTTTATTAGATACAGGGAAGAAAAACAGTAAAACACTTGAAATTTCAAGTGTTAAAAAGGGCTTTTATTTTAATTTTTTGATACAGGAGTTTTTAGAGGTTATCTCTGTTTTTGAGATGGTTTTAAAGATGGCAACTGTTTTTGGTGTAAAAGAAGAAGTTGGTGGAGATGAGTTGGAGCTGCTCTTTTTACTGCTTTTAAAATAAAACAAACTCAGACTTTAGGTGGTGGTTGGGAGCTGGTAGAGTGGCCATCTTGCTTGGATATTTTTTGGCTTGGTTTAGTTAGGACACTTTCTTTTAGGATTAGGATGAAGGTCTGGGATTTTACGAAATTATGGGGAACACATCCATGATGGCTTTCCTTTATAACCTGGTATCTTATTTTATTGACTTAAAAAGGGAGTGATGGGTGCAATAAGTTATTACCTTATTGTATTGTCAACTAATTAGGCTTAGTTTTTGATGCATTAATTTTTGGACAGTTCTTTATTCTTGCAAGAGTTTATTACGTAGTCTGGATCCAGTGAAAGTTCTGTTTTTTGCATACTTGTGGGGCTCTCCGACTGGGTGATAGTTGCCTTGTTATCTAAGAACATAACTGTTGTGAAGGTCAGACTCTCTGTCTGTGACTGTGTGTCTCAGTGCATAGATCTAAGCAGTAGATTAGCATTTCTGGCAACTGATATTGCTAAGCAAATGAGGGTTGTATTTTGCACTAGTTAAAGCTTTTTCAGGACAGGTTTCACATCTAGGTATGAGACACATACATGGATCACAGTGACCAGGTTTCGTGTGTGTCGTTTTTTATAGAACAACAAGAATGTGAGGAAACTGCACGGGCACAACTGGGTCCCACATGTATGTTCGCTCACTATACAGAAACATGCAAGTCCTAGCTATATACATGCTGCTACTCTGATTGCTGGCCTCTTTCAAAACCTAAAAAATAGTGAGCATGCTAGAGGGCTTACAAACTATTTAAAGAGATACCATTCTTTCCTTTACACTACATATTCTCTCCCTCCTCTTAAATGTAAAAGGACATACAGTTACAAATAAAATAGCAAATCTGTTGTTACATTATACAATATGCTACAAATTAAGTTTGAGCTCTGGTTTACAGTTTCTTTCTAGATAACATCTCATGGACATAGCAACAGGTTGAAAAACAGACTTTGTGGTGCAACAGACTGAGAAATCTTCCTGCTAGATAATGCTGAAGTCACTATTAGTAGAAATAGGGACATGAGGCTCACTGGTACCATCACGTTTTATGATTTTATTGTAGGCTTGGTACTTGCAATAGGTGTCACTGGCGTAAGACATACTGAAAGCTGGTTGACATGTTTGTTGGCACTTCTATCCAATAAGACAGAGGACCAGTCTGTGATGTGATCACTCTCGGTTTCCATGAATTAGCTCGGTAGTGTCTTAATAAGACAGTTTTTCATATGAGAACTTCGCATCTGGGTGTGCACAATTTGGCTTTTGTTTCTTAAGAATATCTCTCTGTAGATTGAGTTTAATGAGTCCAAATGAAACTTCCAGTGACGTTCTAAAAACAATGTTGGCATCTGATTTGTAGTGGCATACACTTCCTTTCTAGAAGGCAAAAGCAGATTTGCAATTTTGTGTTGTAAACTACTTTTATCCAGAGCCATAGCATATATCACTTGCTTGAATATCTGGATAAATCTTTCTGCTAATCCATTTGGGGAAGGACACGGAATGCTGTGACAACACCCTTTTTGATGAACAATTGAAAATTTGCGTGTGAATTGAGTTGCATTGTCAACTTCTATTTGTTCATCAACTCTTTCCCTTGAAAACAATAGTTGTTAACACTGCCACGTGTGCACTGAATTAGATGAATTCATATCACATACTTCAAGCCATTTAGAATGGGCTTCTGTTACAGTCAAAAATATATGTATCATAATCTAAAGTAGTGCAATTGGGTTCATTATCATGGAATATTTGGCCATACCTAAAAAAAAAATGCAAAGGGAGTATGTTTACGCATATGCTGACAACCTAAAATTTGTGTTGCCAATTCCCCTTTTGCCAGATCCTCTTTGTGTGTTAGTGTGTGGGAGCCACAAGCAACACCTGATAAAGATTTTAATTTTTACAGTTTGCAAGCAGCCTTCATGTAATTCTTGGAGTAAGAGTGATCTGAGCTTTCTATAGGAATAACCACACCAGTGCCACACATTAAGCAACCTTGAACTTAAATGTTCTTTTCAAGCAAAGATATCTGGAAACAGTATTGTGTGCATAAGTCTATCCTCTTTAGCTAGCACTGGATCATTGTTAGATTTTGTGTTTTACTGTAGCATTTGTCACTCGCTAGGGTTCAATTTGTGCCTTATAGAACATAGATTGTCTTTGGTTCCACTCAGTATCCTTACCTGTACTTTCAGTAGCAAGTGTGACATGCAGTCTGCATTCATATGGGGGTAGGTACCCTTGAACTCAGTATAACTGTGTGGAAAGCCCAAGAATATTTCTTTGCAAGGGTACCACTGCCATCACTAGTGTTCCCTACTGGGAGGAGTTTAAAATGGAAACTTGAGGTTGACAGAACTGTAATTGATTACTCAAACAGATATTATTAAACTTAACTCCCCAAGCTAAACTCAGCTTTTTTTAATCAATTTTGAGCATAACTATGCCCTGAAAAAGAGAGAGATCAAGAAGCAAAAACAGGAGGCCTTTCAAGTATGATCTTCCATTACATATTAAATTAATCCTCCTGTTCCATATGGGAAAGCAGCACAAGCTAATTCTATAGGCAGAAATGCTTTGTGTATTAGGATCCTTTCTGACTCTGTAAGCTTTTTGGCCTCTCCAAAAGCCTAGTGCATTGTATGAGCTAACACAATTTCATTCAATTGTGTAAGAGTTCATTTAAATGATGTAACACTGGTGATGCATTTGGGCAAAAACCTTAGGTAATAACTGACCATCCCCAGAAAGGAACTCGGTTGTGACACGTTTTGTGGTTGGGGTGCCTAGAGGACAGTTTAACCTGGTTGGCATAAATTATGATAACACCATTGAGTTATATGATGACAGTAAGTAATTGAGTCTTTTTCTTGTTTGCTGTGGGACCATACTTGGACAACTTTGCAAATGCCTTTTTTGCAGGTTCTCAAGGTGTGCTGCATCATTAGCTCTTTTGACTGATATATCATCCAAGTAACAATGAGTTCCAGGAAAATCCTATAATTCCTGCATTATGGCTCACTGGCACTAGATGCTGTTTCAACCAAAAGTGTGAATTGAAATAATCCTTTTAATTTTGAGGCGGTATTTATCACTGTCTTCAATTTCCATTTGTTGTAGGCAGGGTAGGGCAAGGGCTTACCACAGCAAACAGTGCAAATATATGGATACTTTGAAATCATCACAGAAACTGATAACCCTGTTTTTCCTCCTTACTGGCACTATAGAGGTGCTCCATTAACTTTTTATTCTTGGATAAAATTCTAGAGTATTGTAAGTCCTCTAGTTCTGCTTATATTTTTGTCTGTATCTCAAAAGGTACCGGCTGTGCTTTGCAAAATTTAGGAATTGCTCCCTTTCTTTAAACACAAGTTTTGTTTTCATATGTTTTAAGGTTCTGAAACCATTCTGAGGATATCAGCTGTCTTTTCCAAAAATTCAGTTAATTTTTGATTTGTGCTGGAGTTGGGTTGGTTGAATTTACAGGAATTTTATGCTTTGCTAGTCGAGTTGAATCTCAGCCAGTCTCTGCCAAATAGTGCATGATCCATCACTTACATCATTGAGGTTTGCATAGGTTACAATATCTTTGCTGTAATAAGAATAACCCAGCTGAGCAGGGTTTCCAAATAACATTTTTTGTTTTTCAAGTGTTACACATATGCATCATACTCCTGGGGTGTGAGCACCCCAAACATGCAATTTGGAACATTTTCACTAGCAGTGTCCAGCAGGGGTTGCACATGTGCTCTTCTTGCCTCTTCCCTTCCCGCAACTCTCCTGCAACATAAAGTGCATAGTGGCCACTTTGTTCCTTCAGACCACCATAAGCAGAACAGTTGAAACAACACTGGTGTCGCTTGCTTACTTTAGCCTGATCTGCACTTGAAAGTTAGGTTGACAGAGCTGTGGCGATCAGGGGTGTGAAATTCACACATTTGAGCACTGAAGCTATGCTGACTGGTCCCCCTGGTGTAGATACAACTAGGCCAATGGAAGAAGTTTAAGGGGGGGGGGGGGAAAGGCTCCAGAGGCAGTCTTGGCTATTACACGCCAAATAAACCTAATTTCAGGAGCCAGAAAACTGGCTGAAACTATAGTAAAGAAGAAAATTATCAGAAACACTGATAAAAACAAGATGTTGGAAGAGTCAGCATTGCTTTTGTAAAGGGAAATCATGTCTCACTAATCTATTAGAATTCTCTGAGGGTGTCAATAAGCATGTGGCCAAGGGTGATCATGGAGGATAAATCTATCAAAGGCTATTAGCCAAGATGGTCAGGGACTCAACCCCATGCTGCAGGTATCCCTAAACCTCCAAATGCCAGAACCTGGCACTGGATGACAGGGAATGGATCACTTGAAGTAGCCTTGTTCTGTTAAAATTATAGAAAATTAGGATTGGAAGGGACCTCCAGAGGTCATCTAGTCTAACCCCCTGCTCAAAACAGGACCAATACCAACTAAATCATCCCAGCTGGGACTTTGTCAAGATGGGACTTAAAAACCTCTAAGGATGGAGATTCGATCACCTCCTTAGCTAACCTATTCCAGTGCTTCACCACCGTCCTAGTGAAAAACCTTTTCCCAATATCCAGCCTAGACCTTCCCCAATGCAACTTGAGACCATTGCTTCTTGGTCTATCATCTATTACCACTGAGAACAGCCTACCTCCATCTTCTTTGGAACCCCCCTTCAGGTAGTTGAAGGCTGCTATCAAATCCCCCCTCTTCTCTTTTGCAGACTAAATCAACATAGTTTCCTCAGCCTCTCCTCATAAGTCATGCTGCAGCCCCATAATGATTTTTGTTGCCCTCCGCTGGACTCTCTCCAATTTGTCCACATCGTTTCCGTAGTTGGGGACCCAAAACTGGACACAATACTTCAGATGTGGCTTCACCAGTGCCAAATAGAGGGGAATAATCACTTTCCTCAATCTGCTGGCAGTGCTCCTACTAATGCAGACCAATATGTTGTTACCGTTCTTCACAACAACAAGGGCACACTGCTGACTCATATCCAGCTCCTTATCCACTGTAACCCCCAGGTCCTTTTCTTCAGAACTACTGCCTAGCCAGCTAGTCCCCAGTCTGTAGCAGTGTATGGGATTCTTCCATCGTAAGTTCAGGACACTGCACTTGTCCTTGTTGGACCTCATGAGATTTCTCTTGGCCCAATCCTCCAATTTGTATAGGTCACTGTGTAGTCTGTCCCTACCATCCAGAGTATCTACCACTCCCTCCATTCTAGCATCTTCCACAAACTTGCTAAAGGTGCAATCCACGCCATCTTCCAGATAATTAATGAAGATGTTGAACAAAACTGGCCCCAGGACAGACCCCTGGGGCATTCCGCTTGTTACTGGCTGCCAGCTAGGCATCAAGCCATTGATCAGTACCTGTTGAGCCTGATAAACTAGGTCGCTTGCTATTCAATTTATAGTCCATTCATCCAACACATACTTCTTTAACTTGCTGGCAAGAATACTGTGGGGGACAGTATCAAAAGCTTTACTAAAGTCAAGGTATATGTTTATTCCTACTGAACAATTTGGCAGTGGCTGTTGTCAGAAGACAGGCTATTATTGCATTAGATGGACCATTGGTCTGACCCACTGGCTGTCTTTATGTTTGGAAGGAGTCAGTGAAGCCACTCGGTGTCCAAGCTTTAAAGCTACATCTGCATAGATAGTGGAAAGGTAACTGTGCTAAGTCTGTGACACAGGCGTTAACATCACTGGCTATGTTGGAAGTGGTACATCAATCATGGTCTGTTCCTGAACCATCTTGCTTGAAGCTTTGCTTTTGGTTGCTGTCAGTTTCATCTTCAGTATCATTTTTCAAAACAATTAGAGAAGGCTCCAGATTCCTCAGCATGGATACCCTTGAAGATTTGAAAGGATTGTTTGTGTCTTGCTTATCTTAAGATCACCCCGGAGCCCGAGTTTCCATTATTAGAGACTTGTCCTCTTTCTGTGCCATCAAAATCTGAAACTCAAATCTCTTTGAGAAAGATCTAAAACTTTCAGCACAAGCATTTGTCTCTAACAATGTGATTGTGGGGAGGAGAACAGAAGTCTTATCCAGATATTCAAGTTTCCAGTTGTTAGCCCACCAATGGAGGGGCTGTTGTCTTCTGACTCCAACTCCTTGGAGGAGAGCAGGTCAGCAAAATAAAATCTGACAAGACAGTACAAATGATCCTCATTATTCTTCTTGGTATCCTCTGAATTCAGTGAAGGTCTTATCCATTTGGCCATTCTGGCCACCATGGCCTCAATATCCACAGTATTCAGGACAAGTTTCCCCCCGGTATATGGGGAATCTTTGTAAATCACCTACTCCAAGTGAGTCATAATTCTCATATTTGGGTTATGGAAACAGAAAAACATCAGAACTCTAGTGGTAAGAGAACTTTGGTTTATCAAGAAGATTCATCTGAACTTCCACGTGGTTCTACTTCCTCATCTGATGACACTTTCATCTTCTGTACCTATGGGAATGGACAATTTAAAAACTTAAAAAAAAAATCCAAAATTGAAATATATAGCACAAGTGCTGTGAGCCCCATTGGAAATGATACAGGAGAAGGCATATAAACTGCTTTGATATTTTACAACTGGCATATCACGGTAGAGTTGTTCTTCCCATAAATCAGAGAATTTTAGATCTAGCAAAGGACCTTTTCACTACTCCTACCTCAATTGCAACTACTTCAAAACATGCTGCTGGTAGCTATCAAGTATTGGCTGAAGATTTTCAGTGCTTTTATACTCCTCTTACTCCATCTTCACTTGTCTCTGTTGCCAAAGAAAAATTGAAACAGGAAAGTGAACTCCCAAGGAGAGAGAACCAGTGAGACTAGGTAGTCTGCCAATTTTTTTCTTCCAAAGCTATCTCTTTGAAGGGGGACAGTCTTGCAGATGAGGATAGATGTGTGAAGGTCTATTAATTGCTAAAACCTTTTAGGCTGCACTGGATGCAGTTGATATAGATGTTTGTTCAATGGCTACAGCTATTGTTATGAGACATGCATCGTTGTTGGTGTCAGGGTTGCTTGGCTAACGAAATTCAGTCAGTCATTGAAGATTGTCTGTTTGATGGCCAAAATCTGTTCAGTGCTAAAACTGATGAGTTTCTTTATTTATTGAAAGACTCAAGATCCATTTAGATCACTAGGTAGATATACACCTGCCTTTTAAAAGGAAGCAATTTCTTCCTCTTCTCTCTTTTTCTCTCCCTATATCTGGGGAAGAGGGGACAACACTATATATTCCTTATATTTGTATCAACAGAGATCTTCTGATCAATCGAAGAAGATATTAGGATATCAAAGATGACCATTAGTTCCATCATCCCCCTTGGTAATCTTGCAATCAAGACGGACACAGCAGCATTAGATTTAATGCAATGATTGAGGATCTTGGCAGGAGACAGTGGAGAGAAGCAGAGAGAGAGAGGGAGGGAGGTGATTTGGTCAAAAAGATGGGCTAGGAAAATAATCTTTCTGAAGATATTCTGAATGAATATGAGAGAGGCAAGATTGCATTGGTCAAGGACAGAGTAAAAGATGTTGCTGTAATTGAAACATGAGATTATAGTTTGGATGAGGGTTTTAGTTGTTTAAACGAATAGGAAAGACAGAAAAATTGAGAGAGATTTTGACACAGCCTGGATGAGAGGACTTAGTCTTTAGTCAAATATGAAGCTCAGGTAGTAGGCATGAGTGATAGGCAGGCATGTGGTGTCGCTGTCCATGGTGATTTTTTTAAAAAAAGGCATTGGTAGAAAAGGTTTGGAGGGGGAGGGGAGATTAACAGCACTGTTTTAGGCATGTTGAGCTTGTTGACTCCTAGACATGCACAAGGAGATTTTGTATTTACTGAGATTTTAGTTTGTATAGGACACAGTTCTAGAGTAGAGTGAGAGATCCATGAATTGGCTTAGAGAGGGTATCACCATGCCTCTGTGGGTCATGGCCGAAGAGGCCAAATTCAGGACGCATTGCTGAGAAACAGGGCAGACTTCCCCCCAAGCTTGGTGGTTATTATATTCTTAGATTTATATCAAGCCAGTAACAAAAGTAAACTTCTGTCTCACCACCCTGATAAACAAGTAATCAAAAATGCAGTCTCCTTAGACATTCCAGTCTTTCACCACCCAGACACTAGACTTTATGGTAAGTGGTGTGACCTGGTCAGACTAGATGGCTACTGGAGAGTGCTAGAAGGCTAACATGTCAGCCCCAGGATGAGCAAATCCCATTTCCCCTGGTAGCTGAGCAGGGGTTACTCCAGGCTAATAAATACACCTGGAGCCAATCAGGGCTGTGCCTAGGACTTGTTAAAAGCTTCCACTCCAGAGAGAGGGTGTGGCTGGTTATGTGGGAGTGAGGTGAGTTACCAGAGGATTTGAGCAAGGAAGATGCTGTTAAGAGCCAGGAGGGTGTCAGAGAAGGAGCAGAATGCTGGCAGGAGAGAACCCGGCGAAGAGGGCAAAAGACGTTTCAGAGGCCCCAGGAAAGAGACCCTGCCAGAAGGGAAAGATTGAACTGGACATTTGGTTTGGCATTATGACATCCAGTGGAACTGTCAGAGATCAAGAACCTCCCCTGGCAAGGAGGGCCAGGAAGGGTCCCTGTCTGAGCTGGGTATGGACATTAAGTCAAGGGGCACAGGGATGTAACCCCCGGAAGTTAGCTTCTTTCCTGAAGCCAGAGCACGAGGCTGCTACTTATTGGGGCCTGGAGTCAAGGGTCCCCTCCACCCCACCAGCCATTCACTTGAGGGGCAAGAACCCCAGCGAAGAGGCAAGGGCCTACGAGAACCAGAGACAGGACTGGGAGCCAGCAGGGAGCAGCCAGCTTAGGGAGGCTGTATTACCCTCAACTACCCCTAGAAGGTGGAAGAACACCAAGGGGTGAAGCAGTTCCCTGACCTACTGCTAGAAGGAAGCACTGGACCCACCGAGGTAGAGGAAGAGCCTTGCCACAGTGGTTATTGAAAACTAATTTAATCAAACAAAGAGTTCTTCTGATCTCTAAAGCTCAGCCACATTGCTCAATCTTACCCAATAATCACGCTGTTGTCTATCCCTTAGTGGCTAAAATGTAAAGGTTTATTTTTAAGAGAAAAAGTTAAAATGGTTAATAAATCATTATACATACCAGCATTACAAAGTTCTTATCAGCCTTGTAGCAGTGAAAAAATAAACTGCTAGTTTGCAAAAGTCTTTCTGGAAATTACCTAAACAGGTTGGATGTCATCAGTCCTTGTTTAGTGCTTCCCTGTTAGAAGTCCAGAATCAGGAAATGAAGACAAAATGGAGATGTTTCCAGGGTCTTTTATACGCTCTCCCATGTGGATGGAATTTTACTGTCCCATATGCAGCCCACAGCGCAATTTCTGGAAAAGTACAGGCACAAGATGGAGCATTCACAAGATGCTCATGATCACGTGAGCAAATCACATGCCTATACATGGTTTGATGACTCACAGGAGCAGCCATTGACTACCTTCTTTCTAAAATGTCCACAGGTGGGGACGAGTTTCTTCTATGGCCCATTGTGAGAGTCAGTTGCCTTTGATGGACCATCAACATGAAGCTGTCTGGCTTCAATGTAGATTTTACCTGGTGGGTTGTACTCCAGGAACAAAGGCATTTGGGATATAGGTCTATATGGCCAGTATTCACAATTTCAGATACAGTGATGATACATGGGTATAAAAAGAATAAACCTACTTAGCAAATCATAACTTTTCCATTAACACTTTACAAGATATGCTTTGTAGAAGATTTGTTACTGTTGTATAACAGTGGTAGCAACAATGATATACGTCGTCATATTTCAATCATACAGCGTCACAGAGGGTAGTTGGCATTTGTGTTTGCAGGTAAGCTAGCCCAGAGATCAGGTGTAAATGGAGAAGAGAAGGGCATTGAAGAGGTTGCTTTGTTGAACCAACCAAGAAAGTTGTGGGTTGTGGTGAGGCTCAGAAAGAGACATTAAAAGAGCAATCAGAGAAATAGGAGGAGAAACAGGAGAGGACGGTCATGGAAACCAAGGGAGGATAAGATTTTAAGAAGAGCATAGTCAACCATCAGAGGTGTCTGGAGTGTCAAGAATGAGAATGGAATATTGGTTCTTGTCATTAGCTGTGTAGAGCTCCATTAGAGACTTTGGCAAGCAGAGTTTCAGTTGAGTGCAAGGGATAGAAGCTGTATTGGAGAGGGTCTAGGATGGAAATGAAGGAGAGGAACTCCTGACAGTGATTGTAGGCAGCGTATTATGATCTTAAAGATGAAAGGGAGAAGAAAGATGGAGCAATATTTGGAGAGGCAATTGGAGTCAAGGGTGGGCTTTTTTAAGGTTGGAGAGACTAAAGCATGCTTATAGATTGAGGGGGGAAGAGCCAGCGGAGAGCAAGAAGTTGAGGAGAGTAAGGATTGAGAAGAGCATGGGGTATGAGAGAGACAGGCAGGGGTCACTCTGTCAAGTGGAGGATTTACAAGAGGAGAGCAGATGATTAACTTATGCATCTGTGAAGGGAAAAGATGGTGAGATTTGTAGGAGGAAAAGGCAAACCAAACTGAGGGGAGCGAGGATTAGTAGTAGTATTGTCACATGGTACTGGCAGCAATAGTTTCTTGCATGTGGTTCTTGAATACATATCACTTAAGTAATTTAGAAATGGTGGATTAACATTCTTTCAGTGAAATGCTACTGTTTTATGAATAATTTCAATATAAATTCAGTGTAGAAATGTTATTGGTGTGATGCTTCTCATCAGGGAGATGTGCCAATGTATCGTAAATAAATATTGAAAACTGCTGCAAGTTTTGCATGACCTGTAAATGTAAAGGGGCTGGAGGACAGGTTACCCCCACATGTTGCCTCTAGAGAACATACTGCCTCCCCAGTCAGGCTCTTCTTCAGGTCACTGCCATGCTGCACAGAGGCAGCGACTTAGAGCAGCCACCCGCAGCTGGTGTGGAAGGCTGGCTGCATCCCCTCTTCTCGGCTGGCTGCATCCCGTCCTCTCCATTGCCTGCCTGGGCCCAGCTACTAGGGAGAGTGGCTGAATGTGCTGGAAACATGCTTTGGGGCAGGCTCAGCAGAAGAAGGATAGAGTCTCTCTTCCTCCCCCTGGCAGCTTGAGTAGAAATTGGGGGGGAGCCCTTGACCCTGCATGATCCCCCCCCCACCCCAGTTGCCTATGCAACAAACTTTCAGAATATGCAAGAGGGTTCAACCAGTACTGAAGATGTTAGTGAAAAACTGGATTTTAAGAAAAGTATATGAGAGGCTAATTTACAATATCATCATTGCCCCAGTTTTCCATGATTCAGTTCCTTCACTCTGATAAACTACTTAGTCTTCGGCGATGTGTTTTATTGATTTTTTTTTAAATAGGATTATTTTCCTTTTATAATAGAGGGTCAGTAATACTGTAATGTGATATAGCACACATAATTTAACTTCTGACAGGATAATAAATAAAATATTAATGTTACATGAGTTATAAGAGTTTAATTTTTTCTTCTAAACAGTGTTGAAACAGGTGCATTTTGGACATATTAAACTTTCTGAAGAAATCATGATTTGTTAGGATGTTTTATGACACTGAAAAGGCTTATTAGGACAAAGATGTGAAAGTTCTTCCTTTAATTCCCAGGCACCATTTTTTGGTGGTGGTGGAGGTCTTGTGCCTTCCCCTGTGCCTGCCAGAAGACAGTATGAACACTACCATGCTATCTTTGACCAGATGCAACAACAAAAGGAAAATATTAAAGTAGGTGAGGAGAGAGAAACCAGATGGAGAGCAGAAATACAAAGTCGGGAACTTGTTGAAAGGTACAACTACCTTCCATTAGAGTTGCATGTGCTCTGCTTTAATGAAAGTAATGAAAGTTACTGTACATATTTATCTACAGAGGAGTTCCACCTGGAGTACGTCCAGGATTTCCTAATGGGCCTGGTGGTCATCTCCATTTACCAGATGCTGATGCAATTAGAAAAAAAATCAAAAGATTGAAGGAGGTGTCTAAACAAGCCAATACAAACAGGTTGGACTGTGATAATCCATGAATCCGTCCCTATGTGTTAGGTTTTTGTCCTATGTTGTGTTTAGCTTAATCCTAGACACTTTCCAAAACCATCTTTATCCATTAAGACTGTTTTGTCTGTTCATGTGTTGGTTTCTCACAGACTGCATATTCCTTATAGAACCATTGAGTGCCTTAGTTCTCACTGAAGATGGACAGTGTTATGTATCTTAACCTCCTTGTAGCAGATCCTACCATTACTTCCAGAGCTAACAGGTGAAATCATTAGTAAATCTAGCTACTATATAGGTTGACTCTTTCTTTTGGTAGACTCAGATTGCTAATGGTTGTAAATAATTAATCTGATAACTAATTACTAGCAGCCGTAAGAGCACTGTCCTTTTGGTTTAAAGACCTAAAATATAAACTACTAATGAAATGACAGCCTGGACTAACCCACAAGCTTCTTTTTCTTTTTTCATAGTCCATAGTTCCCTACTAGCTTTTCTGGGATATTCCCTCCTTTTCCCAACTCCTCCTGTTATCTGACCTGTAGCTGTTTGATCCACTAGTGTGGAAGTGTGCTTACAGAGGTCACCACTAGCCTGCTTCTGCTAAGCTATCTCCAGTTGCTGTGCTTAAGGCATGTTGCTCAGGAGAAGACTTTGCCGGAGCAGGCAGGAGATGGGAGCAGCTTTCCAACACTGCTGACCAGAAATGGGATGATCAGTTAATACTGTACAGCTAAAAAGAGGGTATGTCACTGTATGATAACAATGTTGCTGGATTGCAGAAGTGTTTTGTCATTGCTATTTAAATTGTGGGGGGGAGGGTGTCTTTCAGTAAGTGTACACTTTTTTTTTTTTTTTTTTTTAAGGCAAATGCAGGTTCCCAAGCTGAGCTGCTTTTATGCTACCCTGCTTTTTCTCAGGTCATCTGCTTGGTATGACTTTAAAGCTATGTCTCTGTCAGCCAGTAGTAACTCTGACTGTGCCTTTTTAGCAAGAATAGTGCTCAGGCGCAGTTCATTAACCTAGTTTCTCTTGCCAAAGCACACAGGGCCAAATCCTCTCCCATATCTTTACCTAAACAGCTGCTACAGGAAGGAAGGGCTGAAAAATGTGTTCATCAGAATCTATTCCTCAGAGATGAAAGTGAGGAGAGGCAACAGGTGGCAGTGGGAGGAGTAGCAGGGCAAAGGTTGGGCTGGAGAAGGAGGCAGTCTTTAGATAACTAAATTTATCATATTGTATTGAAAAATGTATGTGAGTGCATACCTCAAACAATCATAATGCATATGTCTATGGAAACAAAGTTAAGATTGCATGTGCAAGCTTAACTTTCCTTTTCTGACTTTTCAGTCCTAAAATTTATAACATTAATATATTATAAGATCTCTTTTTAATGAAGTTTTACCATTTTGTGAACTAGCACATAATTTCTCTCTGAATTCTGGAAGAGAAATAAGAATATTGTACTGTGACTGCATAGGTTCTTGCAGACTGTCTGGCACACTATCACCTTGTTGACTGGAAGAAGGGTGCAATTCTGCCATTGTTCAAGAATAATAAAGCTAAATATAGCAACTACAGAGAAAATATTCTGCTGTTGGTCCCAGGGAAGGTCTTGTCTTCTGTCTTTGAATGTCTCAAATCAACAATGCACTTCATGGCAAAAGCTTGAGATCTCAGTGTGATGTTACACCTGGTTGTTCCAGTGTGACCAGATCTTTACTTTGATGCAATTTTTTGAGAGAAAGGTTGAATTTAATTTCTGTGCAACATTTTTTTTTATAGACTTCAGCTAGGCCTTTGATTCATTGCATTGAGCAAGTTTGTGGGATCTGAAGAGATGACTTGGTGTCCCTGGGAAGATATTGTTATTGATGAAAGAGGCCCATAAGGAAATCTGCCATTCAGTGAGTAGCAGATACATGGCATGGCTTCCTATCTCCACAAGAGTTTGGCAAGGCTGTGTTCTGTCACCATCATTGTTCAATATCTACAGTGACTGAGCTTGAGGAAGTTGTCAATGGCATTGAGCTGAAGAGCATTTTTGTGCACTGTGGCAATCTGCCGGCTTCCCCTTGGTGGGTCTCGCATTTTACCTCTCTTCATGGGCCAGGGCGCCCCCATCTACCATATCTCCCCTGGTTGCAGAGGAGCTTTGCCCCTGCGTCTGGGCGGGAACCTTCTCCAGCTGCCACTTTCTCCTGGTTTGTTCCCCCTCCCCCTCTTGGGAAAGCAGGGTTTAAGTACACTTGGCGTCGCTCTTCATTGGGGCCAGGTGCCTCTAAATTGCCTTGCTGTGCTCTCTCTCCTGCCTGCAGGGCCCACATATTGGCCTTGGTATACCCTTTGGTATCCCTCTGGCCTGATTTTACCACAGCATTTTGTGAAGGTGTAAAGGGGGGAGCTTTCCTGCCACCTTCTCTACGACCAGTAGTCATCCGTCCGTCGTTCCCCCCATTCCCCCCCAAGAAATTTGTTTCTTCAGCAATTACTTAACAGTTTTTCAGTACTTCGTTATCTCCTTCAGGAAGGGAAAGAGAGACCTTTTTCCTCTCTCCTTTTTCACTGGTGATCGCGCCTGCAATGGCTGACCACAGAAAATCCATGGGCTTTAAGAACTGCCTATCCCGTGAGGGTGGAATAGACACAAAGTGTTCGTTCTGCCTCAATGATGGACATGTTGTGGAGTGCTGTGAAATTTGTAGGTCCTTCTCAAAGCAGACACAGTGCTTGAGAGAGGCATACCAGAGAATGATTATCATAGAGCAGTCGATGACCCCGGACTCCAGGTGTCTAAGCTTTTTGAAGTCCAGAAGTCTTCAACCTCTGCCCTGGTGTTTGCCTAAGACTCTTGCAGGCTGGTGCCTTGCTCATCCAGAAAGCATAAAGATAGGTTGCATGTTTTCTAAGGAGAAAAGGTGAAAAGCCCTCTGTCCAGATCTGATTTCAAGGTCTCAAACCACCATACTGTTAGTCATTAAAGGTGCTTCAAAACTTTAAAAAAAAAAAAAAAAAAAAAAAGTCTTGAGCATTGGAGCCTGTACTAGCAGAACGGAACTGTACATACTGGAAGATCTAGCAACTGCCTCCATGTCATTTTAGTGTCCTTGGTATCAGCTGGCAGCCATGCTATTGGACAGAAGCACTACCCTGGTACCAGCCATGCTATAGTCCACTGTGCTAATCTACAGGCATTTGTCATCTAGGACTACTTTGCTAGGCCTGGCATCGCTATGTCTTTTGGAACTGCACTCTCCTCTGATGCCACTAAAGTTCCTGGATTCGGTAACCTTGTTGCCACTGTCTTCGGTCTGAATGCCCCCTAAGCCTATGGGAGAAACACACCTTTTTTCAGGAGTGGGTTCTTTCTGTCTTTTGACTCACAGGGAAATTGCCAACCTTCTCCAGGCAGGTAGATGTTGGGGCTCTATGGTATCAGTTACAGTTACACTGATGATGTCCTCCTGGGTGAATCTGTGGTTGTTGCCAAAATCCAGTATTGACCAAGATGGTTGGTTGGTTCCAAGCTTTATGGGCTCTAGTACCATTTGATCAGGGTATATAGGGCATGTAGACCTCTTGGGGACCTTGGCATTATCTGGGACTGACCACCCCAGCTCACTCATGATGCAGCTAGTCACCCTTGGGCCACTGGGGATTGTCCCTGCCACACTCCTCAAATCAAATTCAGGAGTATGCCACTACAGTACCGCAGGTTAGTGCTGAGGAACAGACAGAACCAGTCACAACCTCATTGTCATCAGCTAATGCCATGGTTTCTGACAAGTTGACCTATACCCCTGTGGACAACACTGTTTCAGGACCACATGAGATAGATAGCAGTGGCTTTGCATATACCCAATGAAGAGGTGCAGGATGCGCCACACAATCTCTTTGCTATTCTACGCTCGTCAGTACCAGAATGTATAGTGATCTTAATCAATGAGGGGCTGCTAGAATCTGCTAAAGCCCTTTTGGCATCAGCATCCAATGGGACTGACAGGCAGCACCAGATCCCAGCTGCCACATCTGATCAGTTCTAGTCCCACCTGATTCTGGGATCTCTGCTGGTTACAGCAGCCAGTGAAAACTCCAGGACTTCAAGAAGTTAACCCAGAAAGGCAAAGAAGCCAAGTGCGTTGATCTCCTGGGCTGTAAATCTTATTCCACCTCAAGCTTCCAGATGAGGATCTCCAATTACAAAGCAGTTTTGGTGAAATATGGTCATGTAGACTGATGTGCCGTACAATGTTTTATTGACAAACTTTCTCAGAACTATTGGGATGATTTCCAAATCATTCTGACAGAAGTTGATTTGGTGGCCAAAATTGCTTTGCAGTTGGCCTTGAATGCAGGGCACTCAGTTTCCGAAGTATTGAGTACAGCAGTCACAATGCGCAGGCTGACTTCAGAAGGAATATCTAAAGAGTTATGGATAATTGAGCATTGTTGTCTCTTCCATAAAAGGATTGAAGATTTAATGAGATCCCCAAAAGACTCTAGAGTAGCTCTTGAGTATCCGAAGAAGGCATTTTAAATCTCAGTCTTGTCAATATCAGCCCTTCTTCCAACACAGAACACCCAAGCCCCAGGGATGAAGACAGTGGCACTTGAGAAAGAAATCTGTTGTGGCTGGGGAGTGGCAGCCTCTCTTTACATCTCCTGGTATGACACTGGCCAGGTAGCGTATTTGACTTGGTGCTTGTTAATATGAAGTGAACAGTAGTTATCAAACTTTTTCATGGTATAGACCACCTCTTAATACAGAGATTGTCTTGTACGCAGTTTCCTTTCCCTGTCAGACTTACATGAACCACCTCCAATTTGCAGTTGCAGAACATCCCTGGCAACTACAGCAATTGTGCTTATACATAAAAGTATTCTCTCTGGCTGTCTTTTAATGAAGTTTAGCAGCTGGAAATAAGGAGCAGTAAATGCCAAGTGACCATCAATATCTGCAGACCATCTTCAAGCATTCTGTGAACTGCTAGTGATCCATGCACCACAATTTGATAACCTCTGAAATAACTTCAGGCTGTAGTAGAAATAACTACACTAGTAAAGTTTTAAGACCCCCCACTATCTGGATGGAAAATATTGTGCGTTGTAATTGCTTTTTCAACAGTGGGGACAAACTAAGTGAGCTTCCTGCCAACTTCCTTTTGTGAAATGTCTGTCTGTGTTTGTGTTTTGGTTGGTAAAAGGAGCTATTAGATGGTGTCCTCACATAATGTTGATTTTCTACGTTCTCAATTGTTGTTGTGTGTGAATACATTAATTTTGAATGTGGCACGCTGAAATTTTTAATTGGCGTATTTTTCAATTACTCAGGCAAAAAGGATGGGTAGCAGCAGAAAGAGCAATACAAGTTGAAGAATTCTGGCAACGAAAGAGGGAAGCTATGCAAAATAAAGCTCGTGCTGAAGGACATATGGTATGGGATTTGGTCTTCGGTTATTTTACAGTATTAATAAGTTATATGATGAATATATGTCCTTTTCAAAAGAGAGATGTAGTGTTTTATTTTCCAACTTTTTTGTGTTTTGGTTTTATGATTATATAGTCAGATGACGACAAGTTTTAAAAAGTTCTTCAAATTTTGCTGATTACCTTATAATGAAAGTTGCATACTGATGGAATTTTTAAATTTTTATTTTGAAGTTTGTAAATTTAAGTAGGTAAGAGCTGGAAAATAATTTTTACAGTGATAGGTACATTTAAAATAAATTATGGAGAACTTTATGCGTTGTTCAGCAGCTTGCAGTTACAATAGTTTGTACACTATAATGTCTCAGCTACATTCACTTGATTTACAATAACCTATTTGCATGTCAATTAAATGACTAAGAATTTTATACTGGATATGCTTTAGATGTATGTATAAACTCTCAATATCAAAGTTGAAATTAACAGATTAGTTTTAACCGTTACTGGAGATTAAAATTTATGAACATTGGCACAACATGTGGATGAGTTTTATCTTTGTGTCCAGCTAGTTGTTTCAATGATAAATGTAATACTCTTTTGAAAAGTTTTTTTTTTTTTTACAATACTGCAGCTTCATGAAATAACTTTTTGTTTACTTAAGACTTTTTCATTGTTCTGTTGAACTATGTTTACTTTTGAATAGGCAGTGGATTTGTGTTTTCTAACACCAGTCCACGCCATGAATGCAACCAAGTCAAGGATCCCGTTACAATATTATTGTCCTTTGACCCATGTGGAGCTGATTAGTCCTGTTGCAGTTGGGTCAAAGGGACAATGTGTTTCTTTTGGGGTGTCTGGCTGGT
The DNA here is from genome assembly GCA_007922155.1 of Mesoclemmys tuberculata. Classification (NCBI taxonomy): domain Eukaryota; kingdom Metazoa; phylum Chordata; order Testudines; family Chelidae; genus Mesoclemmys; species Mesoclemmys tuberculata. Next base: position 26,307,293 of record ML675624.1, on the reverse strand, counting down.
AAGCCTTGCTCGCATGCTCAAGGTTTAACTGATCGCCATGTATGCGGTCGGGGAAGGAATTTCCCTCTGGGGCAGATTGACATAGGCCCTATGGGTTTTCACCTTCCTCTCTAGCATGGGGCACGGTTCCCTTGCTGGTGGATTCTCTGTGCCTTGAAGTCTTTAAATCATTATTTGAGGACTCAAATAACTGTCTTAGATTAAGGGTCTATTACACGAGTGGGTGGGTGAAGTTCTGTGGCCTGTGTTGTGCAAGAGGTCAGACTACTTGATCATAATGGTCCCTTCTGACCTCTTAGTCTGAGTCTATGTTGTAGCTGAGTTCCTTTACTCAGGTATGACTGACTCTGAGTACTGTTTATTGGCTACTTCTTGATTTCAGGGCTAATCTTGCTGCCAACAACCAAATTCCTTATATCTATTTGTTTCAATTTTGATGATTACTGCACTCCCCTTTACTGATGTAAGGTACTGAAGCATCCTTAAGAGATTTCTGTAAGTGTCTTTTGTCTTAAGGTGGCATGAAGACAAATTACACCCTTCAAAACCATCACTCAGATCAACGAATGGTCTAAATTTGTTTAGGAAAAAGCTGACCATTCAGGGATGAGTTCAGTTTTTTGGTATCCATTCAGTCCTTGACCTTGGTTGCAATTGATGTAGTACAACAAAGAAGAAATAAACATGATTGCCTAATTATTGTGTAAAATTTAATGATGTGGACACTGGCTTTTTAGCAGTTGGACTGCAACTCTCAAATGGCTTCATATAAGATACCAAATCCCAGACCTCAATAAATGTAGCTGCCCTTGATTTAAATTTTAGCTAATAGTCTTAGAGGCTCAGTAACTTAATTGACAGACCCCTCAACCATCCCGTCTGTGAGTTATGTATTTCTGGCCCAGACTACCAATGAATTTGCATTGCTATCTGGTATTCTAAAAATCCAAATCCTTGTAATACCGTGTTCTAAAAAACATACTCTGAGAGGAACTAAACTATGAAACAGTGAGGCAAGTATTATTATATGTATAACTAGATACCTATATTTTTAAAGCTTTTACTTCCAACTTTTTTCTTAGAGACAACTTCTGATATAAAACATCATGGTACCAAAGCCACCGGACATAATTTTAAGCTAATTTAAATATACACATGAAAAGCAGACTTTATGAATTTTGAGGTGACCATGAGCCTTTTTGTAAAGCCGATAAGTACCGTGTGTTACCCAGCTTGGGAATTTAAATCTTCTCTCTCCTGCTCTTTTCCTCTTCTTCCCCCACCCTCCCCCAGTTGTGATGATATTTGGGAGACTTTCCATTCAGCTCCACTATTATAGTTTGACAGGGTTAGAAACATTTCAGTTTGAGGTACTCTTATCAGTCATAAATTGAGATCAGAATTCCATCTGGTCTTGGCAGATTTCCAGTTCTTAGGTACCCAGACTTGTTTCTTGTGCTGTGCTGTCCTCCTCTAGTGATTAGATCGCAGTGGTTTATAAGCCTCTATTATAGTCTTTGAACTACTTTAGATCCAAAGGTCTTAGATCTGTTCTTACCCCCACCCCCTACCAGAAATAATTAGGGATATCACATAACAAGTGGTGGCTTCTATAGGCATTTGAGCTGGGTGGACTTTTAAAGTTTCTTCAGCCACAGGGAGCATGTAACCGAACGCCCTATGTGGTGCATTATCCCTTTCTAGTGGCTGGACCACATGGAGATTTACCAGTCAGTTACTGACCTTAAGATAACAGACATGGGTTGTTTAGTTCAAGTAGTAGAGGCTTATGCTTTTTGATCCAGAGGTCCCAGATTTGGTTCCCCCTGCTGATGACCTACCCAAGGGTATCTCATTACATGCGCTTCCATTTTATTTTAAGTTTTTGTTTTGACTAATGGGATAGTCTTGAGTGAACTGGCTGTCCATAGAGCCCTGCACAAATACAAAATTGGTATCCACATCTGATCTGCAAACATGATCCGTGCATATCTGCAGAGATAAAATGGATATCTGCAGATTTCAGGGTTCTAGTTGTTGTCCGTTCAAATTAGAATTACTGTTCAGGTTTTTTCAGATTTCGAGCAGAAGTAAAAGTGACTTCTACCTCACTGTTGAAAAAAAGGTGAACTTCTAAAGTTTCCAAGACAACTGCACGAAAAGGTTTATTATATTCTGAAGTCCCTCGTGCTTTTAATTATTGGTTTCCTTAGTTTTTGTATTGTGTGTTTTATTTGTAAGATTTACTATCATGAAACACTTCCTCATACAAGTGTCTGACTTCAGTGTGGTGTGAATAAAGGGTCACTAGTTTGGGGCTTCAGTTCCTGTAGAAGTGGTAATTTAATTACCGAGTTTTTAACAATGGAGGCAATGTGTTCCCTGATCTGATTGTGAGGTCCAGGCAATACTGTAGTATTTGTCCTATCTATCACTTCAAAACATTTATCTCCTCTTTCACATTTGTGACTCCTTTCTGATTTAAAATAGGACTTCTTAGTTGCTGCAGCCAACATTGATACTAGTAGGATTGATTAGGAAAAAGGTGTTAATTTATGCTCTGTGTTTTTCTTTAACAAATGTCACGAAACCAAAATTAAATTAAAAAACATCTTTCTAATCCAATAAAAAATAAATACTTGGATTTTTATTTAGTTGGTATGAAAACACTTTGGAAGTGCAGGGAAAAATAAAATGTGCTTCTAGTGGCCAATTTACAATACAAACCTATTTAAAGTATATTTTAAAACATCTAGTAATTGATATGATGAGTATTTAAAGCAGTATATTATAAACAGTTTAACTTTAGATATTAATAAAATGTCCATGAGCTATTTTTAATATTTTACATTTAAAGCTAAAATAAATGATTAGATATTCTAGGCCTATCTGAAGAATGCATTATTATTAAGTGCCAGCATGTGCTGCAGATCATGCAAAAGACAAGTAAAAAGAAAACCCATCCCCAGAGAATTTATAATATAAAAGATTTAGCTAGAGAAGACTTAGACACAAAGGGATTCCAGAAGAGGGAGCTATATATATATATTCTAATTTATTAGAATGCTCTGAGGCGTTCTTTTTGGTTACTCAGTGTTTTTTATTATTATTGTCAAATGTTTCTTGAAATAAGATTTTTATCAGGGAAGTTCATAAGAGCTGAAAGGCATTTGTTTAGTATAAGAAATTTAATGCAGTTATTGTTGGTTAAGGTAGATAATGTTCTGGCCCCAGGCATTCTTAAACTTAATACATTAAATGGTGAACAGGGTACACTGCAAAACCTGGCAGCTATCTATGGAGGCAGGCCCATTTCTGCAAGAGGAAGGAAATCGAGAAACAAGGAGGAAGAGGTATGCTTCCTGCATGTTTGCCACCTTCATCACAAAATAGCATCACTTTGACTTTGCCTCTGCCTAGTTTTCCTGCATGGTTTAATGTATGACAAAAATGCAAGGACTTCATAGATCCCCAGGAAATATTAATGTATATAGTCCTAGAGTTTGTTGCTCAATAGTCTTATAATAATAGCTATCTACATCAGTCTTCTCTCAAAAAATATTCATTTATATTTTCTTTTAAATAAATATGCACACCCCAAACAAAACAAACCCCCAACCCCTTCTTCCATCCTATTTGTAATAAATACAATCACTTCTAGTTACCCAGATCTTATCAATCTTAACCTCAAGCCCATCAAATTTAATGTTGTGGAACACCTTGTTATGGTTTTCATTAATTTCATTAGAGGAGAAATCTATTTAATTTCTTCTAGAAATTATTAAATGTTCATTTAGCAATAACAGTAATTTTTTTCCTTTATTTGGCCTTTTTGTGAAACCATATGAATTTACATACAAATGCAGAAGTCACTCAATTTCCTTTTATTTGAAACTTTGCTTACTTTTTCTTATAGGAATACTTGCTAAGATTAAGACAAATCCGGCTTCAAAACTTCAATGAACGCCAGCAGATTAAAGCTAAACTTCGTGGAGAAAAGGTTGGATGAAAATAACTCTAAAGGCTTTGAGGAGCTAGCAGTGAAAAGCTCTAGAATATTGCTCATGAGATTTTTTTTTTTTTTTTTATGCAGGCATAACTCACATTTTTTTAAAAATTCACTTTTTAGTCTGACACTTTCCGTGTTTAGCCTTTATGTAAAGGTGAACCTTTTTTTTTTTTTTCATTAAGTATGAGCAGAATCCATATATCCTTTTGTGTGGAATAAGTATGAGAAACTTTCATGTTTTTAAAAATGAAAAAAACTGGAACCACAATCTTTAAACAGGTTTGTACAAAAAACTGCTGAAGTTTGAAACTGTACCATCCATGTGCTCTTATTTTCATTCCAATCTGGCCTTGCCTTCTTGCTGTATCCTTAATTTGTATATTTTTTTCTTTAATCCAGTCTAAGGCATTGAAATGCCATTAACAGATTTAAAATGGAAATTGATTTGGATCAGCTTAAATTGCCAAAAAACTCCCATGGTATAGGAGTACAAGCATGGAACTTAGAGGTGTCCCAAGGACCAAGAAATCTTCAGATTTTTTTAAACTGCTCTTATGCATGTATATTTATGCAGGTATGAAGATGTTTAATTTGCTCTTCAGTCTTTACTAACTAGTGAATAGTAAAGCTACAGATATGAAGCCTGCCAATGACAATAAAGGACTATTTGCATTTGTTGCCATTTTAGAATTGGGGACTCTTTTCATGGAGCTTTTTAAAAGCTCCAAGTATTTTTAAAGGAAATGTGATGTGAAAGAACCCTGCCAATGCAGTGTAAGGTTGTACAGTTAAGCACACAAGTCATGAAATATATAAGGTAAGATTGAATGCTCAGTCTGAACTCTGATCCCTTGTGTATATGCATAATATAGTCTTCACTTATGCTAATATGAGCTCTTCATCAAGTAATTGTTCATATGGCTTCTATTTCTGATGTGCTTGGGCCTCAAGCATATGATATCTGATTCTTTTGGCCAAGAGTGTTTTTTGGGGCCACAGCTGCACCCTGGATGCCCTCATGTCCCTTTCCCACCTAAGAGCAAAGGAGGCCCAGTTGTCCCTAAGTTTCTTCTTATTCTCTGTATCACTGAAACAGAACTCTTGCGGTATAATCCTACTTCTCTCCCACGCTAGTAGTATTTAGTTGCTTGTTAGTTAGCTAGTCTTTTAGCTGCCAACTGTCGCATAGTTTTTTTTCTAGTTAGTAGACTTGGAGCCCACCCCATTATCGAGACTCTAACTGTTATAGCAGAAGCTAAATCCCTTAGGTTTAACATATACGTTTTCTGTAAAGCTTGTTCGCCACTTACTGATGGGCACTCCTGTGCTTGTTTTGCTTAGACAAAGGACATATCTTAGACTTTGCCCCATCTGTTGCCGTTTATGTTAGACTATTTGATGTGTGTGATTAGAGATTGTTTTGTAATGCATGCTGACAGCGTTAAAGTTGTGCATTAATTCTTAACTTTCCGATTACCTGAGGCTAAGCTTTGTAACTTCAATATAGTGTTACTGCTGGAGTTCAGTTAATTTTGGAGTTACTGCTCTTAATAGAAACATGTGCTGCATATATTTACAACTTAACTGGATTGAAGGTATTTCAAACATAATATACTTTGTAAAAGATTTTTTTCTCTTGGTTGTTAAAAATTCCACAGTTTAAATTTAAAGACTGGATTTGTTCATAAAAGATGTGTTCTAGTTCAGCCACAGGTTACTGACATTGATGCAAGAATTACTGAGTAAAATTCGGTGGCCTATGTTATGCAACTAATCAGAGAAGCTGATCACAGTGGTCCCTTCTGGCCTTCAGATCTGTAAATCTGAGCTAACAATGACTTGCTCACTTTTAAGAATTCTTACTTTGCAGAATGAAGCTGGCAGTTCTGATGGACAAGAAGCAAGTGAAGAAGCAGAATTGAGACGCAAAAAAATTGAAGCACTGAAGGTAAATGAAAAAAGAGGTTTAGAACAAATTTTTTACAATCAGCTTCTTAATGTTCTCCTATCTGGGTTGAATCAGGCTGTAGGATAGGAATGCAGTAGATACACTTCATTACCGTATGTGGTATTTCCCATTGTAAAGATACAAAAAACATTAAATATTGCAGTGCGTGACTCTGTATTTTAATGATACCCACTGTGTATAGGAAGAGGAGTTTTAATTTTCTTAGCAAAACCTACATTCCCTAGAAGTATTTACTTATTAAGTATTTACTTATTTAACTTCAGGCTGTTTCAGAGAAGACTGATGGACATGTAAAAGTAAGATAGTCTGACTTAATTTGAGTTTAAACTAATCATTATAACTTACTACTTCCAATACAGACAATCAGTTTATTTACACTTTTGTGGAAGATAAAATTGTAAATATTTTTAATTGAATTGCAGTAGCAAAACTATTAAGTTGACATGTTACTTTAATACTAAAACTTATTTTTGGTCACCTACAATATGACATGTTAATTTAAAAAAACAAAACAAAAAAGCTACATTCTGAGTGAAGCTTTTCTCACTGTTGGTGTCTGTTCCAAAGACAATTTGGTGTGGGCGTGATGAGGAGTGCTCTGTTGTGGAAAAGAAGGAAGATTGCATGCACCGTGACTAATCAATCTATTTTTGGGAGGGAAGGAGTTAATTGAACATTTGGAAAGAGAGACTGTACAGATGATACTGTATACTTTGTCTTCAGGCCAGGTAGAAATGCAATCATGAATGAGGCCTCATGGTTTAATTTCATAAGTATATTTCTTTAACAAAGTTTTTAGCTTTCTGTTCTACAGCAGGTCTGCAGAATTCAGAGCTTTTACTCTGAATTTTGCTCCATGCTCTCTTCTTGTGATAACTATCTACATCACACTAATACTAAGTATGTGTCCATTTAAGTTGATGGAAAAAGGTGCAATGTGAAAATAAATGTAGTTGTTCCATTATGATTAAAGCAACTAATTTTGCTCTCTTGTATATGTATTATATACAGAAATGCAAAATGTTTAATTTAATGTTCATTTTAACATAGTTAGAGTTTTCTATAGACACCATGGCCTTGGACTTGTGTATTGAAAATTTCATCTTAATGCTGCTTGTAGTTCAAGGTTTTAATTTTAATTTTGTTTGCATATAAAGTGTACAAGTTTATTTAGAAACACTTGAACATTAAAATCTCTTTTAAAAAAATATTTTTGGGACCTGACGGCATGTCTTGAAAAGACTAAGAACTTACGTGGTTCACCAACTTTTATGTGGAACTCCTTTTTATATTACTGGGTATTTTCTGAGTATGACATTAGTTCTCATATTTGACCTGCAAAGTAGCACATGTTCAGAATTGATGAACTGAGGATTTGGGATGTTTCATTTGAAGCGGTCTGCAGAATGAAGAAGTTGGAGAACTACTGCTTATGATATTGGATTGAAATCTATTCTTTTTTTTTATGTGCAGGCCCAAGCAAATGCACGAGCTGCAGTTCTAAAAGAGCAACTAGAGCGAAAGAGAAAGGAGGCATATGAAAGAGAGAAGAAAGCTTGGGAAGAACATGTAAGAAAAAAGAGCTTTCTTACACAGTATTGGGAGCGGTCATTCCAAATAAAACCCAGACTTGCTTTCATAGCCAGAGTACGGTGTTAACTTTTTTCCTTTATATGACTAAAATATGAAGTGTTGGTCTTTCATAATAAATTAATAATCTAACAAAAGCCTTTACAGAAAGAAGGTATTTATCACTTATGTTTAGTTCCTAAAAAACAAAATTAATAATGCTAGACAACTCAAGGGGAAGTTTTCTGTCATAGGATTAAATGAAACTGGCAATCTCACTTTGGATTTAAGTAGATCCATGATGCATTCATAACTTTGTGCTATTTTTGTTGGTTTATGTTAAAATTGAATGACTTCATTTATTTTTTACGCAGTTGGCAGCCAAAGGAATAAAAAATCATATTGTGCCTTTTAATATGGCAACATCTGGGGTTAGTCCTATGCCTGGGCAACAAGAACATGGAGGACCTCCTGCCAAAGAACAGCTTCCATTGAAGCCCAGTACACCAGTTATCTCCATGACTTCAGCTTTGAAGAAAGTGGGTGTGGTAGGTATTTTGCTAAAATTAACAAAAATTACAAAAATACAAAAATTGTAGACACATCTGCTGAACTGGTGCAAGACTTTAGAAGATTTATTAATCCAAGACTGTTTGGAGTCTATAACCTTTGTTTAAGAACTCCATGTATTTTTAATGAAAACTGGATACCTTAGTAATTGATTGATTGTGGTGGTTAACTAGATAGGTTGGTAATTTATAGCAATACTAATTCAGAGATGATTAAAATTGTACAGCTTCATTTACTATCCATCACTAAAAATTCAGGATATCACCAGGTGAGCCAATACTTAAATCTCCATATTGTAGTCAGTGAGACCAGTATTTTGCCCATTGTCTGGAGACTTCAGTGATGTCATTGGGAAGCTGGAGCATCAATTCTCCCCCCCCCCTTTTCTCTGCCTCGCCTAGACTATTTGGTGGTGGTTGCAAAACGGTTTTTGAACTTACAGCTGTTTTGTATTACTTGTTTCTCAGAGCCTTAAATAGTGTACTAACTACATCAGAAGTTTTGGATGATTGCACGTGGTGTTTTCACTGTTATTTTTGTTGTCTGAGGCAATAGCCAAGACTTTTGTATTGCGCTCTTTTTCTGCATTCTTTGACCTTGATCCTTGAAACACTTACATATGTGCTTAACTTGATTATTGTGAGAGTCCCATTTGATTTCAGTGAGACTATGCACAGGAGCAAAGTTAAGGACATATGCAAGTGTTTGAAGAATTGGGACTTTGGATAGTATCTTTAGTGATTGGGACACAATATCCTGGAGGGTTTTTCTTTGTTTTTGTTTTCCAGACATAAAATCAATAGAATTATGTAAGAATAAATTTTTCCTCAGTATGGATACTTGTAGTTATCATATCTCTTCTTATATTCAACTGTCCATCTTGCATTAATATAATGGTTGATTCTTTTAACCTTCCTTTGATTTTTTTCCCCCCATTTTTCACTTGAAACATCTAGTTGTGCATCTTTGTCTTGGATCTACTTATCCAAATAAATTTAAACTCAATCCTTCATATTTCTTTCAATTGTTCACTTTGTGTGATGTTGAAAGCTGTAACTTTTGTAGCCAATTCAAGTCTCTGATTTCCGGTTGTTTTTATAGTATGATCATTGATTGAGATCTCTGCCATGTTTGGGTATTGAAGATGAACAGACACTTCCTAAAACAAAGCTTATGTTGAATTGCTGGTGGAAGGCCTGGAACAAAGGTTTAAATGATCATTGTGGCTATATTTCAAGGATTGTGGTAGCTTAAAAAAAAGTTTGATTTAAACTTGTCAATGATTTGCTTTTCCACTTCAATAGATAATTTTATTCACTGGCACATTTGATTCTGAGAAATACCAAAAAAAAACTCAAACCCCAAAACTACAACCCCAGAACACCCTGGTTTAATTTTCTGATGTTTGTGAAAACACTAAATCTTTTGCCCTGCTGCTTAACAACTGTTGACAAGACTTACATTTTACCTTACAAGAATTATGTTTTCATTATATCATTCAGCTACTTATTTCTTCCACTTTTTTCAACTTTGAAGCATGTTAGGATCAGATAAATTCAAGAATGATGATTGGTAATGCTTATCACTCACTTGAAATATTAATGAACCATTGTCACATTTACTATAGCTAGAAATAATTTAGTGAAATCAATATTCTGAAAAATGAGCTTCCTTAGTTTCTTTAGAACCTTATTATCAGCTGTGCTCCACTTACCTTTCAGGATTTTCTGTGTTCTAGCAAACCATGCTCCTTAGTGGTACACAACATCGCTCATTATGCTCTCCAACATCCATTGCACCCACTAGTGGTCACCTTTTTTCCACTGCCCCCCCCCCTTTCTTTTTTTTCCCATTTAGTGAGTTGTGTAATTTTCTTGTTCATAGCAATAACCTTAACTTCAGTATTATCAGTTGCCTTTCAATTTATTCTAAAAAGTTTTTATTTCACAGATTGAAATTGGTGCTTAATGTTTCTAATACCAAAACCTTTATAATACTTAAGCTCATTATACATTTTTCTGAGTATCATAAAAGTTCAAAAATGCTTGATAAAAAACCTCAATGTAGCCATAAATACGGGGCCACCATAATCTGTTTTTATATAATTATCAACATAATGGCATCTGTACTTTTTAAAAACCATTACGGATCCATTTTTTCCTCATGATTTTAGATCTGGATAACTATTTTTGATACTACTGATTACTTTGTGTGCAAATATTGAGGAGAAGATTTCTCTCATTCTTCTCTCTCCTTAAATCCCACCACTCTCCAGTTACTCAATTATTATTTGCAAAGAAAGTTTTGTCTTCCTCTCCCTTTTCCTTTTATATAGTACCTTGACTCTGTCCTTGCCCTTTTTCTGTTTTTTCAGGAGTTACTCAGTTTTAACTTCAGGCATGGATGTGAGTTTTCATAAATAATCCCCTATTTTATCTCTCTTGGTTTATGTTCTGATCCTTCTTTTTCTCATCTGCTTATGCAGACTCCTGGCTTTTTAACTACTAGTTTCCAGCTGCTCAATGTTTCAAAGACAAAATTAGCCCTTGAAATTCTCTGTGGGAAGCTACATAATAAAAGAATTGTACAAGAATGAAAAGAGTGATAGCAGAGTTATCAATAGAAAGAATTTTAGAAAGGTTTACTACTTCTCCCAGTTCAGACTATTAATATTCTAAAGACATTTTTCTGACTTGTTCTCTTTTATTAAATTTAATGCTTCCTGGATATAAAGGATGAAAATATAACTGCTATCCAGGAAACCTCAGAGGAAACAAAAAAGACAGATCTTGCTGTGCAAGTAAGTCAAATCACATTTTGGTTTTATTTGGTTTTCCTGTTCTTTTCACTTCAGAATTTAGAATTTAATTAGTATTCTTTTGCTCTTTTACAGAATAAACGAGAAATACTAAGGAGATTGAATCAAAATCTTAAAGCACAGGAAGATGTGAAAGGAATAAAGGCACCTAAAGACACCTGTGAGATAGTTGTGGCTGAAGATAGTAAGGAACAGCAGGAAGAAGAATATCCGCTTCTAGAAGAGCGCAAGAAATGGGAGGTGGCATCAGCTGAGTTGGTGGTTCCTCTTGCACAGCTAACAATGGAGGAATCATTCTTGGGGACAGAGGGTAAGCAAGCTTTCTTCTTTGACTACCTGAGCATTTCCATCACTGATACCTAGGTGCCAATCTGTTGTGTATGGTATCAAATCACCAGAATGAAAGTGCTCCCAATTATAATCCTTTCATTACCTAAACAGTTACTCTGCCTCTCAGCTCACACTCTTCAGAGACTTTATAGATGGCAGTTCTTTTGGTTAAGAATTAACATACAAGTCAAGTGATTAAGTTTGAGTTGGCCTCAATGGGGTTTAATTGTTCTGTTGTTAAAACAAATAGTTAACTGAGCTCTAGAGTTTGCATAAAGTTATGCTGACTAAGTCCCATTGCAGACTGTCACTACAAGAATCCTTTTACACATTCTTTTATCACAAAAGAAAGAAAAATAATGAAGGCATTTAAAACTTAAAAAGTGAAATAAAACCTCAACATTAAAATTTCCCTAAAGACCTTTCCACTTTAGATGGTATTAAAACCCTTGTTAGCAAAAAGGAGAATTGTTTATAGGATGATTTGTTGCTGCTGAGATGTAAACCTGTTTCTTTTTAAGACGACACAAAATTTGCAGAATATCAAAGATACTGTAGAGATGCAGTTACTGTCTTTGTCACTTGCCTTTTAGTTACTGGAAAAATATCAGGCAAAACACACTATATATTTTCTTATTAACTGCTTTTTTACATATCTGGCTCAAGCATTTTTAGTTTGTCCCTTTGGTCACATTCTTCTTTGAAGGCAGTGAGGGATGTGCTAGCTGAAACCTTCAGTTTATACTTCAGATTTTCAGTATTCTTCTTCGAGTGCTTCCTCATGTCTGTCCTCAATTTAGGTATCTGTGCTCGTCACATGTATTAGACCCAGAAAACATTTTTCCTTATTGGTACCCATACAAGCCACCCCCTTGACACCTCCTACAGCAGCACGCACATGTACCCATGTATAGGCGCCCCCAGCTCCCACTCCATCTCAGTTCCTTCTTGCCACTAATGAAGGTGCTGGAACGTTTTTAACTTTGCAAGTTCTTCTAGTCTCCTTAGTGGTTTATTCATTGTTCTTATTGTATATAGTTAATAGTTTAGTTACAGTTAGTTCCAGTTTGTTAGAATCCCAGGGTCAGGGCATGCCCTGTTTACTGGGGTTTAAACCCTGCGCTTCGTGTAAGAAGCCTATGCCAAAGAGCGACCCTCATGAAAGTTGTCTTAAGTGTCTGGGGGAAGACATGTCAATGAGAGGCTTAAGATCTGTAAAGGTTTCTGTCCATGGACCAAGAAAGACCAGGATATCAGTCTCAGGGATGTTCTGATGGACTCAGCTCTTAGACCGGTCTTGGATCCCAACAGATCGGACTTGGCACCAAGCGCAATGGCCTCAGCACCCAGTGCCTTTCTGGTGCCCATTTCTTCTGCCTGGCACCAATCTGTCTTCCCGTTTCCGAAGAAGAGGTCCAAGAAGATCCACATGGAACAGGGACGCTGTACTGTGGAGAAGGCTAGATCTGCATAGACCTGGCGAGATCTGCATTGGGCTGCCAACCCTTCTCTCCATAAAAGGGTCCCTTGCCTCAGCGAGCATCAACCCTGGCACCAGGCCCTCCACCGACTCCGGGTAGTGCTAGTGGTCCTCGTCACTTAGTGGTGCCGTCAACTCCAGAGGCATTCCAAGCTATGAAGGACCACCTGGCGCTGCAGGTACAACAGATGCTGAGGGACAGCAGAGTGCTGCACCGAGATCTGGCAGCGGCGTCTCTCGCCAGTCTATTGAGGGACAGATGTGCTCATCAGTCCCCATCATGAAGGCACCATTCATTGGTGCACAGGCAGTCCGCGAAGGCCATGCTGTCCAGGTCAGGATACTGTCAGATTGGGCTCCCACCGCCATTCCCCAGAAGAGTGGCACCGAGCGCAGCACGACTATGAAGCAGGGTGACACGGGTTACCAGACTCCTGGTGCATTTCCCGAGCACCACAACCCCGCTCCCCTAGCCCATGCAGGAAGCCCAAGGACAGGAAACAGTTCAATCATACCCAGTTTTCGGGTTCCTCATGCCACTCTTCATTGTCGGCACATGAACAACATGTCTTACACAGCACCATGAGTTATTCAGAGATGGCACCACCATGGCCATCAGATATCAGTACCTCATTCTCAGACAACAATGAAATTGTCCAGGCTACACAAGCCCTGGTTCCGGTGCCCAGTTTCCCCACGGTACCATCAATGGGGGTGTGGCCGCAAGGCAAATGGCTGGACTGTGGCTGTACTGGTGGGGGTTTCCCTCTGCGATTCCACAGGCTAGTTCTGTAAGAAGAACCTTGGTGCCGCAGTCTTCCATTCTTTAGAACACGGCACCACACTTGGACACAGACTCAGACTATGAAGAGTCACATGCCTCAGGCCCCGGGGGTTCCACCCCACCCAGAACAAGCCCTCCAGCTCAGATACCAGCCTCTTTCTCCTCATTACTGGATGAGGTGGTCATGGGACCCTCATCTGTGGTTCCGATGGCACACCAGGACTTATTGAAAATGGTTACCTCCAACTTAGGCCTCAACATAGAGGAGTTGGATGAGCCAGTTAACAAGCTGTTGGGAATCTTGGCCTTGGCAGGTCCTAGTAGACTGAATTTCCAAGTCCATAAGGGGTTGTTAAACTGGCCAAGGCCCTGTGGCAAACCCCAGTCTCCCTGTCCCCCACATGGAAGAAGGCAGAAAGGAAATATTATGTTCCAGCAAAGAGGTTTGAATACCTTTATAACCACCGCATGCCGGGATCCCTGGTGGTCATAGCCATCAATGAAAGGGACAGCCAAGGGAAAGTCAGCTTGACCCCTAAACACAAAGACTCCAAGACACTCAACTTGTTCAGTCAAAAAATGTATTCTATGGCCAGCCTGCAGCTACGAGTGGCGAACGAACACACACTGCTAGGTAGATACCATTTTAATATCTGGCAAAAACGAGAGTCCTGTAGCACCTTAAAGACTAACAAATTTCTGCAGACATAAGCTTTTGTGGGCTGCAAGCCAGGTCGTCAGGTGTCCGATGTCGAAGTGGGTTGCAGCCCACGAAAGCTTATGTCTGCAGAAATTTGTTAGTCTTTAAGGTGCTACAGGTCTCTTGTTGTTTTTGCTATATACAAACTAGCATGGCTACCACTCTGGAACTTAATATCTGGCCGTTGCTGAACAAGTTGGCAGACTCATTGTCCCCCTCCTCCAAACAGGAGTCCAAACAGGAGTTCAATGCCGTCTTAGAAGAGGGCATATGGGTGGCCAGGGCATCTCTTCAAATGGCTTCCAATGTGGTGGACTCTGCAGCCAGGACAGTGGCCTCGGCAATATTAATGAGGCGGGTGTCATGACTCAGGTCCTTGGATCTCCCGTCAGAGGTCCAGCAATCTATCTAGGACCTCCCCTTCGATGGCATGGTCCTCTTTGCCAAGGAGACAAATGCCCGACTGCATGGCATGAAGGACTCCAGGGCTACTTTGCGGTCCCTCAGCCTCTATACACCACCTTCCTCTAGGAGGCATTTGACCCGGTGCCTCCTTAGGATCTGAACCTGGTCCTCGCTAGACTGACGGGGCCTGCTTCGAGCCTTTGGCCGCTTGCCCCCTGCTAATCCTGTCCTGGAAGGTGGCCTTCCTCATGGCCATTACCTCGGCTAGGAGGGTCTCTGAGCTAAGAGCTTTGACCTCGGAGCCCTCTATACCATGTTCTTCCGGGATAAGGTGCAGCTGAGACCTCATCCAGCTTTCTTGCCTAAAGTAATCTCCTAATTCCACTGTAACCAAGACATTTTCGTCCCTGTGGTGGATGTAAGGAGAGTGCTGGTGTGCTATCTCGAGAGAACGAAGCCGTTCTGGAAGACTACGCAGCTCTTCGTCGCGGTGGCGGACAGGATGAAGGGATCCCCGGTTTCCACCCAGTGCATCGCCAGATGGATCACCGCCTGCATCAGATTCTGTTACGAGCATGCAGGCGTCCAACTTCCCGGAGTGGTGACGGCGCACTCAACGAGGGCTCAGGCCGCATTGGCGGCCTTCCTGGAAAGGGTCCCCCTGGATGACATCTGCAGGACTGCCACCTGGTCTTCGGTGCATACCTTTGCCGCGCACTACACTGTCGTCCAACAGTCGAGGGAGGACGCGCGAGTTGGCAGAGCCGTGCTGAGGGCAGCTCACCGATGACTCCTACCCACCTCCAGGTATGGCTCATTAATCACCTAAGTGGAATGCATATGAGCAATCACTCAAAGGAGAAAAGATGGTTACTTAGCAGTAACTGTTGTTCTTCGAGATGTGTTGCTCATATCCATTCCACACACACCCTCCGACCCCGCTGTCGGAGTCGGCAGAAAGAAGGGACTGAGGAGGGGAGGGGCCGGCGGCGCCCTATATGCCGCTGCATGAGGGTGGCATTCCAGGGGGCGCCGAGACCGGCCCCTACAGGGAGCTGCTAGGGAAAAAGTTCTCCGGAGACCGTGCATGAGGGTGCGTACACACCTAAGTGGAATGGATATGAGCAACACATCTCGAAGAACAACAGTTACTGGTAAGTAACCATGTTTGCGTGGTGGTTGTGGACCAGATGAAGGATCTACTGGTTTCCTCACAGCATCTTTGAAAGTGGATCATGGCTTGCATCCGGGGTGCCAGAGCCGGCTTGTACAGATATCACTAAAGGAAAATGTTTTACGGCACCGGTGCACGTGGCAAGCACACACACCTAAATTGGGGATGGACATGAGAAACCCATCTCAAGGAGAAACAGTTACGAGGTAAGTAACCATTCTTTCAACTGAGGTGACAACAAGGGCCAGCTTGCTGTCAGGTTCGATTTATATGGATCCCTCAAATAAGGAGTGACAAAGGATTGCTTTGCATACAACTTTGTTTTACTGACAACAATCTATACATCAATAATTACAATTTAAAAATCACCATTGATTCTTATTTAATACAACAACTTAACTACTTAAAACACAATCACAATTACAAATGTGCAATTATATTTACAAAGCTAGCTTATACTATAGGGTTATACTTATACTATTATACTTACACTGCACCAGTGAGATTTGTTAGCAGCAAAGCAGCACTCCAATTTACTAGTACAATTCCCGGGTTTACATCTGAGTGGAAAATACTATCACACTCAGGTTACACAGCCCCACACTCTATACTTAGGTTTGAGTGGCAAGCTGGGGAGAGACAGCAGGTAGATCACACCTACATGTAGAACTATTCTGTTGTTCTTCCAAAGGTTCAGGACATCTCCAGTTTACTTCCTGTTTGTGACTACCTTTTATATTTTTCTTCCACACAGCAATATGCCCACTTAGCCAATTAGAAGTTTCCAAGAGCGATGAGGTAATTGGGGACTGCACCCCAAAACAGCGAAACTGACAGAGAAACCCGATTCTATTCTTCTTAATTGTCCAGCTATTGTTTGCTGCTGACAAAGAATCACCCGTTGCAATACATGTCTAAACACTATTCAAATGCAGTTTACTGAGTTTCGAGTCACAGAGATTTTGCTACACTACATGAATGGATACTGTTCAAAGGAAGTTTCTCAGAGATTGATACTATTTAGATGAAGTTTACTGGGTTTGAAGTAACAGGTTTTCCAAAGGCTACATTTTGATTACATTGCCTTTAGTACTTAGCGCCTGCGGACTCCTCCCGGGGCTGGTAAGTTTCACAGAGATTTTGTTACAATAGGTGGCCGGCTGGGGGTTGATACAAAGCAGTTAGCATTTTACATTTTGGTCCAATGAGTTTATATTCCTATTAATTTAAAATGGAGTTGGGTCACTTTAATTATAAAATGAAACAATGTTACAACATCAACCAGTAGAGCTGATGTCATCTGTTTAAATCAGGAAAACACTGTAGTGGTAAATTCCTGGGCCCCAGTATATGATGAAGTATATTTTCTCCCATTGTCCCTTCTAAAAGAAGCTACTGAGTATACCCCAAAACCCCAATCTCATCCCATTAAAACTGACCATCTGGTGGTCTCAGTACAGGCACTTATTTTCACTTTACCATCATATTAGCCTGTTGCTATAGCATTTTTTCTTGACTTTACTCCTTGAAGTTCCCTAATTATAGATTTCAGTTTATATAATTTATTTAACTCTAATCTGTGATCATTTCTATAAAGGCGTTATATACTGGTCCCTATGACCTCTTCGTTACCTTTTAGCTGTGCCCCTTTGGACAGGCTAAAATTCTAACCCGGCGTATCAGTCTTCACAGAATTAAACTATAATTTTTCTGATTGATGTATACCATATCAAAAGGGCTAGAAGATATAATAGAAAAGGTTTTTCAATTTAGATTTATTATTTTTATTTTAGTTTTTATATTGTTTTAGTTATTTATATTTTATATATTTTTATATTAACCTTTCTCAGGTTAAGCTTGATAGTTTCTGATATTATTGATCAAGCCTAATATTCTTAAATTCTTTCTTCTCCATGTCTGGTGGTCTTTAAAATGGGAATTCCCTTTCTCCCGAGCAACTGGAGGCAGTCCTACACTTCTGGCTTTAAGCTCAAGTGCAGGGCTCCTGTTCACAAAGAATATTGCAGAATCCTCTGCTTCTAACAGGAACTTTTGAAGAATTTTTTTTTAAATTGAACCGTTTATCTAATTTTCTTCATTAGCTTGAGTGCTTTTCTCCTAAAAATTAATTTCAAGTATCTATGTTTGGGGAGTTTGAGAGCTTGTGAGGCAGCCCCTTCTTTTGCCCCCGCTATTCCTTCCTTCCTTCAAAAATGGCAGACAGATAGCAAAGCGAACTAGAAGAGTAAGAAATATTCTTATTGTCCCTTCCTTCCCAAAAGCACATTCCTTGGGGCAGCGGTGACATTCTTGGTATGAAGCACAAGTCATTTCAAAAGGCTGTGGAAAACTCCCCTCTCTGTATGGCTTACTCTCAGTGCCTCAGCTACTAACAAACAAGCAACAAGTCATCTTCTTCTGACTAAAACATTTTGGTTGTCTGCTGTTATGAGTAAGTGGAAATTACAGGGGAAACTTCTGAAGCTAATGCCCAGAATGAAATTCTTCAGACTTTCAAATTTAAGCAGGGATCTGTCTTTACAGGCTCTTGTATTCTAAGAAAAAAAGCAATAGAGAGAGTTGTTTCTTGATTGTATACAAAGATGATAAACATTTGTCCTTCATGATTCCCAACAGGACAGACTGTGGGGGAGGTAATTAAACTAGATGTTGGTGAGCCCCAGAGGAAAGTGTGGGGTAAAAGCCCTACTGATTCAGTGCTGAAGATACTGCAAGAAGCAGAGTTACAGCTTCAAACTGAACTACTGGAAGAAATAACTATCACCAATGGTAAGCAGGAATTGGGGGTTATCTGACCTGCAGGATTAAAAATGACCTTGCATAGGGCTCATGACAAAAATATGATTTTCTGGTATTGAACTTCTTACCATAATATAATTTCATGAGTTGGCCAATTCTTCTTCGAGTGATGGTCTCTGTTGTATTGCTCTGTGAGTTACGCATTCGCAGCATGTGCCTGGAGTCGAGAATTTGCAAGTAGTGTCTGTGGCCTGCACATGTGCCCTGGATCATCTTGTGATTCCGTCCAAGGTGATAAAGGGTGGGGCAGACCGACCGAGTCTCCAGTGCGTTCTCCATGCCACATAGCTGGATCAGAACTTTGTGTCCTCATTTCTGATGCACTTCTAAAAGATAGTCGTAAATAGTTTTAGCAATTTTTATAGCAGTTTTACTAGCTTTATTTTCTTTTTAGTTTTAATAGTTAACAGTTTTAGCAATTTTTATTTTAGATAAACTTCAAGGTTCTCACCCCTGCATCCCCACCCCATACCTTTGTACGAGTACTAGACTATGCCCAGAACTTTGTGTTACAAACTCTGTGCCTCCTGCCCATGATCCTTCTCAGTCAGTGACGTCTACCAATGCTGTGTCTACTGCCTAGTAGAAGCTCACATACATGGTCAGGTGGAGTATTTGCTAGTCTTTTCCCAGCCACACCAGAGAAGGCCAGGAACTTCACCGCTGGAAACATGTCATCGAACTTGCCATGAGACACACTCTGACCTAGGCTGGGGGACACGCTCCTTTCCCCCCGTACTTTGGTGTGATTCAGCAAGGAGCATGTTTTCCGCTACTACGGCTGACCTCGGTGTCAGTGGAACCTCCCCCACAAACCCCATGGTAGGGCCTAGTCGGGAGAAAAAGAAGCATGGGACTGAGTCTTTGTCCAAATCAAAAAAGATGGATGCTCCCTCCAGTGGTTTGTCCCTTAGGGATAGAATGAGTTCCAACTCACACAGGCATTAGAAAAGGGCACACAAACAATTGGATCCAGTGTTCCAGATAGTACAGACAGTTTGCTGCCATCTCCGGCACCCCATAAGACTCTCCCTTACCAGGAAAGACCCCAGCACTGGTACTGATCTCTGGAAAAGAGAGTGCCTCTCTTACACCAAGGAGATCCAGACCCATGGCTGCACCTCAGGACGTCTTCAACTTGCCTAATCTGAAGTCTTCCCCTCTATCTGGCCCCTTCACTTCAAGAGAGACCATATCACCACTTTGGGATGTGCGTATGATACAGGATCCTTCACCTTCCGTACATGTGCTCTACACTCTTCCATTGGCTCCAACAGTACTGCCATTAGAACCAGCATTTCTCTTTTGACAAATTGGAGCTAGGAGAAGAATCACTCTTACCATACCACTGTATTGCAGATACCAACACATCCATGGCAACAACTGCCTCCTCAGCACTCCAGAGCCACTGGTATCCCATGCCATGGAGACATACAAAGCTTCTGGCAGATCTGGTTTATTGGCCATATTGGGAAAGTTGGGCACCATGTCCCTCGGTTGGAACCAGCCCAATCTGTGAGAGAAAATTCACCTGCTTTCTCATTGAGGGATCCTTCCACTAGGACCATGCATCTGTTGGAGGAGGAAGAGCTTTATAGTATTTTCTTCCTCCAGTTTACAATTCAGGATTGCAAATTATCAGGCATTACTGGCCAACTATGATTTCCTGAATTACAGTAAATATGAGGAATTTGCTGATAACCTCCCACGAATAGATCGGGCTATTTTTTAGGCTATTGTTGACAAAGGGAAGCTTGTGGCCGGAACTACCCTCCAGTCTGTAGTAGACACAGTGGATACCTCCTCCAGGGCCATAGCTATGGCTGTAGTCTTGCACGGAGAGTCTTGGCTCCATTCTCGTTTTTGTAGTGTGGTCCAGAAGACCATTGAGGACGTCCCTTTCGATGGAGCCCATCTTTTTAAGTAGAAGACAGACAAATCATCTATGCTAAAGGACTCCAGGGCTACTTTTCACCATTGGGCATCAACCCTCCGGTCCCAAAAGGAAAATTACACTGCCGGTCATCCACACAGCACTACAGGTCTCTCTTCTATCCACAGAGAACCTTACAAAGCCCCACAAAAACCTCAGAAGACTCAGAGGCCTTGTTTCCCTGGGCCCCCCTTGCAGGCTTCAGTGTCCCAGACCTCAAACAAAGAGGTATTTTTGATACAAACCTGAGAGGTTCCACTCACGGAGCGTACTATCTCATGATCCCCGTACTTGGAGGTAATTTAGCCCTCTTTTTTTTTTTTTCCGCGTTTGGAGTGTGATAACAAACAGATGGGTGTTTGAATGTCATCTACTATGGCTATACAAATGAGTTTGTAACTCTACCTCCTCCAAAGCTCCCCTCCCCTTTCCCTTTGGGGGACCAATCTCACTACAATATGCTCCTACAAGAGGTATACTTACTGCAACGGGAAGCAATAGAACATGTTCCTCCCAGATATCAAGGAACAGGATTCTACTCAACTTATATTCTGAGACTCAAGAAGAAAGGCAGGTGGAGATCAATCCTCAATTTACAGCACCTCAGTCACTTCAGATGCAAACTCAAGTTTCACATGGTCACACTGGCAACTATAGTTCCATCCCTAGAGAAAGGCATGTGCTTTATAGCTCTCAATATGAAGGATGCTTACTTCCAGATAGATATTCATCCCTCCCACAGATGTTACTTAAGATTGACAGTGGACACCAGCCATGTCCAATACAGGGTGCTCCCCTTCACAATAACTGCCACTCCCTGAGTCTTCACTAAAGTATTTTCCATAGTAGCGGCTCACATCAGGCTTTATGGCCGCCTCATGTTTCCGTATCTTAATGACAGGCCCCTAGCTGCCACATCCAGAGATGTAGCCCATGTGTCAACTTCTGTTACTCAGGCTCCTTTCTTCCCCAGGAGTCAGTGTCAACCCTTAAAAATGGATTCTTGACCTCACACAATCTCTACTCTTCATCAGGGCTGCTATAAACTCAGTCACCACACAAGCTTACTTGCCCATGGACATATTTCAGTCAGTGAGCAGTATCATAAGCTTCATCATGAGCAACTCTTATGTACCGACCAGGACTTGCCTGTCCCTCTTTGGTTACATGGCTTCATGTACCTACATGAGTCCCTTTGCATGACTCCATCTCTGCTTCCTTCAGACATCACTCCAGTCTGTTTTACTCACTACACCACTACCCTATGGATTTCATGCTGATAGTCACTGCCAAGGAAGTGTCATGGCTCTGGTGGCGTACAGACCCACATCACATACATGTGGGAGTTCCTTTTCTTTTCTTCTCCACAGATATGGTAATCATCACAGACGCATTCTTGGTAGGCTGGGGAGCTCATGTGGATGACCACATGACATAAGGAACATGGACACGCCGAGAATCCAGGATGCACATAAATATCCTGGAACTATGAGCTGAAAGAAGGGCATGTAGATTCTTTCTTCCATTCATTTGCTTCCATCATGTTGGACAATGCCACCACAGTTTTCTATATCAACTGACAAGAAGGAATGAGATCAGCCACTCTGACTGTCTCTGCGCATAATTGATCACCAGATCCATCTGTCTGCAGCCTATCTTCCTGGGATGCAGAATGTACTTATGGACTCACCCAACAGACATTTTGCGATTGACATTGAGTGGTGACTTCACAATTCAGTGATACATGACCTCTTCGCACGATGGGGGACTCTTACTAATTAGTGTTTGTTTCAGACAAACAGCAAATCCACCATGTACTGCTCTAAGGGAGCCCTCGGCCATTGCTCCCAGCACGATGCTCTCCTACTCTCCTGGTCAGACCAGTTCAATTTATACCTTCCCTTCACTACCACTTCTGCCTTGAGTGCTGCATAAGATCTGACAAGACAGTGATGGGCATTCTCATTGCCCCCTACTGATACTGACAATTCTGGTTTTCCAATGTCCTCTGGGTGTCATCCCACCCACTAATTCCTATCCTGAAATTCCCAGATCTGCTGACCCAGTACAACAGCGAGATCAGGCATCCCAGTCCATGTGTTCCACCTCAAGCTGTGATATTTGGATGGGCATCTGTTTTAGAATGGTCATGCTCCTTTGGCTGCACAGGACATTTTCTCCAGCATCAGGAAGGACTCTACTAGGCAATGTTACTGAGCCAAGTAGAGACATTTCTCATTTTGGGCACAACAGAAAGGCGTTTTACCACAAACAACGGGAATTCCCCTCATCCTAGACTGCATTGTGTCCTTAAGGTCATCTGTCTTGCCCTCAGCTGTTTGAGAGTCCACTTGGCAGCGATTAGCATGTTCTACCCTCCAGTGGAGGGTTACTCACTTGCTAACTGCTACATTTTGGAAAGGCCTCCTCAAAACCTTCCCACCCTTCCATGTGATCGTGCTTCACTGGGACCTTAATCATGTTCTTTTGGTTTTGATGAAGCCCACCTTTGTAATGTTAGCTTTGTGTTCCAAGTCCTTCTTTTTCATAAAAGTCGCCTTCTTTGGTGCTATCACTTCTGCAAGAAGGCTTGGTGAACTCAGAGCTGTGATGGTGGACCCATCATTCACCATATATCACCCAAATTTTAACCAAAGATGGCCTCTCAATTTCACATCAATCAATCCATTCATTTACCTGTATTCATTTTCCTGTCCTCCTTCCCCCTCTGCTTCGGGTCTGTCAGATTTGCAGTGGAAAAGAAACAGGAGACACACCTGGTTCACACCATCTTTTATTGCCTCACACGGAAGCACAAGGCAAGCCAGAGTAAATGTGCGGGCCACGGACACTACTTTCAAATTATTCAGCTCTGGGCACATGGTGCACATGTGTAACCCTCGGTGGAATACAGATAAGGACCACACATCTCTAAGAACTTCCAGTTACAGGTAAGTAACTGCCTCTTATTTTTCAGGTAGGGTCTTAATTAACAAGAGAATGAGTCTAGTATTCAGCAGAAGTCTTTCCAGCAGCTGTTGCTCAATACAGATCACCTGCTTTTGAGCTGAGTACCCCTTCCTAGCAATAGAAATTTATTCTGTCCCTGTTTGTTTCTTCCTATTCCATTTTCTTCCTCATTCCCACTTTCATGTATTGTGTTAAATACAAAGAAATAAAATTAAATATGGCAAAGAAACAGGATGGTAAAAAGGAGTGTGAAAGGGGGGGAAACTTAATTTTGTCAATTTTGTTACTTCAATTTGAAGTTGCCTCAAAATGATATTACAATAGCTGGACCTGTGGGTTTTTTGTTGTTTAAATGAATCCTCTCCATTGGACAAATAAGATATTGTTTAGCATCAAAACCTTGTTTGTGTTAATAATGCAAGATTAGAAGTCTGACAAAGAGGAATAGTTTTCTAGCCAAGGACAAAAAAAATAGGAGTCAATCTTGGCACACTTGTGTTTTAGTCATAGATAAATGTATTGCACTCCTCCCCTATCACTCCTGGTCACTTCTAAAGTCGTTGTCTTTGATAGGATTAATATCTTTCTCCTGTGTTCTTGAGCCACTTGCATTTTCTTTTTCTTTTACTCCAGTGCATCTGGTGTTAGATGCCAGATGCTGATGGTGTTTTAACATCTAACATTAGTTTCTTTCCTTGTGATTCTTCACTGAGACAGTAGACTATGCTGTCCCAGCAGAGAGAGACAAATCAGTGTTGTTGCAGTGGGATTTTCAATTCTAAGTATAATCCCATGTTCTAAAATGAACTGAAAGTGTCTTAACTTTTTGGAATGGTAAATTGGTGTACTGAGGTAGTAAAAGTTTACTAAACCTTGAGAATTAGGATTTGACAACAATTAACGGTCTTTTGTAGTAGTGCTGGATAGATAATTAAATATCAGTAGTAATTCTAGCCTAACGAAGTTAGCAGAAAGTTCATTCAGCTTCATATCTAAAGCACATAAATCATATTGTGTTACATAAAAATCATTTGCAATAATGTCAGTTTTTGTGTCTTTTGTGATCTCTTTTCATCCTTTCAAGGATATATGAATTGTATGTATGTTGCCAAGCTTTATACTCTCTAAATTCCTTAGATTAGGTAAAAAGATTTCTTTAGCAAAACTTGTAATATAGCAAAATAGTATTTTATATTAGTCCTAAGCATACGGATTTAAAAGATGCAAGATTTTTGTTCCATTTATGGGTAACTATGGTGTTTTGATTTTCCTGTAATTATGAAAATAGTAATAAATAAATAAACCTATTGCTATTTGTAAAGGATAGTAGATTCACCTTTCCTCTTCATGATTTTTTTTAAAAGTTTGTAAACATGGTGGTTTCCTCACTTTTAGTATGGGTAGTTCCCTATGTTTAAAAGGCTTATCAACTCTACAGTTTATTCTTTATCATTACTCTATACTGAAAGACAACTCACTTTTTAAAATTGTACAATAAATTTGTATTTGATACTACAGAAGTTCCTGAAGAAGATTCTCAATCCTTAACAGGGAAAGAGAACAGTGAAGTAGAAATTGCTTCTCATTTTGGAGAGAAATCTTCAGCTCCAGTTGTTGGCATCAGAGAATCTGAAAGGACAATACCAGAGGAGTTACAAACTTTCGATGGTACTACCCAAGTTCTTTCCAGGCCTGTTGTGTTGGATGGTATGATTTTTCATTAATTCTTAATATAACATTGTCTTAATCAGTAAGGAATTAAAAATAATATAATTGATTATTCCTTTTTTAAATATAAAAATTGCCAGAACTTTGATGTATACATCAATGTTATATTACACTTCTAGTATAGTGAATGCCAAAATCCTGCATGCTATGTTAAATTGAGAAACTATGGATAGAATTAAGGAAATGCAGAATTTTGCCTGGAGGTTACCTCTCTATATTCTCAGTTGTGGGTTGGGCACTCTGGCACTGCTGAGCTTTGGGAACCTACTGGAAAGCAGTGCCTTTTAGGTTTACAAAAATGCCTTCTGTTAAAGTCCAAAAGTCACTGAACCTCCAAAGATGTAAATGTAACCTTTTAAGACACCATTTTTCTGAGGCTTTTTTCTTTTGTTTTGAGTGGCTGTCTGTGATGCACTACAGTTGTGATTATGCTTTTATTTACTTTAGAGCTGGATGATTTGGAAGAAGAATTGTTGGAAGATACTGAGGAAAATAAAAAGTACAAAAGTGACCAACTTCCCATCACTGTTAATGACGTGTGGGTTAAAGAAAGAGAAGCAATAGTGGAGAATGAGTGAGTAACAATTTTCAGTTTTTTTTTTTTTCCCCTGGGCACTACGGCTGTCTATACTGACAGCGGCAAATTCACTGCTGTCCGATAGATTTCTCTGGATCGACCAAGTGGTCGAGAAGACCCACTTAGTCGATCCAGAAATCAATCTAGGAAAACCATATCTGAAACTGGCACAGCGCAGTGTGGATGGCGTGCAGAACAGAACCAGTGAAGTCAATGTGAGTTACACAAGTTTTTTACGTTGCTTACGTTTCTCCCTTCAACTGCCACCAAATCTCGGAGGTAACCATAGACCAGGCCTATATCTAGAGCCATTCAAAACAATAGCTAGGTTTTGATGGACTAGTACTTTAGGTATTTCACTTGGTTAAAATGTTGTTATACTTAGTTTTAGCTCTGATGTTTTTGATTGTCTTGTTAACTTGAGGGTATATCTACATGGGGGTTAAAAAACCCACAACTGGCCCAGGTCAGCTCTGGCCTTGGGGCTGAAAAATTGCTGTATAGCCATTCAGACTTTCAGAGCCTGGGAGCATGGAGGGTTCCAGAGCTTGAGTCCAAACATGTACACAGCAATTTTTAGAGTGTGTCTTCACTCACAGCGGCACATTCAGCGCTACAGGATTCTTGAGGATCGATTGAGTGGAAGTGGAGACCCACTCAATCAATCCGGAAGTCAACTCAATAAATCCAACCCCACACAAAGATGAACACTGTGTTGATGGGAGGGCATTTCCTGTTGGCACAGCATAGTGGGGACACTGCACTAATTAGAATTTAGGAAGTCAAAGGGAGATATGCACACTACTTTATGTGTAGACCAGGCCTTTGCCCCACAAGCCTGAAACAGCAGACCGCCAGCTGCCCCCATGCCATGGGGCTTTTATCCCTGTGTAGACATACTCTTGATGGCTGGCTGATTTCTCTCTAAATTGACTTCATTAATGTTGATTTTATATGGTAGGCTACAGGAAGATATTGCCTGTCTGAAAGATGATGGTGGTGATGAAGCAGCTTTGGAGAAGGAAATGCCACATAATGAACAACCACATGATGAAGCTCCTATAGGTCAGTGAGCAGACTACTGCATTTAATTTATTTTTTAATTAATAGCATTGGTTATATATTGGTATATCTTTTAAACCCAAAAGATTAATCTGTTCTGTTCTATTGTCCCACTCTTTCATTCTGTAGTTATAGAAAGTTTCTAAATGGACTCTGCTGATAGATTGAGAGCCAAATCTTGGACTTCCTAATCAACAAACTTTTTTTCTTCCCAAAAAAGTGGCGTTGTTTTTCTTTTGAAAAAACACTTGCCTAATTTGATCACTGTACATTAGAAATTAGTAAAAGCACTGTTGATCTCAAGTTAGAAACATATATTTATCTCTAGCTTGGTTAACTACTGATAATTTTTGGTATTACTGGCTGATTATAACCTTCCTTCTTTGTAGTTCCTAGAAGAATTTCTTCTACAAGAGTTCACTGGTGGTCTATGGAGTACTTCCGGGTGATCCACAGAGCTATTTCTGTTGAAGTGGCTGTCAGTCTGAGAATAATAGCCCTGTTAACTGTAATACAGTCCAGGACTCTTTTAGGGTTTGCATTGTCTTTGTTCAGCTAGTTTGAAAATCTTAAGCACCTTTCTGTCTCTTTGGCTTTTGCTGCAAGTCAGTTTTGTTACATGTTTTCTTTGGTGTAAATCATATCTGCAGATCACACCAAAATTGTAAGGGTAACAAATAAGCAGGACAAAAAAATCCAAATGCAAAGTTGGAGAAAGAAGGAGGGATGTATGGACAACTAGGGAATATTCAGTACCATGAAATGTAAAGACTCAATACAAAGGAAAAGAAATAAATTTCATAGATACCAAAAGGGTGAAAGGGAACGTAAACCATCTACTATACATCTAGCATTAAAGCAGATTTTTATAACTTGTCATCTTAATTGTCTTAATGTTTTTTTCCTATAAGCAAACAAGAGTTGCCACAGGGAAAATGACCACTTTACGGCCTTTAGCTGTAGCAGTTGTGCACATTTTGAGAAAAACTGCAGTACCTGATTCATACATACAAACCTATCCATTGGTTGAAAGGTACACAAAGGATATTATGAAATTCAGAAGTCTGCAGTGTTGAATTTTTTTCAATATTTTCAGACTGCAGAATTTTTTTACAGCCAATTCTGATATATTCAGTTAAAAAATCCCACAGTTTTTGGAGTCCACTTCCATTGACTTCAATAAGAGTTCAGTGTAAGATAGAATTGAGATTCCAAGATTGGGCCTTTTAAGAATTACAGAGTTAATTTGTCTTCTCTTAGGGCACATTGCTTTGTATTTAAAAAAAAACAAAAAACCCCCAACCTTTTTTTGGCTAATGCCTCAGTCAAATGAGGTTGGATCTTGTCCACTCAATTCATGAATGCTAATCTGAGGTGGAGTCATACATGTCCCCACCATGACAGCAGAGGCAGCTGTACCACAGGGGAATTTTCCTCCATGGGAGGGCCACTCCATGCTTGTACCAATTCCCTGCTCTAGGCATCCATCAGGGGAGAACAGGTTGAATTTGCAGACAAGGCTTCACAGGTCACATTATCAGAGGCTATATCACTTGGATGCTTTAAGCACACCCTCCTCACCTGGTTAATGCCATCCATTCTTGGGGCATGACTATTTGGATCTGGATTTCTAGTGTTAAGGTGGTGTGTATGTATCGTGTTCCGCTGTGCTTTGACATTCTGCTGAAGGGGGAATCCTCTGCCCTGGGTTACTCCAGCAGAAACTGGTGAACTTTTGGGGAGAATGGAGGTCTCTGTTGTATTCATAACAATAAAACAAACTTAAAACAAGTCATTTTTAATGAGGTAGTTAACATAGATTTTAAAATCTATTCTGCTTATATTTCCTCAACTAGTAAGCTCCTTAGGGAAATGGCCTGGGTTTTTAGAGTTTTCTATGAAGTACCATGCACACTTAAGGCACTATAAAATAATAAATAGTCATAATAAAAAAAATCTTTGTGGATCCAGGATAGAGGAAGCTTTAAGGAAATTCTTTGTCCCTATGAAATTTAGGGCTGCAATTTATATGGTGCATGCGCACATAAAATATTGTATTTTTAATAGCTAGTTCAAAATGCCCCATAATGAGTCTTTGCCTTTACAATATATTGCAAGGAAGATCAGAATGAGACAAAGAAGAAATACAACTGTCAGAATGAGTGGACTGTGCTGCAGCAGTAAAGATTATTAAACAAAAATATTCCCACCATCCACATATTATAGGGATCATTGAGTAACCCTGACATAACATGAACATTTCAGAACATGTACAGTGTTTTACATTGTGGTTTATATACTTATATTTATATTGTGAGACAATACTGTCAACTAATATCCTACACTTCATCACACTATATGCTTTTGACTTCTTGTGCTTTTGATTTTTAACATAAAATGTAGAAGATTTTATATTGTAATTTACAAATGAAGTGTGGTTGATCAAAACTTTCTTGCAGTAACTCCCTATAGGAGCTTCTCTGTAATAAACTATAAGCAGTATACTCTACACAAACGTACCTTACGATAATGAAAATGAAGAACCACCTTAGTTCTGCAAGATACAGCTAACCAGTGTGAAACCAATTAAAAACATGACAGCAGAATCAGTAGACTAAGTGTATGTTGCACCCCCCCCCACACACACACAGTAGTTTGCAACATACACACAAGTTTTAGAAGTTGAATATTGATTAATAAAATTTTCATACTGCAACTTAATATTTTGCTTTTATGTTTTTAAAGGCCTGGATAAATAAAGGAGAGCAGAAACTGGAATTGAATTTCCTAGCATAAACATTTTTGACCATTCGTATTAAAAACATTATTAAAGCAAGTGAATCTAAAATGCAGAGATTAGCTGATATATCTCTGTTTTCTGACATAATTGAAATATCTTGATTAAACTTTTTTGCCATTTGCTTTAGGGCTTGGAGTTTTTATATACCTGGATTTGTAAAATTATTTTTCTTATCATCCCAGATACTTGTTTCAGTGACTTTATGCAACCTGAACCCTTTTTCAAGAAGTTGGCACAGCCACAAGCCATACCAACAGCCTCACCGGTTCTGTCAGCTCAGTCTTCACTGGAAGAACCTTTTCCACCTCGTTCACGCTCTGTATCTCCAGCAAAAAGTAAAGGCAAAAGTTCATTGTTGATTGGGCTTTCTACTGGGCTGTTTGATGCAAACAATCCAAAGGCAAGTATACAGAAATGTTAAGATTTAGTTAAATAAAAGGTATATTTCCCAGAGCTTTTCTACACTAGAAAGTTTTACTGGGGAAAAATTCTGCCATTTTGCAGCTACTGGCTTAGCTGTTTCAGAAGAGAGCATTCATATTTGACTACCTTAGCTGGTGCAATCTGACCTCACAACACCAGATTGCAACAGCTGAATATGTGTGTTACTGTGGATAGACATCATAGTGTCCTCCACACCACTGTCCAGTACCATGACCTTTTGGGAAATGTTTTCAGTGTATTTTTCTCAGGGAATTGCAGGCGGTAAGGATCAAGTTCCCTCTTTGCATCCTGTGATCTACTTATTCATGTAGATTTTCAGTCTCTCAGCTATGTCGCTCTCAGACGCTGAACAGGTCATTGGACCGATCTTTTGTATTTGTGGAACCACAACTACTGCCACAGCAGCTGGCTGTCTAGCTGGGATATTGAGAATACTGAGGAGGAGTGAATTGTACAGCCAGTGAATTATACAGCCAGTGAAACTGATGAGCTACTGCAGGTATTACTTACCAGCTGCACATGGTGAAGCAGTGGTTGTGGTCCTGTGAAACAAGCACTGAGTGGTGGGATCGAATCATGATGCAAAATGGGAATGACCAGTAGTGGCTGCAGAAATTTTGCATGTGGAAGGCCATGTTCTTGGAGTGTTGTACCAAGCCTCATTGCAACCCTGTAGTGCAGATGCACCAAAATGGGAGCATATCTGACAGTGGAGAAATAGGTGACAATCACTCTCTGGAAGCTTGTACCCTTGGATTGCTGTTTGTCAGTGAGAAATCAGTATGGTGTTGGAAAGCCCATAATAGGAGTGGCTATAACCTGGGTGTGCAAGGCTGTTTAAGTGCATCCTGCTGCACAGGATTATAAACCTTGTCAATGTGCAGGAGATAATAGATTTTTGCCCTGAATCTGTGCCCTGCCTTCCCACCCACACTCTTGTTTTTAAGTAGAAAAAGAGAAAGGGATATTATTTTCTATGGTGTTGCAAGTGTTGGTGAATTGCCGTGGATGTTGTACTTGGATAAGGTTGAATGGTCAGGGTAGCTACATGAAGCTCAAACCTTTAGGAATACACATCACAGATATAGTTGAGCTCTCCCTCTAGACTGCTGAGAGGATCCAAATACTAAATCCCCATGTGCTTGAAAGTTCCAGAATCTGAACAGTGTCCAGGTACTGCTCCTGGCTTATGGTGTCTAGGAACACTATTGGGGTGCTGCTTTCTGTCCATCACCTTGTGGACATCACTTCTTCCAGCTGACGTATATGTACTGTACTTAGTGACTATCTGCTACGCTTGCTGCTATCATCCATTTAGCTTTTTCTCCCCACGGACCGGAAACCCAGAGGTACATTCTAGCATGTGGTAATTATTACATAATGTCACTTCAAGAAGCAACATTCAGGCATCTGAATAACTTAATAGTACATATCAGTCTTGGGCTTTGGATTAGTGAAAATAAGTTATCTTATTTATTACATTAAGAACAAACATAATCTAACATGGAGCTGGACGTATTAAAAAATAGTTTTATACATAAAAACAGTTTATTTTATCCTGTCTATGCAAGTCTATCTTGAGCATTTTATTTATTTACAAATATACATATGTAACGTGCCATGTTTGTCTGTGTCTGATGTCACGTGTCAGCACCAGGCCTTGCTGCTGAGTTACTGGGTTGACTTTGGGAGTCTACTTTCCCTGAAGAATGTCTCCCCTTCAAAGCCCACCATGATCTGCCTATAGAATCATAGAATATTAGAGTTGGAAAGGACCTCAGGAGGTCATCTAGTCCAACCCCCTGCTCAAAGCAGGACTAACCTCAGCTAAATCATCCCGGCGAGGGTTTTGTCAAGCCACAGCTTAAAAAATCTCTAAAGATCTAGATGCCGCCACCTCCCTAGGTAACCCATTCCAATGCTTCACCACCCTCCTAGTGAAAAACGTTTTTCTAATATCCAACCTAGACCTCCCCCACTGCAACTTGACTGTTGCACCTTGTTCTGTCATCTGCCATCACTGAAAACAGCCTACCCTGTTTCCCTGAAAATAAGACCTACCCCGAAAATAAGCCCTAGCATGATTTTTCAGGATTTTTGGAGTATGCTTGAAGTATAAGCCCTACTCCAAAAATAAGCCCTAGTTACAGTTTTCAAGCGGTTCACAAGTAAAGGTCCCCATACACTTTACACTCATGGAAAAAAATAAGACATCCCCTGAAAATAAGCCCTAACCCATCTTTCAGAGCAAAAAATAATATAAGACCCTGTCTTATTTTTGGAGAAACACAGTAGCTCCATCCTCACTGGAACAGCGTTTGAGGTAGTTAAAGGCTGCTATCAAATCCCCCCTCATTTTTCTCTTCTGCAGACTAAACGGGCCTAGTTCTTTCAGCCTCTCCTCATAAGTCTTGTGCTCCAGCCCCCTTATCATTTTTGTTGCCCTCTGCTAGACTCTCTCCAACTTGTCCACATCCTTTTTGTGGTGGGGGGCCAAAACTGGACATAATCCTCCAAATGCAGCCTCACCAATGCCGAATAGAGGGGATCTGCTGGCAATGCTCTTATTAATGCAGCCCAATATGCCATTAGCCTTCTTGGCAACCAGTGCACACTGTTGACTCATATCCAGCTTCTTATCCTCTGTAACCCCTAGATCCTTTTCTGCAGAACTGCTGCCTAGCTCATTGGTCCCCAGTCTGTGGGAAGTGTCTGGAGCTAGGGACACCAAGCTGAGCTCTCTTTGGGCTTCCTTTCTTCTTTGAGTGCTGTCTCTGTGGGTGCTCCACTTCAGGTGTCCAGTGTCCCAGCACTGTCAATATGAGATTTTTTGAAGCAGTTTCTGTCCAGGTGTCACATGCGCAGTGGCTGTCTCATGGCACCGTTGGCACCTCAGTCACTGCACACGTGACCCAACTTCCTTAGTTCCTTCTCAACCGTCCCTGGCCTGAGATGGAGCTCCTCAGTGCTATCACTGACAGAATCAGAAAAACATTTTTATTAGTTACAGAGAGAGTTTATTAATAGTGGTTTAGTCAGAATAAGTTAGTTTTAGAGTAGCTTAATAAGTCTTAGTTTAAAAAAAAAATTCTTTGACTTTTTCTAGATAGTTTCCCTTTTTTAAAGGAGAAACTATTCAATTTCCCCAAGCTTTAAAAGATGTGGATTTTGTCAAGACATGATTCCGCATTTCAGATGGCCACTGTTTGTGTCATGTGACTTAGGGAAGGACAAGTCACACAAGTGCATACACTGCACAAACTTAAATGCAAGAGGGCTAGGCGAGAGAGAGACCTCCGCCTCAGGCTCACTTTGATAGAAAGATCCCTCAACCCTATCTCTGAACTGGGACAAAAAACCCTTGGAGAGTCCAGCCAAAAAAAAAAAAGACACACAAGGCTCAGTCCTCCATAAAATTGAGGAAAAGAGCCCTGCCCCCCACCAGATAGACGCACCTAAAAAGAAGCGGTCTCTGGACAGGTTGCTACTTTTGCCTCACGGGTGAGCATGTTCGATGCTCTGAGCTCTTCCGGTATTGCCTGTACTGGTACCTCAGCTCAGTCCCAACAGAACTGAGATGCAAATTCAACTCTGCCTCCATGGCGCTGGCAAAAATGGCACCAAGACCCACCATGGGCACCTTTGTCTCCACCATCGGCACTGACCAAGATGGCATCGAGAAAAGCTGGGTGAAAAACAGTGGCACCGCCCACCGTGCCAACTGGGACAACCACGCTGGCACCGACAGTACAGAAGCGGCAACATCAGCAGTTTGAAGCAGAGGATGGCACCATAGCCTCGGCACCACACTCACTGCTATTTGGTACTGACATTTCGCTGGATCATATGGCACCAGAGAATCTGTAATCTCCCATCACTACGCTGTTCTCAAGTGATGAGGAAGACTACCTGCAAGAAATTGCCTTTTCATCATACCACGCTTTCCCCTTCAGATGCAAATCAATATCTATCACTCAATTGAGATCCCAAGTTGAAAGAGTGAAAGAATGGTTCAAACAACCATGGATGTACCTTCAAATGTCTTTCACTATGCAATGGTCTCCATGGGATCTATGGGCTGCTTATAGAGTCCAACGTAGCTATCCTGTAATGCCACCCTGTGGTGAATTGAGATCTACACCACTGTCACCCAGGCCTGAACCAGTAGAGGAAACAGATGAAGAGACAAAACAAGACATGATACCACTGAACAATTCTTCTTTGTCACCTGACACAGCCATAATGCCAGCGCTTCCTACCACAGTGGATTACTTCAGGCAATTCCAGGAGCTTTTTAAAAGGGTGGCACAAAGCCAAGAGATACCTTTGGAAGAAGTCTCTCAGAACCAATACAAGCTCCTCCAAATACTACAGATGACGTCCACCACAAAGATAGTGTTGCCAGTAAACGAGGTTGTGTGGCCACTGTTCCATTAACCTATAAAAGGGAGAATAGAAAATACTATTTCCCTTCTAAGGGCACAGAATTTTTATTTACCCACCCTCCTCCAAACCTCTTGGTGAACAACACTGCAAACCAAAAGAGAAAACAGACTCATTACAAATCTACACCACAGGATAAAGAATGCAAGAGACTTGATTTGTTTGGCCTCAAGGTTTATTAATCTGCAACCTTGCAGTTTAGGATAGCTAAGTACAATGTGCTTCTGGCAAAATACAACTATGATAATTACAGCAAACTAAGCAGCTTCGCTAATGACTAACCAGAAGAAAAACAGGAACAATTCAAGCCAAATATAACGGGAGGAATGGCTAGTAGCTCGAATATCGCTACAAGTATCCCTTGATGTTGTGGACACAGTAGTGTAAACAACAGGAACAGCTGTTGTCATGCCCAGGGGATCCTGGCTGCAGTCATCGGACACCCGAAGGGACCTGCAAGCGAAGGTGGAGGATTTGCCATTTGACAGGGAAAAACTATTTTCCAGGAAAACTGACGAGGTGTTTTATTCCATGAAGGATTCCAGAGCAACTTTGGGAACCTTTAGCATATGCACCCTGCTCCCAAGCATAAAGATACAGCCATACCAATGAAGGGAATCCTCATTCCCTCACCAACAACAAAAAACATTTGATAAATACAAACAAAGGTAGAGGCCTCCCAAGGAGGACACCAGTTCAGACCCAGACTTCGTCCTCTCAATGACCTTGCAAAACAGTCGTTTTGAGGTCTTGGAATAGGGTCTGAGATGCCTTCCCACCATTTCAGCACCAACGACCATAAACATGTGAATATTTGGACATCAGTTATGCCCTTTTTGCAATGCCTGGGCATCTATCACTATAGATAGGCACTAAAGATCATTCGAACAGGCTGCTCCATCCCTTTTATATCCATACCACCCACCCAGTCTCCCTTCCCGTTCCTCTTCAGGTTCCCCTCTCACAAGCACCTCTTGCAACAAGAGGTACACCATCTCAGATTGGTGCAGTAGAATTTGTCCTACCACAGCACAGGGGAAGGGATTCTACTCCCATTATTTCTTAACAGAAGAAAGTGGAGGTTGGAGGCCTTTTCTGGATCGCAGAAATCTCAACAGATTCGTCACAGTCCAAAAGTTCAAGATGGTCACGTTAGCCATAGTAATCCCAGTGCAGGAACAGGGGGATTGGTTCTCAGTCCTCGACCAGCAAGATGCATATTTCCTTATAGCAATTCATCCAGCACACGGACGATTCCTTTGTTTCACAGTGGGAACAGAACACTATCAATACAGGGTACTACTATTTGGCGCCTCCACTACGCTGCAGGTTTTCTCCAAAACCTTTGCAGTGTTGGCAATGCAATTACACAGGCAAGGAATGATAATATTCCCATATCTCGACAACTGCCTATTGAGAAGCCTTACACAATACCCAGAGGACTATCTATCTTTTTCTAAGTCTAATATTGCAAATAAACTAGCTGAAATAAACCATAATGCTGGTACAACAACTGGAATTCATAGGGGCGCACCTCAACTCCATAGAGTCCAAAGCATTGTTAGCAATACACAGAACCCACACACTAACAAATCTCATATCAGTATCTATACTTGGCCCATACATCATAGCATGTACCTTCCTTCTGCTGTTGGGAAGTATGGCGGCCACTACGTTTGTAGTTCAACATGCATGATTACACATATGCTACCTACAAGGATAGCTGCATTCAGTCTACATACTGAACAAACAGCCTCAACAGACTCCTGATATTACACCTCCCCTCTTTCTCCTCCCCCCCGGCCCTCCCACCCATCCCCCAGTCCACTACTCTCTAACCTGGTAGACGAAACCAGAAAACTTCTTCAATGGAATACCATTCCAACAGGAATAACCGCCAGTGATAATCACAACTGATGCCTCACTGATTGGGTGGGGTGCCCATATGCAACACCACACCATCCAAGGGCAATGGTCTCCTACAGATGATCATCTGCACCTCAGTCTAGTTGAGTTACAGACAGTTTGCAATGCATGCTTACACTACCTTCTGGTGATAGTAAACAGGATAGTGATAATGGACAACATTGCTTGCATGTCCTACATAAATTGGCAGGGTGGTGCCTGGTTTCACTCACTATGTAGAGAAGCCACTAGGCTGTGGAACTGGTGCATAGGGCACAACATAAGCATCTCTGCTTCATACCTCCTCAGCTGCCTAAGCCGAACAGCAAACATGTTGAGCAGAAAATTTTTCCAACAGCAAGAATGGGAATGAAACGGTACAGTGCTACAGTCTATATTCCCACAATGGCAAACTCCATCAACAAGAGTTGACAACAGCAAGGAACTGAAAATGCCCACACTTTTTGTTCCAGAGTGGGGTTAGGACCCCAGTCCTTAGGAGGCGCCTTCCTCCTCAAATGGGAGGCAACACTACCACATGCATTTCCACCAATCCCGTTGCTATCACTAGTACACAAGATATGCCACATGGGGTCCCCAGTCATACTGATTGCCCCAGCATGGTCCAGACAACCATAGTACTCCTACCTGATGAGAATGTCAATCTCCACCCGCAACAGCTTCTTCTTCAGAGAGACTTTCTG
>ML675624.1:26218909-26270089 GCA_007922155.1 Mesoclemmys tuberculata | reverse complement strand
CTGAAGGTTCGGTTCCTGTTCCACCAACAGGAATGGAACTGTTCAAAACAGGCTAAACAGGTATTACTCAACAGCAGGAAACCATCCATGTGTAAAACCTACACTCAAAAATGGAAGAGGTTCTATACATGGTGCCAATCAAAATATACTAATGCACTTTCAACACTCCTCCCGCTAGTTCTGGACTACATATTAGAACTAAAAACCTCAGGACTTTCCAGGTGTTCTGTTAGGGTACACCTTGCAGCCATCAACACGTTTCATCACCACATCAGAGGGCTGTTACTATCTTGCATCCGATTACCAAACATTTCCTTACTGGGTTACAGGATACATACCTGGATGTCCATGACTGCACACGAACATGGGTTTTAATCATGGTATTAAAAGCTCTCATAGGACCCCTGTTCGAGCCCTTAGCTATTTGCTCACTCTTACACCTGTCAATGAGAGTAGCATTCTTAGTCGCGATCACCTCTGCTAGAAGGGTAGGTAAAATAGGAGTCCTCATGATGCACCCTCCATACGCCATGTTTTTAGGGATAAAATCACACTGAAACCTCCCCCTAAACTTCTGCTAACAGTAACATCGGCCTTTCATATAAACCAACTGATCCATCTCCCCCCATTCTACCCCAAACCACATGGAATGAACAGGAGGCCAGGAAGTACACATTAGATGTCAGAAGAGCAATGGCATTCTCTTTGGGGAGAATCAAACCTTCCTGTAAATTCCCAAGACTATTAATCTCTCTCACAGAATGATCCAAGGGATCCCCAATATCCATTCAGATTCTACAGATGGATCTCTGGCTGCATACGAGCATAGCAAAATAAAATCCATGTCAGTGATTAGAACCCACTCCACTAGCGTGATGTCAACTTCCCTCACCTTCCTGAACAAGGTACCACTTACAGACATCTGTAGAGCTGTGACCTGGGCTTCTAAACATACATTCATAAAACATTATGCAATTACATAAATCTCAGGTGCTGACACACTGCTAGATTCTACAGTTTTAACATCAGTTACTCAAACCACCCACAGGACAGCACTCGAAGAAAAGGTCACTCATCCTGTGCAATAACTGAGGTTCTTCAAGGTGTGTCTCCCTGTGGGTGCTCCACTATCCCTCCTCCTCTCCCTCCTATTTTGGAGTTTGTAGCAAGAACTCTACCGTGGAGAAGGAACTGAGGGGGTCAAGTCAAGTGTGCAGTGGTTGAGGCACCAACGGCTCTGTGAGACAGCCACTGTGTATGTACAATCTGGACAGGCACTGCTGTGAAAAATCTCCAATTGACAGCACCGGGATGCACCGACACTAAAGTGGAGCACTCACAGGGATACACATCTCAAAGAACCTCAGTTACTGCACAGGGTGAGTAACCATCTCTTTTCTTCAGTTAGCCCACTTCTCCAGTAAATCTGACGAGACTTCTTGTCTCGCCCTCCGACTCCTGGTTTTCTGTGACTGTCCTGTCACAATTCCCAGATCTCCATTTCTTGAGATGCACTGTCTAGCTGTCACCCTGACCAACCTATCCAGAGGCTTCACCCCGGTGATGTCACCAGTCTCAGCAGTTCCTTCACACACCCCCTCCTGAGATCTGAGACCTCACGGCCCAACTAAGTAGCTCTGGGCCAAGTGCTGACGACTTAGACTTCACCATAGTTTATGCTTCCCTTAGACACCCCTTCACAGAACTCAACTTCTTTATAGGCACTCTGGATTCATAGATTACCTCTTTAGGAGCACGTGGTAGATTTAGCATGTAATATGCATTCATACATACGCAATCTGCATATAGGATTTTAAGACACCATTGCTCTTTACTTGAGAGAGAGCACAAGAAAATACAGATAATCTAGAAAACATGGTGAAAGCTTTCACTCAGGGAAGATAGCTCCCCGTCCCATCTCTTCTGCCTGTGGCCTCTGCCCAGAGTCCACCTCTGCTTCATCCCAAGCCCTACCCCGTTCACCGTCATTTCTCTCCCCACCAGCCCACCTCTCCATTTGGGTCCCCTCCTCTTTTCCACACCCCCTTTCCCTGCTTGGCTTCCCTGCAGCCACATGCACCATCACCACCCAGCCCTCCACCATCACTCACCACATGCATCCCTCTTCTCCTCCCCCAATGCTGCTCAGTGCCTCCTCACCTAGGGGAAGGGGTAATGCTGAAGAGAGGAGGGGCACTGAGTGATGGGTGTGGGGAGAGACACGAAGGGGGCGGTGCCTCAGGCAGACTGTGTGTGGGGCCACGGGTAGAAGGGGCAGGGCTGTTCTGCCCTGGAGTTGGGAATTCCTGTCAACAGGCCGGGGTATAGGGCTTATGTCACTTGGGGGAACTGGTTTAACTTCACCAGCTAAAGTAGTGTTTTGTCAGGAGGATTCGAAATTGTTGATATGTTACAAGGCTGTGTTTTTAAAGTGCTTGCTCATGTTAATTTTTATTATAGGTGTGTGCATGCCCCTAGGCACGGTTACTGGAATTTTTTTCCCTTTAGCAGCACCCTTGGGGCTGGCTTCGGTGCCCCCTGGAGCCATGCGCACATGTCACAGTACATAAGGCGCTGCCAGCCCCTACACCACCTCAGTTCCTTCTTTCTGCCACTGACGGTTACTGGAACTGCGTTCATTGCTTGCTTAATCTGCAAGTGCCTCTTAACGTTTTAGTTTTAAGTGTTCTTAAGTAGTTAAGTCGAAGTAGTTTAGTGTAATAAAGATAAGTAGTTGTAAATAGTTACGATTCAGTCCCATTAGAGAGCAGGGCATGCCCTGATTTCCAGGCTTCAAGCTCTGTAAGACTTGTGGCAAGTCCTTCCCACTTAGTGACCCTCACGATAGTTGTTTGAAGGGCTTGGGGCAATTGTATCAGAAGAACAAGTGCCGTATCTGCAAGGTGTTCAGGCCAAGGACGCAGAAAGAGCAGGAAGTTCGTCTAAAGACCCTACTGACGGAAGCTGTCTTAAGACCAGCCGCAGAGCTGTCCCACTCCCTCTCGATGCCAAGCACCATGTTGGTGCAGAACACCCTTCTGGCACCAGAGTTTCCACAGCACCGATCTTCCACTTTGCCATCAAAGAGAAAACAGAAGAAACAGCGCTTAGAGAGGGGTCACTCCTCATCTAGGAAGGCTGAGGAAGCAGAGTTGAGTGCAGGGCCTTCACCATCAGGCCGAGCAGACTCCTCAGGAGCAGAGTTTGCCACTTAGAACCTGCAGTCCCCTGAGGGAGCCTCCTCCAACTCCGGAGAGTGAAAGAGGCCCTGCACAGCTCCTGGTGCTGTCGACTCTGGAGGCATTTCCAGAGACACAAGAGACTTAATGGTGCTGCCTTTGCCTTGGACCCCTTTGCCCTGGATGGGGCAGGAGAAGACCGCACTGGTGTCAAAAGGGAAGCCCCCGATGGGACCCCCTCAGTGGTCTCTCTGGAGCCTTGGCATGCCTCTCCACAAGCCAGATCACTGAGGAGATGGTCCCCTCCATCCTGGCACTGATCTCCAAGGGTACGTTCCCTGTCACTGGTCAGATCACCAGAAAGAGAATGCTGTCAGCGGGGGCATTCAGTGTCGTCATCTCAGCACTGTTCCTGGTCATTGGCGCCGCCCACCTGAGTCTTTGCCAGTCTTGCGTAAGGTCCAGTAGATGATCGCCACTGAGGAGTGTATGCATGTGGCATGCATTCACCTAATATGGAATGGACTTAAACAACACATCTCAAAGAACAGCAGTTACGAAAGATTAGTAACCGTTTTTTTAAGTTTTCAATTTTAATTATCCAAGGTGGTTTTAATAACTTAATTGAGAAATTTATTTTGTAGAGTTGGTTTTATGCTAACAGTGAGCTGATGATGACCTTTTTAGGAAATATCTGTACCTGACCTAATATGTGTTTGCCCAGTGTAATACATTTTTACCTCAGTAAAATTACCTTTTTAAAAAAAGATAAATAGCAAGAGAATGAATGATTTTATGTTAAAAGAATATAAATCAGTGTGTGTGTTCTGAGTTTCATCAGACCTTCTCAACATTTAAAGTAAAAAAGAACACTTCCCGTTTTAGTGGAAAGGCAAAACTTGTGTTCTCATACGTTGTACACTTAATTTACTAACTGCGTAGAGTTTTTCTATATTTTATGAATGGTATCAAAACAATTATTCATACTTTTTGATTTGATCTTTAATTTCCAGTTCTGTTTCTTGTTAGTTACTGAGTATCCTAATGTGAAGTTTTTTTATGATCTTTTCAGATGTTGAGAACATGTTCACTTCCAGATCTTTCCAAGTTGTACAGAACACTAGTTGACGTTCCCAGTGTAGCAGACATACAACATCAAGACAGTCTTGAAATAGATGATATGGAAGATGATCATGTCAAAGAAGGGCATTCTGATTCTGAAGACATGTGAGCATAAAATATTTACCAAGTATTGCAAAAAATATGGAGAGATAAGAAGAACCTCTTCAGTTAACCAAAAGACACTAGAAAATAACTGTTCAAACAGAAGTATAGGTGGGTGAGGTAATATCTTTTCTTCGAGTACTTGCTCAGGTAGATTCCACATTAGGGTTTGTGCATGGACCGGTGAATGGCTATTGGAGATTTTTTGTCTTAGTGGTATCCATAGGGCCAACTCTGCCGCCCTCTGGTGCCCCGTTCTCATGCACCGGTACATGAGGTGCCGCCAGCGCTGAGCCCCCCTCAGTTCCTTCTTTCCACCCAGGACGGTTGTTGGAATGGCTTTCTCTCTTGCTGTCGCAAGTGTCTAGTACTTCTTTTCATAGATGGTTAATAGGGGAAGAGAGAGAATGATCACATCAGAGATGTTCACCCAGGGATCGGGCATGCTCCGGTCCCTGGGTTCAAACCGTGTTCTGTTTGCCATAAACCCTTCCCACTTAATGACCCTCACAACAGTTGTTTAAAGTGTTTAGGGAGAAACACATGGGTGATAAGTGCAAGATTTGCAAAGTCTTCAGACCACGGACTAAGAAAGACAAGGACATTCTCCTGAAAGCCCTGTTAATGGAGGCGGCACTCAGACCGGCCTCAGAACCCACCTGCTCGGACTCAGTGCCAAGTACTTCAGCAGTCAGTGCAAAGTGTCTTGCTGGCTTAGAGCCCTTCTCAACACTAAGAAGGTGGGGTCAGGCAAAGGATCTGCATTGAGTCAATTACCTGCTGTAGAGTGGCTAGAGCCAGCCTTTCTTCCCAGGGTTCTAAGCCCTTTGAGAGAGCCCCACCTACCTCCGGGGAGTGGAAGGGGGCCCCTCCACCTAACGGTGCCATCAACACCAGAGGCCTTTCAAGCAGTCAGGGACTTGATGGTCTTTCCAGTGCCTCTCACTTTGCTGGCCTTACCCTTGGCACCAGAGCCAGTAAAGGCACCCATCTCTGGAGCTAAACCTGCAATGCAGCCACCACAGTGGTCAGTTGACCAGCGCCGTTCCCCATCTCGGCACTGGTCCACAACACATCGGCCAAGATCTCTGGTGCCACAATGAAAGGTCTCTGCTGTCTTGACCCTGGTCTCCGGCACTGTGCTTTCTGTCTCTGAGCTGGAGGACACACTCACCAGCTACATAGTGCCAGTCTCGGTCTCCCTGGTACCAGTCACTGCTCTTGCAGCACCATTCACTGGTATCATGAATATGGTTGCCGGACTCCTGGCACCAATTCCTGGCACCAGACGATCTCACATCTCGTCACATGCTGCCATCTTGGCACCATTCCCCTCCAACACTGTATCGCTCAGGAATCCTGTTGCTGATCACCATCTCCCTGGCACCTCTCCCCAGTTATGCACTACAGCTGACAGGTGGAGCCATGATCAGCTCCACCATGATCCCGGAGGGACAAACTGTCCTCTTTGGAGTCGGAGGGCGAGGCAAGTCACTAGCCTCAAAAACACAGATCGATGGACATACCACTTTTCAATTCTGGCCTGGCAGTGGGTGCCTGGCCTCAAGGACAATGGCCTGTCCAGTGGCTGTACTGAAACCCACGGGGGATCCTGGTGGCACCAGG
Source organism: Mesoclemmys tuberculata (assembly GCA_007922155.1). Classification (NCBI taxonomy): domain Eukaryota; kingdom Metazoa; phylum Chordata; order Testudines; family Chelidae; genus Mesoclemmys; species Mesoclemmys tuberculata. Next base: position 26,264,060 of record ML675624.1, on the reverse strand, counting down.
ACCCTACTCACTCCAGTCTTCCACAGCCGGGTCCAGAAAATGATCAGTAGCACTGACCCACCTGGTGCAGCATCTAGACAATAGCAGCACCAAACCACAGGACCCAGAGGTAGACACATCTCTTCCTAAAGAGGAGGCAGCACCACTCCCTCCCCCGGCATTACCATTGTTGTCCTCATCCCTGGACAAGGAAGTGACTGGCCTGGCTCTTCCAATACCACCAGATGATTTTTCAGGCCTATCAAGAACTCCTTAAAAGGATCATGTCCAACCTGTGCTTGGAGGCTGAGATGCTCATAGAGCCTACAGAAAGCCTCTTTCACATCCTGGCAGTTGCAGCACTGGCTGAAGTCACATTGCCAGTACACAAAGAGGTGCTGGAGTTGGTCAAAGCCATTTGGCAGACCCCATCCTCCTGGCTGCCAGTATCCAAGAAGAAATACTATGTTCTGGCCAAAGGATATGAATACCCGTTCTCCCACCCACCCCCTGGATCCCAGTAGGTAGCTGCGGTGAATGAGTGGGACATGCAGGGACAGCAAGTTCGATGCCTAAGAACAAGGAGGCTAAGCTGGACTCGTTTGCAAGAAAGATTTATTTCAAAGCCAGTCTTCAATTCAGACTCTCCAATCAGCAGGTATTACTGAAGAAATACAATTATAACATTTGGAACTCCATAGCCAAATTCAAGGATTTTCTGCCACAGGACACCAGGCAGGAGTTTGCCTCCATCTTGGAGGAGGGCAAGACAGTGGTTAGAGCCTCTCTCCAAACTGTGCTGCTGATTCTGCAGCCAGGTCAATAGCTTCCTCACTACCCATGCACCAGTGTTCCTGGCCGCAATCTTCGGGATTGTCTCAAAAGGTGCAGCAATCTATGCAGGATCTCCCATTTGAGGGGAATGCCCTATTTTCAGGGCAGACTGATATCAGGCTTCATGGCCTGAAAGACTCCACGGCCACTTTACAATCCCTTGGTCTGTATACACTGTAAGCATCTAGGAGACCACTCCGGCCACCACAGCCACTGCCTAGATATTCGGATCAGCTGCAGCAAGGAACCTATAAGAGAAGGGACAGAGAGATAAGGTGTTTAAGCATCACTGTCTCACTTCTTCCTCCTCTGTCATCCAGTTGGGCCCTGCAGCAGGTGTTTTGAGGGTGTGCCCAAGGACCGTCTCTCAGTCTGGTCTTAGGATCCATCTCCCCCTTCTATTCTTGAACCCATTGTTCCCCTTCCTTTCTGTATGGGCCCAAATTATATTGGACTGTTGGGTCATCAACACCGTATCAGATAGTTATACCCTACAGTTTTCCTCAGTTACTCCCACCTCCCTCTTCAGGGATCCTTCTTAAGAGCAGCTTCTCATTTAGGAGGTGGAAACCTTTCTAGAGGTAGAGGCTATGGAGGAAGTTCCTCAAGATACAAGAAGGGTTTTATTCCTGATACTTCCTTATACCGAAGGCCAAAGAATGTCTCAGACCCATCCTGGACCTGCATTGTCTCAATAGGTATTTCAAGAAGTTGAAGTTCCACATGGTCTCCCTAGCGTCAATCATCCCTTCTCTGGATCCATGGTACTGGCACGTCACCCTCAACTTAAAGGACTCATATTTCCATTTTCGAAGGCCACAAGAAATTTCTCTGGTTTGTGGTTGGCCAATGACAATACTAATTCATAGCGCTTCCCTTTGGCCTCTCTTCCACCCCCATTTTTTTCACAAAATGCATGGCTTACCTGAGGTGTCGAGGGGTGCGAATTTAGCCATACCTCAACAAATGGCTCATCATGGGCAAGTCACAGTCTCAGGTCCAGCACAGCCTCAGTCTCATGAAATCAACCTGTCAAAATCTGGGCATTCTTGTGAACAAGCAAAAATTAACTCTGTCCCCTGTTCAGTGGATAGAGTTCATAGGAGTGCTGCACACAGGCCAAGACCTTTCTTCCAGAATCCCAGTTCCAAGTCATGTTGGATCTCATTTCAGACATAGTCTCACATGATCATGACTGCTCGGTCATGGTTCAGACTGCTGGAACACATGGCAGCTTTCATGTACTTGATCCAGCATGCTCATCTGACTTTGACCCCTAGTCATGGCTAGTGTCATTCTACATTCCCAGTAGGCACTGTCTGGACCTTATGGTCACAGTTCCACTGCACACCTGGTCATCCCTTACTTGGTGGACGAGCCCTCAATTGATGTTATAAAGAGTGGCCTTCAAAGGGCTTCCCTCTTGGTGAAGCTGGTGTCTGTTGCTTCCGATTTGGGGTGGGGTGCCCACTTCAATAACCTCACAGACTCTGGAGGCAGGGAGATTGCTCCCTCCACATAAATGTTAGGGAGCTCTAGGTAGTACACATGTCTCGTCAGGTGTTCCTTCCATGCCTGGCTGGCCAAGTAGTCCGGATTCTGATGGACAATACCATCGTGATGTTTTACACCAACAAGCAAGGTGGTGCTCAGTGATCACCCTTGTGCCAAGAGGCTATCTGCTTATGGGACTTCTGCATGCAGAAAGCCATCCACATTGTAGCTTCACATCACTCAGGCACCAGGAATGCAGTAACAGAACTCCTCAGCAGATCTTTTTCATCTCGTCACGAGTGGTCACTCTCTCCTCAGAGATTGTTTGCAGGATTTTCCAGAGGTGGGGGATTCCCCAAGTGGATCCGTTCACGTCCAGACAAAACAAAGTGACACAAGTTCTGCTCCGTCCGCGGCCTTGCCAGAGACTCTCCATACGATGCCTGCCTGCTCTCTGGGGCGGGATGCTGCTTTGTGCTTTTCTCCTGGTACCACTGGTCCACAGGATCTCGTTGAAGATGAAGCGGAACAAGGTGAATGCGATATTGATAGCCCCAGCATGGCCACAACAACATTGGTGCGGCTCCCTGTTGGAATTACAAACAGCAATTCTGCTGGAACTGCCACTTTGGCCAGACCTCCTGTCCCAGGACCATGCCTGTTCGTTGCATCCGGACCTAGCATCCCTCCACCTGACAGCGTGGCTGCTGCATGGCTAAATGCAGAGGAGCAGGTTTGCTCAGCGCAAGTTTAGCAGGTTCTCATGGGGAGCAGAAAGTCTTCTACCAGACCACCATACCTGGCCAAATGGAAGAAGTTTTCCTCTTGGGCCTCAACCTGGAACCCTTCTCCTCACCAAATCTCAGTTTAGTCCATACTGGACTGTCTGTTACAACTCAATCATCAAGGCCTAGCATTTTGGTCACTTAAGGTTCACCTGGTAGCTATTTCGCCTTTCCATCCTCCAGTGCAGAGTAGATCAGTTTTCTCCCATGATATGATGATCGGGTTCTTCAAAGGCCTTGAGAGTGTTTATACACAAGTCAGAGATCCTATTCCTTGCTGAAACCTGAATCTAGTCGTTTAAATGTTGCCTCTTTTGCTGTGAGGCAGTTCCCAATTCTGATGGCCATTCACAATGCATCAGGTGCTTGAGGGAAACCATTTACCACAGAACTGCATCCATTCCCTTAGCCTGAAGTCCCATACAAGAAAAGTAAGGGACCTCAAACTTAAACTTAATCTCATGAAGTCCTTTCAGCCTCCCCTCAGATCCAGGACCGCAACCTGGTGACTAACCACCACAGATGCTTTCTGACAGATTACTCTCCTCAGTTTCATAAGAGTGGGATCTATTTTTCAAAAAAACCAGCAAAGAGGAGAGCTTCCACTCTTCCTACCAAAGAGAAGCAGTCTCTGGCTTGATCTACTTCATCGGTACTGACAGCATCGTAGCCAAGTACCTTCAAGTCTGCAGGGACTTGCAGTACTGTTAAAGCCACAGACCCTAATCAGGCAGGCTCCAAAAAGGAAGGCAGAGAAAAGATTGCCCTTCCCACTAAGGTACTGACAGCAGCTACAAAATCCTCTGTACTGAGTGCTTCTGCAATTTCTAAGGTGCCACCTACTGGCTCTCTGCTGTACATCTGATACATTGGCACTAAAGCTTTGTAAGTTCTCAGCACAGTCAATGTCAGCATCAATCCCCAGGGCATTGCACTGCCTACCTGTAACACCACAATTCTCGGTACCACACCAGTTCCAAGTGCCTTTTTTGGTACCAAAAAAACCCTAGTTCCTTCCACTTAAGGACCTGACAGTGATCCTGGAATCTGAATCCCCTCTCTTCAGTATAGACATTGCATCAGTGCTTTCAGTTCCGCTCACTCCACAGCTGCAGCTGCCCCTCCCCCAGCAAGGAGGATGAGGGTGTGGAATTTTTTTCATCTCAGCACTCCTCACTGCTGCACACCAACATCAGATTTGAGGCACAAAAACCTTCTAGACACCATCCCAGACCAGACATACAGGGGCAGTATGGACACTCATGGGGAACCCCAACTGTGTCCTTCCCACCACAGTGGCCATTTTGAGACCCGTGTGCAGCATACAGGCAATATTGTCCCAAGCCACCAAGCAGCAGGGAAATGTGCAGACACTCCTCCCAAAGGTCAGTAGTCCCACCCGATGTCTCCCAAGAACAGACCTTTGAGGGAACTGAGCAGGACTCAGACCAGGAGTCTATTCCTGCAAACAGCTCATCTTTGTCACCTGATGAGCCCATCATGCCTCCTCCCCCTACTACTGGAGACTATTTCAAATTGTTTCAGGAACCATTTAAAAGGATAGCTGAAACACTACAAATCCCTCTTGAAGAGGTTACTGAATCAGCACAAGCTGTTGGACATACTTCATACATCAATATCCTCCAAAATTGCCTTGCCCATAAATGAGGCCTTTCTGGAACCTGCCACAACCATCTGGCAAAACCCTGTCATTATCCCACTTACAAGTAAGAGGGTGAACAAAAAATATTACATCCCTTCGAAGGCATTAGAATTTTTATTTTCCCACCCCTAGCCAAACTCTTGTGTTGGATGTGGTTAATGTAAGAGGCAGGAAACATTATTTCAGTACTACACCTTATGATAAGGAATGGAAAAAGCTGCATCCACTTGGTTGCAAGGCCTACTCATCGGTGACGTTAGTTTAGAATCACCAGTTATGAAGCTCTTGTGGCAAACTGTGATCACATGACATATTTGAAGTTAAAAGACTTCATTGACATTATACCAGAGGAAAAGAGAGAACAGTTTACATCGTGCATTATTGAAGGCCACCTTATAGCTCAAACAGCCCTTCAGACATCACTGCATTCTGCTGATACAGAGACAAGGACCATTGCAACTGCCATAGTAATGTGATGGGCCTCTTGGCTGCACCTGTCCAGGTTTTCAAGGGAGGTGCAATCTAAAGTAGAGGACCTTCCTTTTGAGGGTCCAAAGCTGTTCGCTAGTAAGACTGACAAGTCACTTCGCTTCTTAATGGACTTGAGAGCCACTCTTAGATCTCTAGGCATCTATACAGCTGCAACAAAACCCAAACAAGGCAGGTATTTTACATCACAACATCCTAGACAAGCTCTGTACACACAACCAGAGACAGTATGATCCTCAAAGATGTAGGCAAAGACCACCAAAGCGAAGCCCTTCGCAGCCCTCCACCTTTCAGCAACCAACCTCGAAACACCAAATTTGAAGATTTGGTCAAAGGTTTGACTGACCTTCCCCAACCATTGTTGCTAAGGTCGTGCTTCACGAACTACAGACTGCCTCATACCATTCTACCTGGTCTGGCATACTATCACTTCAGACAGATGGGTACTGGAGATGATCAAGAATAACTAATTCCATCCAGTTCCTCTCCATCCCCCCTACCCACCCTCTTTTCCTGTTCCTCTTCAGGACCCCCTCTCATGAATCATTCCTTAGACAGGAAATGGAACATCACCTGCAACTAGGCGTGGTGGAACCAATGCTGATACAACGTAGGGGGAAAGGCTTCTATTCCCTTTATTACTTAATGAAGAAGAAGTTTGGGGGATGGAGACTCATTCTCGATCTCAGGAAACTAAACAAATTAATCAAATAACAATGTTTCAGGATGGTTACTTTAGCAGCAATAATTCCTGCAGTGGAATGGGAGGAATTGGTTCAACCTACAAGATGCATATTTTCATATCGTTATACACCCAGTACACAGACAATTCTTCCAATTTGTACTGGGAAGGGACCACTTCCAGTACCCAGGACTATGTTTTGGCCTCTCCATGGCCCCCCATCTGTTTTCCAAAGTCTTAGAAGTGGCAGCAACCCATCTACACAAGAAAAGGGTCATGATATACCTGTACTTAAGCAATTTTCTCCTCAAGGCTCACACTCGAGGAGGAGCAATTGAGGCCATAAAACAGACAAGGTCACTTTTCACAGCTCTTGGTCTTTGAAGATAAACCTTCAAAAGTCAACACTAACACCAGATCAATAGCTGGACTTCACTGGGGCCCACCTAAACTCGATAGAGGCAAAAGCATCACTATCACTTCAGAAACTTGTTGCCCTGACAAATCTGATCAATACCAAGATACTTATGGACTGCGTATCTGTCAGGACCTGCTTTCATCTACTAGGTGACATGGAGGCGACCACATATGTTGTAAAACATTCCAGACTCTGTATGTGCTGCCTGCAAGCTTGGCTCATGCAGTATATACCCCATGCAAACACAGACTGAACAAACTATTAAGTATGCCAGAACAGGTCAGGACTCGCTACAATGGTGGACCCACCCACGCAACTTGTATGCAGGTGTCTCCTTCCTACATCCCTCCCCCCCACCCTGTAATGCTAATTACAACGGACACCTCCCTTTTGGGATGGGATGCCCATTTAGACAACCACATAGCACAGGGCAGGTGGTCGTCTTTGGAATCAACACTCCAAACAACATTCTGGAATTATAAGCAGTTCACAATGCCTATGCAATTACATTCTTTAAATTGAAAACAAAACCATACAGATCATGTGAACAATGTGGCCTGTATGTTCCACATAAACAGGGAGGAGCAAGATCATATTCCCTATTCAGAGGCCATAAAGTCATGAACCTACTGCATCCAACACAAGGTCAACATATCAGCCACCTACCTATCAGGATATCAGAGCAGACAAGCTAAGCCAAAAGTTCTCGCACAACCATGAGTGGGAACTAAACACCTCCATGATTTGGAATATATTCCAGTGATGGTAATTCCCCCTCCAAAGACTTACTTGCCACAAGCCGGAATAGCAAACATCCAACGCTTGGCTCCAGAGTGGGCTTGGGACCAAGATCCAGACTCAATGCATTTCTTATCTGATGGGATGCACCTCTCTTGTATGCCTTCTGTCTTGCCCCCCCACCCCATCCCACTACTGCCCAGAGTCATACACAAGATCAAGATGGATCAAGCCAAAGTCATTCTGATAGCCCCAGCACGGCCCAGGCAAATATGGTATCCATACCTACAATAGTTGTCAGCATGACCACCATAAGTCCTTCCTCTCTCAGGACACAGGTCAAACTCTGCACACGAACCTGCAGACATTCCATTTGAGAACCTGGCTCCTCAATGTTTCCAAGGCAAAGAAATAATCTGCTCTGAAGAAGTCAAGGACATCCTGCTACACAGACGGACAACTATATGCTTGACATACTTCCACAAATGGAGGAGATTTCACATGTGGTGCCTAAACAAACAAATCGATGCCACAAATTTTACCCTGCCTGTAGTACTGGAGTATATACTTTACCTTAAGAAATCAGGCCTCTCAATGAGTTCATTACAAGTACACCTGGCAGCAATTACAACCATCCACCACAAGGTGGATGGAGTTTGTCTTCACTCATCCAACTACTAAAAGATTCCTACAGGGAGTTCATGACCTCTACCCAGAGCCCCAGCTCCCCTGTGGGACCTCACAGTAGTGCTTCAATCTCTGACAATTGCCATGTTCGAACTGCTGGATTACGTGCTCACTACTACACCTTTCCATGAACATAGTCTTTCTAGTAGCCATCATGTCTGCAAGGCACATCAGAGAAATAGGGAACCTGGTGGCAGACCTTCTATATATGATTTTTCTCAAGAAGGTCACTCTGAGACTTCACCCCAAATTCTTGCATAAAGTCCCTTCATTCCAATTTAACTAAGCCATCCCTCTTCTCACATTTTTCCCTAAACCTCATAAGAACAGGCAGGAGACAACATTCCGCACCCTCTGCATCAGAAGGGCATTAGCCTTTTATCTAGAACAGACCAAATCGTTTAGAAAAATTCCTAAGCAGTTCCTCTCCTCGATGGAACTTTTCAAGAGCAAATCCATCTCTAAGCAGAAACTTTCCAATGGATTTCAGGCTGCATTCAGCTCTGCTACTGTCAACAGGGGCTACAATCCCTTCCATGGCTCAGAACGCACTCTACAAGAGCAGTAGCCATGTCAGTAGCCTTCTTTAACAATGTGCCTATTACTAACATATGTAAAGCAGCCACTTGGACATCCTCCCACACATTCATACAACACTACATCACTGACCAGGACTCAACCTCTGACACTCGACTGTGGCACACCATTTTACCATCCATTAAGACCTAACTCCGAAACCCCTGCTGTCCCCTGAAGGGCACTGCTCTTCAGTCACTTAAAGTGGAGAACAGGGATACCACTCGAAGAACAGAGGATTACTCATCTTGTGCAGTAACTGAGGTTCATCAACATGTGGGTGCTCCACTACCCTCCCGCCTCCCCTCTACTTCGGAGTTCTAATTAGCAGTAGAGAAAGAAATGAGGGGAGGCAGCTGCACAGCATTAATTAACTGCTTCCGCAGGCATGAGATAAGAAGAGCGCATGTGCAGCCCAGCCAAGTACTGCTGTCAAAATTCTCCAACTGAAGACGCAGGTGCATGCAATCACCTAGGGACCCACATCTCGAAAAACCTCAGTTACTGTACAAGGTGAGAAACCATCTCCTATAATATCCCCTGTTAATCATCTCTTTTCCAAGATAAACAGTTCCAGTCTTTTTAATCTTTCCTGCTGTTCCATACTTCTAATCATTTTTATTGTCCTTCTCTGTACCTTTCCAATTCTAATATATCATTTTTGAGATGGGCGGACCAATACTGCACAAAGTATTCAAGGTGTGGGCATACCATGGATTATGGTGCATCTTCTGTTTTATCATCTCTCCCTTTCCTAATGGTTCCTAACATTTTGTTAGCTTTTTTTTCCCATTGCTGCTGCACATTGAACAGATGTTTTCAGAGAACTATCACAGTGACTCCAAGGTCTTTCTTGAGTGGTAACAATTAATTTAGACCCCATCACTCTGTATAGTTGGGATTATGCTTTCCAATGTGCATTACTTCGCAAGTCTATTTTTTTGTCACCCAGTTTTGTGAGATCCTTTTGTAATTTTTCATAGTCTGTTTTGGATTTAACTAAGTAATTTAGTATCTTCTGCAAATTTTGCCACCTCACTGTTTAATCCTTCTCTCAGATCATTTATGAATATGCTGAACAGCACCGGTCCCAGTCCAGATTCTTGGAGGCCTTGCTATTTACTTCTCTCCACTTTGAAAACTAACCATTTATTCCTACCCTTTGTTTCCTTTCTCGTAACCAATTACTGATCCGTGAGAGGACCTTCTTTCTTATCCCATGACTGCTTATTTTGCTTGAGAGCCTTTGGTGAGGGACCTTGTCAAGGATGTCCAGAAAGTCCAAGTACCTTGTAGCCACTGGATCACTCTTGTCCACATGTTTAACACCATCAAAGAATTCTGATAGATTGTTGAGGCATGATTTCCCTTTACAAAAGCCGTGTTGACTGTACCCCAACAATCATGTTCAGCTCTTTGTTTGATAATTCTGTTCTTTATAATAGTTTCAACCAATTTGCCTGGTACTAAAGTTAGGCTTACTGGCCTGTAATTGCTAGGGTCACTTCTGGAGTCTTTCTTAAATATCAGCATTATATTAGGTATCTTTCAGTCATCTGGTACAGAGGCTGATTTAAGTGATAGTGAATAGTTTTGCAATATCATATTTGAGTTCCTTCAGAACTCTTACATGAAAAACATCTGGTCCTGATGACTTATTTCTGTTTAACCTAAGTATTTGTTCCAAAACCACCTCCATCAGCCCCTCAATTTGCAACAGTTCTTCAAATTTGTCACCCAAAAAGAATGGCTCAGATATGGGAAGCTCCCTCACATACTGTGCAGTGAAGACTGATGCGAAGAACTCATTTAGCTTCTCCACAATAGCCTTCTTATTCTTGTGTGCTCCATTAATGGCCCAATGATTGTTTGGCAGGCTTCCTGCTTCTCATGTCCTTACAAAAACTAGCAGCCAATTTTTAAAATTTTTTTTGTTAGTTCTTCAAATTCTTTTTTGACTTGTATAATTTTACTTTTACATTTGACTTACCAGAGTCTTTCTTTCTATTTTTCTCAATAGGATTTGACTTCCAATTGTTGAGGATGCCTATTTGTCTTTAACTGCCTGGTTAGTTATAAGGGTTTGTCTTCACTGAGAGAGCCTTTCACAGCCTATCTCCACCCTGCCTATCATTTTTCTTTCACTATCACGGTGTTGACTCTTGTCTATGATTGACTCACTTGTTAAAATTTTCAAATAAGCACCTTTGTGCTTTCTCCCATGCTGCCTCTCATGCTTGGATGTAAATGTCTGCAAAGTTACCCCATAATCCTCCTACAAAAAGGTTTGTTCCTACAAAAAGCTTAACAGTTAGGCTGCTGGTATGCTGAGACCACTGCCTATCATGCTGACCAGTCTTGTCTATTTCTTTGTATTTCCCCATTTGTTTCCATCTCTTGTATTTCTTATACTGAGATTGTAAACTGTTTGGGGGTAAGGACCATCTTTTTGTTCTGGTTTTGTAGAGTATCTAGTGGAGTCGAGTCCTGGTCCATGACTAAGGCTCCGGGGGGGGGTTACAAATAGTAATAGAGTAGTCCAGCTATGTTCTTAACTGGGGAAACTGGGTGCATGCTATGGAAACTAGCGTGCTGGCCTTTTACCTCATGGGGAACATTATCTTCAAGAAAATTGTTTCAATGAAACTTAAGTGTGAACAGAAATGAATGTGGCGAAGAATAAAATACCACCAGAGGCTGAAGACTTGTGAGAAATATTTTGCTAAGTCTCTTAAAACCTAAAAATGGCTCAGTAAGTTAATGTCATCAGCTGCTGCTAAATTTAAATACTTTTATATGTTTTACAGTATAACGTGTTCTTGAAAGACTGAGGTGTTTTGTACTCCTATTATATAAGTATAAAAACATGTTATCCTGTTACTGCTTATCAAGTACCTTACCACCCTGGCTAATCATGTTTCACAAATTAAGCTGTACTACTATAGCGAAGGTTCACTCAGGATAAGTGTAACTCTGTATTCTGGCCTCTTCATCAGTGATAGACAGTTGGTTTGCACTTCTATTTCTGAAAATGTCAGAGGCAGGTTAGACTTGTCCACAGGGCTCTAGGAGTTGTTTACATCCCTTCAGTCCTCATGCCAGTTTCTCACTCTAGAGGTTATACAGCAGTCCTTTTTTATCCATTGTTATCTTAATTTAGGAGCAGCAGTGAGTGAAACCTCCCCGCCCCCCCCCTCGTTCTCTTGCTTAGTGGAAGAAAACTTAAGGCTTTATTCATGAAACAAAATTAACACTGAACTGTTCCCCTCTCTCCCACACACACTTGATTGTGATGGGGCAGGCCAAATGGAGCAAGCCAAAGACTAGCAGTGCTACATCTGCAAGATGATCCTCTCAGGTGTCACAGAATGGGAGTTCTGCCAAGAAAGTCCCAGCCCAAGTTCTTTCTAAGGGCAGGCTCTTGCTGTTCATGGTATTCAAGCTGTAAAAGGCAAAAGAGCACATCAGTCTAAATGAATGCAAGATGTTTTCTTTAAGCAAAAATGGGAATGTATCATTTGCCAATGTCATAGTCTAACTGCTACACAAGTACACAGTTTGGAATGACCTTTCTACCTTAGGCTATGTCTACACTAGCACTTGTATCAGCAAAACTTTCATCACACAGACATGTAAAAAAAAACCACACCCTGAACGAAATCAATTTTGTTGGCATAAACGTTCATGTGCACAGCGCTATGTTGGCGGGAGGGGGTCTCCCGTCAACATAGCTACCACCACTTGTTGAGCAGGTTTTAATTATGTTAACAGGAGAGCTCTTTCCTGTTGGCGTAACATGGCTACATGAGCGCTCTTCCAGTGGCAGTTTTCTCAGTACAGCTGTACTACTGTAAGCTTGTAAGTGTAGACATGGTCTAAGATGAGGAGGGGAAATATTGGACCCTTTCCAAGAATATGCCTAAAAATTTTGCTTCAGATTTAGAAGAACTTCAAGAACTGTCTGGAAGGTGTTATCTTTATATATTATTGTGTATATTTCTTTTATCCCAGTATGTTTGGTGAAGCAGATGCAGACTTGCAGGCACTTCAGGCTTCGATGGAACAGTTACTTAGGGAGCAACCTAGTGAGGAATTCAGTGAAGAGGAGGAGTCTACCTTAAAGGCACATACTGCAGCACGTGTAATAAATGGTACAGAGTTGGATGATGAGGATGACAACAACCCCAGCAGTGAAAGTGTACTAAATGAAGAATGGCAGTCAGGTATCAACTCTGGTTATCTTTAAGTTTTCTTTCTGGTGTGAGTGATACAAATACAGAATTCAGTAACAATTCTATAAAGGGTTTTGGTGTGCAGTCTGTATAAAAGACATTTTGCAATAAAACGAAGCTTAATTTTGTGTAATTTAGAAAATTCAAATTTTAATTAGATCTTATTTAGGGTCACAGTACATAACCAGTGCTGAAGGGAAATACTGTTCTTCAGTGGACAATGATTACCAATGAGTATGAAGTAACTTGGTTACTTACAACTGTTATCTTCACGAAAGTCCAAGACTATATATATTGGTGCATGTCGTCTTTTTCCACCTACAGTGCATGATCCTGTCACATAGGTGTGAATGGAACCGCAGGTGGTGTGACTGGAGTAAATGAGATGATGCATTAGGATTAAGTTTATTTAACACACATACAGAAGGGATGTGATAATTTTCAATTTTGCTATTAATGTAGTGGAACTGAAAATATTATTTAGTTAGTGTCAGAAAATCCCATTACCTTGCTGCTTTTAGTATGTGATATTGGCAGCACAAAATGGCATACTAAGTCTAAGTCTTACTTTTAGGTTCTAAAATTCTAATTAACTGAAGAGTATTTTAGTATTGCTTAAAAAAGGCAAATATGGAAACTTAGAAAGTGGTCAGAATAAATGAAGGAATTTTAGTGAGTTCTGCATTATTGGGGATATGGTATAATTGTGTAAGTATTAAACCAGTAACTATATTCAAGAAATGAGGTTGTATCGATATCCCCATCATTCTTGGATTGACGTAGGCTACTTCTATAGGGTATTTCTCAGCAAATGGAAGATCTATAGGTGTCTGGTAGTATAATACTTCAATTCATAATGGTACTTTTTTATGGGTGCTCCCAAAGGTTTTTATAGGAATTAAATAAGCCTCACAATCTTCTTTTCCTCTCCTGCTTCCCACGTGTCCCTTCAGATATCCCCGTTTCACAGTTAACAGTGTTGCTCACCATTGAATTTTTGTCAGAAGTCTCACACTATTCTTGTTTTCTTAATGCCCCAGCTTCTGGAATCCTGTTGTTTCATGATAATCTTAGCTTTCATTTTTAATTAAAAAAAAAAAAAAAAGGTTTTAGACCTTAACTGAGAAAAGCTTGAAAACACAACCCCTCCAGGCTCAAAATCCAGACAGCAAATAAAAAGAATCTATAATCAATATCGTACTTTGCTTCAAATCATGACATCTTTAAACTCATGATTTTTGAACACTTGAGGTTGGCAATACTGGATTAAGCTTGGCACAGTCATGGAGAGCGTTAGTGGTAGAATAGGCAATTAGAATGTGGGACTGGAAGTAGAATTTTCTGGGTTTTAACTATTAGACAATGCTACCTACTTTGCAAAATTTGGTAAGGTAAGCTTTATGACAGTACTTCTGATTTTCTCTTGGCAATTTTAAAATGTGCACAGTAAAGGTATGTGCTCCCTTCATTAAATTGGAAACACAAATCTCCTCTCCAGGTATATGCCCCATGTTGTACGGATCTCTGAGCTGTTGCCAGAAGTTAATCCAGGGTTTGCGTGCATGTGCATTGTTTTACAAAGGACGGTTAGGCATCCATCTTTGAAGATAGTGTATGTTTTGTCCAAAACAGTGGATGGGTACACTATATTAAGTTATATAAAAATTCTGCTTACCATGTGCAGAACAATGTAGAAACTGAAGTTAGAGAGACATATTCTGTTCCTATATCCTATCCTATATCCTACTCTTGTTGAAAGATCTCTGAATTGTTGGTTTCTGACCAGATAGCATGTGGTTTTCTGTAGAAGAGGTAACATCTTGGTGTCCTTAATGTAAAGCAATACCTTAATAAATAAAAGTGAGCTCCAAGCCTAAATAGCTCATCTCACAAATTCTCTTAGGTCATGTCTCGACTCAGAAAATAAATTGTGTGTTTAAAATGTGTTGGCTAACACGATTTTAAATAAGAGTGTCTACCTTGTGCAGGCAAGAAAATAATACTTTAGAAAAACATTTTGGCTGGTTGTTAATCCTTAGCTCCCACCTGTGCTGACCATAATCAGCTAATATGTTTGTTAACATGACTTGCATTGTCATCACTGTGTGCAAAGTCTAGTTATTTTTCTTCTTTAGATACCAAGGTTCTTGTGGACTAGTTTTGCTACTGAAGCAGAATGTGAAATGGGATTGTGGGAGTTACCTAAATCACCTAGATTTTATTGTGGTTGGAGAATGATGTACCTTAGCACAGAAGGAATCCAAACAGATCATTCTTTATATCTAAATCTTTATCTTCTGATAGAAGATTAAATGCCAGATTTAGGACTCATTTTGTAGGCTTCTGCAACCTGCCATGGAGTTTTAGACCCATCTTTAAGACTTGTGGAGTGATTACATGGAACTTTACCCAACAATTCTGTTTCAGTGCCAAGATTAAATCAGATGCCTGTGTTAGGACAGCTGTTTTATTCATTTATGTGAACTGTTACTGCTGGTTAATCTACAGCGTGTAAGGTGTGGAGAAGACACTTAAGTTACATTCCAGCATCAGGGACACCCTGAGTGTATTGGTTCCATAAAGCCACATTCATGCACCTTCTTTCCTTAGTTTCTTCAGCTCATCCAAAGGAGCAAAGATCTGTTACTGCTTTTAATTAGTGTCTCAGGATAGCTGTGAATGTGTGGTAACATGTGGCACATTTTTTAGGTAAACTGCCTTCATTTTGGTTAAGAGGTCTGTTGACTTCAAAAGTTCAGGTACATGGAAGCAATATATTCAGAACTCAAGTAGATTAAACTTTTTGAATTGTTTCTCCTGTTGTATTTTCTTTTTCTAGACAACAGTGATGGAGATATTGCCAGTGAATGTGAAGCATATGATAGTGTCTTCAGCCATCTGGAAGAGTTGAGATATAACCTGGAGCAGGAAATAGGCTTTGATAAATTCATTGAAGTTTATGATAAAATAAAGGTTTGTGGAGTACTCTAAGTGAAAAATAGATCTACCTTGAGTTGCCCATTGTTGCAGTATCAAAATTGTGTTGTTTGACTAGAATTTATGAACATTTCTCTAACTTTGTATTCTGTTTAGTATACTAATGTTGTTACAGAAAATTTCATTAAGTGACCTAAAAGGTTAAAATTGTGTTAATCCATGATTCTTTTTATAACTTTGTAAATTGTTTATTTTATGTTCATTTCAAATTTTAAATTGGACTACTTGCATTGCCTTCTCTCATAGGCAATACATGAAGATGAAGATGAGAATATTGATATTTGTTCAACAATAGTTCAGAATATTCTGGGAAATGAATATAAACATCTGTATGCCAAGATTCTTCATTTAGTGATGGCAGATGGAGCCTATCAGGAAGGTAATCTGCTTAACACTGTTATACTTGTAAATAAACAGCAGGATCTTTTTCAGGGGATAAGGCAGTATGCCATATTTATTATGAATACAGAAAATAGTTTGAAAATGCAATTGCCTAAAACACACGCTTCCTCACACGCGCACACACACTCACACTGTTCTGCAGGAGAGATATCGTTACCAGTCTCTGTGTTGCTCAAGCTGACTCACTGGCCAGGTGAGTCAGACTCGAGGGAGGAGCCGGGCCCTGTCGTTCGCGACACGATGCTCCTTGGGGTATGCAGAATGAGCCCAAAGTCCAGGTTTCTTCTTCTAATATTTATACTTATCCATCCCCATTCGGGTCTATGGATTTCTTCATATCAGATAGTCTTCTTGTTTGATGTAGCTGTCAATTACGTTTGGTATCATAAACGTGACAGCTTTCTTATTCTTTCTTCATTTTGTTTTACACTTTGTTTTCTTCCTGTAACTCCCCTGTTCTTTGGGGTTATCTTGATCTTCAGCCATCTGGGTTGTAAATGTTTTTTAAACAAAGCATCCTCTCTCTTCTGTCCTTGTAGGCTGTCTTATCTCTCACACATTCACACTGCTTTCACTCCTCATTCATACAACTAGAAATCATTACATTCTTATTCTATATCATTGGCATACTATATTATATTTTCTTAACACAATACAAGAAAATATTTATACCAATTTACCCATTTTATCAATATTAATTTGACAAAAAGAATGTGAAGATAAAAAGAATGTAAAGGAATCTCAGTTGTTTTTTTCATTGCCCCATGATTTACACATCAGCCAAATTTCTGATACGCATTGAGCACTTTTCTTCATTTGTAAATTATGGCAGTTGAATTTCAGTATGTTCCCAAACAATTATGCTTAGATGTTTTCGAGCAAGGCCTCAATGTGTCATAAATGTTAAATCACAGAGTGTTTGTGCAGGGTGTCCTAACTTGAGTGATGTGAGTGGTTAATTTTCATTATGGAGCCTGAGGTGGCATGAGCATATAAACAATTAGTGTCCGGAACATCTTATCTATAACACCCAATTTCATTACGTTTAGCATAAGAATTTAACTCTTGAGCTCCAGCCAACCTTTAGTACTTTGGTTCAGGCTGATTTTATAGTGTTGAGGCCTACAACACCTTTACTGCAGTTGCATGCTATTCCTATGTTATATTCCTTACCTGGACAAACTCATTTGTAATAGTCTCAGACATTAATAATACATTTTCTAAAACAAACCATCTAATTCATTATTACATTAATTACTACCAGTTTCGCAAAGGATGCTGAAAAAAAAATACTTAAAGCAAATTATAGTGAAGGAAATTCCCATAGTTACATGTGTGTATTCCATTCAAGTGTGTGTGCATCAGAGTCAGAGAGTTTTCTGCAGAAGTACTGTCAGGACGGTGCATATATCTGTGTCTCCACAGAGCCACTCCCAAGGTTGTAGAAGGTGGTGCTGCCCTGGTCCCCATCAGTTTCTTCTCACTACCTTTGGCCTGAGTTGGAGCTCGCTGTGTGGCTTACCTCACAGACTTTTTCTACATAGAAAGCTAAACAGGCTAACTACCTTGTCTGTAAATAGTTAGATAGCAGTACTTGTTTACATTTTTTTTTATTTTACTTTTAAAGTTCATTTTTAATAGTTTTGGTGCTGCGCCCTAGTGGCATGCAGCACTCACTGGGCTTTAAGCACTAATCATTCTGTGGGGTGTCTATTCCAAATAATGACCCCCTACAGACTGCCTTTTGTGCCTCAGCAAGGGGTGCAGTGTCTGCTGTTTTTTCTAGAAAAAACAGAGCTCTGTGACTCAAAGACCACCTAATGGATCCGGCAATAAGGTCTTCCTTAGCCTTGGGCCCTGCCATTCACATGCAGTCTGCAAATGTGTCCGTGGTTATTGCTTTCACAGCCTTGGACTTCGATTCTTCTCCATGGAGAAATCTTCAGGTACCACAGGACCATCAACCAGTACCACAGCAGGAGGCTGTTGGTTCTGTTCCATCAACTCCAATATCAACAGATGCTGTTTTGGCATAGACATCAACAACCCCACTGCTTGTGAGACAGCAAAGGATTTGCTTTGTGTTTCTGTTCCAGACTCTCTTTGGTGCAGGTGTCCTTTTGGGAGCACCTGTGATTATGGGTCCTTCTTTCTCTTCAACTCTCCTGTAGAAACTTAGTGGTACAGATGCCAGCACCAGCTAAGAAGTATGGTAACGTCTCAGCACCTTCTCTGCTACCCTTTTCAGCAGCAGTGCAAAGAGTTTGCACTGGTATGGTCTTCGGCTCCATTTTCAGTCTCAGATTCTGTCTTGGGATTGACAGCCTTAGTGCCAGAACTGTTGTCAGCTTGCAAATCAAGCCTATCTAATTCCATGGCACCGATTACGAGGTCTCTACCAGCACTGATTGACAAAGCTGGTTTCCCAGTTCTTTAGTGCCCCCTCTATGCTTTATATGCTCCCTCAGTGACTATTTTGGAATCTGTGAGGTGCTTCCTGCTCCCCTAGGTCTCCATCAATGGCCCAGTCTAGAGGAAGATTGCCAGAGTGTACAACAAAGCAGCTTCCAGAGCTACCTATGTTGGAAATACAAAAAGACAGTTCCTCCAAAGCAGTCAGTGCTGCAGAAGGAATTGTTGCCCGATGAACCAATTTTTACCACAGGAGGATGATCCATCCACTCTGTTTTAACCTTTTTTTTCTCTCTGTCTAAACTCCGTGATCCCAGACTATTCTTCTCTGGATCCAGATGATTTTAAGTCTTACCAGGAACTTCTAAAAAGAATGGCAGTGGCTTTGGCGATAAAAGTGGAGCTTGTACAAGAGATCATTTACAAGCTTTTAGACATTCTCCAGGCTGCTACCCCAGATAGAGTAGCCCTCCCTATTAAGGCTTTTGCCTGTGCTAGAAGAGCCTCATTATGGCATACAGCAGCTTCCTTAGTTCCTACAACTAAGAGCATGAGCAAACATCCTGTACCTATGCAAGGCTTCATGTATTTTATTATTGTCCCACTCCGAACTCCTTTGTTTGTGAGAGATCACATATGAGGAGATTTAAATCCGCTCCCAAAGAAAGAACCCAAAAATTTGATTGGTTGGGGAAAAAATGTTTATTCCACCTTTTCTGTCCCGATGCACATAGCAAACCAGCAGGTGCAGTTAGCTAGATACGACTTCATAAACTGGGGTGTATTGTCTGAATTTACTGATGCTCCCTGAAAACACAAGGAAGGAATTTAGGGCTTTCCTAGCAGAAGGTCACTTGATGGCCAAAATGTTGCTTCAATCTGTGCTTGATGTATTAAATGCTTCTAGGATGTCTGCAGTAACAAGGGGGAGAACTTTGTGGTTACCAAATTTCGGTATAGCCTGGGATATCCAGCGAACTATAGAGGACTTCCCCTGTGATGATTGGCTTGTTTTCCAACAAAACTGATGTAACTTTACATTCATTCAAAGACTTTTGTGCTACTCATAGCTCATTGGGAATCTATACCCTAGGTCCCTGCGACAACTTTATTATAGGCACCCTTTCTGTGAACCAAGGCAGCATGATTTTTGAAGGAGGAAGCACAAGTCACAGGGAAGAAGGCCCTCCAATTCCAAATCAGTCAGCTGTGGGGATGCAACCCATTTGACTTTTTTCCTTTGAGGACAGCAATCTGCTTCATATATCATCCCCATTTGCAGACAGATTGTCCCACTGCCTGAGTGACTAGGGTACCAGAACAATGGACAAGTGCGTCCTAAGCACTCTGAGAATGGGATATTCCAACTCCTTTCCCACCAAACTATCTGTTCCTTTTCAGGGACCCATTTCCAGAGTCAGTGCCCCTTGAAGTTCAGACTGCTCACTCTAGGGGGCCACAGAAGAAGTTCCCCTTTAACACAGGGGAAAGGGGTTTTACTTTCACTATTTTCTGATCCCCACGTCCAAGGAGAGGGAGACCCAAGCCCATACTGGAACTTTGAAATCTCAAAAAATTCATCAACTCCTTAAGATTTTGAATAGTTTCCCTAGGTCCCTAGTTTTCCAATGACTGGTTTGCTGCCCTTGATCTTCAGGAAGCCTACTTCCATGTGGCAGTACTGCCAAGTCACAGGAAGTTCTAAGATACATTGTAGTAGGCCAGCATTATCAGTACTTTCAGTTGTCCTGTTGTCATCACCATGTGTATTCACTGAGTTCATGGTGGTTGTGGCAGCCTACTTGAGGAGGAAGGGATTTCACATCTTCCCTTACAGACAATTGGTTAATGTGAGGCAGATCCAAACATCAAGTTCTCTACCATTTCCAGTTTGTCATCTCTCTCTTTGATTGTCTAGGACTCATGCTGAACAAAGGGAAATCCACATTACTCCTGACACAGAAAATGCAGTTCTTTGGGGCCATATTCAATTCTGTGAATTTGATGCCTTTTCTCCCACAAATCAGATTTCAGACCATTTACACCCTACCACTACAGGCTGAGTATGTTTAAAGCTACTAGGCCACATGGCTTCTTGTACTTATGTGACCTTGCATGCAAAGGTTTGTCTGTGCATCCTTCAAGGGTGGCTGAGGTTAGCCTATCAATTGAATATCCTCTAAACAAATTGATCTGGGTTCCTCCTGCAATCCTACATTTGCTAGAATGGTGGATAGATCAGAATACATATATGGGGGTTACCTTTTTCTTTCCCCTTCCTGACCAAGACTGTCATTACCAATGACTCTCTCTCATAGGATGAGGTTCACACCTAGGGATATTGTGAACCCACACATTAAGGGTAAAGTGAGAAACTGCTCCTCAACATTGGGATCTCAACATTGTATTAGTGGCTCTGAAAGGTCCCCCATTTGGCCCTTTAGGAACCTGCTCTTGGCCTCACCTGTGTCAAAATATCTACTTTCTCATCACAATTATGTCAGCCAGAATGGGGCATCCTCAGGCTCTGGTGGCAGGACTGTCCATATATGCTGTTCTTCAAAGATAAAGTAGCTGTGAGTCCTATTCTTCAGCCACACTGCTATTTCAAGTTATAAACCACCAGGCATTTATGTTGAAATATGATGATTTTTAAACTACAAGAATTCTCTTATTCAAAACCTCCAAAGGAGCATCAGGAGCAATTTGAGACTATCATACAGGAAGATCAATTTTTGGCAAAAACATTATTACAGACAGGCCTCCTTAGGTGTAGCCTATACTGCAACATCATCCATATCCATTTCGATTGTGATGCAATGAGAATCTTGGTGGCAGCTGTCAAGCTGTCCTTTTGACAGCCACCAACTATTTGCTCAGTTTGCCACTGACTTCCTTCACACTCTGAAGGACTCAAGGGCCATGCTCAAATCCCTTTATCTATTCGCCTGTGAACAAAAGAAGGGTTAGCAGATCTCAGACTTGACAGATCTCTTCTAGATCATTTTTATTTCTGAAGGTCACCCGTTAAAAGATTAGATATTCGAAGAAGCCAGCTTCTGCCATAGCTATTTCGTCGCACCATTCATATCTTCCAAGCACCAGTTTTGATGGCTTGGGTGGGAGTCTCAACTGTTCAGTCAACTGGTCTTACTGTTACACCATCCTACTCAACCCCCCTTTGGATACTATCTCTCTCAATTTGAAGCTGCATAGGAGATCATAACATCGGACAAATAGGTGTTGGAAACCGCAGCATCTGCTTACACCAT
The DNA here is from genome assembly GCA_007922155.1 of Mesoclemmys tuberculata. Taxonomy (NCBI): domain Eukaryota; kingdom Metazoa; phylum Chordata; order Testudines; family Chelidae; genus Mesoclemmys; species Mesoclemmys tuberculata. Next base: position 26,242,400 of record ML675624.1, on the reverse strand, counting down.
TCATTTCAATTCCATCCCTTCCCCACAACCCCTGTCCCGTTTCGGATACCTATCTGACAATGAATTGCTGACACAACAGATTGCCCCTCTTCTGTGTTTAGGGGCCATAGAACCAGTTCCTGTGCAACACAAGGGAACAGGATTCCACTCAAAAGTACATTCTGGTTCCAAAAAAGAACAGAGAATGGAGGCCAGTGCTAGACTTCTGACATCTGAACAATTATGTGAAATGGAAAAAGTTCAAGATCATGATCCTTGTAGCCATAATTTCCTTTGTAACTTGTGGAAGTTGGTTTGACTCTTGGCCTACAAAAACACAATTTCATGTGGCAATCCAACCTTCTTACAAGAGGTTTCTTCAATACTGGGTGGTCCTTTTTTGACCTCTCTTGGGCCTCAAGGATATTCTCAAAGGGTACGGCAGTCATAGCCATGCACCTTCATAATGTAGGCATAATCATCTTCTCTTATGTAGATGATTAGTTGATTGGGACAGATCTTATCAGAGAGTATATTGGCAGTACAGGCAATATAGTCCCTATTTGGCAGCCTAGGCCTTCAACTCAATCTCAAGAAGTCCACTTTGACACCCCTTCAGCATCTAAATTTTATTGAAGGTTTTCTGCATGCAGTGACAGGCAGGGCTTATTTCTCTTCTGACAGATTTTGCATCCTAAAGAATCTCATCTCGGGAATTCAGTGCATTCCCCAACTGTTGGTAAGAAACTGTTTTCAACGGCTCAGGGCACATGGCAGCTTGCATTTTTGCATTTCAGCCTGCCGGGTTACATCTTCGATGTCTCCACTGATGGTTTTGGATGGCTTACAGACTGAACAAGCACAGTCAGGACAAGCTTGTGACTGTTTCCCAGTGGGTTCCGCAGTCACTCCACTGATAGGAAGACCCTGTCAATATCAATGCAGGAGTCCCATTTATCCAAAAGCCCCCTACTGTCGTAACATCAAACGCATGTTGGGATAGGGGGCACAGCTGGGACCCCACACAATTCATGGCAAATACTGCAAGAAAGGCTCTTCCACATCAATCTTCTGCAGTTGAAAGCAGTTGGAAACGTTAGTTTTCTCTTTTTCCCTCTAATTAGAGCCAGGTCAATTAAGATAATGACAGACAACATGGTCTGCATGTATTTTTTTTGGTGAAAAACTGATCTTTATTTTCCAAAAATACATAAATTTATTCATTCATTTCTCCATCTTCTTTTTCTTCTTCAACACATCTGATGTACAGGACATTATTACATCTTATCAAAACCAAGGTGTCCAGACAATGCACCATCTATGTAGTCTTCTGTGTTTGCAAGCTGCATGTTCATGTAGCCATTGACAGACACCAGGTAGCCCTTGTACTCCATCCCCCACTTCAGCTTCACCATCACCGGCTTCCCTGTCAGCCCGTTCAGGAAAGGCTTGGGGTTCAGGAGCAAGCTCATGGTATCACGGCCTGGCACAAGGCAGCGGTAAAAACAAAAATTACTCACCGGGCTGCCACACATGTACCCGCCCGAGTTGGAAACATTGTGAGGAAGGCATGTTTCCCCTCTACACCAAAGTGATGAAACTCTGGAATTGGTGCATAGCTAAACATATAGTCATCTCAGCTTCTGACCTCCCTGGTATACAAAACATAATGGCAGATGACCTCAGCAGATAGTTATCCATAAATTACAAATGGGAGCTGAATGTCTTAAATCGTCAACAGACTATTCTTAGCTTGAGGATTCCCAGAGGTCGATCTTTTTGCCTCAGCAGCCAATACAAAGTGCAACACGTTGTGTTCCAGGGGACTTTTTGATCGTTAATCTCTAGGAGATGCCAGTCTCATTTCATAGACATGGAGCCTTTTTTATGTATATCTACCGTCGTCATTGCATCTAAAGGTTCTCGGCAAGATCAAGCAAAACTAAGCCAGAATCATTTGGTTGCTCCATTTTGGCCAAGATAGATTTGGTATCCCTATTTTATCCAACTTGCCTCTTGTCCATCTGTTATCTCAGAATGCTGTTCAGATGCCTCTCCCCAGTTTGAAAGTTCTGCAGGTCCAAACATGGGTCCTAAGTGGTTCTCAGGGTTAGAGATTTCCTGTTCATCAGAAGTGCAAAGATATTATTAAATAGCAAAAAAATCTACAAGACATACTTATCTCTAGAAATGGGAATGTTATCTTTGGTATAATCATTGACAGCTTTCATCTGCTTGTTCTTCTCTTTCCAGAGTCTTGGCTTAGCTGTTGGAATTGAAAAGATGGGGATTTTTTGTGAATTCCATCATGGTTTACTTAGCAGTGATTTCCCCCTTCTCACTCTCCAGTAGAAAATTTTTTTTGATCTTCACCCATCCTACCATGGTGAGATTTATAGTGAATCGCATCCCACCAACCAGAGATCCTGTTCAAATCTGGGATTTGAACTTTGTTCTTAATTGCCACATGAAACACCCCTTCAGGTTACTAGCTGCGTGCTCCTTGTCGCATCTATCTGTGAAGACAGCATTCTTGGTGCTCATCACCTGACTCTTAAGGTCAGGGAGCTGGGAGCATTAATGGTAGTCCCTCTATTCAGTGTTCTCTACGAAAGGTGTTACATTGACCACATCCAAAACCTTTACCAGAGGTTTCTTCTTAATTTCATATTAATCGGACCACCCATCTTCTAGTTATTTTCCCAAAGCCACATCAGACTTGACAGGAAACTACTTTCCATACCCTAGATGTGAGGAAGCTGTTAACCTTTTATTTGGGTAGAACCAGACTCTTTAGAAAATATCTGAGTCTTTTTGTGTCAATTGCAAACAGTTCTTAACAATCCCCAGTCTCCATGCAAAGACTCTCAAGATGGATCTCTGGTTATATTATATTACCTGGTGTGAATTGGCTGATGATCAACCTTCCCCCTAGAGTGAGAGAGCTCATTCTACAAGATGACATTCTGCATCTGTAGTTGCTCAGATATGTTCAAGTTGATGAAATCTGCAAGGCTGAAACTTGGATGTGTGCACATACTTTCACTCCAACATTATGGTTTTGGTTAACGCTTCTAGCTCAGACACTACAGTAGGCAATGCAGTTCTCTCTTCAGTACTAAACTCTTCCCCAAAGCTTTCCCCTTCTTAGGGAGGTACTGCATGGGAGTCACCAGAAGTGGAGCACCATAGGGATGCCCTTTGAAGGAGAGGTTACTCACCTTGTGCAGTAACTGGAGTTATTTGAGATTGGTGCTCCACTACTCCCCCTTTCCCCTTTGCTTTGTGAGGCTTTGTGATAGAGAAGGAACTAAGGGTGGTTTGGCCACACACCCCTTTATATCCTCGGTGCTGGGGCATGAGGTTGTGAAGGGCGCATGCACACTGCTACCAGAAATCTCAGATCAAAAGTGCAAGGGCATGTGCACACTTGAAGTGGAGCACCCATATGGACATATATCTTGAAGAACTTCAGTTACTACACGAGGTGAGTAACCTCTCCTTTCTTAGTGGTGAAAGGATTTCACTGTGATTGTATGTATCTTATATATTAAACATATACAACATACATTTGTATATGACTAAGTTGAGCAGGCCATTTATAGTGCAAGTATCTTAAGAAATTTACAAATCCAGTAAGGATGTGATATAATTCTTCTCTTTATGAGCTTGTATGCATAGTGCTTTCAATGCTGTTTTGAAGTCTGTTAACAGGTTTTTTTTGTTTTTTTTTCTATTTCTATGTTTTGTAATAGAATGTTTATGGTATATGGTTGCTTACTTAACTATTTACCTTATTAAGTTTAACTAACTCTGCTAAATTTGTCTTTTTTTCCTTTCTACAGATAATGATGAATAATCCTGCCTCAGGAAATTCCTTAATACTGTATGTAGGTATTTTGACTCTGTAAAGCAGAATTGCAAGTTGCAGTGGAAAAATGCAACAATAACTGAATAAAGGGCAGAAAAGTGGGAGACATAAGAAAAGCATGCTGATTGCATGAAGAAGATGGAAAAACATGTCTATTTTTCAGATGAGATGTCTGTGTATTTCCTTTGATATGCTCCCTCACTTTTAAAGTTTCTTGCTGCAGAAATTACACTTTATCTTAAAAATTTCAACCAAAGAAGAGAGAGGATGGCCCAGAAGATGTTTTTGTTTTTTAAATCAAGAAAGATTTATCATGTAAAAGAGGCCTTGCCATATTAACTGTTGGCTATTAGGTGTAAGCAGTTAAAAGGATTGATTACCCATGTTTTGAAAATACCTGCTTCTTGCTCTTCACTTACGATCTTTAGTAACAGGGATAAACAGAGGTTATTTTTAGTGTGTATTTCATTTTCAGTTGACCAGTTAGACTATATTTAATAATCACATTGTGTCAATGGCCCAAGTTTAAGTACCTCACATTTTTTAGAATAAAACTGGTAGCATGTTGAAGTTTTAATTGGTCACTTTTTAGCCAGTGTCACTTGAGCTATCTTAATAGTTTTTGCAAATTGAGGCAAACTGGTCTTTGTCACATCATTGAAAAAGTTAAATTTTTTTCAAAGGGGGTAATGGAATTCATTTGGAACTGGAGAATTTCTGTCATTATCTTTCTACTAGAGACATTAATACTTTGAATTTTGCTACCACCTCTAAATATAAAGCTATGCAGAATTTAAGGCTGTTCTTTTTTCCCCCCTCCTGCTGTTGCAGTGATAGCTCTAGTAGCCACACAGGGAAAAACAAAATGGGATGGCCTTAAACACTATTACTTTTGTCATTTTGACGCTGATGTTTTGTAGTGTTCTCCCACGAAAATACATATTTAGATTTTTCTCTGGTTGTGTTCCTCTGTCATAGAGAGCACCATATTGGCAAAATAAGGAGTTATATTTTCCCCAGAGACCATGGCTGGAGAGTGTTACTATTACTAGTTTGTGTGAACAACAGGTGAAGTATTACAGATCAAATGAAGCTTATAATTTTCAATTGCTCTGTTGGAAAGAGATGGATTTTCAACCCCTGAGTAATAGCAATCTCAGTTCAAAAATTAAAAAGTTAAATATTTTAGCACTAAGTGAAAATTAGTATGTATATTATTTCTAATCTGCATAAATAAATGATTTTGTATAACTTTATTTTTATGGTATTATTACTATTAAAAATTCCTTTCTTGCCCGTTTCAGGAGAGGGGGGAGGAAGCAATGTTAAATTATTTTTGCTTCTGTGGGTTTTTTTGTTTGTTTCTTTATATGTTTTAGAACCAGAGTGTCAAAATAATTTGAGAAAGAGGGCCCAAATCCATTGTTGTCTGGCCTGGGTTATAAATTTAGGAATCCACAATGGAATTCTCACTGATGGCATTGGGAGATTTGTACAAAGATCAGAGGTAAATGGCTCTGATACATTACCTAAACTTTCAGTTATTATTTATGTGTTCAGTAATTTAGTATTGTCTCATTCAGTAGGAAAATTAAATTTACCTTTAGGACCTGTGTTCTTCCTGCCTTGTTTCCGTTCTTTCCATCCTTTATCTGTTTCTCTTCCTCTTCACTATGTCTCCCTCTTTATACCCTCTGCATTTCATTTTTCTGCAACAACTTTGTTCTTCCCACCAAGCTTTACTTTCTTCCTCTTCCCCATTTTATCTGTTAAAATGATCAGCATGTGAAGTAGTTAAGCCTGACAGTTCAAGTGCCTTAGAAATAACACTACAAGGAGATTGTGAACGGGGGAAATCACATCTTTTAGATTAATTGTTTCAAGCTATCTGCAGATTCAGGTGCACACCACTACACAGGTTGTAGTTCACATTTTCAAAGTTATCTTTGCATTTGTGTAGAAATGAGATTTGAAAAAAAATAGAGCTGTCCTTGCAGTTAACTCAAGGGATTAATGCAAAACAAATTAACTAGATTACAAAAGTCTTGATTAACTGTAGTTTTAATCACACTGTTAAACAATAGAATACCAATTTAAATTTAATAAGGATTTTTGTGGATGCTTTTCTAAATTTTCATATTTATTTCAAGTACAACACAGAATACAAAGTGTACAGTACTCACTTGATATTTTTATTACAAATATTTGCACATAAAAAAGGTAAACAAAATAAATAGTACTTTTCAGTTCACCTCATACAAGTACTGTAGTGCAATTACTTTATCATGAAGGTACAATTTACAAATGAATTTTTTTACATAGCTGCACTCAAAAACAAAACAATATAAAACTTTAGAGCCTACAAGTCCACCCAGTCCTACTTCTTACTCAGCCAATCACTAAGACAAACAAGTTTGTTTACATTTATGGGAGATGATAATGTCCTTTTCTTATTTACAGTGTCATTTAAAGAGAACAAGCATTCACATTGCACTGTTGTAGCTGGTATTGCAAGGGATGCAAACATTTGTACGCCCCTTCGTTCTTTCACCAGCATTCCAGAGGACTTGCTTCCATGCTGAATTTAAATAAACAATAATAGAATGCCTAACAATGCAATTGAAACTACAATTAATCACTACTATTTTTTAATCTTGAGATTAATTGCCATTATTTTTTTAATAGTTTGACAGCCCTAAAAAAAAAAAAAGTAATCCCAGATTCTGCAGAATCAGAATATGCCATGCAAACCACAAGTATACATCAAATTGGCTGTTGGATGCTTTTGTTTTAAAATCTTGAACTTCTACACAATTCCTGTGATGAAATCCTGCCCAGGTGAAGTCAACGGGAATTTTGCTATTGACTTTAATGGGACTGGGATTACATTTAAATATGGTTTACTTCTAGCACCCTATCTACACTAGGCATAGCTTGCTTCCTGTAAAAGCAGGAAGTAAGTTTTGCCATACTGAGGGGACCACACACTTTTAAGATGATGTACTGTCTTCCAATTAACTGTTTGAAAACTATGCATGAATTCTGCAGAAACTTAAAAAAGATAATTTTAAGACTTCCCAACCAATTCTGAGTTGTCCTAAATCCATCAAGAGCTAATTTAAGATATCATGACACAGCAAATGAAAATATCGAAGTGTCAAAATTAATCTTCCCACGTTTTTAAAAATATGAATGTCTACATGTACACTGTAACAGCCTCAAGACCAGTGTTTGCAGATTTCAGTCTGTGTAGATAATGAATTTAAGTCAATTGTTGAAATACTTGATTTGCAATTAACATAAAACTCTAGCCAATTATAAGAGGAGATTGTCCATAGCATATATAGTATTTTGAATGCAAATTTATGGAAATTCATTTAAAGAAACACGGTTTGGGCTCAGAACTTCGTATGCCTTAAAATTATTTAAAGAAAAAGATCACTTTCCAAGAACCTAATTCTGCAATGATCTATTGTAGAAAATAATTAAAATTAGCCTAATGTGGTTCTGTGCACTCAAAATTTCCGTTTACTGCAAATTGAGTTTTGAGCTTCTTCCTTCAATTTCTTTACTCCTTCCCCCATCAGATCAGGGTAGGCCAAACTGAGCAAGCTGAAAGCCCAGAAAGGCTCCGTATGCAAAGAAAGACTTAAGAGTTGCAGAAAGATAGTTCTGCTATGACTGCTACCAGCGTGGGGAACACCAATCTACCAGGCAAAGGCGTTCTGATTCAGGACACAGTGGCAGAGCCTCTGATCCCTGCCACACCAACAGATTCCATCAGTGATGTCTCCCCCAGGATGGGTCAGTCGTCTTCTTGGATCAACTCTCAGGACTCAGTAAACCAGATTGTCTTCTCCAAAAGAGGCATTTCAGGGGTAAATCCAAAAAACTGCACACACCTCAAAAGGGAGAAGTCCAAGTGTCCCATTACAGGTATGCAACAATCATTCAGAAAAGAATTTGGCATATTTCTGCCTCCCTTTCTTCAGAGGGGAAGGTGTGGGTCTCAGGAATTTTGCCTTTCATTTTCTGTCCAATTATGTTTTAATTTAAGAGAGTTCAGAGCCCCTTACATGGATTAAGTTTCAAAAGATATTAGACAAAAGTAGCTAGTGAACCAAAGCATGAGGGATGACACCACTTTCTCCCTAAATGACCAACTCTCTACCTCCAAAAACTATCCCTACCAAACTTGCTTTATTGGGTCCAGCTGCTGTTAATTGCTCTGCAGTGCTCTTCCCTCTGCCTGCTGGGCTGAGGGTTCTTAACCCTTTCAGGCCCTCACACTGGCCCAAGTATACTCTTGTATACCTGACTTTACCACAACACCTATGAGACAATTGTCCCATGTTCCTATGGACAACTTTAAACTGACTTCACTAATGATAGGAATAGAGGCACAGCCATAGACGGAGTGAAAAGGAAATAATAAAGTTACAACAATGAGTGTCCTGTAGCACCTTAAAGATTAACAAATTTCTGCGGGCATAAGCTCTCATGGGCTACAACCCACTTCGGCAGATGCATCGTTACAAATTCTCCATTTCTACCTTTTAAGAAAATGCTACAGTAAGGGAATTTAAAAACAAAATTTAAAAAAATCCTGATTTCATGATCACAGGGTGCGTAAAGAATTGTTACATTCATAAGTGTGATGCTATAAACCAAAAATGGATGCTTTACTACTTCGATATGAGATTGGACAAAACATGAGTCTGAACAGTATTATTTTGTACAATGTTTTAGTTTTGTAGTGTCTATCGCTCAAATAAACTTAATTTACAACCTTTTTACAAACTGTAGACGGGCGGTACCACTGAACTGCCACTACATCTAACGGCTGTCTCCAACTGTTGTGCTTTACATTCTTCAATAGCCCGAGGAGTGAAAATTTGGGCCAACAACTTTGAGAAATCCCTACTGTTACTGTACCCAACTTTCCCCCCAAAAGGTAATGAGATCTTCATTGCCTGTGCAGGAAACTCCTTTATCACTAAAGAATGAGGGGGCTGGTTCTCTTCTGTAAAGATTTCACCCAGTGTTTCCAAAAAGCCTAGGTCCTTCAAACCAGAAATTGAGATAATTACTCTAGCCTCTCTAATTTTTGAAATGTGAGTTAAAAAATTTGTTCAGTTTATACAAACGTATCCACTAACTTCCTTCTGTTTTAGATATTTTTAACCTTTGTGGGGCAGTTAGTATTTTGCTTGTGTTTAGGCCTCTTTGCTTCCTGCTGGTGAGGGATCAGATCAGCATCGTGCTAACAGACACCTGAAGTCTCTGCTGCCTCACCTCCATGCCGAGCTCCTCGCCCCCTTTTAGGCATGACAGCACTGGGAAAGATCCAAAAGGTGCTCTGTGTATGAGGCAGTATATTCGAGCTCAGCAGAAAGTATTAAAAAAAAAAAAAAAAAAAGCCTGAGCTGTACCCAGCTCTCACATCTCTGCTAGGGCACAGGGCTCTGAGTCAGGCAGGCATTCTGTTATCGCCTACACTTTCCTCCTTCTCCCCCAACTAGCCACAACTTCATTGAAGAAAAATCTGATGAGAGACAGAGCAGAAGTAGTCCTGGGGCAGCAAAGGACCATAAATATAAACCTCTTTCCACGATGCTAGTCTTCCTAGAAGTCTTAATGTCACTCCTGGGCTGCCTGAGGTGAGAAACAAAGCTACACAGTTCCCCTCCCTTGCACTAGGACTGGGGGGATTCTCATGATACGCTGGAGCAAATCCTGCAACACCCAGAGAGTCTGGATTCCAAAAGAGCAAAAGCAAATGCATCCTTCACAAGGCAGTGATTACTATTGTTAATAAACCAGTGGGGTGAAAATCTGTCCCTGAGTTACAAGGGTTTATTTCTTACGGTGTGTGTCTCTCAGTACTCTGTACCATGCTCACCACCACTCCCCACCTTGCAGCATGTCTGCACATGCAGAAAAGCCTGTGCCACTACAGCCTAATGAAAATTGAGCCTGTCTGGCTTGCACCCCAGGAACTCTTGTCCTTTGCTCTGCCAGGGAAAAGGGGTAAGCTTTGAGGCAGAAGCAGCAGAACAGGAATTGTGCCTCTTGGTGACTAGCCATAAACTCTTGGTCTGCCCCTAAACATCATGGAGCTTTGAGATGCTGCCAGGAGATCATGTAAATATGTATGAACAAGGGAAGAGGAAAGTGGGAGGGAAATACTTCTTTAAACTGTCTAAATCATTAAAGCAGAACCTAAAATGTTCACACAGGGATGGGGATAAGACCACTTAATCATAATTGCTCAAATGAACTTAATCAAAAACCACATCTAGTCAATGAAATAATTTTAATAAAATTACTATAATTTTGATCAGATAGATTATTTAGTTGTAAGCGATTTGTGGCTTAAACTTCAGTGTAAATCATGTTTCATGATAATTAGCCATTCTTGCTTTTAGACCCCTCCCCATCCTCATGTTAGAAATGCATTTTCTTATTTTTTTAAGGATAATGTTGAAACACTGGGACTTGTATAGATAGTTATTGTAGGCTTCCTTCATAAAAGCTTAACGGTTAGCAGACAGTGTCAGAGGTCAAGACTAAAACAAAGGAATCTTCTGCATTTGAGGGAGTTATATTCCCAAAGCAGAAGTGTCTAAAGTATTTAGTGATTAGCGAAGACACAAAGCATCCTACTTAGCTGTTCCTCAGATACTTTTAAAGACACTCATTCACATACTAAATAATGTGCCTCCAAGGCATTTTAAATGAATCCAACTACATTGATGTCATTTCCTGCTAAAGTAGCTATGCCCTTATGGTTGGGGTCCAGGTTAAAGGTCAGTTATTCATTTCCAGTACATTCTTAGAAGTAGCATAGTTGATCATTCATGGGAATAAAATGCTAACAAAAACTAAAACTTGCTTGTCTCTATTGAACAGTTGGGTTACAGAAAAGGAAGTTAAAATACTGTCTGTGAACTGTATCATGGTATTCAGCACTCCAGCAGAAGTTTTCATGTGTGCCACTACACAGCAGTAGCTGTAGTTCCCACGAAACAGGTCCCATGGAGTCAATGGATACAGACCATGCCCTGTGATCAGGTACAACCTTATATAATTATGAACTACACCATATGACAGGAGGCAGGGGAAAAAAGCAGTCTTTTACCAGCACCCCTGTTTTGTCACTTTACACCTCTGGTATTGTACTGATAAGTGCCAGTCTCCACCTCCATTACCTCAATGTTTTTAATCAACACAAAGATGGGCAATGGGCTGAACACTGAACAGGAAAGCAAAGATGCTTTTTGCATCAGAAAAATATGCATCTAATCCACCCAGGTGTGCAAAAATAGCACAGAAGTTAACATTTATTTAACACTGTCACAGTGTCCGGAACAGGGCACAGCTGAGAGTGCCAATCTCAGGTCATACTGTCAGAAAACAGGGCAGATACACCCAAACTGGAGGCGTATTCTATAATTAGATTTAACCAAACCAGCAACAAATGTGTGCTCCTGGATCACTACACTAGCTTACTATGGATCCACAGCCAATCCCCTTAGGCACATCAGCCAATATTGCCATTCAGACAAACTGGGCTTAAGGATGCAAGGTTGCTAAAAGCAGAAATCATCACAAATTTGGTTACTCCCAGCCCCAAAGGGCCAGTCACTTACCTCTGGTGAAGCTATACTTCAGATCTCACCAAAGACCATGCTGAAGCCAATTCCTTAGTAAACTAAACTAAAGATTTATTAATTAAGAAAAAGTTATTCAGAAGTTAAAGCAGCTGAAATACATTACAAGTGAATCAAAACTGGTAAGTCCAACATGGCAGCAGAGTAATTTGCTGGTTTCTAATTGCCTCTCAGAGTTACTTAAAATGGCTCTACAGATCTCCGTCCAATTGCTCAGAATTCCACTCTGTCAGAATTCATCAGTCCAGAGATGCAGGATCATTCCCTTGGATCGATGTTTATAGATCCTGCTCACAAAGGCAAGCTGACAAGCGTCTTGACCCTGATGGGTACTTCCTTTGATTAGGAAATGCAGACTGGTACTGTGAACCTGATTGAATAAAATAAAGGCTCTTGCTTTGAATTCAACAATCTTCTTCACTTACATTTCAAGGTTCAGATCATGAATATGTAAACACAGTGAGATAGCTAGACACAATTCTTCATGTAATTTTACACCAAGTAAATTCACATCTAAACACTAACACATATTTCAGCTTAAGGCTAATTAAGTACAGGATAGCAATCATAGGAAATAGATAGGTGAAGACAATAACAGGATCATTTCACTAGCTTTCATGCATTGAAAGCAAATATAATTATTGGGCCCATACCAAGTAAATGTAATGTGATAACATTCCCTTTGTTCTATCCTAACAAGTGAATTGGCTTGACCGCAGTATGACCTTCTAGTATTTCTTTGATATACAAACACAAGTGAATTGTCCTGTTGCTCTGATTTGAGCAGGTCTGTCTGTGTCAGAGAGCTGATAACCTGTTTAGACAGCAACACAAACACATACAACCTTCTGTACACTAAACCTGAAAATAGTTCAATTTGTAGGTAATGGGTCCATTTCTTGCTCTATCACACACTCATTGTTATGGTAGTTTGCACTGCTCAGTAAATCTCTTTGTCATAATGTTTACTCATTTGTATAATCGTATAATAGCTGTTTGTATGGTGGAGTTTAGAATCTGAAAAGTACCAAAATCCCTTTTGAAAGTGAGATTTAAGCTTCTAAATCAGTTGGATCTTGTGATGCTAAACACAGCAACACCTAAATAGCTTTAAAAATCTGGGGTTTAATCATTCTGTCTCAGTTCCCCATCTGTAAATGGGGATAATAATATTCCCTACTACACAGTGTATTTATATGCACTGACAACTGTGATGCACTTAGCTATGATGGTAATATAAATACCTTAAGGTAAGATATTGTCATTTGTTTTTTTCCTTTAAGGAATAAGATGCTGTACGCATGTGTTCCTAATGTAAACCATGTTCAAATGACACACACATCCTACAGTCACCTTTTCTGAATTAGTTTCACAATTATCCTCCTACTTCTCAAGTCTCTAAGTTTGCCGTACCCTATCTTTTTGGTCTATATTTAGCTGCTGAAAGGGATAGATAGCAAAACAAAAAATACCTTAATGCCTCTATATAAGTCTATGGTACACCCACATCTTGAATACTGCATGCAGATCTGATTACTCCATCTCAAAAAGATATATTGGAATTGTAAAAGATGCACAGAAGGACAACAAAATAGATAAGGGGTATGGAACTGCTTCTGTATGAGAGATTAAAAAGACTCGGACTCCTCAGCTGGAAAAGAAATGAGTAAAAGGGATATGGCAGAGGTCTATAACATTTTGACTGGTGTGGAGAAAGTGAATAAGGAAATGTTATTTACTCCTTCACATAACACAAGAACTAGGGGTCAGCCAATGAAATTAATAGGCAGCAGGTTTAAAACAAACAAAAGGAAGTACTGCTTCACAAAATTCACAGTCAATCTGTGGAACTCTGCCAGGGGATGTTGTGAAAGCCAAAACTATAACGGTTCAAAAAAGAACTAGCTAAGTTAATGGAGGATAGATCTATCAATGGCTATTAGCCAGGATGGGCATTGATACAACACCATGCTTTGAGTATCCCTAGCCTCTGTTTGCCTGAAGCTGGGAGTGGACGACAGGCCGAATCACTTGATGATTACCTGTTCTGTTCATTCCATCTGAAGTATCTGGTATTGACCACTGTTAGAAGACAAGATACTGGGCTAGATGGACCATATAGGTCTGACCCAGCGTTGCCGTTCTCATGTTCCCCTCAGACTTGGCTACCTTTCTATCTCCTCCCTTCAACATTTCAGCAATTACTTGGCTTGCAGAGCACGTTCTGGACGCATCAGAATCACAAACTACTGTGTATATATTGTGGTGTCTGAAGCTGGTGACTCAAGAAAGTAAAGCGGCCATTGCCTCTAGTGCTGTGCTTGGAATTTTGTAATATCAACTTCATTAGTTCACTAATAATAGAGTTAATTTCTTTATCCAGCCACAAGGTGGCAGCATAAACTTGAAAACTACTGGAGGAACACTACAACAGAAAGTATCAAGAATACATTACTTAAATTGTAAACTTCTTGAAGCAAGAACCCCGCTGATGTATATAGTTTATCTATTAGCAATGCCATTTATCCCTATGATGCTGAGTATCAGTGTTAAATACTAACATGCTATAGTTATGTTATGCTACTCTGATGTTCATTTTATATACATAGTTCTGTTATAATTTTGGAATGGATATAAACCCTCCTGTTTCAGGGTTTATGCCCATCTCTGACTACTAATTGGAAGACAAATTATCCCATGTCTGCCTACTGAAGGGTTTCTTGCACTTTCCCTTGAAGTGCGGGGCCACTGTTGAAGACTAGATACTGGACTAGATGCACCTTGGATCTGATCCAGTGTGGCAATTCCTATGCTCCTTTAATTTTACACATGTATTTTTATCATGATACCATATTCTAAAGACTACATGTATGCAAAACTCACTTAAACCACCAAAAAAATATGCAGTCACCATTTGAGAGCAAGGCTGCAACCTGATAACTGCACCAATAATATGACACAACTATTTTAAGAGAAGGTCAGAAGAATTAAGCCTTACAACAAGAGTATTTAGTCAGATTCAGTGTAATTGCTCAAATTTTTAATTTACATGGAGAACCACCCCCATCCTTGAAAAGTGTAATGGAATATTTAATTTCACCCCAAATAGCTAGGGAATCAATATGTGTCATGCAAAATATGACATCTGTAGCAGAAAGGTTGTCCCCAACATCATGGTGGATCATTAAGTTCAACAATGACAGAAAAAGATCCATATCCACAACTGAATCACCAGTATGACTTTCTCCAGTATCATCTACACAGCAAAAAAAAACCCCAAAACCTGTGGAAGTGAGTCTCGGAGCATGGATCAACTGACTTAGGCTCACGCTGCTGGGCTAAAAATAGCATGGTAGACATTCAAGCTCTGGCAGGAGCCAGGGCTCTGAAACTCGGCAAGAGCGGAGGGTGTCAAAGCCAGGCTGCAGCTCAAGCCAGAATAGCTATACTGCTATTTTTAGCCTGGTAGTTCAAGTTCTGTGAGCCTGAATCAATTGACCATGTCTCTTGATACTCACTGCCATGGGATTTATCGGCTGTGTAGATATACCCTTAGCAGTCTCTCATCAAGGTCCTAACTGAGCAAGATTTTCCCTTAGCTTGTAAGATACAAAGAGACAAAGACTTTGATTTACAGTGGATGATACCTCATAATTTCTTAAAATCTCTCCTGCTTCAACCTGCTCAAAGTGCCTTCTACTTTTTCCATCTCAGCTTAAAGCTCTCCTTATTTGTCTTTTTTTAAACTTTATTGATGATTGAATTTTTATGTTTTGCAGAACAAAAAGATTTTTCATATAACAAAGATAGATTTTTAAAAGTATTCTGTAATAATTGTTTGTACAATAAGTATGTATATAGATAAAAGCTTAGCATAAAGTGCAATTAAATTAGCTATTATTCATAGACTATGTACTCACTTTTGCTACTTTTCATGTGTTTTGAGATGGAGCAGCTTGCAGAATTGTAAATATTACTCTTAAAAGTATAAAGAGTTGCTTCCTGTAATTTAAAATTCATGTTTCTAATGCCACATTTTACAAACACATCTCTAAGTAAAAATAGGTTCTGCAGTTCAATCAAGCTGATGACTGTTAATTCACATAGCATCACTTTAAACAGTTGGCTTGTAAAAGGGAATCTTTGAGCCTCAGCTTCAATTGTTGAGCATGTTTCTGTCATTAAATTGCTCCAATAAACATAACGTAAAGTTGTTTGTGATCATAGGATCATAGAGCTGTAGGTTTAGAAGGGACTGCAGGGGTCATCTAGTCTCTTCATAACATAAATTTCAGAGGTGCTTGAGACCAACAATGTGGATGCTGAATTTGTTAATTTTTGTAGACTTTATTCCCAAAGTCATTTTAAGACAAAATCATTTTTGTCTTAAACAGAAACATTTAGTTTAGGTTAATTCATTAACTACATCAAGCATCTAGTCAACTTTACAGTTTAAAACATGCAGGCCAGATGCTTGGTTGCTTTCTGGCCTTCTTGCACTATCTTACTAACAAAGAAGGCCAGAAAGCAACCAGACTGTCCAGTGGAGGATTCCACCAGTGTGGAGGAACAATCAGCTGGCATAGAACAGATGTAGCTGTTCTCTCCCCTCAGCCCAAAAATAGGCAGTGTATCACCTTTGAGGCTGGAGTGTGATGTGCTCCAGCTATGTTCGACCGACATATGTTTGCTCAGGGATTATAGCCAGTTTGGGGAAATTAAAGTGGGTCCCCTGCTGCTCTAAACTACATTGGGGCTCAGGCTGATGCTGATGTGCCCTGAGAAGAAGGGTGCCATAAGATGATTCCTGACAAGCCCTCATCTCTGCAGCATCTAGCAGAAATTCCATGACACAATCTCTTCTCTGTGGCAGGGGACAGAGGGAGGCAAACTTTATTATATGATGGAAGTTGATTCCTGGTTTGAAATTTCAAGCAAAATGTCTTCAACTCTATCTTCATCTTAATGTAATGTGAAAGCTCATGCTGGCTTTGTTTAGGTATGGGTATTCATTCCGCACATCTCCCATCAATGAGCAAGAAGTTACATTGCAGTTTGGTTCATTATAGTTAACACTGTTTTATTTAAGTGGATGTGTTAACAGTTTATAGAATTGATATTATGGTAAATAGCAGCCTGGGAAACAAGTAATGTGGAAAAGGCAACAATTGAAATGGTAAAGCAGAGAAGGCTGAGGAAACTTGTAGAGTCTCTTAGTAACTAGCTAGACCTTTTTTAATGTAAATCCATCCTAATTTGTCTACTGCTAAACAGACAGAATCTCAATTTGTGTAAATCAGAGTAGCTCCTGGCCTGTGGTTATATCTATTAATTCTGTTTTGTATGTATATTTGAGCCATAGCAACTACTGATAAAGATGCAAAGACAGCAAGAACTGACGTGGATTGTTTGCTGTATTACTTTATTGTAGCGTGCTTGCTTAATTAGCATAGTTCCTTTCTAACATCAGGTGTTCTGTAAACATTCAGTTGATGTTATTGAAAGCCATTAACAACATCTTAAAAAGAAAGGAAGAGGAGAAGGGACTCTGCTTGCTACAGAAATTATATATTCTCCTGCAAGTGCTTGTTCATGTCAATTCCATGCAGGTGTTTGCATGCCGCATGCACAATTCACCAGAAAGCTTTCCCTCAGTAGTACCCGGAGGGTTGCTATAGTGCCCCCTTCATGGTGCTCTCTGAAGGGCCCTGCTGACCCTCTGCCTCTTCAGTTTCTTCTTACCACCCGTGATGGTCACGGGGGTTGCTTAGCAAGCGCTTTCTCTCTTGCATCTGTTATTAAATACCTGTAAATAGTTAGTAGTAGATAGTTGATTGTTAGTGTAGTGTAGCTTAAGTACTCCTTCTCATTGGATAGTTATCACCCCTCTCCTCCTGGGAATGGGGTAAGCCTGGCTTCAAGTCTTGTGAGTCCTGCCAGAAATCTATGCCAAGGGATGACCCACACTCATCCTGCCATAGGTGCCTGGGAGAGTCGCATCAGTGGGATCGGTGCAAAATCTGCAGAGACTTCTGTCTCAGGACCCAGAAGGACCCAGTCAGAGACTGAAGTTTCTCTTAAAGGAGGCTGCCCTTCGACCCATGGAAGGGAGCCTGGTGGAGCACAGACCGTGCACCTCAACTTTGGTGGGGAGTGCTCTGGCTTCCATGAAGGAACTGGTACCGAGAAATGACTCGACACGAAAGGAGTCTCGGCACTGGCATAGTTTCCAGGCACCAAAGGGCATAGCATGCTCAGAGCAGCGGCACCACTCCCATTCCCCAGTGCCACAGAAGAAGAGCAGGAAGACGGGTAGGGGGCATTCTCCAATGCCAAATGCAGTGTCTGTGAAAGCTAGTAAAATGTGACCTGTGCTGGGCCACTTGAGCCCTGAGCCCACTGCCTTGGCACCACTAGCTTCGGGCTCGAGGGAGGTCTCACTGAGTCCAGAGCTATTGGACTCCCATGGAGGGAGAGACAAGAGGAAGACCTGCAGCTCTCCTCCATACCAGAGACATTTGTGGCTGCAAGGGAGTTCACTGAAGAGATGCCCCTGCCACCTCCGTCTCACCATAGCCATGACCATGACCTGGCACCAAAAAGATCTACAATGCTATCCAGGGGCACGCCTGCCATGTTGGCGAGGTTGCAGTCTCCCTGGCACCGCTCATCAGCACTGACTGGCACTGCATCCCTGTGGTTGCTGAGGAGCGAGCATTTCTCTCCGAATCAGAGGCTGAATCCTATGCCTCACGAGGGAGCCAGCATCTCAGCAGGCACCAGAGAGGAGAGGTGATGCACCCCTTCGCAATGCCTTGGGTCTCACATTGGCAGATGCCTTCTCAGTGGCCTTTTTGAACTCCAGGGGCATACCACTAGGCCCAGGGGTCCGTCTTAGCGAGATCTCATTCTCTTGATCTCACATCAGATCTGAGAAACCGTCCCTCCCATTCAGTGGGGTGTGTTCTGCTCCGACCCTGGCAACAACAGGAGGCTGGTGTTGTGTGACCCTTCAGGGGCACATGAATCAGGGGTCAGAGCATCATCTTCTTAATCACATGATGAAACTGTGGTGAGGTGTTACCAGCACCTGTAGTGGACAACAGCAGGGCTCACCAAGAGCTGCTTCACAGGGTGGCCTGGAACGTTGGCCTCCAGATGGAGGAGATTGTTGAGGGTGCGGACCCCCTGGAAGATATTCTGATGCCAGAAGGTCCTTCTATGGTGGCCCTCCCTCTGATTAAGACCATCCACTACAATACAGCTGCTTTATGGCCTCTCCGGCCCCACTGGCTAAAAGGTTTAGAGTAAAAACTTTGTCCCCTCAAAGGGCCATGAACATTTTTATACTCACCACCAGGATCACTAGTAGTGGCAGCCACCAATGAGCTGGAGCATCAGGGACAACAAGGCCCTACCATGAAGGCTAAGAAGCTATGTTGGACCTTTTTGGCAAGGAAGTTTATTCTACCGGGGGGCTACAACTTCATATAGCTAATCAGCAGGTCTTCCTGAGCAGATATGCTTTTAATTCATGGCAATCCATGGAGAAGTTTGTCAAGTCATTACCACCTGACTCCAGACCTGAGTTTGATGGCCTTATCAAGAAAGGAAAGGCGGTATCTAAGACCCTTGCTACAGGCTTCCCTGGACAGTGCTGATGCAGCGTCATCGGATGAGGTAGAGCCTTTGGCTCCAGGCACCGGGCCTCCCTCACAAGGTCCAAACAACATCCAAGACTTCCCTTTCAAGGGACCAGCCCTCTTCTTGTCTCAGACGGACTCAAAATTGCACTGTCTGAAAGACTCCCTGGCCACCTTGAAGTCCCTGGGACTCCATACTCCAGCTCCTCAAAGGAGATCATTTAGGCCACAGCCTATGCCCCGCTTTTATCAGGGCTCATCCAGACAGGACACTAGCTGCAGAAGGGGTAGAAGCAATAACAGACAGAGACCTCATCTCTCCTCTAGCCATGGCTCTGGACAAATGATACAGTCTTCAGGAGCTAAGCAACACTTTTGAGAATGCGCTTGAGGACGGCGCACCAATCAATTATTTGGATCCACCCCTTTTATTTTCAAACTGTTTATCCCACTTTCACCGTGTGTAGTCCCAGGTCACCTCAGACCAATGGGTTTACACAGTAAAACTGGGATATTTCCTCCAGTTCTCCTCACGCTCACCTTCCCACCCTCCTTCCTCCTCCCTGTCCCTCTTCAGGGATCTTTCTCATGAGCAACTCCTTCAGCAGCAGGTGCATGCATTCCTAAGAATAAGAATGGTAGAGGAGGTTCCTTAGGAACTCAAGGGAAAGTGTTTTTATTCCTGCTATTTCCTAATTCTGAAGGCCAAGGTGGGGCTTTGGCCTATTCTTGACTTGTGGCACCTCAACAGATTCATGAAGAAGTTGAGATTTCACATAGTTTCTCTGGCTTCAGTTATCACCTCATTGGATCCAGGGGATTGGTAAATCACCCTTGGCTTGAAGGACGCTTACTTCCACGTGGCCAGCTTCCCAGGCCACAGGAGGTTTCTTCATTTTGTTGTCAACCAATTACATTCCCAGTTCACGGTTTTGCCTTTCGGACTGTCAGCAGCTCCTCATGTTTTCACAAAATGCATGACAGTGGTAGCAGCATTCCTGAGTTGGAGGGGAGTGCAAGTATTACCTTATCTCGATGACTGGTTGGTCAAAGGACATATCAGGGCTCAGGTGGAGTCAGACATGAAACTGAAAAGGACCACTTTCAACATGTTGGGCCTTATTCTTAATGAACAGAAGTTGATTCTCACCCCCACCAGCAGGATAGAACTCATAGGGGCTGTACTCGACTCATACCAAGCCAGAGCGTTCCACCCAGAGGCTTGCTTTCAGACCCTTCAGGGCCTCATAAAGCACCTTCAACATTACCCACACATCAGAGCTTATAACTGTTTGAAGCTGTTGGGTCACATGGCGGCATGCACCTACATTGCGCAGCACATGAGGCTGCACCTCAGGCCTCTGCAAGCTTGGTTAGCTATGATTTACCACCTAGCTCATCACAGAATAGACAAGATAGTCTCCCCACCCTCCTCAGTTTTAAAATCCCTGAACTGGTGGTGCAGCACAAGCAATGTATGTGCAGGAGTCCCCTTTTCGGCCTTCCAACCATCAGTATGACTGACGTTTCAGCACTGGGGTGGGGAACCCCTTTGGGGCACCTAAGGACACAAGGCCTTTGGTGCCAGTCGGAATTTTTACTTCGCATCAATGTGAGAGAGCTGAGAGCAGTGCATCTGGCCTGTCAGGCCTTCCAAGTTCACACAGAGGGCAAGGTAGAATCAGTCTTAACAGACAATACAACAGCAATGTTTTATATAAACAGACAGGGTGGAGCTCACTCCTTTCCCCTGTGCTGGGAAGCCCTTTATCTCTGGGACTTCTGCATTGCTCATTTGATACACCTGTAAGCGCCCACGTTCCTGGAGCTCAAAACACCTTGGCCAACAACCTCAGAAGATCTTTTCTCAGTTATGAATGGTCCATTCGGTCTGACATGTTGAGCAGTGTCTTCCAGTGGTGGGGTGTTCCCTGAGTGGATTTTTTTGCTACAAAGCTCAGTGGGAAGTGTCTTCAATTCTGCTCTTTTCAGAATCACAGCCATGGGTCAGCTGCAGATGCCTTCCTCATCCCGTGGACAGGGCAGCTGTTCTATGCCTTTCCACCTACCCCACTTATTCACAGGGGCTCACTGAAGATTAAACAAGGCTAGTTGACAGTGATTCTAATAGCCCCAGCCTAGCCTCAACAGCACTGCTACACCATGCTGCTCAGCCTCTCGTTGGATTCTCTGATTGCACTCGTGCTGCTCCCAGGTCACTCGACATTTGCTAACTCACTGATGTGGCATTTTCTGAAGGACTTAGACAGACTGTACCCTCTCACTTGGCAACCGGATTCTTAAAGGGACCTCAACCTTGTCCTCTCGTGGCTGACAGATCCACCATTTGAGCCTTTGGCGATGTGCTCGCTGCTATATTTATCCTGGAAGGTGGTCTTTCTGGTCATTACGTCAGCTAGAAGAGTTTCTGAGCTCAAGGCACTTTCGTTGGAACTGCCTTGTACTATTTTCTTTAAGGACAAGGTCTAACTCCATCCCTACCCAATATTTCTATCGAAGGTGGTTTCGCAGTTCCATGCAAACCAGGATATCTTCCTCCCGGTTTTCTATCTGAAACTGCATTCTAACAGTTGAGAACACAGGCTGCATTCACTTGATATTAGGCACGCCTTGGCTTTTTACATTGAAAGAACCAAACCATTCAGGAAGATGACACAACTCTTCATGGTGGCAGCAAGGATGAAGGTGCTTCCTGTTTCCTCCCAAAGAATTTCTTCATGAATCACCTTGTGCCTTAGCACCTGCTATGACTTGACAAAAGTATCGACCCTGAAGCTAACATCCCATTTACCAAAGCACAAGCCTCCTCTGCAGCCTTTCTGGCCCACATACCAATTCAGGATATCTGTAGAACGGCAACATGGTCTACCGTCCACACCTTCACTGCCTACTACACAATTACTCAGCAGGTGAGGGATGATACTGCATTTGACAGGACAGTGCTTCAATCTATATGTCTCTGAGATTCAACCCCCACCTCCTATAATCTGGCTGGGGAGTCACCTACTTGGAAGTGACATGAGCAAGCACTCAAAGAAGAAAAATGGTTACTACTTTTTCTGTAAATGTTGTTCTTCAAGATGTGTTGTTCCTGTCTATTCCAAGACCCACCTTCGTACCCCTCTGTCGGAGCCAACCAACAAAAAAGGAACTGGAAAGGTGGAAGGTTGGCAGGGCCCTATATAGAGCAGCATGAAGGTGTTACTCCAGGGGGCACTAGAGCCAACTATGGGTACTACTGAGGGAAAACTTTCCAGTGAACTGTGCACACAGCGCATGCACACCTACTTGGAATGGACATGAGCAACACATCTCAAAGACCAACAGTTACAGAAAGGTTAATAAATATTTTTTCCACTGAATCCAAAATGTCTGACCATTAATCTGCATTGTTTTACAGTCTTGCCCATGTGACTATGCTAGCTAGAAAGGAAACTGAAACTACACAAATTCAGATTGGAAATAAGGCATAAATTTTGAATAGTGAAAGTAATAAGCCATTGGAACAATTTATCAAGGGTCATGGTGGAGTCTCCATCACTGGCCATTTTTTAAATCAAGATAGTTTTTTTTTTTTAAAGATATTTTCTAGGAATTATTTTGGGGAAATTCTATGGCCTGGATTATACAGGAGGTCAGACTGGATGATCACAATGGCCTCATCTGGCCTTAGAATCTATTAAAACAACAGGTGAAAAGAAATTATTTTGAAATTAAAGTTTCTCAACAAAACACATTTGTTGGACTTACACTGAACAAAAATTCTTTTCTGCCTTCTCATTTGGAAGCAACTTTTTGCTTACTGCCTTCCAAATGCCTGCACATTAGTAAAGCATTTACACTTAGACACCCATTAGATATTTGAAACCACATATTTCAGTTTACAAAACATTTCCACATCAGTGGTGATGGGATTCCTAACCTATAACAGGATGTTTGTTGCAATTTTTCTTTATTTTTCCCAATTACATTTTTTGTCAAGCTTAGTGATGTCCTGCTTGATACCCAGTCATGGACGAGTGGTTCTGAATGAGCTAGTTCTACTGTGGCTGGATTTCCTCATCATCCCAGATGATCACAAGTGCCTGCATATTTGCTTCTGTCCAGCTGGCCTCACATTCAAGATGCTTGAGATGATGATGATGGCAAAATGACACAAAACAGATCGACAATGTGTGCAGCCCTATTTGTACAGACAAGTGGCTTCTGGCAAACACGGAGAAGGACCAGGATACTATTCAGGAAGATCTGGACCACCTAGTACACTGGAGTAATAGTAATAGGATGAAATATAATAGTGAAAA